>CM053574.1:87320243-87339944 GCA_028646485.1 Cryptoprocta ferox | reverse complement strand
ATGTTGTTTAAGCCTGTTTTGAGCAGTTCTGTGGCTGTGACTTCTTCCTGGGCATTCCTGATTTTAAACATAGTGACATCTTGAGCAAAGAAAACCTATCAAATGTTACCATCTCCCCCTAAGATTCACTTCAGAGCATCTCAGTGTTTTTTGGTTTGTTTGCCATCCTTAAAATGTGAGCAATTGATAGAGAGTAATTATTGTTGATGGTGATAGCTTAGATATTGACTATATCTCTACAAGTTTCCTAAACTTAATTGAACTAAGGCTGATTCACTGTCAGAAATGATAGTCTTGGCATTCTGTGCTGTAAATAACTGATATATGGCTTTGAAATTTGAAAAAATAGTGTAGGAGATGGAACCAAGAGAATTAAAATGTTTATAAAAACAGGAAGGCTACAATCAAGATTATCTGCTAAATTAATATGAAAATGAAATCGAATTTCACATAGAGTCATTGGAAGCTTCAAGAAGAAAATTACATCCTTATAGCAATTTATAAGCCAGTCTAAACTTTGCTATATTCTTTTACTCTGTCGATAAATATATAATTTACTAATAAATAAATAATAAGTGAAGATAATGACATGATGATGTTGATTATGATTAGAAAAATAGTCTGAATTCTCTATAACATGTATCAATTTACGTGAATTACAAATACCTTGAATTTCTTATCTCCTGCCATTTCCAGACACATTTTCAGACTAAGGTGAAGTACACGTCAATCTTGAATTAGATGCATTTATCTTTTAAAAAAATTATTTAATTTCTAGTTAACATATAGTATAATATTGATTTCTAGAGTAGAATTTAGTGATTCATCATTTAGATATAAATTCAGTTTTCCACAAATCAAGTGCCCTCCTTAATCTCATCACCCATTTAGCCCATCTCCCTCTCAGCAGCCCTCCATCAACCCTCAATTTGTTCTCTACAGTTAAGGGTCCCTTGTGGTTTGATTTCCTCACTCATTTTTCCCCCTTCCCCATGTTCATCTGTTTTGTTTCTTAAATTCCACATATGTGTGAAATCATATGATATTTCTTTCTCTGAATGACTTAGTTTGCTTAGCACAACATACTCTCGCTCCATCCACATCATTGGAAATGGCAAGGTTTCATTCTTTTTTAACAGCTAATATTCCATATATATATATATTATATCACACCTTCTTTATCCATCACTTGATAGACACTTGGGCTCTTTCCATAGTTTGGCTATTGTTGATAATGCTGCTATAAACATCAGGATGTATTTGCCCCTTTGAATCAGCATTTTTGTATCTTTTGGGTAAATACCTAGTAGTACAATTGCTGGGCCATAGGGTAGTTGGATTTATTCTTTCCATGTAACTACATGAAAAGATAAATCCATAGTCTATTAATATCAAAATAAAATTTATAATGGTAAAGAGCTCAAGGTATTTGCCTTAAAAATCGCTATCACAGTGAAAGTAGATGTCAAATATTTAGCCAACAACTTGAGATATAATTCTGTCCTATTCCAGAATATTCCAATAATCTGGAATAGGATAAACTTTAATTAACCAACTCTTAGATATTCAATAAATCTTGGAAAAAATGTGTGTGAGAAACAATGTCCAAGAATCTATTTAAAAATTCTTTAAATTAAATGTGCTGTTTGGATATATCACCAATAGTTTTGACTCAACATTCCCAAGGGTATGTTGAAGGTAATTTTCAGAGCTGAAAAAACTATTCTGTATTAATTTTCCTTCCTTCCTTCCTCCTCCCCCCCTTCCTCCCTCCTATCCTTCCTCCCAGTTTGGGTTTTATATCTCCAGAATTCAGTTTAACACTTCTCAAAACATCTTATGATATACATTAACATTTTTGTCTGTAAACTACTAAGGAAGAGCCAGAGACATAGAAAAGTTAAGGGAAATACCCTTAGAGCAAGTCAGTTAAAAAGAAGTGAAATTCTAGAACCCAACCTCTTTTAAGTCTTAAATGTTATTTATTGGGAGATGTATAATTTCTATCATTTTACTGAAATTCTATATTCATAAGAAAAATTTTCATTTCACAAAAATTAATGGAAATTCATTTTTATTAAAAAGATATTTAAATAATGGGAAAATTAAGCTTTTCTAGAATGAAACCATTTGCTTTTTTAAAAAAAAACAAATTTAAAATTTTTTATTTTATTTAAAAAAAATATCTGCATATGTGTAACCATCATAAGTAGTGACAATTAATTTTAGTTTGGATGATGATACACATGTTTATTTTTTTTCTTTTCAGTATCAAAAATCTAGTTTGCATTTTTTAAAAATTAGCCTAATCATTGCAATTCAAATGTTTAAAATTTATTCTTAACAAAAACATCATTATCATCATCATCAAGAAGAACAACAACAAAGCATGTCTAGGAGTCATGACTACTAAATGATTCACCATATTGTACCTCCTTTGTTGAACATCCCTAACTAACTCTTGCATCCACAACTCTTTTTTTCATCAGCTGCTCCTTAAAATAATAAAGCCAACTGTACATTTAAGCTAGAGAATGAACCTCAGGGCATACCCATCTGTCTATACAAATAAGCACATTTCCAACAGAGTTACGGGCAGATTGTTCTTTAAACTAAGGTGATGAATGTGAACATTTACAAAATTATGAATTATTGAAGAGCACATAGCTTAGTGTATTTCTCGCCATCCCTATAGTCATATTTTGAGACATATTATTGACTTTGGAGTATTTTTACTACTACTACCAAAATGTCATTAACATTAAAGTGTTTCCAGATTAACATAGGTAACTACAACCATTAAAAAGTGCATTAAAAAGGCAATTGAACATTGCAGAAATAAACTTCCATATACATGACTCTTTTAAGGATATATTCCTATCCCTAGTGACTTAACACAAATTTAAAGTACATTAATTCTGTTTTAACTAAAATTTGTGTGTAAAAAATAGAGTAGTAATTCTCCATAAAGGTTAGACATGATATTAAAAAAAACATAGAACAAGCTGTGTTATATCTAAATTAATATTGTATTTATACATTTATTCTTACAGATTTTTAGCATGCTGCTACAAAAATATTATATATATATGAAATTTTAAAAAACAGTTTATATTTACAAGAGTGCAAAATGACAGAAGTGATCTTCTCCACAATTAAGTTAGTCAGTTAAAGGTTATCAAAAATTAAAAGGAGCAACTCATTTACAGGTATGGGGTGAAAAAATATAAGTTAGATGTGAGTAGAGTTAATGTGAGCTAAGAGCGAAAAACATTCAAGTGTAAGTTAAATAATTTGCCCTCTGCTTTGTGTATGTGTGTTGAGAAGCTTTCCTCACTACTAATTTTCTTTTGAAATATAAAGGTCAGCATTTGAATGAATACAGAAGGGGAATTATTAAAAACTGTTTACAAGGTACCAATGAGTGCAGAAACTGAAGGGAACGGGTATGCTAATGAGAAGACAGAATTAGTCCAAGAAAAATTGTGAGCAGCCAAAGTATTTTTCTTTCCTAATCTTTAAAAGGTGGTTCATGAAATTAGAGGTAGTCATTTATGGTCATACAGTGGTACACAAAGACTTGGAGTGATTTCCAGTCACAGCAGGTGATTTCCACAGTTCTGAAAATTATCCTTTTTTTCATATGCGATATAGTGCATCCTAAATCTTAATTATGACCTAAAACCTTTTCTTTAAAAAAAAAAAACTTTCTATGTTTTATGATTTAAAAATATTGGTTCTTTCTTTTTTTTTAAATCTATTTTGCATCATTATAGTTTAATATTTCCACTAGAATAAAGATTTCCATGTTAGGCAGCTTACTTTTTATTTCATAGCAATTCAAATATACAGCTTGTCCTCTTTTGGGCCAGCTTCTCCCATTCAATAGTACAACTGTGGGATTTATTCATATTTCAGACAATTATTTAAAGTATTAATTCTATCCTTTGTACATAGATGTTGAAGATATATTAGTTACTGTTAGAATTTCAATGTTTTTTTATTTTATTTTATTTATTTATTTATTTATTTATTTATTTATTTTGAGAGAGAGACAGAGCATAAGCACCGGAGGCGCAGAGAGAGAGGGAGACAGAACCTGAAGCAGACCCAGGCTCTGAGCTATCAGCACAGAGCCCCATGCAGGGCTTGAACTCACAAACAGATCATAACCTGAGCCGAAGTTGGATGTTTAACCAACTGAGCCACCCAGGCACCCTAGTGTTAGTATTTCTTTTGATATCCTTCTCTCTCCCATTTACTTTCTCATTCATGGAGCAGCATGTTCCGTTTTTTGTTGTTTTAGATTTGTTTTGGTTAAAAATATTTTCCAGTTGATTTATAAAAATGGGAAATCTTTTTAAGCTTGTTGTCCATCAGAAAATTATTTTATTCTATACCCTATAGAAATCTCCACTACAAATTACTTTCACTAAGAATTTTCAAAATCTGCCTCCTTTGTCTTTCTCTTTTGCAGTTTAAGATATTTTATTTCCCATCCTTGCTGTGTACTTTTTCTTTTACTCTGAAAAGATTTAGAATCTTTATTTTAATCCACTAATTAAATTCACACTGATACATGCCTTGGGCTGCATCTTTCTTTTATTTCATTCTGAGGGTCCTTTCTAGACCCTTTTGAGATGATTACCTACAGTCTAAGAAAGTTTTCTTGTGTCATTATTTGAATATTTCCCCTTTGTTTCATGTACTTTCTCTTTTTGAAAATACTGTTAGTTGGATTCCATGCCTCGTAAATTCATCTATTTATTTTATTTTCTGTGTTTCACTACTCCTCCTACTTTTAAGGATTTCATCACTTTAATTTTCCAACCTTTTTATTAAATTATTTATCTTGACTGGTATAGTTTTTTATTATCTTTGTATTCAGTGGGTTTTTTGTGATTTTTTTTTTTTTTTTGATGTTACAGACTTTTCCCTCTGAGGACGGTAATTGGAGTTTGCAGTTTTTGACACTTTATTTTATTGCATTTACTGTATTAATTTCCACTTTCCACTACTATTTTTGTTTTTATTTTTGTTTAGCTTCTGTGTTTCCTGATGAAGACTCTTAAAATCTGATTTTTTTTTTTTTGGCATTTCAGATTTAAAATTTAAGTACTAAACAGATAGGTGAAAGTTTTGTTAGGGACAGGGTGCTTATCTGGTAGAACTGAATACAGGGTGGTCAGAGAGTAAGAAATATTTTCTGGAGTCATTCCAAAAGTCAGTATCCACAGGCTTTCCAAGGCTAATTTTTTTCCAAAGGAAAATCAGTCCTGTAACATCCTCACTATTCACTGAGCTAATTTTTATTTAATACATTGCTTTCTCTCCTATACTTTAATTCTTCTTTACTGCATCTATGCCTTCCACTGGAGATTTTTGCTTCAGTTTCTCCAGTTTATGTACTTGCTGATTCCTAGGATAAACTGGATAGAGAAGATTTCAGAGTTTTGTAGATTTCTGGGGACCAAATTTGTCTTTATCTACACTCTTTAGACCAACCTCCTGCTTTATATTGCTTATTCTCACCCCTATCCTTCACACGGGTACCTCATGCAACTACTTTGATTTCCTTGTGTAGGCAACAATCACTGTACTCCCTTTGCTAAAGCATTTACCACTCTGTCCATTTTCAACTATTCTGTTTTTTTTTTTAATTTTTTTAATGTTTTTGAGACAGAGAGAGAGAGAGACAGACAGACAGAATGAGAAGGGGAGGGTCAGAGAGAGAGGGAGACACTGAATCCGAAGACAGCCTCCAGGCTCTGGCTCCGAGCTGTCAGCTAGAGCCCGATGAGGGGCTCAAACCCACAAACGGTGAGATCATGACCTGAGCCAAAGCCAGACGCTCAACCAACTGAGCCACCCAGGCGCCCCGACCAACTATTGTGTTTTAATACTATAGTCCTCTCCTAGTTTCATCAAGCTTAGATTTCTCTGTATTTTTCTGTTTATTTTCAATGATTTTCAGATGGAGAGAACCCACGTTCTTTACACTGACATAATAAAATTGTTCAAATTGCTTTTTACCAAATAATTTTGATATTATGTTTGATAATTTCTGATATTTATAGGACTATTTATATACTTTGGTTTTTTGTCTATTAAGTTTATATTACCACTATTATTTAAATATTTGGTGGTTGTTGGAGAGTTCTAAAAAGGTATTTAAAAGTAAACGTATTTTTTTCTTTAGGCTTTTTACAGAAACTTTTAGTATCTGAATACGGACGTATGCAAAGTTTTCTAGGTTTTTAAAAGGTCAAAGTTACTGGGGCACCTGAGTGGATCATTCAGGGAAGCACCTACTCGGGCTCAGGTCGTGACTTCGAGGTTCATGAGTTAGAACCCGGCATCAGGCTCTGCGGACAGCGGACCACTGGGAGCCTGGAGCCTGCTTTGGATTCTGTGTCTCCCTCAGTCTCCGTCCCCGCTCCCCCTCTGCTCATGCTCTGTCTCTTTCTCTCTCTCTCTCTCACTCTCTCTGTCTCAAAAATACAATAAACATTAATTTTTAAAAAAATTATTAGTGAATATAGTGATAATGAGTCTTTTAATTACACACTATTTGCTTTGAAGAGTTATAAACATTTACTAGCTATTAAAAATCAAAAGCATTTGGCTCAAATACCTATAAAATAGCCCTAAGAATACTGGCTTATTGCACTCATGAAAAATTTTTACACCTGAAACTACTGTATTGAATTATATATTTAAAAATTTGGTTTGGAAATAAGACCCAGGGAATGAAATTCTAGGTAATTTATCAAAACCTCTTACTAGTCATATATATTTTTTCCATCTATGTATTTTTTCCAAGTCTTTCTTTTATGGTTAAGATTAAATATTTTCCTGAGTTCAGATGGTAGGATCACTCTCTAAATTCAACTGCACTCATATATATTATTCTGTCAGAAATTATTTTTTTAATATTTATTTATTTTTGGGAGAGCACAAGCAAGGGAGGGGAAGAGAGACGGGGACAGAGGGTGGGAAGCAGCTCTGTGCTGACAGGCTGGCAGCAGCGAGCCCCATATGGGGCTAGAACTCACGAAACATGAGATCATGACCTGAGCTGAAGTTGGACTCTCAACTGACTGAGCCACCCAGATGCCCCTGTCAGAAATTGTTAATAGTTTTTATATTGTTCTATGTTTTACTGGTGTTCTTAATATGCAAATCAACATATGTTTTCATGTATATCTGATCACAGTTAGGGCCTTACACTCAAGGAGATAGCAAACACACTCACATTTTGAAATGTACCAGGTAATTCTATGCTCCTCTTGTGTTTCAACATTTTTCACAACTAACCAGTCTTTGAGGGAAAATGTAGCACTTTGGTTCATTTGCTTCAGATGAGTGGAAAGAATTTTCTATTAAACTAGCTTGTGTTTAAAAGTATTCTTTGCTTTCTAACCCACCTAGTTAAAAATTCTTCTAGAAATCCCATCATTTTTATAAAATGCTCAAACTATATAGAAATACACCTTAATAAATATTTATATTACAGTATTGAACTTTGTATATTTTGAATAATTTTTACATCATTATATAGGAAAACCAGGACACCAGAGACACTCTTTGCTGTATTTAACAACCTGGGGCAATCAATAACTTTTAGGTAAATATTTCACTGAATATTTCTGAAGAATCCATTTTCTGAACTTTTGTGCAGGACGTAACTCTGCAAATATAACAAGCTTAGTTATTGTGTTTTGGATTTTTACTTAGAAACATTTCCATAAGGATATTTTCCTATATATTTTAGGAAGATCCATGTAATCACAGTGTTATAGGAACATTTTCCTAATCAAGATATAATCAAATTATAATTCTACATTTATGCTGTATTTACAATCTTATTTAGGGGGCACCTGGGTGGCACACTGAGTTGAGCATTTGACTTCGGCTCAGGTCATGATCTCACTGTTCGTGGGTTCAAGCCCCCCATCAGGCTCTGTGCTGACAGTGCAGAGCCTGCTTGGATTCTCAGTCTCATTCTCTCTCTGCCCCTCCCCTGCTTGCTCTTTCTCTCTCTCTCTTAAAAAAATAAATGAACTTTAAAAAAACATTTTAAATCTAATTTAGGAGCATATTCTCTTTGGGGATGTAACCAATCAATCAAAAGAGTGAAGAGAATCTCAATATGAACAAAATCATTAATATATAGGCAGGTAGACTATATATGTTTTTAAGTTTATTTACTTATTTTTGAGAGAGACAGAGACAGCGTGAGCAGAAGATGGGCAGTGAGAGAGAGAGAAGAAATAAAGAATCCTGTCAGCACAGAGCCCGATGTGAGGCTTCAACTCATGAAACCCTGAGATCATGACCTGAGCTGAAATCAAGAATCTGATGCTTAACCAACTGAGCCACCCAGGCACCCCAACTACATTTTGATGTTAAGTAAACAGTAGTCCTGGGGAGGGGCAGGAAAATAATTCAGTTAACCATCTTTTTATACATAGGTTCACACTAAAATTATTTTTATATCTAAAGAACTGTTTATTATTGCAATTCAAACCATTTCAAAATTTGTACCCAAAGCAAATTTTTATAGTACAATTATTGAGAAGATAAAAAGGAGTTAGTAACAAAAATGCTGACACATCCATAACTACACTCTTGCAACCAGGCTTCGCTATAATAAAGCACAGTTTTATTAAGCACTTAATTAATTGCCACATTAAAATGATAGGGGCCCAACTCATAAAAATGACTTACGATAATGCAGGCTTCTTTTGCTGTGTTAACTGAAAATGCAAGCTGTACACACCATTTAATTAAGAAAAATGTAATCAAGCAATAGTGTGGGTGTTTAGTTTGAAAGCAAAACTTGCAGGTGTGAGGAGACAAAGAGTTGTGATCATGACATCTTTAGCGAGAGTACCATTCACTGGAAGTGACTATATATACTCTAAAGTGTCATAAGCTTAGCAACTGAAATAAATAAAGGCACTCAGCGGTTTCATCCTATAGCTTTTATCTATTATTAATTTTCAATTTAGAGTTGCATTTAAGACAAGTATACAGCAATCCTAACTGCAGACTATATACTTAGTGCCATTTGGGGCAATTTGTTTAAGGGCAACTTAATAATAAGAAATATTTAACTTCTTTTTATCTTGAAGATATTGTGCCTAGGACTTTATATGGATTAATTTTATTTCTCTGAACAACTCTTTCATGTTCATTCCAATTTTACAAAAAGAATCCTAGGGACATTAAATAACTTTTCTAAAACCACACAACATGTAGTAGAGGAGACAGATTCCTAATGGGGACAATATACATGACTGCACGGCCTGTGCATTTAAACCTTATGCCCGCTATCACTAGTTTTAAATTAAACACCACCTGTAAAATAATGATCACTTTCACACTATATAAGATCTGGGGCAACAGGTTTATGTTTAAATTACACTAGTTATTTCCTCCAGGAAAATAAAAAGACAGAAGAAAAATTAGCATATCTGTCCAGAGACTCTAGGGAAGCAACAGGGAATATAGTGTTCCCTGGTGGTTAATCTGGAACCCAAACAAAATTATGCTTTCCCAGAGCTGGCCAAACTTCAAAAGCTTATTCTTGTCTCCTTGTCTACACCATTATGAATGCAATGAAAGCTATACTTTTCTTTCCTAAAGAAATAAGCCTTCAGCTGGCCCTCCCAGAGAGCTATTCACCACCATCAGTTAATTATATAGCAATGACTCACCCTCACGAAATGTTGTAAAGGAGTGAAAAGTAAAGACCGTCATTATGATAGAATTGAAAACCATGGCATTGACTTCTTAAAATATTTTCTTGATACAGACCCCAAATTTCTAGAATACTTTATTCATTTACCCCTCCTTCAGATTTTTGTCTACTTTCACCTTTTTTTACCCTATTTATCAAGAAAGCATACCTAATTTTAGCATTCACATGTATCTGGAATCTGATCAAGATAGTATAGGTATTAAGTAAGATAATTTAATTGTGCTATCCAGAAAATATTGTTATTCAAGCTCAACAATATTTTATGTGACAAAAAGAGGTAAAATAAAATTTAATATTAAAATAAAATATTGCTGATCAAGAAATTTGCTGATAAAACATTTGTCCTTTAATGACTTCAACAACAGAACTTAAAAAATTAAAAGAATTGTCAAAAACAAAAACAAAGAGCTGTCATTTGTCTTCAAATATTCAGTGCCTTGGCTACCAATATGTTAGGATTATTGTTCTGAAGGTAAGTCTGAGCAACTGAAGCAGCATATTATCCAGATAATTTTGGCTACATTAAGTATCACTATGCTGGATAACTGAAGATAAAGTATTTTTTACAGCAAAATTATAAAATATTTGAAACTTCTAACGTAACATGCTAGAAACACAGTAAGAAGCAAAAAAAAATTATGAAGTGAGGACTTTAAGCATCAAGAACTAAATATATAAAAAGAAAATCAACTTTAAAAAAAATAAAATAGTGGGTTCAAATATATTAATAGAAGATCACAAAGCAAAAATCAAACACAGATTTGTTAGTCATAGTATATTACTGAAGAAAATCCCTGAAACAATAAAAAAATTTTAAACATTTTACCTTAAATGTAATTGTTATTGGCAATCTTCACTTTTCTATATTTATTATATTTAGAGTTACCATTCTATAATAAATTTGATCACATATTCAACTAAAAAAATTCCAGGAGAACTTTTAGTACTAAAAACATTCAGCTGTCTTTGAGTCAGTCCCCAAAAGTTTCTATATTGTATAAATAATTTAGTATCTATCAGACAGTACCTGTGCTCTTTGAGTCAAATGATTCCTTAATTTTTTTTGACCATAAAGAAACAAAAACCTAAGCCAATAAACCATATAAATGATTTTTATGTTCATAAACCTTCATGGGTTTTTGTTTTTTTTTGTATCTTGTTTTTTGGTTGTTATTTTAAACTCCAATGCAGTACAATGTGCTATGCTGGCCAGAACTGGCATGCTTTAGGCAAGATGAAGTATGTCAAATGACTGAATAATTCTAAGTCACAAAATAGGTGAAACTAGATCACCAATGACAACACAAAAATTAGAGTTTTTTTGCAGTCTAGAATCAAAACTTCCCAGGTAAAAGAAGACATCTGCTGCAGTAAAAGGAAATGAATGTTTCTACTTGTCCAAAGGAAGAAATTTTGTGTCCCAAAAGAGATTAAAAAATAATTTCTCTCAAACAAACAAAAACCAAAAACCACACAATTACTCTTTTCCCATTTGTGGAATATACTGGTCAAGTTTTTAAGGTATTATAGAATCAAATTCACCCAGTTTTAGTGTATAGTTTGATAAATTGGTAATTATATGCATTTCACAATCAAAACCTAGAACAGTTCCTGAAATCTAAAAAGTTGCTTGTGCCACTTGCAGTCAATCCAATTTGACTTCAAAACTCAGACAACCACTAATGTGCTTTATTTCAGAATTTGTTATTATCATACTTTAACGGATTCATTCTTGGTCATGTGTATTAATAATTCATGTCTCTTTACATATGTGCCCACAGAAATATGTTAATATGTATATTCATTGCAGCATTAGTCATTAAAAACTGGAACAAATATAATACCCATTAGTCAGTAAATCAGTAATCAATAAAAAATAATCTTCAATCATCAACATAATAAGTTTTGGTATATTCATATTATGGAATACTACTTAGAAGTAAAGAGACATGCTCTAGCAACAAAGAGAAAAACAGTTCCAGACATAGTAGATGTTAATCCATCTACTGATGCAGAAGTGATATGCATTTACTACAAACTCTATTTTGAATTTTAAATTTTGATCTTTCCTTGGGCCAGCAATATGTGATATGATACCCTCTCATGATGCTGAGAGGGAGTGCAGAGAGCAGAGAGCTGCAGCTCCCAGTAGCCACACAATCACAAGAATCAATAGCTGATGCACTTATAACCCCTATGTATCAATAACCCTTATGTATCCATATAACCATTCTGCTTTTCACTCTCAGTATTCAATAAATTACATGAGATATTCAACATTTTATTATAAAATAGGGTTTGTGTGAGACAATTTTTCCCAACTGTAGGCTATTGTTAAGTGTTCTGAGCATGTATAAGGTAGACTAGGCAAAGTTATGATGTTCGGTAGGTTAGGTACATTAAATGTGTTTTAAATTTAAGATATTTTCAACTTACAATGGATTTATCCAGATCTAATCCCATTGTAAGTCAAAGAAGATCTTATATAAATACTTTAAATATGAATGTTATTTTTGTGACAATTAGAAGATAATGATAGACAATGTAGATTTAAAAAAAAAGAAAGACCACTGTATGTGTCTAAAATGAACACTTTGAATGGAAAGACTCTAAAATCTTCAAAGCGAAGGGATGGGAAAATAGATATACCATGCTAGCACTAATCAAAGCAAAGTTGGAATAGCTATATTATTTTCAAACAAAATAGACTTTAGATCAATAAAAAAATTATCACAGAGGATTAAGAGATCTACTTACAATAATGTATAATAATCCTAAATGTGTATGCACCTAAAATAGAACGTCAAAATATGAGGCAAAACTAGTAAACTGAACAGAGAAGTAGATAAATCCACTATTACAACTGGAGGCTTCAACAGTCCATGTTAATAATTGATAGATTAAATAGGCAGGAAATCAATAAAGACAGAGTTGACCTGAACCAGACTATCAATCAACTTGATGAAAATGACATTCAAAGAAAGCTTCATCCAGTTCCAAAAGAATACATATTCTTCTAATAGAATATTTACCAAGATCAACCACATTCTGGGTTATAAAATGCACCTTAACAATTTAACAAAATAGAAATCATGTAAAGTTGGTTCATAGACCATAGTGGAATTAAATTAGAAATCAATAACAGAAACATAGCAGTACTGGGTATTGTATAGAAGTGTTGAATCACTATATCGTACATCTGAAACTAATATTACACTGTATGTTAACTAACTGGAATTTAAAACTGGAATTTTAAATAACAAAAACTTATTTAAAAAAGAAAAATACCTTAAAAATTACCAGATAGTTGCAACAACACATTTCTAAATAATACAAAGGCCAGAATTAAAATCTCAAAAGAAATGTTAAAGTATTATGAACTAAGTGAAAGTGAAAACACAACTTATCAAAATGTGTGGGATGAAATTAAAGCGGAATGTAAAGGGACATTCATAGGATGTAATGTGAGCCAGCCCTAGGAGAGAAATCATAAACATTAGATCAGAAATCAAGAAACTGGAAAACAATGGAGACTATCAACAAAACCAAAGTTATTTCTTTCCAAATGAATGCATTTCTAGGCAGGATAACCAAAAGGGGGGGGAGAGGGAGGGAGAGAGGGAGGGAGGGAGAGAGAGAGACACAAATTATAAATTTCAGAAATATAAGAGACATTACTTATTTCAAAGATATTAAAATGATAATAAGGTATGCTACAAACTACTCAATATCTATAAACTTGGTAATTTAGATGAAAAGGGACAATATTTAAAAGTGAAAACTATCAAACTTTCAGAAGTAAAAGATGACCTGAATACTATGACATCTATTAAATAAATTGAATCAATTATTAATTATATCCCAAAAATGAAAGCACCAGTCCATTATGATTTCACTAGTGAATTTTCCCAATTATTTAAGGAAGGAAATAATTCCTATTCTTCACAATATTTTCTAGTATATAAAACTAGGGGGAATACTTCCTCACTTAGTCCATACATTAATAACAAAATTATATAAAAACTTTATCAGCAAACAGCACACTAGTATTTTTCATAAACATAGGTGCAAACATCCTCAACAAAATACTTACAAATTGAATATAACAAAGTATAAAAAGAATTATTAACCTTGGCCAAGGTTATTCTAGTATGGTAGAATTCTGGGATTCTATTCCAGATATGAAAGGCTGGTTTAGTATTGGAGGCTGGTTGCATATTTGAAGAGCAATCATTGTAATGCACACTATGTACTGACAAACTAAAAAAGACTACAGACTGAAACATATGGTCATGCCACCTGATTCAGGATATGATATTGACAAAATCCAATAATAATTTATGAAAAAAAAGTCACAGGAAACTAAAAATTGAGGACCTTCCTCAATTTTATGAAGAACATCTACAAAATACCTACAGCAAATATTATACTTCATGGAATAAAATGGATCACAGTCTTCCTAAATTGAAATAAGATCTTCCCTCACCACTCTTATGCAGTATCATAGTGGAAGTTCTAACTAGTGTAATAAGAAAAGGAAATAAAATATAAAGAGTAGAAAGAAGCAAAACTGTATTTGCAGATTAAATAATTGTATAAAAAATAAAAGAATAGGAGTGCCTGGATGGCTAAGTTGGTTGAGCATCCAGCTTTGGCTCAGGTCATAATCTCATGGTTTGTGAGTTCAAGCCCCACATTGGGTTCTGTGCTGACAGTTTGGAGCCTGGAGCCTGCTTTGGATTCTGTCTCCCTCTCTCTCTGCCCCTCCCCGTTTGTGCTCTCTCTTCAATCTTTCACTGAAAGACTTAATAGTGTTAAAATGTAAATTCTACGCAACTTGATCTAAGGATTAAGTATGATCTTAATCAAATCCCCAGGAAACTACTATTAGATATCAACAAACTGATTTGAAATTTATATGGAAAACCAGCAGTCTTGACAGAGTCAACACAGCATTGAAAATGAAGAAGTTATAGGACTTACACTATTTGATTTCAACCTTTCTACAAGATTTTATTAACAAAAAGATATAATATTGGCAAAGAATAACATAGTTTAAAGGAACAAAATACAGACTCCAGAAATAGACCCCAACAAATATAGTCACCTAATCTTTGACAATGAATCAAAGGCAAGTCAATAAAGGAAAACTTTTTCAACCCATGCCTCTGTATCAATATGCATATTGATTGGACATCCATAAGCAAAAATATTAACCTAGGTCTTACACATTACACATAAAATGACTCAGAATGGATCACAGACCAAAATGAAAAACACAGAACTATTAAACTTCTGGAAGATACCTTAGGAGAAAATCTACATCATCTCGGGTTGGCTGAGGAGTTATAAAATACAATACCAAAAGCAATATCCATGGAAGAAAAATTGGGTCTTTATTAAAATTAAAAAAATGTTCTTTATGAAAGACATGTTAATACAATAAAAAGATAAATCAAAGATGGGGAGAAAATATTATCAAAATACATATCTGATAGAGGACTTGTATCCAAAATATACTGTGAAAATATTAAATATTAAGGAAACAAAAATCCAATTAAAATGGGCAAATGTCTGAACAGATGACACACTGAAAAAGACATCCAGAGGCAAATAAGCATATGCAAAGATGTTTAACATAATTTGTCCTTAGGGAATTGCAAATGAAAACAATAATTTTTCCAACACACACCTTACAATGACTAAAATTTAAACAAGAAACAAAATGGAAAATATGTACCAATGATGTAGAGCAACAGGAACTCTCATCAGTTGCTGGTGGGAAAAACGAATTGATACAGCCACTTTGGATGGCAGTTTGGCCATTTCTTATAAAATTAAACATCTACTTACCACATATTACAGGAATTGCATTCTCAGGAATTTACACTCTAACCTGAAAACTTATGGCCACACACACACACACACAAATCTGCACATGGATGTGTATAGCAGCTTTACTCACAATTACCAATAAAATGGAAGATGACTATGTTCTTTCATAGGGGAATAAGCAAACTGCAGTTTATGTATACCATAGAATATTTTCCAGTGATAGAATGTGCTGTCAAGCCATGAAAATGTATGGATAAATCTCCATTTCTTATTTATAAATGAAAGAAGCTAGTCTCCTAAAGCAATATAATGTATGAGTCCAATTATATTTCATTCTGGGAAAGGCAGAACTACAGGGACAATAAACAGATCAGTGATTGCCAGGGGCCTGTGGAGAGCAAAAGTGAAATAGAAAAACTATTTCAGTTTTTGTAATATGATACCATATTAAGCACTGGTCAAAAGCCATGGAACTTTACAACACAAAAAGTAAACTTTATCATATGTAATTTTTTTAAAGAAAGCATTTAGGAGATCAGGGATTCCCTGGGTGGAATACAGAATATGATAAAGAATAGAAATGGAGAGCCTGGGTGGCTCAGTAGGTTAAGCATCCAACTTCAGCTCAGGTCACAATCTCACAGTTGGTGAGTTCGAGCCCCAGGAGTCTGCTTTGGAATGTGTCTCCCTCTCTCTCTGCCCCTCCCTCTCTCTCTCTCCCTCTCTCAAAAATAAACATTTTTTTAAAATGTATATAAATATACATGTATTTATTATATAAATATAAATGCATATATGTATTAAATATATATGTATTAAATATAAAAATGTATTTTTAAATGTATATAAATATACATGTATTTATTATATAAATATAAATGTATTACAAATGTAATAAAACAACCTCGCTAAAACTAGTATGGAATAAGGGGCTAAGTGAAGTTGCTTTGAAAATAAATGGATTCTCTAAGACTAAAAGCAAAAGAAGCCGCACATAAGTAATACACTCCAGCTGATAACGTACTTTTTCACAGTCGTGTGGCAGGCCGTACACTTGAATGTTGGTAAGAGAGCAGTTTTTTTAAAGTTCTCATCATACACTGAAAACAAATGTAACTATGTGAGTTAATGAATATGTTTGTTCATCTTATTTTCATAATCTTTCATGATATATACATGTAAAAGTCACTGTTATATACCGTAGAATCACAAAATGTTATATGTCAATTATATCTCAATACAGCTGGAAAAAAATAAAATAACTGAAAAAAAAATTCTGACACCAATTTATAAGTATACTGTAACTGAACCCATATTTCCATTAAGTAAATGGAAGGCAGAGTGTTAAATCTAGGTTCCTTATGGTTGGAGTGGGCAGTTACAGGTAAACAAGAGGAAGAAAACAAAATGATTTCTGTGGTAATGGATTAGAATTGGATATATCAGTATTATGTCAGGTTTCATTTCCTATACAGATGGTTACACGTAGAAAAATTTATAAATATATGCTACACACATATCTCCTTGCTCTGTGAGCTATAAGAAGATAAGTGCAAAAACATCTCAGAGCAACAGACATACTTAAGTGCCCAGATCTTGTTTTCTAATATGATTTCTCAATAAAGTAAACCAAGGATCACTGGAGAAATGACTGATTCAAGGACCGGGGCAGGAAATACACAAAATGAGCACAGAGCATCTTATATTTTGAGACAGTATGAAGTTCTGGGGGAAAAAATGTATAAAAAGAAAAAAAGAAAACTCCCAATGATGGGGTATGTATAAGGAACATGGGAATAGGCTAAAAGAGCTCTCACTGAAAAATTTGCAATAATTCAGCAACAAAATAAAGACCACTGTATGGAATCATAAACCATGAAATAAAAATCTATTAGTCCATTCTAATATAAATAAAATAAATACATTATTAAATAAATCCCTCATGCAAAATAATCCCAATTAATATATGTAGATACTTCATCCTTAACAAGATGGCTCATAACTTCTATTCCTTAAGTGTGAGGTATGCAGTGTTTTCCTTTTGAGAGTAAAAAGGGGTAAAGAATAGTAACTTTACGGTGGAAAAAACTGACAAACATCACCTCAAGCCAGGTGATTGTTACCAACAGTGATAAGTCATATTAATAGTATATATTCTTGACTAATGTAATGAGAATGGTGTTTTACTTTTATGATCCTCCTTCAAAAATACATTACCTCAGTGAGAAAAACATCAAACAATTTCCAATAAGTGACAACCTATAAAATATTTGACCAAAATTCAAGGTCATCAAAATAAGAAAAGTCTTAAAAATTGTCAAAAGCAACAGGAATCTAAGGAAACAGGACTATTAAATGTAATGTGGAAGCAGGGGTGGGATTCTGGATCATAAAAAGGATATTTATTTCTTTAAAAAATTAAGAAAATTAGAATAAATATGGGCAGAATAATAACATGAATAGATGTTCATTAATTTTGACCAGTGTACTGTACTGTAAGATGTTAATAAAAAGGAGCTCAGTGTGGGACACAAGGATTCTGTGATTTAGATATAATTCATAGTCCATGCAGTTCACCAATTGAAAGTATACAATTGGTTGTATAATACAATTGGTTATTAGTATTCATGGATAGGCGCAACCATAACCACAGTCGATTTGAGAACGTTCTCATCACCTCAGAAAGAAAACCTGTGGCCTTAAGCTATCACCCACTATTCTCCCATCCCTTCTTCCCATCCACAAGTAACCACTAAGTTAAGTTTCTGTATCTATAGATTTCTTATTCTGGATATTTTGTTTGAGTGGAACAATATAATATGTGCTATTTTGTGGCTGGTTTCTTTCACTTAGAACAATGCTTTCAAAGTTTATCCATGTTGTATCATGTATCAGTACTGCATTCCATTTTGTAGTTGAAAATATTCTATTGTATGAATATACGACATATTAATCCATTCATCAGTTGATGCACATTCGGGTTGTTTCCACCTTTGGGCTACTGTGAATGATGCTGCTCTAAATATTTTCATGCTGGGTTTTGTATGGACATAACTGTCAACAATTTTTCTAGTTTGTTTTCTTCTCAATCTTCCTATTGTGCCTGCTTTGAAACTAAATTATCACATAGTCAAAATATGCTCTTTGGACATAAATGAGGTATATATTGATCAACCACTATATCTTAGTTTTAAGCATTTTTATGCCTTGGATAATATTTAGAAATATTAACTCTCATTACAGCATATGTAACTTTTGTATTGTAATGAGTGTATGGAATATGACACATAATTATAATTGTCTGATTTCTCTGTTAGCAAGAGCTGAGAAACCCCAGAGATGAATGATTGACTAGATATCTGCATCCAAATGAGATTCATAAATTTTAAAGCAGAGCTTTTAGAAGTATCTGTCATGTCTACTTCCTTCTACTGTTATCCTAATTATAAGTATTTGAAATAAAGATATTGTGTGATATGATTCATATCCCATCAGAAATGTTAGTTTCCTTCTTCAGGATTCTGTGACATATGTGCTATATAGTTTAGAACAATTCTGATGAAAGTTTTAAAAATGTATAAGTTGCTCTCCCCTTCCCCTTTTTTTAAATAACACCACTGAAATGTAATAATGCCTAGTAGCCAAAAGAATTTTAATATAAGTCTGTAACAGTCCTCAGAGTCTTATAAGCAACATTCATTATAACTTCAACAAATACTCCAATTAACCTTGACACCAAACTCCATCAAAAATTATATGTAAACATATTTAACAAGTAGAGGGTGTAACACACTATGGACTACAAATTCTTAGAAATAAACTGAAAGTCACAATTTCTTAGGTTCCCTTACTTATCTTACTCTCCATCATTTTCATAGATTCCTAAAAATTCGTGTTTTACTATTAAGTTCATATAATCTCCCAATCAGTAACTGAATGACTGTATAATTACAAACATAACAAATTTAAAAAAATCAGCCTTTCTTTTCCATTTTAAGCACAAAAGGCAGCTTTCAGATAAACACCTTGTCAATATCCAATAGAAATTTGAATTAAAGGTCACCATAATGTAATTTAGACCAAAGAGTTTGATTTCAAAT
>CM053574.1:87137036-87319743 GCA_028646485.1 Cryptoprocta ferox | reverse complement strand
AGTTTGCATTCCCATCAACAGTGTACAAAGGATTTTTCTCCAAATGCTCACCAACACTTTTTTCATGAGTTTTTGATTTTGGCCATTCTGACAGGTGTAAGGTAGTTTCTTATTCTGGTTTTGATTTGCATTTATCTGATGATAAGTGATGTTGAGCATCTTTTCATGTATCTCTTGGCTATCTGTATGTCTTTGGATTAATGTCTGTTAGTGTAGTCTGCCCATTTTTAATTTTGTTTTGTTTTTGAGCTGTTGAGTTGTGTAAGTCCTTTATATATTTTAGATACTAACCCTTTATTGGATATGTCCTTTACAAATACCTTCTTCCATTCAGTAGGTTGCCTTTAGTTTTGTTGATTGTTTCCTTCACTCTGCAGAACCTTTTTATTTTGATATAGTACTAAGTTTATTTTTGCTTTTGTGTCCCTTGCTTAGGAAATATATCATCATGTGATGCTACAGCCGATGTCAAAAAAATTATCGCCTGTGTTCTCTTCTAGGATTTTTACGGTTTCAGGTCATACATTTAGTCCTTAATCCATTTTGAGTTTATTTTTGTGTATGGTATAAAGAAGTGATCCAGTTTCATTCTTTTGCATGTAGCTGTCCAGTTTTCCCAACATTTCCTATTGCATATTCTTGCCTCCTTTGTTGAAGATTAATTGAACATATAATCATGGGGTTATTTCTGGGGTTTCTAGTCTATTCTGTCGATCTATGTGTCTGTTTTTGTGCCAGTATTGTTTTGATTACTACAGCTTTGTAGTATATCTTGAAACCTGGAATTGTGATACCTACAGTTTTGTTTTTCTTTTTAAAGATTGCTTTTGCTATTTGGGGTCTCTTGTGTTTCCATACAAGTTTTTGGATGGTTTTTTCTAGTTCTGTGAAAAATGCTGTTGTTATTTTAATAAGGATTTAATTAGACGTGTAGATCGCTTTGGGTACTATGGACATTTTAGCAATGTTTGTTCTCCCAAAACATGAGCATGCAATATCTTTCCATTTGTGTTGTCTCCAGTTTATTTCAACAGTGTTACAGTTTTCAGAGTACAGGTCTTTAACTTTGTTGGTTAAGTTTATTCGTAGGTTTTTTTTTTTATTGTTTTTGGTGCAATTGAAAATGGGATTGTTTTATTTCTTTATCTTTCTACTACTTAATTTAAATGAATAAAAATGCAACACATTACTGTATATTGATTTTGTATCTTGTGACTTTACTGAATTCATTTATCAGTTCTAGTAGTTGTTTGGTAGCGTCTATAGGGAGTTCCTCTATATAATGTCATGTCATATGCAAATAATAAAAGTTTTACTTTTTCCTTACCAACTTGAATGCATTTTATTTCTTTGTCTTGTCTAATTTCTGTGGCTAGGACTTCCAGTATTATGTTGAATAAAACTGGAGAGAGTGGACATCCTTGTCTTCTCCTTGATCTTAGAGGAAAAGCTGTCAGGTTTTCAGCACTGAATATGTTAGCTGTGGGTTTTTATTTTGTTGAGGTATGCTTCCTCTAAACCTATTTCGTTGAGGGTTTTTATCACAAATAAATGTTGTACCTTGTCAATTGTTTCTTCTGCATCTACTGAAATGTTCATATGGTTTTTATCCTTTCTCTTGTTGATATGATATATCACATTGATTGATTTGTGATTATTGAACCACACGTGCATTCCAGGAATAAATCCCTCTTGATTGTGGTGAATGAATTTTTAATACACTGTTGGATTCCATTTCCTAGTATTTTGTGAGGGAATTTTGCATCTGTGTTCATCAGAGATATTGGCCTGAAGTTATCTTCTTTGCAGTATCTTTATTTGGTTTTGGTATCAGGGTAATGCTATCCTCAAAGAATGAATTTGTTAGCTTTCCTTCTTTTTTGTTTTAATAGTTTGAGAAAAATGATATTAACTCATTAACTTTTTGGTAGTATTCTCCTGTGATACCATGTAGTTCTCGACTTTTGTTTGTTGGGAGTTTTTTTTATTACTGATTCAATTTCATTGCTGGTAATTGATCTGTTCAAATTTTCTATTTCTTACTGATTTGGTTTTGGGAAGTTATATGTTTCTAGAGATTTATCCATTTCTTCTAGGTTGTCCAATTTGTTGGCATATGATTTTTCATAATATTCTCTTACAGTCCTTTGTATTTCTGTGGTGTCAGTTGTTATTTATCCTCTTTCATTTCTGATTTTTTTGAGACTTCCCCCCACCTCTTTTTTGGGTGTTGTTCGCTAAAGGGTTGTCAATTTTGTTGATCTGATCAAAGAAGGAGCTCCTAGTTTCATTGATATCTTCTTTTGTTTGTTTTGTTTTTCTTTTGTTTATTTCTAGTCTAATCTTTATCATTTCCTTCCTTTTACTGGTTTTGGGATTTGTTCTTTTTCTAGTTCCTTAGGTGTGAATTTAGTTTTTTATATTTTTCTTCTTGAGATAGGCCTGTATTGCTATAAACTTCATTATTGGAACTGCTATTGCTGCATCCCAAAGATTTGGACCATTGTGTTCATGTTTATCGCTCTCCCTGTTTTTGTTCGTTTTATTTCTTGGTTGACCCATTTATTGTTTAGTAACATGTTATTTAACCTCCATACATTTATGTGCTTTCAAGATTTTTTTTTTCATGGTTGATTTCTAGTTGCATAGTTTTGGGATGGAAAAGATGCATGGTATGACTGTGATCTTTTGAATTTGTTGAGACTGTCTTGTGGCCTAATATGTGATCTGTTCTGAAGAATGTTCCATGTGCACAAGAAAAGAATGTGTATTCTGCTTTTTAGGATGGCATCTTATGAACATGTCTGCTAGATCCATCTGGTCCAATGTGTCATTCAAAGTCACTGTTTCCTTGTTGATGTGTTTCTGTTTGGATGACCTGTTCATCGAAGTAAGTGTTGTGTTAAAGTTTCCTACTATTATAGTATTACTATAGATTACTTCCTTTATGTTTGCTATTAGTTGTTTTATATATTTGGTTGCTTCCACATTGGATGCATAAATATTTACAACTTTTATATTTTATTGTTGGATTATTCCATTTAACCTATCATATGTCCTTCTTTGTCTTTGTTACAGTCTTTGCTTTAAAGTCTATTTTGTCTCATATAAATATTTCCACACCAGCTTTCTTTTCACTTACATTCGCATGATAAATTATTTTCACTCCTTCACTTTCAATCTGTATGTGTCTTTAGGTTTGAAAGACACTCTTTCAGACATGTCTTGTAGGCAGCCCATAGATAAGTCTTGCTTTTTTTATCCATTCTGTCACCATATGTCTTTTGATTAGAGTTTTCAGTCAACTTATATGCCAAGTAATTATTGATAATACTTATTACCATTTTTTTTACTTGTTTTATGGTTGTTTTTGTAGTTTTTCTCTGTTCCTTACTTCTCTTGTTCTTTTCTCCCATCGTTGGTTGGCTTTCTTGAGTGATAAACTTAGACTCCTTTATCTTTCCTGTATCTTTTATTGGTTTTTGATTTGTGGTTACCATTATGTTGCAAAAAACATCTTATTCATATAGCAGTCTATATTAATTTGATGGTTGCTTAAGTTTGAGCCCATTCTTTATGCTTTCCTCCCCACAGTTTAGGTATATCTTGTCATACTTGACATCCTTTTATTTTATGAATCCCTTGACTGAGTTTTAAAGATATACATAGTTTTACTATTTTTGTGCTTAATGTTTTTCTTACTTCCATTTATGGTCTTTCCTCTCCAGTCAAAAGGTCCCCTTTAACATTTCTTTTAGGGCTGGATTAGTGGTCATGAATTCCTTTGTCTGGGAAACTCTAGCACTCCTTTTATTCTGAACACAGCCTTGCTGGATAGAGTATTCTTGGCTTAATTTTTTTTCTTTCAGCATTTTGAATATATTATGCCTCTTTGTACTGGCCTACAAAGTTTCTGTTGAAAAATCTGCTGATAGCCTTATGGGGTTTCCTTTTTATGTAACTGATTTATTTTCTCTTACTGTTTTTAAAATGCTCTCCTTAACACTACTTTTTGCCATTTTAATTAGTATGTGTCTTAATGTGGCCCTCCTTGGAATGATTTTGTTGGAGGCTCTTTGTGCCTCTTGGATCTGAATTTCTGTTTCCTTTCCCAGATTTGGAAAAGTTTTCAGCTATTATTTCTTCAAATAAATACTCTGCCCCTTTTTCTCTCTCTTCTTCTGCGATCCCTATAATGCAAATATTACTATGCTAAATTAGGCGACTGAGTACCCTAAGTCTTTTCATTTTTTTTAAAGTTTATTTTGAGGGAAGACAGAGAAAGTGAGTGGGGGGCTGGTAGAGAGAGAGGGGGAGAGAGAATCCCAAGCAGGTTTTTGCTGTAAGCATGCAGCCCAACACAGCACTTGAACTCACAAATCATGAGATCAGGACTTGAACCAAAATCTAGAGTAGGACACTTAACTGACTGAGCATCCCCCTCCCAGGCATGCCAATCTTTTCAATTTTTTATTTTTTTATCTCTCTTCTATTCAGATTGATTATTATTACTCTGCCCTCCAGGTCGCTGATCCACTCTTCTGCTTCTTCTAATCTATGTATTTCTACTGTGTACTTAATTTCAGTTATTGAGATCTTCATCTCTGATTAGTGTCTTAAGTTTTCTATCTCTTTGTTAAGGATCTCACTGAAGTCCTCCATTCTTAAGTCTAGTAAGTATCTTTATGTTCATTGTTTTAAATTCTTTATCAGGCATAATACTTATCTCCATTTCATGTAATTTTCTTGCTGTAATTTTGTCCTCTTCTTTCATTTGGGACATATTCCTGTGTCTCCTCATTTTGTTAAACTCTCTGTTTGTTTCTATGTATTAAGGAAGTCTGTTACATCTCTTGCTCTTGAAAGTAATGACCTTATGAAGAAGAGGCCCTATAGTGCCCTGTAGTGCAATGCCCCCCCGTTCACAAGGTCCTAGAATTTCAAAGATGTCTCCTATGTGTGTTGTGTGTGTTGTGAGTGCCCTACTATTGTGGCTAAGTTGATTATGCCTTCAGCCTGGTCATCTGCAATGGCTCTCTCTGCCTGTTGTGGACAGTATTTGATCTTTATATGTGGGACAGTCTGGAGTTATCCTGGGTTTGAGTCAGATCAAGCATTTGCCGGAGATGCGGTACCACTGAACTACAGGGTTCAGTACCACTGAACTACTTTTCCTGTGTTGTATCTTGAGAAGCTTTAGTTGCTGGCAGTTGCCTGCAGGCAGACCGGATAGCTGCTCCCAGTCCACAGCTGGGGCCTCAGTGTGACTGGTATATGTAGTTACCTTCCACTCTCCCTGGGGTAGGAGTCAGCTTGGAGTGGTGCTGGCCCCTGCCTGGGCTGTTTGCACACTGCCAAGCTCATGGCATTGCTTTGGATAAAATCCACCAAATGTGTATTGGAGGGGCCAGGTGCACAATAGAAAGTGGGAGTGGAGTGTGCAGTACCAGCAAATTCTGTGTCACCACAGGAGGGGAATTGCAGCCACTAGGGACAAGACAGTCTTGGTGGAAGGAGGGGTTCTGCAGAATTGTGAGGGGGCAGAACAGTGGTGTTAGCATGGTCTGCACAGGTCCCCTGCAGGAGGGACCTTGCAGCTGCCCAAAACTCCTGCGAAGGCTAGATGTGTGTGGGGGTGAAGCCAGTGGTGTTGGCAAGTTATTTGGAGAGTGTTATTGCTGTGCTGGTTCCTGCAGGTGTCTGTGTAAACAGGCTGGGGTGGGTGGAAGGAAATGGTGCCTGCCAGCTCTTTATATCTGGAGAAGTGTCCCAATGATCCTGTCTCTCCAGCACAAGCTCTGAGATTAATAAAAAAAAAAAATCTCCTTTCCATTACTCAAGGCAATTTTTAAACTTCTGTTTCTATGCTGTATCTTTGAGGAGCTGTTTCTTGTGCTGTTTCTTTAAGGGTGGGGACTCAGATTTCTGTCACCTTCTGGCTTTCCCAGAGCCAAATCTGCTGATTTTTAGTTTCAGGTATTAGGCCTCAGTGTTAGAACTTGTACAATTCAGCCCCTCTGTTTTTCAAAGCTAAGTGTTGGGTGTGTTCATTTTCCCCATGTGGGTTCCCATCCTTGAGGTGTTTGCTTCTCTCCCCTCTGTACTCAATCTCCCTTCATCCCACAGAAAGTACTGCTAGTCTGTTTACCTCCTGACAGCATCTCCAACCTTCCTACCTTCTGTGATGTGACCTCTTTTCTACATTTAGCTGTGGAGTCTGTTCTGCCAGTCTTTGGGTTGTTTTCTGGGTTACTTATAATTTGCATCTTATCTATAGTTGTATCTATGGGGTGAGTGAATACCTACTCCATCTTCCCTGGAAGTCTTCCATTTTACATGTTCTTTTTTGTTTTCATATTTTTAATTATTTTGTCAGCATTATATCATAAGTATTCTCTGAGTTCATTTTTTCAAAATCATAATTTAATTCCATAATAACCCATTATAAGGCACACCATAATAAGTGTTGCATATTCAATTTCAGAAGTTAATTTCTATTTCTTTAAAGTTAGTAGAGGAGTATATATAAGTATTAATTGCTCATGTTACACACAAACCTATGATATTCAAGCATTTCCTTATGTTTGGGAATATCATTTTTTTCTTACACTTTAACCATCATAAATAATGTAATAAGAATATTTGTGAATACTTCTTTGTTCTAATTATTCAATATTTCCCATTAATATATTCCATGCAGTAAAAGTCTTCCAATGATTCAAATGTCAGTGAAACTAACTCCCAAAATCTATAAACTTACACCTCTCAACTCATATATAACTGCAAATTTGTCTAATCTACACTTATTACTGAAAAATACCATGAAAATGTTTTTACACAAATACAGAATATTGTTTACATTTATTTCTTCAAACATCTTCGTGGTTTTCCACTTATTAGAGTATGAAATCTGGGTCTTCTGACACCAGTTCAGGTTTATTTTTCCCAACATATCTTCATGCATTTTCCCAAACAAGAAAATTATATCTGAAAAGATCAAAAAATCACATGACTTTTACAAATCACTTATCTATGTTCTTGATACTCTCATGCTGACTTAGTTCCCACATGTCTGCCCAAAATTTGGGAAGCTATCACCAACAACCCCCCAGGAAATGTTTCAATTTTTGTTATTAATTTATCAGAATTCCTATAGCATTCACTGTTATAACTATACATTTAATGGCTGTTTACATTTAAATTCTTTTTAGTTTTTTAGTGAGATTTTACTTATATTTCTTATACACTAACCCATACCAAGTTAAATAGAAATGAGGGTTTTATAAAGCCCTTTGTCTTTGTCACCATAGCATGCAGTTCTGCAGAACATATAGTAGATGCTTGATAAAATAATTATTGATCTACTCATTAACTGCTTCATTGTACAACAATGTACAATGTACATTGTACAACACTACATATAAAACAATGATAGTGATTATAATTCTAGAATGATGTAGAATATAAAGGATATCAGACAACAGGATGAAGAAATGTAACTTTATTATGCCTTTGTTCCAAATTGTGCATCTCCAACATTTCCCATAACCTTTATTCACCAGGTGAATGGATCCATATGAAATAAATTGAAGGCCCACTTAGGTAGTTTTACTTATGAAGACCCTGATGGATTTGAAAAGGTTATGAAATTGCTATAAAAAGAGCCCTTTTTCTAGAAAAATCATTGTCACTTAAAAGCCAGCTATTCAACTTACCTTATCATCTCTGGAAAAGAAAAGCTATGTAGATACGGCCTGTTTTTTAGGATTATTTGGAGAAACAAATGAAATAATAAATTTTGTAATACTATGAAAAATTAAAATATCTATTAAACTGGCATTTTCCTTGGTACTCTCTGTCTTCTAATGTTCAGGAGTCTTCTAAAGTTTCCTTATAATACATAATAATTGGGTATAGTTGTGTTCATAATATAGTCCAATTCTCAGAGATGATGACAGGAATAATCCACCATATTTTTTGCACCCTCTTTAAAATGACTATTCTGTTGGTTCCAGCTACTAGAAAAATTAGCATCTTCAATTTCATATCATCCATTTTGAAAGAACACAATTTCAAAAAGATAAAACAAGAATAAATAACTTCCAGGATTCTTTCCGTGTTTAAAATGCTAAAGGGAGTGAAAAGGAATATTATTTCTGTTTTCTGTGATTAACAAATAAGTATCAAATTAAAAATAAAATAAAATGGAATAGGAGGAGAGCATATGTGTCAGTTTTGTTATCTGGGGTGATTGGTCAGTCATATTAATAGAAATAGCCACAAGCTGTACTTGAATATAATTGCTATTCAGTCTGGAGAAGTATAGTATTAGGTGAAAATAAAACAATCTGGAGGATTTAAACAAATAGAGCTTTGTATGAAAATTTCTAAAATGCAAATAGGAGAAGTAAAGGGATAGAGCTTCTGGAATCTTTACATCTCTCAGATTAGGAAAATTCCAAGACCAAATCATAAAATAACCTATGAAATGTGTATTTGCTTTAATAAATTTCTGGGAAATTTATGTATGACAGAAAAAGTCTCTTTCAAAAACAGTCTTTTAAATGTATCAGTATTTGCTATCATTACTATGGAAATCATAAATCTGATAACCTGAACTTGAAATATAAAGTAACCCTCTTTATACTCTTTTTCTCATTTTCTCTTACTTAAACAGTCTCAGTTAAGGGTGACAATGAAGGGGAACTGGCACTTTTTAGGAATTTATAAGTATATGTGGAAAACAGTAAATGTATTATTTATGATTGGTTTTATACCATAAGTATATCTGTTGCCTAATGTCTAATAACCAATGTCATTTAAGTAATTACTGAAACACTGAAACTAAACACTTGATAGTCTGTTGAAAACATTTTTTTTAGAAATCAAATTTTTTTTGATAATCAATGAGCAGATCTTTCCATTTAACCAGTAACAACTCTAAAATGATGTGTCCTAACAAAATAATTGTGTCTTTTAGATTCATATGAAACACCATTTAAAGTAACATTTTCTATGTAGTTAAGAGTTTCAGGATATGGCAAAAATAGTCTGTAACTTTTTTTCCCTTTTGTAAAAATATTAACATTAGAAGGAATGAGATGCTGTTGTAATGGGGAGTCTAGCCTGTGATTTTCAAACAGCTGTGGTTTCCTGAAAGCCAACTTTCAAAAATTAGGTTATTTAGTTCATCCAATTTTACTGAAAAAAATTATGTTATCCAGCTCAGATCTGGATTAGCATTTGTAGATCTTCTGATCTGTGGTAGGATGACCTCAGGACAGACATCTGTTTGGATGTCTTGGATGAGTTCACATACAACCATCTGTTCATGGAAGAGTAGCCTCTTCAAATTTGGTCAGAACTTTTCATGAGGCATTAAGAGCACAGAGTTTTTCAGTATTGCTGTATTTGTGCTATGTTCCACTGGAAAAAAACAAAACAAAAAAACAAAATCATGAGAGTCGCCATGTTCTATGTCTAATCAGCAGCATCGTAGGTGAAACAATTTCAATACAGAGAACATTCAACTTTAAATGAACACCAAAATAAATGGATAGATTAAATCTGATATTCATATTTTGAACAAATATCTACAATAAATCTGCAACTTTTAAACAAGTTTAATTTGCTATGTTTGAGAAACAAAAGCAAACTGAGACCTACTATTTTCTCAGCACATAATAATAAATTTGAAGGACAAAAATGACCCACCAGGTTTTCAGAATCATTAATATTTTAAATTTTACATTGACTAATACAACTATGATAAATTTATTTATAATTAAGGAATCAGAAAATATGGCATTCTTAGCTACATGATGCTGTACCCACCAACCATTGAGATATCTCAAATGTACTATCATTAGAGCTATCAATATACTTAGAGATGGGAATATTTATTATGCTTATTCTATCACTTAGCATAGACCATCTGTTTTATGTAAATATAACCCCGTAAGTAGCCAACACAACAAAGTATCTTTTTTTTTAATAGGGGAGTAGGGTTAGGTGTTTGTGTTTATTGTTTTGTAGTTTTTCCTTACTTGTATAAAATGCACTTCAGGTGTGAGCTATTTGCCCAAGGAGCTGATTTCTAATCTGTGGCTCCCCCTAAATACATTCTTCCATGATTACCATAAGGAAGAAGAGTCTTACACTAGCAATTGAATGCATTGTCCAGAAAGAGACACAATCCATTGGCCAAAATAAGTTGCATGGCCATCTCTAGCAAAGTATGGGGTAGAAAATATAATCCTGTGAAAAGTAAAAATCAGATATATGATAGCAAACATATGTGTATATGTGTGGATGTAGATTACACATGTGTATATATGCACATATGTATGAAATATATATAAATTAACATTCTTTTTAAAAAATTTTTTATGTTTTTTATTTATTTTTGAGAGACAGAGAAAGACAGCACGATCAGGGGAGGGTCAGAGAGAGAGGGAGACACAGAATCCGGAGACAGACTCCAGGCTCTCAGCTAGCTGTCAGCACAGAGCCGGACGCGGGGCTCGAACCCACAAACTGTGACATCATGACCTGAGCTGAAGTCGGACGCTCAACTGACTGAGCTACCCAGGAGCCTCTATATTAACATTCTTAATTTGGAAGATTAGACATTAACCCATGTGCCAGCTGTAGGTTGAGTTTGAGAAATATTTTTAGTCTTACCATTTCTCATCACTTATTAATGCTTTGTCACATTTAAAAAAATCAAAGAATATCAAGTCCTAATTTCACTTTTATCAAAACATTTCTCCTCATACTATACATTTTCACTTCATACTATACATTATTTTTTTCTTCATACATAATTATTTATGTATGTATGACTTTAAGTCATTTAAAAAAAATAAAAAATTATCAAGTCCTAATTTCACTTTTATCAAAACATTTCTCCTCATACTATACATTTTCACTTCATACTATACATTATTTTCACTTCATACATACATTATTATTTCCACTATACATGTGCCATTAGGCTATATGTCTTTTAAAACCACTAGAATATTTTAGCCCATATATTTTTTTCTGTGTTTTATGGTGACTTAATTGTGGTGTTTAAAGGACACAATGGGGTTACTTTAAGTTTGCTAGTCAGGGTATTGGATTTGTTACTTCCTAAATGCATCTCTTATATATGAATTATAGTGCTGAGCATGAAGCATTTATTTATTTCGTTGTATATCTTTTTGATTTTTTCCATAAAGAAGAATCATGCTTTATTTAATTTTTACCTTTCTTTTGGGGAAAATGAGCTCCCTAAAATAATGTTGTTGTTGTTTTCAGGGCCAGGTGTTTTGGATAAAATGGATCCACAGGAAGCACTACAGGTGACCATAAGATTCAGGTAACATGATGAGTATATTCTTAACTGCATAACTTCCATAATAGTACTATTTCGGATAAAGAAATCAGAAAACAAATACTAACTGTCTGTCTTCATTCTGTTTACAATAATGGGTGAAGCTATTACTCTGGTGACTACTAGAACTTAATTTCAAAGTCTTCTTAGTGTAGGAAATGAAGATCGAGAGAATACATTCTAAAATCTGTAGCTTAATAGCTGTTGAGATTGCTATTCAAAAATAAAACGTCTGTATTTCATTATGGTGTTCTCATATAAAAATACTCATCTAAGTAATTTTAGTAGAGTTTATATTTGTCCAAGAATTTGGTGATAATGTAGGAGATACTGGCTAGACTCGATTGCCTTACTAGGTCTACAGCACTAGAGATGAAAAATCTGATCATTTCATTTAATGGATGATGGAACTGATGTTCAAAAGAGTTGGGAGGGGCGCCTGGGTGGCTCAGTTGGTTAAGTGTCCAACTTAGGCTCAGGTCATGATCTTGCAGTTCGTGAGTTCAAGCCCCACATTGGGCTCTGTGCTGACAGCTCAGAGCCTGGAGCCTGCTTTGCATTCTGTGTCTTCCTCTCTCTCTGCCCCTCCCCCTCTTGTGCTCTCTCTCTCTCTCTCTCTCTCTCTCAAAAATAAATGGATATTTAAAAAATTTCAAAAGAGTTGGCAAGGGGGTCTCAGCTCACAAAGCTCACTAGTGATGGTGCCAGGATTACAATCCATCCCTCCTGATTTAAATAGTATCTCTTACATTTTCAAGCAAGATTTTTCAAGACAACTACCTGAAATCATACTTTTGATTATATTTCCAAACATATCTTAGCCTTTAAATTTGTTCCAAATTCAGCCATTTTTAATCAGAGCTTATTTTATGTTCTTCACCAGGAGTATCAAGTAAATACGAAGTAAGTACTGCTTGGAGAATTAATTTTTTAAAAAAGGTCTATTTACTTGAATAAATGAATGGATTTCTTGCCTTTTTTTTTTTTTTAAGGCTTATTCACTATCCACCTTCTCCAAGCCTCCTACTGGGAAGCTAAAACAGTAGGAGTAAAAACACACATTGAGGAGATTGTTAGCTATGTAAGTGCACAGTCACTAAACTCAGCGGGATCTCAATGCTGGTTGAAAATTTTATTATTATATTTGTTTTCCCTAGTTTCTATAGTCAAACTTTTCTATTCTCCACACTCCCCTACCTGAGTGGTTCTCAGCAGATGACATTGCCTCCTCCTGGTCAAACAAATAAAGTCTCTCACAAACAACCACTTCAAATTCTTGCCACCAAGTCTTCAATTCTACCTTTATTGCACTTATTCACTTATTTTTAATTTATGTAAATGATATTTTTCAATGGAACCTATTTTTTTCTGTCAATAATGTCTTCAGGGAATATCCGTGTTGGACTGTGTGAGTATGTATGTTCATGACTGTGTATGTCTGATATCGGTTGCTTCCAATTGCTGTGTTGTATACAGTGTTGTATATCTACCAGGGTCTTCTTGTTTCCCCAGTGTGGATTGCTGAGAGCCTTCCAGCTTCCCACTACTATAAAGAATTCTGTGATAAACATCCTCAAACTTATACACGTGTGAGAATTGCTTTTGAACTTACTTTGAGTCCAGATATTTATATAACTAGAATGGCTTCATTCATTTACGTTTTCAACCGCAGTGCTACGTCATTCTATCATTTACATAGCTGATGACAAAACTTGACAAATTCCAGATTTTCCTGATTGAATGATGGCAATGTGTTAATAGGTTGTTTTTAAGTTGCAGTTCTGTAATACATTTGAATATCTCTTTTCATTTGGTGAAATTTTGGGTTTCATCTTCTCTGAACTGGCTATTCATATCTGTTTTCCAGTTCTTCTGTTAGGTTACCTGTATATTTATTTTTGATTCCTAGATATTTCTGTTTGTTTTAATGCCATGAACTTCTTTATTTGAGATAATACAAATATCTTATTGCTATTTTTTGTTACCCTATCCATGATTTTCTCCATTAAAAATGACCCTTTGATATAATAAAAATCAATTTTTTGCCTTATTGTTTGCACATATGGGTTTTATTAAGTAGACATTTTTAACACTTGCACAGCAATAATAAGTTTTTATTTTTTAACTCTATAATTTCCCTTTTTTTAACTTTAAAAGAGATAGTTTCCCTTTTTCTAATTAATGTCCTTAATCCACATGGATCCTTGTTATATATAGGAATTCAGTACATTATTGTTTCTCTGGGTTAACCCAATTTCCCCTACATTTCCCAAACTATACATACTTTCACCATTAAATTAGAGGAATATATGTATTATGTATTAATATATAAATATTTTCTCTATCCCTCTCTATTATGTCCCAATGTAAACTATTTCTGTTCTTGCATCAATTTTACACTAATGAATATTTTCAATCTTACCATTTGGCTGGTAAGATTTGTCTTTTGTTTTTGTTTTGCTTTGTTTTGTGGCCTGTTTCTTTTTTACATTTTTTTATATATAGGTTGACTCAGCTTTCCACGGTGTTTTTATTTTCTATTTTTTTCTTGTATAAATTTATCAAACTTTTCGAAAATTTAGATGGAAATTTGCATGAGTATGTTAGCATATTTTTAAGTTGGGCTATCTTTCATTTATTCAGATTTTATTTTATGCTCCATCATAGAACATTTTTTTAAGTTTATTTGTTTTGGGAGGGAAAGTGCAAGTGGGGGAGGGAGAGGGGGAGGCGGGGGGAGGGGGAGGAAGAGGCACGGGGAGAGAGAGAGAATTCCAAGCAGGCTCCGGAGTCCTCTATGTGGGGCTCAAACTCACAAACTGTGACATCATAACCTGAGGCGAAGTTGGATGCTTAACCAACTGAGCCACCCAGGTGTCCATTGTTCATAGAATTCTAATATATTCTATATAAAGTGTGTATATATTTTTGTTCAAGTTTCTAGATTCTTTAGATTTTCTATGGCTTCTGTAAAGAGTATCTTCATTTTTGCAAGACAGTTTCTTTTACTGAGACATAATTGAAACCAACTGATAAGTGAAATCAACTCCTTGTAAGTGTACATTTGGATCAATTTTGACAAAGGCATAAATCTGTGTAAGCACCCACGTCCCTATCAATACATGTTCTCTCTGCCCCAGAATTCTTCCTTTTACCCATTATCAGTAAATTTCAGCTTTTGCTCAAGCAAGCATTGTTTTGATTTCTCTCACCATGGATTTCTCTTACTATGGGTTTACCCATTCTCAAATGTCATATAAAGGAAATTACACAGCTATATACTCTTGTGTCTCACCTCTCTCACTCAGTTTAATATTCTTGACATTATTCATGTATTTGCATGTATCAATAATATATTCTTATTATTGCTGAGTAGTATGCTATTATTGTATGAACAGATGAGTTTGTTTACTTTTGATGAAAACATGGGTTGTTTTCAGTTTGGGCTGGAATCAGTAAACTTATGAATATCTTTGTAAAACTCTCAGTGTGAGACATGTTTTTATCTTTTAAATAATATCTAGAAGTAGAATTGCTGAATTATAGAGTAAGTGAATGTTTATAAGAATTGCCCAACAGTTTTTTACTATTTTATTTTATTTTATTTTATTTTATTATTTTATTGTAATTTTTAAATTTATTTAAATCCAAGCTAGTTAACATAGTGTAATAATGGTTTCAGGAGAAGAATTTAGTGATTCGTCACTTACATATAACACCCAGTGCTCATCCCAACAAGCACCCTCCTTAGTACCCATTACCCATTGAGCCCATCCCCCCTACTTTCCCTCCAGCAACCTTCAGTTTGTGTCTCTGTATTAAGAGTTTCTTATGGTTTGCCTCCCTCTCTCTTATTTTTCTGCTTTTCTACTATGTTCTCAATTTTATTTCTTAAATTCCACATAGGAGTGAAATCATATGTTGTTATTCTTTCTCTGACTTGTTTTGCTTAGCATATTACATCCTAGTTCCATCCACATTGTTGCAAATGGCAATTATTCTTTTTCATTGCTGAGCAATATTTCATCATATATATATATATATACATGTATATATATACACACACATATATATACACACATATATAAGTATATAATACATACATAATTTGGCTATTATTGATAGTGCTTCTATAAACATTGGGGTGCATGTGCCCCTTCAAATCAGCATTTCTGTATCCTCTGGATAAATACCTATGAGTACAAATGCTGGATTGTAGGTAGCTCTATTTTAATTTGTTGAGGAAACTTCATACTGTTTTCCTGAGTGGCTGTACCAGTTTGCATTCCCACCAATAGTGTGAGTGGATTCCCTTTCTCCACATCCTTGCCAACATCTGTTTATTCCTGATTGTTAATATTAGTCATCTGACAGATGTGAGATGGTATCTCATTGTGGTTTGGATTTGTATTTCCCTGATGATGAGTGATGTAGCCATCTGGATGTCTTCTTTGGAAAAGTGTCTATTCATGTCTTCTGCCCATTTATTCACTGGATTATTTTTTTGGGGGGTGTTGAGTTTGGTAAGTTCTTTATAGATTTTGGATACTAACCCTTCATCAAATATGTCATTTGCAAATATCTTCTCCCTTCTCTGTATGCCACCTTTTATTTTTGTTGATTATTTCCTTGGCTGTGTAGAAGCTTTTTATCTTGATGAAGTCCCAATAGTTCATGTTTGCTTTTGTTTGCTTTGCCTCCAGAAATATGCCTAGTAAGAAATTGTTGTGGCTGAGGTCAAGAAGTTGTTTCCTTTTTTCTCCTCTAGGATCTCCTTTCATCCATTTTGAGTTTATTTTTGTGTATGATGTAATAAAGTGGTTCAGGTTCATTCTTCTGCATGTTGCTGTTCAGTTTTCCCAACACTATTTGCTGAAAAGACTGTTTTTTTCTTCCATTGGATTTTCTTTCCTGCTTTGTCAAAGATTAGTTGGCCATACATTTGTGGATCCATTTCTGGGTTCTCTGTTCTGTTTCATTGATGTATGTATTTGTTTCTGTGCCAGTACCATACTGTCTTGATGATTACAGCTTTGTAATACAGCTTAAAGTCCCGAATTGTGATGACTCATGCTTTGTTTATTGGGGTTTTTTTTCCAACATTACTTTGGCTATTGAGAGTCTTTTCTGGTTCCATACAAATTTTAGAATTGTTTGGTCTAGTTCTGTGAAGAATGCTGGTGTTATTTTGATAAGGACTACATTGAATGTGTAGATTACTTTGGGTAGTATAGACATTTTAACAATATTTGTTTTTCCAATTCATGAGCATGGAACACTTTTCCATTTCTTTGTGTCATTAGAGTGATTATTGTGATTATTAATAGATATGAATTTAGTGCTATTTTGTTGCCTGTAGAGTTGTGTTTCCAGTGATGTTCTCTGGTCTTTTCTAGTCTTCGTTGCCCTTGATCTTTTTTCTTTTGTTTTTTTTTTCTCCACTCAAGGAGTCCCCCTTAAAATGTCTAGCAGTGCTGGTTTATTGGTCATGAACTCCTTTAGGTTTTATTTCTCTGGGAAACTCTTTATCTCTTCTGTTTTGAATGACAGACTTGATGACAAAGAATTCTTGGCTACATATTTTTCCAATTCAGCATGTTAAATATATCTTTCCACTTCCTTTCTTGCCTGCCAAGTTTCTGTGGACATATCTGCTACAAACCTGATCTTTCTTCCCTTGTAGGGAAGGGCTTTTTAACCCTTACGGCTTTCATCATTCTTTCCTAATCTGTGTATTTTGTGAATTTGACTATGATATGCCTTGGTGATAGTTGGTTTTTGTCGAATCTAATGGGAGTTCTCTGTGCTTCTTGAATTTTTATGTCCGTGTCATTTCCCGGATTAGGGAAGTTTCAGCTAAAATTTGTTCACATAAGCCTTCTGCCCCCTTTTCTCTTCTTCTGGGACTCCTATGACACAAATGTCATTCCTCTTTAATAAGTCACCGTGTTCTCTAAGTCTTGTATTGTGATCATTTCCCTTTGTTTCCCCTTTCTTTTTCTGCTTCATTATTTTCAAGAATTTTATATTCTATATCACTGATTTACTCTTCTGTTTCATTCATCATTGCTGTGACGGCATCCATTTGAGATTGCATCTCAGAGCATTTCTAATTTAGACCCAACTAGATTTTAGTTCTTCTATCTCTGCAGAAAGGGATTCTCTCTGGTATCTTCTATGCTTTCTTCAATGTCAGCTAGTATGCTTACAGTCATGGTTTTAAATTCTAATTCAGGCATCTTCTATCTGTGTTGATTAAATCACTAGATGCCATTTCCTCCTGTTCTATTTTTGGGGGATGAATTCCTCAGTCTTGTCATTTTAGAGGAAAAAAATAATAAAATAAATAAGATTTAAAATATTAAAAATAAACCAAAACAAAAAATGAAAGGTTGTTAGATCCTAGGTGTATTTTGGTCCATTTGGTGAGAGAAGCTTCATAGAAAAGAGAACAAAGAATGAAAAAAAAAGTTAAAAAAAGTAAACATTTTTAAAAATTTAAATAACAAAATAGGACAAAGCAACAAAATAGAATGAAAATAAAATAAATAAGTTTTATCTCTCTGTATCCAAGAAAGAGAAGGAAAAGAGAGAAAATAGAAAACAACAAGCAAAAACAGAAACAAATAAACAAGAAAACAGAATGAAACTGAAATGAAGTTACAGCCAGTTTCCCCTAGAACTGAAACTTTGCAGAACACTATTGTCTGTAGACTTAACAGGTGGAAGGGATTTGCGCTAGTCTTCTGGGGGACGTACCTGAAAGGTGTAGGAGGGTGGGGTTTGATGTAGACTCCATTGTCCCCTTGGTGGTATTGTTTAGCTCACTGGGATCCATCTATGTGTGCATGTGTGCACATGCTAGCGGTGAAAATGGCTTCACCTGGCTCTCTAGTCTCTGGCACAGGAATTGTGTGCCCTCGCATACATGCAATCAAAAGCCCCTTCTTTGTCTCAGGTTTCTATCCATTCCCTGCCTCCACTGGGTCTGTGTCTGGGTCTATGTTCGAGGTATCTGCCTGCCAGGTGATTTCTCCCTTCAGAGTTTTATCTCAGATGGGGCTAAGTCTCAAAACCCCATACTTTGGACACCCCTACAGCTTGGACCCACACTGATTCTCTGGGGGAGTGTGTAGCCAAGGAATGGACACATGCTGGCCTGTCCCAGAAAACTTCTGTGTGATTGTGCAACAGCAGTGTTTCAGAGTTTATGGCAAATGACAACACACGGTTGGTGCCAGGTTTGGGCACACTCTGGAATCTTTGTCTCAATGACAGCAAATGTAGCTCTCCAGGGTCCACCAGGACTTTGACCCATGGGGAGGCTGTATGGCCTCTACCAAATGTGCTCGAAGCAGGGGAATTGCTTTTCCCTGTATGGGACATGGCCCTCTCAGACTGCTCTGCCTGGCCTACTTCCTCACTGAAGCACCACCAGGCACTGAGCTCCAAACCTTCAGACTCTGTGTGCCACTGTTTATAGAATCCTGGTGGGATTGAAACCCTCTCCTTTCTCCTTGTCAATGATTTTGGAGAATAGACTTCTTGTCCAATCCCCTGTGAGTGTTTTAAGTCTTTCACTCTTTCTTTCCAGCTCCTTTCAGGGGATGGGGGGTGCGTTTCTTGTGCAATCCCAATGTGCTTCACTCTTCCCATTTCTCTTTCTCTCTCTGTCCTCTATCCATGAAAATGGCTCCCTATCCTCTGCACCTCCATGGCTTTCCTCTCCCTTAATTCACCTCTCTGGACTGCATATCTGCTCAGTTCTTTAGCTCAAATTATGCAGATTTTTGCATTAATCCTCAGATCGGTTTCCTAGGTGTTCAAAATGATTTGATGCTGATCTAGCTGCATTTCAGGGATGAGACAAGCTTAGGGTCTACATACTGCTCTGTCATCTTAACTCCAACATTCCAACAGACTTTTCTTTTTAAGTTGGACCTTTTTATCCTTATCAGTGAGATATTTCAATTGGCTCCATATTCTCAACAATATTTGTTATTATCAAATATTTTTTAAGTCCTATATCTTTTCTTCTCTATTTTTGACATTAAAAATCATACAGTTGCTCTGAGGATGGCTATAGCTCCAAATATCATGAGTATGTTTTCATTACTATTCAGTTAATATGTATTTTAAAAATTTCCCTTTTGATATTTTTCTTTGATTCTTGGGTTACAAAGATGTGTTTTGTCTAATTTTCAAGTATTTGAAGATTTTCTTAATATCTTAATGATTTCTAATGTATACATTTGTGGTTCAGAAACCATGCTCTGAATGATTTTGATCCTTTGAAATTTATGGAGACTAATTGTTCTGGTGGTTAATGTTTTATATTAACTTGAGAAGAATGTAATTTGCTTTTATGGAGTGGGGTTTTATAAATATATAATATATATGTATTTGTAAAATATATATTATATATTATATATATAATAAATGTATATATATAAATGTAATATATATATGACATCAGCTCGGTCATTTGTATTGTTCAAATTATATATATCAATTTAGATTTGTGTGCTTTTCTCTTTTAACATTCACAATGTAAAGTTAAAGTCTGCAAATATATTTGTGGATGTGTTTATTTCTCCCTTTAATTCTATCTGTTTTCTCTTATCTTGGATCTATATTATTGCATGCATACATATTTTACACTCTAAGTATTTTTGATAACATGACACTTTTGTCAATATGAAATGGCTTATCTTGCTCAATTGTTTTTTTAATCACTTTTTTCTGATATTAATAGAGCCACTTCAGTTTTTTTATACTGTGTAGAAGAATGTTTGCATAAAATAAGTTTTTCCTTTTAGATTGTCAATATCGGTGGCTTTATGTTGGAAGTGTTCCATTGTATGTTTGTGTATTTGTTTTTGTTATCTGCATATAATAGGAAGGTATGCTTCAATAGACAAAATAATTATATATTTTTCTACAAAAAATCTCTCAGGAATTATTGCCAGCTAGGCAAAATTGTTTGTACTTTTCCTCTTAAACAAAATTTTATATTATTGAGGTGTCTACTGGGACTAGATTCAGATGAGCAATGATTTCCTAGGTATAGTTTCTTGGCTTCTCTGAAACTAAGGCTATATTTCTCTCTGTGCTATATGATTGTCTAATACATTCTTAGGGGCTTATAATTATTTTATTACTTTATTACAAATTACACCTGAACTCTGTCATTTTACATATTTAATTTGAGGTGTACTCTATTTTCTTATTAGATTTTTAAAACTGCAATTATTCTAGTCTCCATTACTCTCCAAATGTCTAGATTTCCTTCTCCCATTTTTTCCCTTCAAGACAAGTTTAAAATATTAGTTCAGTATCTTGGCTACTAAAAACTCATCATTAATTTTATTTCCCTCTTAATTTATAGAAAGCTATTATCCTTCCTGTCTCATTCCCTTCTGCTACATTTGTTGCCTGTAGCTTTTATTTTATGCTCTCACTTATTTGCACTTGCTATCAAGCTTTAACCAATCAATGCATGTGAATGTGTATGTGTATATTTGTGGCATCTTATTACTTTTTTGTGCCAAGCAATTAATGTTTTTGAGTCTTTATATTGTTATGACTTACTTGTGTTGCCTTTCGATATTAAATATTATTATATTTCATGGTGTGAAAAATAATAAATAAAAATCCCATTAATAAAAATCCCTCTCTAATAATCTTATAAAACGTACTCAGGAAGATGGTACTTTCTTCTCCTTTTCCATTTTTGTTTCTCCATAAACACTTTCACACAATCATAAAGTCTTATTTTTAGACAGATGGAACTTAGAAGTTAAAGTAAGATGAACAGTTTATGAAAGTGATAATATAAAGAGAAGAAAACTGATGAATTATTATACCTCAAAACAGATTCTTTTTTTATTATTAATTATATGTTACTATTATATGGATAGGCAAAAGGTATTCTTCAAAATCTTTTCGAACCAGGAAAGGTCATATTTATTTTCAGGTGAGCAAAAAGAGTCAAAAGAATAAGGGAAATTCCAGAAAAATATGTTGTGGAGTACAGTCATGATTTGGAAATGTCATTCTCAATGGGAGTATTTATGACTAAAAAAATCTAATATCTGAGATTTTTTAAAAAGATTTTATTGGAAAAAAATGCTGCTGTTTAAATGGGATTTCTACAGATTTTATTCATCTCTTTTGTGTGGTGTTTTCGTTACCTTCTGTAGTGAAAATATCTCTTCCATAGAATTTTCCAATTGAAAACTGGAAAATGAGTATTCAAACAAAGCAAATATAAACCCTTTGGAATTGGATGTTGGATATTCAGGAAGAAATGTCCCTTTTAGCCAGGACCAAGTTTTGGAAACAAACTGACAACACTAACTGCGTTTTAATAAAAATCATTTCAGTGCCTCAATATGCATGGCAAACAGCTGCAAGTGTCAGGTTCAGATAAGCTGAAAGCAAGATGGCTGAAAGGTACATTTTCTAATCAACTTCCTGAATTATCTTTGACTCCTGGTATGGCCTCACATGTGACCTAATTATGAAGCATAACATGCCAATATTTTCATAACAAAAAAATGAAAATTGGTCTTTTAATTCTTTGGAAATGGTTCATGATGTTATCCTTGCCCTGCTACTTCAATGAATTTTAGATATACTCTTCCCCTTAAACTTTGTCTTCTGACTAAAAAGTGGCAGACACCAATTTTGAGTGACGTCACTTTCATTCTGTGTTCCATTATGCACATTTTGCAAGTTCTTAAATTTATATATTTCAGTAGCTAATATTTTTTTTCCTGAGGCCATAGTTGGTTAAAGTCTTTTAAAAATGAATTTTATCTAGGCCATGGCCAAAGTGGTTTACTTCTTAAAAAGTAGACAGTAAAGACATGGGAATTCAAAATAACATACCTAGATGTGTTTATTAAGAGTAGGATGGGAAAACATGGTTTAGATTATTGTTTTTTTCCTGATCTATACTTCAGAAAGCTTAGTGGCTTCATTTTGATATTAATCTTCCTTTGTTCTTAATTCCCTCACCCCATCCTGTTCTCCTTCCTTCTTTCCTTCCTCTTCTGAAAGGCACTTTTTTTTTAACCATGAAAAAACATGATGCAGAATTTATATTTCTTAAGCTGTAGTTAGCATTACAAATTTTGTACATGGAAAGATAAGAGCATTTCAGCAAATTAGGTACAAAAGGTTCTGATATAGAAATGAGTTTGGCTAGTTCATGAAACTAAAAGAAGACTAGTAGAGAAATGAGAGTTCTAATGTTATCCTTATGGATTTTGATATTACTGGAAATGGTAATGGTTGGAGAAGAGAAGAAAGATAAACATGTATTTAACTTCTTCACTGACTGCCAGGGGAGTGACCAAGAGATAAATAGGTGTAGGTAGTTAAGAGGGATGAGAATGTTTGAACCTTTTTACTACACACATTGAAAGAGGAAATTTTGCCGTTATGTTTTTGTTGGTGTTAGTAGTACAGTGAAGACCCAGAGTGGCAATTGCAAACAAAGAGGTATCAGGTTACCCTCCTAGTACAGGTATATCTAAAAATAAAAAATAGTTTCAGATGGATGAAATTTTAGGAGAAGCTGTTGTTCAATTCACAGCTAGTTTTCCATAAAAGCAAAAATAGTAAGAACAATGCAAAATGGTACAAATATAGAAATTTTGTTGATTATAAAGTGGTGAAAATTATGGAGAGAACAAGAAGGAATGGAGGATTGGATTCGGTTAGGAAATCTACAGAAATTATATCTTGGGTTGACTGGAAGGATAGGACTTCTGTCAGTGACTGGGGTCGGCAGAACTGTAAGACAAGATGGATTCATTTTAATAGTTTGAGTGAGGCAGGGTATCTAGACTTACTGTTATATTTCTAAATACATCCCTTCAGCTATAGCAGCATACAGTGTACAGACTCTTGAACACTTCATGTTTACATATGGTGCTGATACATAAAAGATAACTTCTTAATGTTTCCTGCTTATGAACCAATTAGTCCAATAAAGAAGAAACAGTGGCAAGTAAAAATTGTATTTGTAACATTAAAGAAATAATAGAAACCTAAAAGTTCAAATCAATGAATTACCCATGATGTGTGTTCAGAAATGAAACAGGCAAGTGTGTTAGTTTGCTGAGGCTGCCATAACAAAATACCACAGACCGGCTGGCTTAAACAACGGAGATTTATTTTCTCACAGTTGTTAATGCTGGTTGTCTGAGATCAAGGTATTAGTAAGATTGGTTTCTTTTGAAATCTCTCTCCTTGACTTACAGATGACCACCTTCTTACTGTGTCTTCACATGGTCATCCCTCTTGTATACACATGCAATTGATGTTTTTATTTATGTGTCCAAATATCATGTTCCTACAAGGATAACAATCACATTGAACTAGGGCCCACCCCAAAGACTTATTTTACCTTAGGTACATTTTCAAAGACCCCATATCTCTAAATATTGATACATTCTAAGCCACTGGGTCTTACAATATATGAATGAGCATATGAATACACAGATTTGGAGGGAACACAATTCACCCCATAAGAAGCAAATAAGGCTAATGTGTTTTGATCTAAAAGTCCATCTGTGTACCTTTTTAACAGGATTGTCTATTTTACCACCTATCCATAAGGTTGGTAATGTAAAGCAAGGAAAGGACAAATATACTTAAGGAGGGTACTACTACTGGAGTTTATTCTTTGGCTTCTTGGTACCTCATGAAAATGCAGAACTAGATATAAATAATTTGACAAACAGACATGGTATGTGGTGTTTCATTCAGTGCAGTCTACAAAAATTGTAAATTTCTAGGCATGTATAAGTACACATAAAATGTACCATGTTTTTACATAAAAAAGAACACTAACAATTCAATTTTAAATCTGCTGATTACTTATGTGACATTAGACAACTCACCCAGACATTATAAACATTATAAACACTGAGACATTACTATCTTCAAAATGAGAGTTATGGACAAATGCTACCTAGGGATTCTTTCAGTTTCTATCTGTATTTTTTCAAATATTAAATAAGACAAGCATAAAAATGAGGTAAGATTTGAAGAATTATAACAGTCAATAGATATTATTATTCTCACCTTATAATCTTAAGTATTTTTTTATTTTCTCATAATTCATTGTTGTGTTTACATTTTTTGGGGAGGGGAAGGGATGATATTAAGCATAGCTCCAACTCTATATAAAGCTTCAATACTCCTTCATAGCTTATGTTAAATCCTATTTTCAAAAACATTACTCTGATTGTTTCAGAAGAGGATCACAAACTTCAACTGTTTTTTTCTGTTTTACAAAGTGAAGGAAGAGTTTTAAGTATTCTCTTGCGACCAGGTTTACTTTACCAGGTTATCTTACTATAATGTAAACTACCCAAAACTCCCCTGCAAAACTTCTAACATGATATTTTAAAAACAATAGCTGCACTTTCAGATAAGGAACAAAATAAAAGTAAAACAAACATAAAACAGAATAACTATACAAAAAACTAGATCACATCATTATCTGTATAAAATATCTTCCATCTCAAAAGTTACTTTTTCAAAGCTGAAAAAGACATTGCCACATTCTTCATTGTCTATACTCATTATTTCTTTAAAATTCACATATGTATCCACTTATTTTGAATACAATGGCCAAAATAAATGCAATGAATTAAGAACATGGAACCTTTGTCGCTCAGTATAGGTAGTGAAGATAAAGTCTTTCAATACTAAAACAAACCAAAAAACCTCTAAGTTATATATTTTTTCTTATTCACTAATCCATTCAGTTCAAATTATGCTTTTCTTTTTCCGGATACTTCTTGAAAGAATTCCTGATTGCATATTCTCTCATATTTGACTTTTTGTAATTTGGACCATCTTACCTATTTTTCCCCCCAGGAAGTCAAAATGTGAATACCTTTTTAAAAATTCTAATATGGAGACACCTGGGTGGCTCAGTCAGTTAAGTATCCGACTCTTGATTTTGGCTCAGGTCATAATCTTGCGGTTGTGGGATCAAGCCCTGCATTGAGCTCTGTGCTAGGTGTGAAGGCTGCTTAAGCTTATCTCTCTTTCACTCTGCCCTTCTACTCTGCTTGTGCACTCACGTGCACTCACTCTCTCTCAATCTCTCTCAAAAAAAAAAAAAAATTCTGATGTACTGACAGGTGACATCAGGATCATGGTGGCAGGAGTCATTACTTTTTTATCTCCTCTTTGATTTACAATTAATCGGACATTAGAAAGAAAAAAAAAAGCCTCTGCACAGCATACTAGAACATGTAAGAAATTCATCCATTTGTGCACCAGAAAGTGGGTAGATTATGGAGGAGGGAGCAGCATGAGGGACATGGTGATAGAACAAGTTATAGTAGAAGCAGTGATTGCCCAAAGTCCCAAGTTCTAAGTGCATACCTCCTTCAGTCTGCTACCACCCTTTGCCTTTTTTTTTTTTTAATGTGAACATTCCCAACCTAGTGGTGAGATAAGTTCCTTGAAAAGAAAATGAAAACTTATGCTCTAACAATACTTTCTGGAAAACAAAGGGAAGGTTCTTTACTACCATCTTGTTGACTGTTAGAGTTAAAGTAAACAAGCCTTGCCTAATTAAGAAAGGTGTTCACTACTTCACTTGAATGTTTATTTATTTTTGAAGGAGAAAGAGAGAGACAGAGCATGAGCAGGGTAGTAGCAGAGAGAAAGGGAGACACAGAATCCAAAGTGGGCTCCAGGCTCTGTCAGCAGAGCCCGATGTGGGGCTCAAACTTACAAACCTTTAATTAGATCATGACCTGAGCTAAAGTCAGATGCTTAACTAACTGAACCACCCAGGTGCCCCAGGTGTTCACTACTTCAAATGTGGTGGTGGAGGCACTTTTCATTGAACACCATGAAAAATCATGGTAATATGGTATTAAAAAAGAAAATGAAATTTACTGACAAGTGAACTCAAAGACATGGAATAATGCAATTATAGCTGATAAAGGACTTTAAATACTGTTATGAAGAAATTCAATGAGCTACAAGAAGATTGATAAAGGCTATACAGTCATATTGAGAATAAAAGTAACAAACAGAAGGAATACTTTACTATAGAGATTGAATTTCCATAAAGGAACAAATCATTCTGGAACTGATGAACCTAATAATGAGATGAAGGGTGAACTAGAATTGATTGGAAATAGAGCAGATCATGCAAAAGAGAGAATTAGTGAGCATAAAGATTGAAATATAAAAGTGAGACAGGTGGCAAAGGGGAGACAACTAAAATTTCAGAAAAGTGAAGAAATCCTACAAGAACTATATGACTCCACTAGAAAATCCAACATAAAAATGGGCATCCTAAAAAGACAAATGAGGGAGGACGAAGAAGAAAGTGTATTTAGAGAAATAATGCTGAGAATTTCCCAAGCCTTGGAAAGGAACTGGATATATAAGACCAAAAAGTCAATAGAACACCTCATTATCTCTAGGCAAAAAGACCTTCTCCAGTTTTATTTTAAAACTGTCAAAATCCGTGGTAAAGAATTTTAAAGGCAGTCAGGGAAAAAAGACAGTAACCTACAAAGGTACCCTCATTAGGCTATCAGCAGACTTCTCAGCAGAAACTTTATAAGCCAGCAGAGGGTAGAATGACACATTCAAAATACTGAAACATAAAAACTGCCACACAAGAAGAGCACTCTATCTGGCAAAGTTATCCTTCAGATATGAAGGAACAAATAAAGGCTTTCCCAGACAAACAAAAGTTAATGGGGTTCACAGGCCCTGGACCTGGCTTACATGAAATGTTGAAATGAGCTCTTTCAGCTGAAACAAAAAAGTCAAAAGTACACAAAATTCTGATTAATATGAGAGTCAGAATTAGAATAAGTCTTTTTAAGAATAATATAATAAACTTTTAATTATAGCATAAAGAATAAAATAAATGAGCATTAAAATTAACTATAGCTACCACAACTTGGTAATGAAAACGTAGCATAAAATGAGATAATTTGTGACATCTAAAATATAACAGGCAGAATATAAGAATGGAGCCTCTAAAGATGAATGAAGATAAATTGCTATCAGCAAAAAAAGGACTATTTTATCTATGAAATGTTTCATGTAAACCTCATGGTAATCATGAAAGCAAAAATCTAGGGCAGAAACACCAGACATAAAAATGGAGGACACTGAACAAATCACCATAGACAACTACCAACTTCTACAGCTAGACATAGACAGAAGGAGAAGGAAACAATGGAGAGCAAGATAACCAGAAGTCAAAAGTTAAAATGGCAGTATAAATTGTGACATATGAATAATCACCCTAAATGTAAATGGATTGGACTCACCAATCAAAAATCATAGAGTAGCCAGATGGATAAAAAATTAATGAAACCCAACTAGATGCTGCCTACAAGAGACTCATTTCAGCTGTAAAGACACAGATAGGCTTAAAGTGAAAGTGTGGAAGATGATATTCCAAGCAAACAGAAATGAAAAAAAAAAAAAAAAGGTAGGTGTAGCCAAACTTATATCAAGTCAAAAAATGTAATAAGACAAAGGAGGTCATTATAATGATAAAGGATCAATACATCAAGAAGATATAACAGTTCTAAATGTATACACTCCCAATACCGAAGCAATGAAATATATTAAGCAATTAGCATAACTTAAGAGAGAAATAGACAAAAATACAATAATTGTAAGGGACTCCAATACTTCATCATCAGTAACAGATAGATTGTATAAACAAAATCGACAAGGAAACATTGGAATTGAAGCACACTTTAGGACAAATGGACTTAATAGACATATACATCCAATAACAGCATAAAACACATTCTTCTCAAGTGCACATAAAACATGCTCCAGGATAGATCATATAATAGGCCAAATAACAAATCTTAGCAAATTTAAGAAGACTGAAATGATATCAACTGTCTGCTCTGGCCATAATGTTATGAAACTTAGAAATCAACAATAAGTTGAAAGTGAGAAGATTTACAAATATGTGGGAGCTAAACAACACTCTTCTAAATAACCATGGGGTTAAAAAAGAAGTCAGAGGGAAATAGAAAAAAATCTCAAAATAAATGCAAATGAAAACACAACATGTCATGTATTGTGGGCTGCAACAAAAGCAGTTGTGAAAGTTTATAGCAATAAATGCATCTATTAAGACATTAGAAAAATCTAAAAACCTAACTTTATACTTAAAGTAACTCAGAAAAAAAGAACAAACTAAGCCCAAAGATATCAGAAGGAAAGACATAATAAGAGTTAAAGTGGAAGTGAATGAAATACAGACCAGAAAAAATAGAATGGATCAACAAAAAAGAAGATTCTTCAAAAAGGTAAACAAAATTGACAAAACTGTAACTGGACTAAGAAAAAAAGAAAAGCTAAATAAAGTTACAAGCAAAAGAGGGGACCTTACAACCAGTACTACAGAAATACATGAAATCATGAGACTACTGTGAACAATTATATGCCAGCAAATTACATAATTTAGATGAAATGAATATTTTTCTAGAAACACACAAGCTACCAACACAGAAATCTTCAGGACCAAGTGGCATTACTGGAGAATTATGCCAAAAACTTAAAGAAGAATTAACACCAATCCCTCTTGAACTCTTCCAAAATATTGGGGAGGAGGGAATACTTATTCCATGAGACCAGCATTACTTTGATATCAAAACCAGGTAAGGACAGAACAAAAAAAGGAAAAATATAGACCAATATTCCTAATGAACATATGTGTAAAAACTCTCAACAAAATATTAGCAAACCAAATTCAAGAACACATTAAAAGGATTATACACCATGACCAAGTGGGATTTATCCCTGGGATGTAGGATTGTTTAACATATGCAAATCAAGGAACATTACTTCACGTCAATGTAATGAAAGATAAAAATCACATGATCATCTCAATAGAGGCAGAAAAAGAATTTGACAACATACAACATCCTTTGGTGATGAAAACCCTGAACAGACTGGTACAAAAGGAGCATAACATAATGAAGGTCATATTTGACAGATCCACAGCTAACAATATACTCAATAGAGAGAAAATGAAAGTGTTTCCTGTAAGATAAGGAGCAAGGCACGAAAGCCTGCTCTCACTACTAGTGCATATAGTACTGGAAGTCCTAGCTAGCAATTAGGAAAGAAAGAGAAATAAAAGGCATCTAAATTGGAAAGGAAGAAGTCAAATTGTTATTATTTGCCGCTGATATGATTCTATATAGACAGAATCCCAAAGAATCAATAAAATTATTAGAATTAATTAATGACTTTATTAACATTGCAGTATACAAAATCTACTTACAGAAATTAATTTCATTCCTTTACAACACTGATGAAGCACTGGAAAATAAACAAAATCATCCCATTCACAATAACATCAAAAACAAAATACTTAGGAGTAAATTGAATCAATAAGTGAGAGATCTGTTCAATAGAAACTACAAAACTTTGCTGGAAGCAATCAAAAAGGACACAAACAAATGGAAAGACATCTGCATTCATGAATCATAAGAGTTAAAAGTGTTAAAATGGTCATATGACCCAAACCTGTCTACAGATTCAATGTAGTCCCTATCAAAACCAAAAACATTCTTCAAATAGAAGAAACAATCTCAAAATTTGGGTGAAATCATAAAAGATCTCAAATAGCCAAAGCAATCCTGAGAAAAGAGAACAAAGCCAGAGGTACAATGCTTCTAGATTTCAAACTGTACTACAAAGCCATAGTAATAAAAACAATATGATACTGGCACAAAAATAGGCATACTAACTGATGAAACAGAACAGAGAGCCTAAGATTAGGCCTCAGCTTATATGGTTAACTAATATTTGACAAGGAAGCCAAGAATTTCCAATGGGGAAAGGATAGTCTCTGTGACAAATGGTGCTGGGAGAACTGGGGAAACATATGCAAACAATGAATTTGGACCCCTAATTCACACTACTCACAAAAATTAACTCTAAGTGGATCAAAGACTTAAATATAAGAGCTGATACCATAAACTCGCTAGAAGAAAATGTAGGGAAGGAGCTTATTTTCTTGGTCTTGGTAATAATTTCTTGGGCATGACACCAAAAAGCACATACAACAAAAGAATCCATAAATGGGACTACATTAAACTTAAAAACTTCTGCACAGCAAAGGAAACAGCAAAATGAAGACAACCTATAGAATGGGAGAAAAATTTTGCAGACCTTATACTGGATAGATAAGGGATTACTATCCTAAGTGTATAACGATCTTTGTCAACTCAATAACGAAAAACTCCCAAATAATCCAACTGAGAAATGGACAGAACTAAATAAAAATTTCTCCAGAGAGGACATACAAATGATCAATATACACATGAGAAGATGCTCAGCATCACTAATTATCAGGAAAGTGCAAATCAAAACCACAGTGAGATATCTAAAAGCCACCTGTCAGAATGAATGGCTATCATCAAGAAGACAAGAGACAATATATACTGGTGAAAAGAGAGTCTTTATACATTGCTGGGGGGTGATGTAAATCAATCTAACCACAGTGGAAAACAATGTCGGAATTCCTCAAGAAATTAAAAATAGGTCTGCTGTATGATCCAGCAATTCCAACTTTGGATATATATCCAAAGGAAATGAAAACAGCAAGATATATGCACACCAATAGTTATTGAGGCATTATTCCCAAAATCAAGTTATGGAAACAGTTCAAATGCCCATCAACAGATTAATGGATAAAAAAAGATGTGGCCCATACACAAAATGGAATATCACTCAGCCATGAGAAAGGAAGATATCCTCCCATTTGGGACAACATGGAAGGACCTTGAGCACATTATGCTAAGCGAGATAAACTGGACAGAGAATAACAAGTAATATGTGATATCACTTATATATAGAATCTAAAACACATTAAACCTGTACAAAACAGAGTGAAGTGTTAGTTACCATGGGATGGAGAATGGTGGAGGGTATGAGTGATAATATTTAAGGACAGAGATTTGTAATGAGTAGTAAATAAGCCATAGAGATCTAATGCACAGTATAGTGAATATAGATTATAATAATATACTACAATTATGCAATGTGATAAATTTTGCTACATTGTCAGTCATATTACATTTAAAGGCATCAAAGTAACACATAATACAAATATTATATAGCAAATTTATTCAAAATTTCTTTTAATTCTATTTTATTGCTCAATTAAAATATATTTAATTTTAGGTAGGAAAAGCTTATATATAGGTTATATATAAGAAGGTACAGTTTATTAAATTTTTTTTCTTGGGGTGCCTAAGTGGCTCAGTTGGTTAAGTGTCTGACTCTTGGCTTCAGCTCAGGCTATGATCTCATGGTCTCAAGATTCAAGCTCCATGTTGGGTTCTGTGCAGGCAGCATAGAGCCTGATTGAGTTTCTCTCTCTCTTCCTCTCTCTCTGCCCCTCATGCTATCTCTATCACAAAATAAATAAACTTTAAAAAATATTTTTTTATTTACTATAGTCCTTCAAAGACCCTGTATTTTTCTAATCCTTATCACTTAACCATTAGGTAACAAAATCAGCTATTCTTGACCAAAGATAGAAATGCTGACTGATACATAAACTATTTCCACTAGTTTTTCTATGGTATTTATTTCTCGCAAAGGTATTAATTGTGTGTCATATTACTCTGTTTTTGTTCTATCTTTGATGGCTTTTAAGTCAGACTCTTCTATTTACCAAATAATTTTTCATGTATACATTTTATCTTCTTTTATTTTTTTTCTAGGTCTTTGGGTGTTCTGTATGTGATATTTTCCTCCTTTCTTTTACCTAGAAGTTTTTCCTATTTTAACACTTGCTTACCTTAAGAGTTAACTATACTACAATACTGATTGTTAACTTAAAGAGAAGCTTAAGGTAAATGTGTGATACACTGATTATGGGATTTAGGTCATAGGTATTGTGAAATTATTGCTGGTATAAACCAATGTCATAAATTTCTAAGACACTAATTTTAGAAAGCTCATTGAAATTACTCTCAAAATTTTCTGTTCATCCTTCACTCCCCATGTTCATAATTAAATTTGTTTTCTTATAATAGCATTTAAGTTTAATAAATACTTACAATTCAGTGCAATTTTAATTGGGATTTTTAGGACAGTATTTCCTGTATTTTTCATTATCAGTAAATGGTATGTCATCTATGTATATTAGCTATAATAATTGTGAAGAGTTACCTTGCTTATCCACCTAAAATCTATTAAAGTTCTATTTCAAGTTCCAAAAAACTCATCTAAATTTGAGAATGAGGATTGAATTAAGACATCTATGTGAATATTAAGATATAACTCTATTTATGTTCCACACTGTATTATTGGTCAAAAATATTTATTTCCCCTTCCTCTTGGGCCCTCTCCTGCGGTAGGATTTTACTTCCTGCTCCATGATAAAAGGCTTGACAATGCAACTTGCTTTGTTAATTGGAATGTGTGTGCCCTTGGCCATTGGTAATGTGTGGCATTTCTAGGTACCTTATGTCATATGAATAGGGTTTTATTTGTTAGCTTGTTTCTTGGTTCTGTTCTCATACACAAGACTCACATACTTGACTAAGAAAGGGGCTACTCGGATTCCTGGGTGGCTCAGGTGGTTGAGTGTCTTGAATGTTGGTTTTGGCTCAGGTCATGATCTTGCAGTTCATGAGACTGAGCCCTGCTTCAGGCTCTGCACTGACAGTGAGGAAGGAGCCTGCTTAAGTCTCTCTCTTTCTCACTTTCTCTCTCACTTTCTCTCTCTCTCTCTCTCTCTCTCTCTCTCTCACTCACTCACTCACACACACACACACACATACACACTCTCTGCTCTTCCCCCCATTTGTGCTGTCTCTCTAAATAAATTAAATAAATAAATAAATAAGCATTAAGGGAAAAAAAGAAAACAGCTACTCCATTTTGTATCAATTATTGATGAATGTAAAAAGTTATAGAAAATGGAAACATTGCAGAAGGCATATTTGATCATATAGTTTGGCTGTTCATTTTATCCAAAATTGCTTAAAACTATTAGGTTTGGAAGTGTTATCATTTATATGATTTAAATGAATTATGAAATATATGATTTAAGAAAATCATATTTGGAAAAATTTTAAAAATATTAGAAGCAAGTATGTTATTTGTTGATTAAATTCAGTTTCCTTTTTTATTGGATTTTATTTTAAAATGGAGTTAAGACCTGAGCTCTTTAATAATTAATCTTATTGTATTAGAAAAGAATATAGTTGCTACATTGTTTTCCATAGTATTTATTCTTAAATTTAATGCCAGACAGTCTCTTATGGAGAAATATGGATAATGTCTTTGTGCTCTTTTGACTCAAGAGAATAACCCAGGGTTACCAGTGTCGCCTCCCAACATAGACATCCCATAGGATTCTGCATGGAAAAAAGAAAATTGCCCTTTTGTGTGGATCCAGGATACTTTTCCCTTCCTGAACACAAATCCCTCCACATCTGTTCAGTCAGCTCTGCTCCAGGTTAAAAAAAAAAATTATATTGAACTGCAAGTCTTGTTTCACATTCTGTTATTCCTGGCAGCAAATTCTCTCTCTCTCTCTCTCTCTCTTTTTTTGTAACATGCAAACCCAAAAGCCATTTTCAGTTCTCTGTCTTTTGTTTCATGAAATCATCCCTATAAACACAAGCTACAAAGCATTGTCAAGATGTTCTTTTAAATTGTAGAGTTCTTAATATTTAAATATAAATTAAGATATATTTTTAAGTGCCAATGCTATTTTTAAATTTAAGAACCTGGTGGAAGATGGAGACAAAAGGAAAGGGAACTCTTACAAGAGGGTCACCTTCACTGATATTGGCAAATCCCAGTGTTTCCTGTCTGAAGGATGATTCATGAAATGTATTGAAGTTGCTTTTCTTTAGAAGAAGAGTGCATTCTTAAAGTGTAAACAATGCATAATACAAATCAGCTTCAGTGTTTTTAGTACATTCAATACATAAATATAAATCTCTTGCCCATTTTGAAAATTTTTTCTGAATTGTTTACATTGACTCTCTCCTTAGCTGTGTTTATCCATTGAAATAAAAGTTAGTACTATCTCCTGCCAAAGACCTTAGTTTAGATTTATAACATTTAATATCATGTAAAAATTTTAGCCTAAGTATTATCATAAGTTTTCTTTCTCAAAAGGTATCAGTATAAAATCTGAATTGAAAAATATGATGTGTGTTTCACCCCTGATACAATGATACACTCAGTATTAAATATAATTTGATCTAATAATGATCAATTACTTTAAAGTATTTTCCAATATTGATTATCTAATATACACCTGGGTACCTTTAATGACACACCTCAGAAGTAGTATATTTATCTTTAGGCTACTTTGATGAATTAGAAGTTATTCCTTCTGTAATTGAAAGTATATGCCTCAATGATTGATTCACATTAATCCTAATTATTTCTATCTATCAATACCATTTACAAAATGTATTTTTTTCTATTTGAAAACTCTTAAATGTTTTTGAATACCTAGTATATATTCCATAGAATTTTCTTTCTCAAGGTTAAACATGCTTTGATCTTTCTATCCATTACATTTTGAATGTTTTCTAGTACTATCACATTAGGTTACATTCTTTTGAATGTTTGTTGGCTTGATAAATAGCCCTCTACATTGCCCTTCGGGTGTGCAACAATAAAATGTTGTACAGCCAGTGTAGACTATATTTAAAATGTTAACAGTTTGGTATCCTAGGGATCCTTTTCCTACTCAAGCAGCTTAGAATTGCATAAAATTTTTGGATGGCCATATCAGACTGTGACACAAATTAAGTTCATTTTTATCTTTATGATTATTTTTAGTTGTTGTGAATTCTCCAGTACAATACACCTATGTTAACGCTCATTTGATGAGCATGGCCTCAGTACCAAAGGTTATTTGTTCAATGTCTGCTCACCCCTTGGCTTTCAGTCTTTACACTGTAACTTGGAGAAATTCTGTCTGCAGCTCTCTCATCTTTATTCACTGTCATTTTTTACTCAATGCTTGTTAACATGTTGGTGGGGGGAGAGGTGTGGGGCATTCTCTGCTGTTCTGATTAAGGCCAGTCTCAGCGGGTACTGGGGTTATAACCTAAGAAAATTTTCTTGCCCCTCGTAAAACTATAGCTCTGGACCCAGATTTATTATTCCTTTCTTTCAGGGTTTGTACTCGTTTTTGTTTCTTTTTAACCCTGTTACCCTTGCCTTTCAGAGATGTTTTATCAGGGTATCTTCTTAGAATTTTTAAAAATTCTAAATCAGTTTGCCCCCCATTTAATTAAGTAACCTATACAATACACTAATCAACTTTTGATTTTTTTTTTTTTACAGTCCAAGCACTGCCAGCAATTATTTTTTTCTAATCTCCTCTTTTGTTGGGCCAGTTTGAAACACAGATACATGAGTGTGTAGAAGGAGGAGTGAAAGCCTAGGACCCATCTTATACAGCCTCCACAGAAGACTTTAAGTGGGTTGGCAATGTTAGTGCTATGGCAGAAGACTGTCCTGCTTAGGCTCAACCACACCCTGTTTGCCACACTCCCTCCTTCCTATACACTATCAGTAGTGGCCATGAGCCAAACAAAACTTTCAGAAGTTATATTGATCATGAGCACTTTTTTGTTTCCCTGAAAAGATGACTTCTCATTGTGTAGCCCTTTGGTTTCCAGAGCATAATTAGCTTAGGGTCTAACTAGTTAGTTTTCCCCTTTTATTATCTGCTTTGCCCTCTCCCTGGGTATATACTATCCCTCCTAATTTGGGCATTTATAGTTTCTTACTCTAAAATGATGAGGAGGGCAAACCTGGGGATAGGTAAGAGCACTGTTAGAAACTCTTGGTTTCTTTCTACATTTCTTTACACCAAACCACAACTTTGCAACCACCACCATCACTACCACCACCATCATTACTGGGCACATGCACACACAGACACACAGTCTATTTCCCAAGTCTGCTTTTTTATCTCCCCTGTAATAAGTCTGGTCTCATATTTCCTAGTTGAGTTGTGGGTAGAGAATCATGAGCCAAAGCCAATATGCCATCCTATAGGGAAGAATTGTTCTAGTATCACCTTTTCTTTCCAGAGGAGACTACAAATGCTTAAAATTTCTTGAGTCAGTTCAAATATGTCTGAGAAACTCTCCTTTCTTTGATCCTATGCTCCACATGAAAACCAGTAACATAGATTTTAGACAACCTATATGCATTTTAAATTTCACGAAGTGATTCATAATGCTCTTGGATCAGAATCACTGAATGTACAGGCTGTTAGTTAACCAGAAGCAGACTTAGGCATAACAGATAGAAATCATGACAGGTCATAAAGGAGGTTCAAGGGGCTGAGTGTAAGATACATACACAGAGTTGATACTTGTGGTGTAAGCTACTCAAACATATTTTCCTAGATGCTGATTATTTAAAAACAGTATGAATGTTTCCTAAAACTGGGACATAAATTCATATTTGAGACTTAAGTCTTGTATTTTTATTTCTGGTAAAGTGAAGAATATGATTTTTCTTACTTTCCAGAGCCTGTAAATATTATTTAACATTTTATTTTTTCAATGCTTATGTACTTATTTTGAGAGGCAGATAAAGAGAAACAGAGAGACACAGAGAGCGAGCAAGCAGGGGAGGGACAGTGGGTGGGGAGAGAGAGAATCCCATGAACCTTGAGATCATGACGTGAGGCAAAACCAAGAGTCAGATGCCTAATCAGCCGAGCCACCCAGGTGTCCCTATTTGTAATTTTATTATTTTATTTTGTTTTATTTATTTTTAAAATTTATTTTAAGAGATAGAGAATGAGAGAGTGCAAGCTGGGGAGTGGGGCAAAGGGAGAGAGGGAGAATCTTAAGTAGGTTCCTTGGTCAGCACAGAGCCTGATGCAGGGCTTGATCCCATAACCCTGAGATCATGACCTGAGCTGAAATTAAGAGTCAGAAGCTCAAACGACTGAGTCACCCAGGTGCCCTATTTTAAATAATTGTTTTGCATTTGTCCAAAGGGATTATGGGAAAAAATATGTATTTGGGTTTGCAGACAGTTTCCTTATTATGTGGAATATTTCACATGTACTTCATATTTAAAATCATAAATATTATAAAGTTTTACACATTTTAAAGAGGCTTTAAATATAATTTTGGCTAATAAAATAAGCATATAGTTTTAATCATTTTCTCACTAGACTCTATGCTTTCTGATTTGGCTGACATTGTCACTCTTCTGTCTCTAGTTCCTAGCATACAGTAGGATCTCAATAAATATTTGTTGGATAAATGAAATGTTGGTGACAATTTAAAGCTGCTAGCATCTACATTTTTCATTTTCAAAGATTTTTTTTCTCATATAAGTCCATTTATTTCATTTGAGGTTATGGTGCTTCCTTTTGTCACCTAAACATAGGCTTAAACATAACTATTCCAAGCTCTTTTATTATATATTTTTTATTTTAGCACATGATAAAATAATTAAAGAGAAATGAAGTTTCTGGAACATCATACTCAGAATATGAACTCTATCATATAAGAGAATTAATTTTATTTTAGCTTAATTTTATTCTGATGGAAGCTCATTTAAACACATATGTCTGAGTTTATTTTCTTATAACAAATCAACTTCCATCCTCACTTGGAAGTTTACAACATCACTGTTTCACTGATATACATTTGTTAGAATAAGTGATCTAAGTATTTTCAAAAGATAAGCTACAGATTAAAATCTTATTTTAAAATATGTTTTTTTGGTTTGATATTAATATATAACAATGCTTATTATCTACACAAGGATAGATATTCTTCACAAATGTCATAGGTAATTCAGAACATTGTTACCCTGGTTTCTGGAGAGACGGGATATGTTATGTGTCTAACAACACACATATATTTAAAAGTTTCTTTGTGCAGGAATCTGGATAGATGGAACGCTGTCAGCTTCCATGACATTCCAGAGCTTGGTTTTTATCCTCATAGATTTAAAAAAATGTAGACAAACCTGTTAGTGTTAATGAAATTATAATATCTATCCAGATATTGAAATATGAGATTTACTTAAATACGGGATCTAAGCTAGAAGATCAGAGAGAAATTTTAAACTATTTTAGCAACTCATGGTTTACTTAGCTTAATAAAATGTGGTTGAAGGGATTCTTCATTTTAAAGACCAGAAAACTAAGGCACAGAAAGAGAAAAGCTGGGTAATGTCCTGTAATATTACCCATTCTTTCTGCTTTGGCATAGCTCTTTTTTGGTCTGGAATAGCAAAAAGTCACCGAATGGCTCCATCTAGGAAGAAGAGAAAATAAGTTGGATATTGTGCGAGCTAGGACAGGCTCGTTTCTAAATACATTATATATTCTTGAGGTGGCTGGGTAGCTCAGTCAGTTAACCTTCCGAATTCGGCTCAAGTCATGATCTTGCAGTTCATGAGTTCGAGCCCCTCATCAGGCTCTGTGCTGACAGCTCAGAACCTGGAGCCTGTTTCGGATTCTGTGTCTCCCTCTCTCTCTACCCCTCTCCCACTCATACTCTGTGTTTCTCTCTCTCTCTCAAAAATAGATAAACGTTAAAAAATACAGTATATATTCTTGTTGTAGTTGGTTATCCAATAACTACTTGATTAAAATAGTGTTTTTAAAATATTATGATTAGGATTGTTTTCATATGTTAAACATCCTTGTTTTTTGTCTTGTTGCTATGAAAAATCTATTTTAAAGAATACCAAACCTAGTCACTAAATCCTCACCTGTAACTAATATTAAACTATATGTTAACTAACTGGAATTTAAATAAAGCTTGAAAAAAATGAAAAATAAGAATACTAAACCAACATTATTCTGAAAAAACTGCATATTACAATTCAGTGGCTATACCATCACTCCAAGATGAAAACTAATCCCCTTAACAGGTTTTATTAAAAGACAAACATTTTTCAAGAAATAAGCATTACATGCAAAGTAGATGACATATTACTGTTATGCTTCCGAAATTGTGATCCCCAAGGAAAACTCTTGGTTGTTAGGAAGAAAATAAACTCTTTTTTCAACAAATCTATAAACTACTCAATGGTCATCATGATAAGTGTACTCTTAATCCCCTTTACCTATTTCATCCATCCCTCCACCCACCTCCCCTCTAGTAACCTATGTTCTCTGCAGTTGAGTCTGTTTCTTGGTTTGTCTCTTCCTCTCTCTTTTCCCCCCTTTGTTCATTTGTTTTGTTTCTTAAATTCCACATGAGTGAATCACATGGTATTTGTTTTTCTCTGAGTGACTTATTTTGTGTAGTATTATACTCTCTAGATCCATCCATGTTGTTGCAAATGGCAAGATTTTGTTCTTTTTTATGGCTGAATAATATTCCACTGTATGTGCATACCACATTTTCCTTATCCATTCATCTGTCAGTTGCTGGTTGGGCTGCTTCTATATCATGGTTATTGTAAATAATGCTGCAACAAATGTAGGGTTGCGTGTTCCCATTTGAATTAGTGTTTTTGTATTCTTTGAGCAAATACCCAGTAGTACAATTAGTGAATCTCCGGGTACTTCTGTTTTTAACTTTTTGGAGGACCTCCATGCTGCTTTCCAGAGTGGCTATACCAGTTTACATTCTCACCAATAGGACACAAGAATTACTTTTTCTCCACATCCTTGCCAACACCTGTTTCTTGTGTTTTGATTTTAGCTCTGGCAGGTGTAAGGTAATATCTCATTGTGGTTTTGATTTGCATTTCCCCAATGATGAGTGATGTTTAGCATCTTTTCATGTGTCTGTTGTCCATCTGTATGTATTCTTTGGAGAAATGTCTGTTCATGTCTTCATCCCATAGTGTATAGAAATGCAACAGATTTTTGTACATCAATTTTATATCCTGTGACTTTACTGAATTCATTTATCAGTTCTTGTAATTTTTTTGGTAGCATTCTTACACTTTTCTACCAGAAGATCATGTCATCTGCAAATAGTAAAACATTTACTAAGTATCAATTTGGATATCTTTTATTTCTTTTTGTTGTCTGATTGCTGTGGCTAGAACATCCAGTACTGTGCTGAGTAAAAGTGGTGAGAGAGGACATTGTTGCCTAGTTCCTGACCTTAGGTGAAAAGCTCTCAGTTTTTCCCTATTGAGTATATTAGCTGTGGATTTTTCATATAAGCTCTTTATTATGTTGAAGTATGTTCCCCCATAAACCTACTTTGTTGAGAGTTTTTATCATGAATGGATATTGTACTTCGTCATATGCTTTTTCTGCATCTATTGAAATGAGCGTATGGTTTTTATCCTTTCTCTTATTGATATGATGTATTAAACTATTGCTTTTAAGTACAACTGTTCATATTACATTTCACACTTAGAAATTATATTTGTAAAATTAAAAATATATATCAATATATGACTCTTTTCTTTTTTAATGTTTTTTATTTATTTTTGAGAGAGAGGGAGACAGAGCATGAGCAGGAGGGAGGGTTTCAGAGAGAGGGAGACATAGAATCTGAAAAGGCTCTAGGCTATGAGCTGTCAGCACAGAGCCTGAGGCGGGGCTTGAACCCACAAACTGGGAGATCATGACCTGAGCTGAAGTCGGATGTTTAACCAACTGAGTCACCCAGGCGCCCCTTCTTTTCCATAGAAGTTATAAACTAGTTACTCTTAATAAAGGGTAGGTCTCAGGTTAACTAATGAAGTCTTTTAAAGGGTACCATGCCTATCACCTAAACCCAAAGATACTAATTTTGTACTTACTGGGTGGGCCTAGTGCAGGTATGTTTTAAAACTTCCACAGGTGACTCCACATATAGCCAAGATTGAGAAATGAAGCTGAGGAGTTTCCCTCACAAAAAAGAACATTCCTTTATCTATCCTTTTATTTCTACCCTCCCCTTCTCCAAATTTTCCTTCCACAGTATTTCTCCTTGACTGGCTCTGAGAATGTAGATGTGTCCCAGAATGCTCACAAACCTCAAAAATGTATAACCTCCTGTTATAGCAGGAGATTTCTAGAAGAATATGTGGGTGGCTTTTAGTTGTGTGACACACACACACACAATAACAAATAACCGCCATTAAAACATTCACATAGTGCCATAATTCAGGGTTCTTTCAGATAATTCATTGTCTAACTCACCTAACTATAAGTTAGGAACTCAAGATCTTTCTTGGCTCCTCATTATTTCATCTTATGTTCTAACGACAGTGGTAATGTAACGGTTAGGCCTTTGTATGATGTAGATCAAAATTGTAGAAATATAATTGAAAAGACTACATTAACACTTTCAGAAGAATAATACATTTCATTTTACCCCAAAAAGTGCTAAGGAAATGGTGGAACTTTATATAGCCTCTTGCTCATTGGTCATCTGTGCTTGGCTATCAATGTGTATAGTCAAATCTGAATACATTATATTTAGTTCTAAACTGAGACTCTCTCTTCACAATAAATGACTCCATTGTTAAACCTATTTTCAAAACTACTAACATGAAAACCATCAGTTATTTCTCTTTCTGCTCTTATTTACGCTATTCAAACACTGAATACTGACATTTCTATTTCCTAAACGTCTAACAAACTCATCCATAGTTATCCTTCTAGTAAAGGCAATGATCATATCATCTCTTGCCTGAACTAGTACAACAGATTGTCAAATGGCTTATTCATTTTGAAAACTGTAGTAGGATCATCTCTTGAATCATGTCTAGTCTGTTTTAATTCTTTCATTGGATTCCCATTGTTCTAAGAATAAAGCAACCTGGCCTACTGGGTCTTTTATCATGGGGTTTTGTCTTTCTCTCCAGCCTCATCTTGTGACTTCTCTCATACATCCAATGCCCATACACTCTAAACCTCAGATATATTGAACTGTTTTTGTCCACCAAAGCGACCAGCTGTGTCTTCCTTTCAGGCTTTTGATTTCATTCAAAAATGAGTCTCTCATCATTTGCCCCACACTACCTGTCCTTCTGCACATTTTTTAGTTTCTTTGAGCAACTCTTATTTATCTTTCAAGTCTCTTCCTTAAATAGTCTTCCTCAGGAACACTTTTCTGGCCCTTAGACTAAGCACATTCTACCTATTTTTTGCTTTTTATCTCATTCAGTATTACCCCTATCACAATACTTACCACACCTTAGTATAATTACCTATTTTAAAGGTCTATTTACCTGAATTCTATGAGAGAGCTATATCTATTTTTTGTTATGACTGAATTCTAAAATTTTTACCAAAAAATAGGTACCAAATTAATATGTATTTTAAAAATGGAATAAAATCTAATAGTAACCAAAACATATTAATAAATGTGCCATTTGAAAGATTCAAGTAAAGACAGAGAAATTCTGTAAATTGGGAAAAAATATGATATAGAAACTGGAAAAGCTATGGGGTGTGTTTGTAAACACAGAGATTTTGTTGTAATTGCGGGCACCAGGGAACATGCTAAAACTATATATATATTTTTTTTTATTTATTTTTTCCTGAAACAACACAAAATGGAAGGCATTTGGGTGGGTACCTTTTAAGTGACCCCTGTGCCTAGCAGCTTTTTGATTAACATAATCATATTGCTTTGAGACAAGTGGTTGTGGAACACTGTGGCACAAAGAGGTCAAGGGGCAGTCCCACAGCGTATAAATTGGCAGTACTTTAAGAGGTTATAAAGAATGTACTTTCATAATAAACACAAAAATGAAAGAGTACAATGATGCAGTGTATCACTTTTATTAGGATTAGATTCCAAGTTCGGGAACAGAAGGTGATGCTAGGACAAGGCTTCCTAAACGTCTTTCAACTTTGTGGGTTAACTGCTCAAATGTCCTTAGAGATCTTTTTTTTTTTTAATATAGTTCTGTCGGCCCTAAAATAGCTGGTAGATATTGGTCCAAGATTCTAGCAAGATTCTAGCTCTCTTCGTGCACAATGGAGCTTGTACTTTTCACACTTGCTGCTTGAAATACTTCTCTGTCTGCCTTTTTGGTATTAACGATTCCCTACTCAGTAATTATTAAAAATCTCCCTCTGTGAGGTTTTCCTTGAACGTCCCTCCCTTAAAAAAAAAGTTCATTCTGTCATTCTGCCTTAGAGAACCTTTCTTTCTTATTTCAGTATTTAACTTATATTTATTGGTTTCATTTCTGTCTTCCCAACTTTTCCATATGGGTCTATTAGCATAGGAATTGGTCTGATTTTCTTCTATCTTTTTCAGCAGTATGTCTTCAGAGTCTAATTTTGTGCTGGATTAGAGAGTAGGCACTTAATACATATTTTTGTATGAATTCATAACTAAATTAATATACATAGAAATATTACTGGAAGGAATTACATTATTGCTATGTGACTAATAGTTTTTCTTTTTTTACATATTTTTAATTGTTGATATTTTAAAAATCAAAATTCACAAAAAATGCGAATTTTTATTGTAATTAAAAATTGTAATATGGTTAACACAGTTTAATATAGTTCTACAGTTTTAATATGACAACAAATATAGACTGGCCTTATTGCACATCAGGCATTGTTAGAAGAGCTCAAGACACAGCAGTGTCTCTAATTTTACTGATTTATCATTGAGAAATATTTAAGAATGGTAATTATCATAATAAATCCCATATCACATCTATAAGTTATATGAGAAGAGCTGGTCATTTTAATTTGATTACTGTGTAATATTGATGCAGCAGGAACCTAAAGTTTCACATAATGACAGAAATAAATCAAGCCAGTAGGTTATGTATAATTACCATATTGATCAAGAATATTCAGTTTTAAGATGTGTAATTTTATGAAGAGTGGTTAAGTTACTACAAGCTTCTGCCAATTTTGTTAACTAATGTTCTTTAGGCTTTATAACCAGGTCACATACTGTTTGGATTGAGCAATTATATTCATTAGCTATTATTTCAGTTATATCAGTACTTACAACAGTAACAAAGTACCAGTTAAAATTTTTTTACCTGCAGTCAATCATTGTGATTGACATATTGCTTTTATATGATGAGGTAAATATGCATTCATGTTATAGTAGCTATGACATTACATTACCAGTGATAAAATATGTAAACCTCCACCAAATTATTTTACTTTATTAATTTATTTGTACCAATCATTTTGCTGAAAGTAGTCACAGGGAGTCTATAAACACAGGTTATAGTGTCTCTTCTTTCTCTAAGAAAGATATGAGTCTTGTGAACATTTTTCAAATACACATTTAAAGTTAACTCAAAATTATATATCTGTTTTAATACCTATTGCTGCATCACAAATTACTCCACAATTTGATACCTTAATCAGTACTATTTATTATTTCATGTTTTCTGTACATAAGGAATCAGAGTATAGCTTAGCTAGTTCCTGACTTTGGGTCTTTCACAAGATGCAGTCAAGGGACCAGATTAGGGTTGCAGTTTTATATTCAGGAAGGAAAGGATCAGTTTCCAAACTCATTCACAGAGCCCATGGCAGGATTCCCTTCCTCAAGGGCTGTTGGCCAGAGGTCACTCTTGGATCCTTTCCACATAGGTCATTCTGTAGGGCACAGAACATGGCAACTTGCTTCATTAAAAGAACCAAGCAAGAAAAACCAGAGAGAGTATGTACCATCTAGAAGTGTGTCATAGTCATTTATTTTTTGAATAAGAAAAATCATTTTATTGTGGCAAGAACACTTAACATGAGATCTATCCCCTTAACAAATTTTTAAGTGTACATTGCCTTAAAGTTTACACTAGGTGCAATGTTGTACAACAGGTCTCTAAAGCTTCCTCATCTTGCATAACTGAAATTTCGTGCCAGTTGATGACTAACTTTCCATTTCCTCCTCCCACTCTCCAGTCCCTGGTAACCACCATTCCACTCTTTGATTCTATGAATTTGACTATTTCAGACACACCATATAAGTGGAATCATATAATATTTGTCTCTCTGTGATTTATTTATTTCACTTAGATTCATATCTTCAAGGGTCATCAATGTTGTTGTATATTGAAGAATTTCCTTCTTTTTTAAGGCATTCTTTATCCATTCATCTGTTGATGGACATTAGGTTTTGTCTGTAACTTGGCTATTGTGAATAGTTCTGTAATGAACTAGAGATTGGTAATATAACTTTGAAATTCTGATTTCAATTCTTTTGGACAAATACCCAGAAGTGGGTTTATTGTGCTATATGGTTGTCATATTTTCAATTTTTTGAGGAATATCCATTCTGTTTTTCATAGTGGCTGTATGAGTTTGCATTCCTAATAGTAAACAAGGGTTCTAATTGTTCCACATATTTGCCAATACTTGTCTTTTTTTTAAAATAATAATAGCTGTCCTGACAAGTTTTAGTAAACTTAACTAAGGAGATGAAAGAGTGATGTCCTAAACACCCTGCAATGCATAGAACAGACCACAGCTGAAGCATCCCCCAGCTTCAACCCATTAGCTACCAGGAACACAACCCCTGTAGTGACAAAAATGTCTCTAGACACTCTCAAATATCTTCTGAAAGGCAAAATCACCTCCAGTTGAGAACCACTGTTTTAAATTATTTATTATACATGAAGTTACTAAAAGTTTCTGTACTATATAGCTATACAATTCTATGTAAGCTATATAATATTATTTTTATACTATCAGTTATGGTTTGTAATTATTTTTCTATTATGACACTGAAAGAAGGGATTTTGAGCTCCAACAAAATGAAACAAACAAACACACAAACAAAAACCACCTGAGATAGAAGTTAGATCAGACGAGTAAGTGGAGTAGAGTTTGATAAGTCCCAGTCGCATGAGTTATTGAAAAGGTCTCATGGGGCTGTCTACCCATTTAGTTTCTATTCTCTGTGAAATTCCAGTGATTCTTCTTATTTGCTTGATATATATTTATATCTTTGGTTTAAGGACATCCAGTGAATCTTTCCCAAAATACTAATAGCTTTGTGAATAAGAATACATGAGTGATTTTTAAATATTGTTTTATACGATCTATTCAAGTTTGACCATCAAATGTCATTGTCATCTGTTTATAGGCTATGAATAGTACACTGAGAAATGCTGAGTGTGAGGGAATTAAGGTCTAACTTGAAATTTTGAGTCATTAATTATGGAGGACAGAGAGAGAAAGTTATAGAAAATCAATTTACAGAAATAACATATTAGCCATATTGAGGGAAGTGTGCTAGTTACAATTACAGATCTCCTTAATACTCCTTTTTGGAGAGAAATCTGACTTCAGAAAATATTTTAATAAGGCCTGGTTTTTAAGTTACTCAATTCAATCAAATGTCATAATGTTTGTGAAAGCTTCTCTTTTCAAAATTGGAATATAGCCCTATGTAAGAGTTGATGATAAAGCAAATAGTGAAAATGTCACAGCTAAAGCAGTTTTACTAGTAATTTACTGTGTAGGTGTAAGAAGATGTTATTAAGATTTACCAAATATGTGTTGTAGCTGATATCTATAATAAAATTGCCTTGCCTATTGAAATGGCCTAATTCAGAAGCAATGAGAATGAAAAGGGAAAGGAGATAAATAAATGCCTTTGGGGGAAGTGGGGTGGATTATATACCTTGTTAAAAATATTAAGACTCCAAGATCCATCATCTTGGGACATCATGAAGTTTGCTGTCTCTCTGGCCTTGGCCATCTGTCCAATCATTAACATGATAGGCATTAACGAGAAACATAAATTTTACTTTCTGCCTTGCCTACCTCAGACAAAATTTGCTTTTGTTCTGGTCATACATTTTTTTTCACTCTTTTTCAAACAAATTTTTTCTTTGTCTTATACTTTAATGGCCTTCATCAATTTTTTTTATTCTTTAAATTCTTACAATTCCATTTTTTTATTCTCTCCCAAAACAGTGGTTAATCTCCCAGAGCTTCTCTTTTAAAAAGACTTTCTCTCTATCACAAAATGTTATTTATCTATTTAATTGATTGCAAATAGTATTCAATGTGCTGTGGTCAGTATAGCTGAGAATACAGAGATCGATAAGACACAGTTTTTGTTTTCAGTAAATTATGGACAAATAGATTTGTATACTTACAACCACAATACAAGGCAGGACACACTTGTTTACTGGTCATAAAAAAGTAAAAACAAAGTGGCACACTAACAACATACCTGGTTGGTGGCATACAAGAGGGAGGAGTTTGCCTTTGAGATGGGCTGTGCATAATAGTTATTATTTAATAAGGAGGAGATAAGGGAATTAGCATTTCCAGCAGAATTAGGAGCACAAATAACGTGTTGTGTGTGTTCAGATAATGGTAAATTGCAGAAGGGGTAGTTGTGAAAGGATTGGTGCAAAAGTCAGGTTCTAAGAATATCCTGAAGGACCATGAAAGTCAGTAGAACGGTCTATGAAAATCTATTCACATATCAGTGTTTTCAGTTGCTATGAACCCAGTCTTTACCCTTTTCCTTTGAATACACTGTAATACCCTTTACTGTCTACATTATTTTCCTAGCACTGCCATGATGCAGCAGCATCACCTGGGTGGCTAAACACAAAATAAATTTATTATGTTACAGTCCTGTAGTCTAGAAGTCTAAACTCAAGGTATCAGCAGGGCCATGCTCCCTCTGAAGGATCTAGGGAATAATTTTTTCCTCTCTTCCTATCTTCTGGAGGTTGCTGACGGTCCTCAATGTTCCTTGGTTGGAGGTGGTGTCATTCCAGTTTCTAGTTCTGTCTTCTTATGACCTTCCTCCCATTTGGTCTGTGTACCTCTGGATCTTTGTATGTGAATTTCCTCCTCCTTTCTGATATTAATGTATCAGTCATTGGATTTGGGGCCCACCCTAATCCATTATGACTCTATGTTAACTCGATTACATCTGCAAAGACTGTATTACCAGATAAACCTTCACAAGTACCTGGGATTAGAACTACAACATACTTTTTTGGGGGGCATAATTCAATCTATAATTCTCCCAAAATGAATTTAAGTATAGTATAGCCTATTATTATTTACTAAATAAATATAACACCCTAACAGTAAAAGGGACTACATATAAAGACTTCATAGTAAATATGTATTTTAATATGCTTACGTACTACTAAACTAAAATATATAATGAACTAGTCAGATACTTATATTTGCAGATGGAATCACCATGTGAGAACAGACAACCATATTTTAATATTGGTGATCTAGTACCATAGCAACATTACTATCAGTGGCCTGATTTTAATAAATAAATAATCACTGTGATAAAGATCTGATCAACAGGAAAAAGAACCTCAACCCCAATTCACAAGATACTTGGATTTTGGAATTAGATTTATAGAAAAACATGCAACAACATTTTGTGCTTGTACATAACACAAAGTTGATTTTTATGCTCAGATACTAACAAACATTTATATGAATAGACATTAGTAATTTAACAGCCATGGAAAATGCAAAGTAATTATTTTGTATACATGGCAGTACCATGCCTAACAGAACAAGCATCTCTAGCCCCCAATCTACTAGAATCCCAGAATGCCTCCACACCCCTATTTTGTGAAAATGGAAATAGCTGCCCTCTACCAATTTATAAAAACATAGTTTGGGGGCATCGTAGTTCCTGTGGAAATCCACAGTCTTAATTGTAAAGCTATCCCTAATCAAAGGGATTTGACCTACAGAATTTGACCTCTCTGGTGTGGTAAAAGAACATTCTTAAATAAATTTTTTTTATTCCTCTAATTTGTTTCAAAGTTTGTTTATTTATTTTGAGAGAGAGAGAAAGTACAAGCAGGGGAGGGGCAGATAAAGAGGGAGAGAGAGAGAATCCCAAGCAGGTTCTGCACCAAAAGCGCAGAGCCTGATGCAGGGCTCAAACTCATGAACTGTGAGATCATGACCTGAGCCGAGACCAAGAGTCTGACGCTTAACTTACTGAGTCACCCAGGCACACTTAAATAAATTTTTAAAGCAAATAATTATCATACATATACAAAATATACAAATAAATTTTATAGTTTACTCAAGATATTGACTGCATTATGTGCTAGGTACTCAATTACTATCTGGGGACAAATGACAAACAAGAAAGGTAAAAACTTATTTCTTATGAAAATAATTAAGCCATCATTGAATTATGGATGTATCCTTTTTAAATATATAGTTTAACAAAAAATCTCAAATCATATATGTAATGCATATATATGTATATATGTTGCAAACATATGCACATACAGAATTAAGACTAGAATCAAGAATATCAAAAGATTAATTGTAGTTAGATATTTTTTTTCTATTTGAATATTATTGCTTATTTCTCATTTTATGGAATATTTGTATAATTATAAGCAAAATCAGAATAACTATTTTGTAACTACCTATGATAGTTGACTTACATGTACTCTTTTCACCTTATGAATTATGTAATTTTTGTCCTCAACTTACCATTCAGGAAACAGAAATGTATATGAAAAAGGAATGGATTTTTGTTATCCTGGTACATTTCAGACATCGTTTTGGATTGATTGATGTGTATTTCAGGATATGCTACTCTGCAGGAACGGTTGAGATCACACCATACAGGCAGATACCTAGGCAGGCTATATGTAAAGCCAGCTGATATCTCTGGTTCTAGTCTCAATCCCCTATTCATCATAACTTCACAAAGAATTGAAGATTCACATGAGGAACAGATTGCAAACATAAAACCTCTACACGTGTGCTTGATGAATAATACAGAATAGAAGAAGGCCAGATGTTGGAGCTATGCTGTTGCAGAACAGGTGGTACTATGCACATGGCACACACATGAGAATAGAGTCTATAATACTTTTAATGTAGGGATAGAGCTTTACTGTGCTTAAGAAATATAATGGACATATATTACTGAGTGAAATGCCTCTAAAGTAACATGAAAGGACTAGTCTTCAATTATTATAGTCTCTTCTTCCTTCATTTTATTATGAGGTTATTCAAAGTTTTATATTTCCATGTAGAGAGTAAGGATATTTGTGATTTAGGATTCACTAGAGACATTTCTTCTAGTGCCTCAGAAACCTGTTACCTGATAGCCTGGAAACACAGTAGTGGAATTTATTTTTGAGAAAGTTAACCATGAATTCTTTTACATGAATAAGTATGACTTAATGTAAGATATCCAGGGTATCTGCTATAAGTGTAGCGATGATGCAGTAAGAAGGATAAATACAAATAATTTTACATTAGTCTTTCATTTTTAAATTCTATTTACTTATTTAATTAGTTAGTTAGTTACCATCAGGTAGATTTTGCCCTTAAGATAAAGTAGAAGTGGAAAAGAAAAAAAATATCCAGACATACACTTTGAATGTCTTTTGGTGTTGACAAGGAATTTTTCTTTTAGACTTTGATCCTCAATTACTAGCAACACTTTCTATAGCACCAATTTGCCTAGACTCTCTTATTTAAGAAAAGCCTCATTCTACTTAAAAAAAATGGCTTTGAATTTGTAGCCTAAAGTAATTTGTTTGCAAAGTAAATGTGGTTAAACTCATTATATGAAAAGCTATTAATATTTTTTAAATAAAAACAAAAATTCAGCAAATTTTTAACTTACTCCATACTACCATCAAATATTTAAAAAGACTTTTAAATAGCTTAAACAAGATATTCATTAGCTCAGGGATCTGATTAAACAAAATCTTTTTAAATTGGACATAGGCATGTTTTATCAGCTAAAGAATCTGTAAAGCAAATCACCCACATTAACAAAGAGGTGATTAAGAACTACACTAGTGTTAATGGAGTTTTCTGAATGACACATCTAGAATAGGAAGTGATAGGAGACCATTAGCTAGTGAATAGGTGGGAGAGGCCAGAAACCAAGTAGGCCACATAGAACTTGGAAAGGGCACCATAAATCAGAAACCCTACACCGGTTACTCTCACTCAATAAATTTGTGACCTTGGATTTATTGAAAACCAATTAGCCCTTTTCCTATCATCTGGAAAAAGAAAAAGAAAGGTACAAGGTAGTATAATAGAAAATATTTAAGGAATAAAAAAAATGAAGCAAGTAGATATTTTAAAACCTTGACATAGCAGTAATTTATTTTAGGCAGTTTGGAAACAAAAGAGTAAAATTATTGATAGCAAACATTTTTATCTTTTTTCCCCTTTTGGGTAGATGTTTTAAAGGGAATATATCAAATTGTATGAGAATGATCCCTTCCCAACTCCCTGCCAAATGGGAAAATGTGCTTTTAAGAAAATGTTGAGACAAATTTGGACTTCTTTTATTTGTATTTTTTACCAACCAAACAAAAGGTTTTGACCTAATTCAATTTAAAGTATAGTTATGTGCACTCTGATTTCCAGATGCAGGTAACCCAGAAATTAGATATAAAATGCTATTCACTTAGAAACTGAATGAAAGCTATAATGTGTGAATTTAAATAAATCCTCTTAAAATTTGGAATTAGACATATATCTTACTTAGATCAAACTTTAATTCATTCATAAAAGGAGCTCTCACAAAGAACAAGGGACATGAGGAACTAAAGATTAACCATGGATACCATCAACATTCAGGGATTTAACTTCAAAATTAGGAGGATAATAGTATAGACAAGGAATCCAGTGAAAGAATACTTTTCTGTGTGGTCGATACAACAGTTTCCGACTCCACATGTAAGGAGTTTGGAAGTTGCCAGTCCAACCTAACAAAGAGCTGAGCAGACTAAAAAATCAACAACACTTTGGATCCAAAAGAGAGAGGAACATAGAGCAAACCACTGTCAATGGAGAGCCAGGCAGGCAAACAGAAGGAGCAGTGATTTAAAGAAAGGAGACTCATAAATGCAAACCACTTTGGGAAACAGTGGCGGGGGTAGGAAAACCTGAACTCTAACTGACAAATTTGGGGGCATTCCGTGTGGACAACTTGGAGAGTTTAAAACCCCAGGGGAATCCAGTCATGTGGAGGGGGCTCACAGTATTGTGAGATTTACCTCCTGGAGCTTGACCAGGTTCCCATGGTCAAGAAAAATCAAAGAAAAATCCCCTTGTGCTTCTAGCAAGGAAAGGGGAAAAGGAACCATTTTTGAAGCACACCAGAGCACTCTGTTCTTCTTAAATCCTGCCCTCAGGGCAAATTCTTTAACCAGAACCTAACCTGCTGGGGTATTATCAGAGCCTAAGTGACCTAAGGGAATGGAAATACCCAAGTCCAGTCCACTCTAACCATCCTGTCCCACCTAAGGGGGATAAAAAAAACAAAACAAAACAAAACTTAGAGACACTTATGAATCTACAGTCCAGAGGCACAGGCTCAGTAAAAGACTGAGATCTAATCACAGGACTTCATAGAACTCTGCCTCCCTCCACACAAACCTCCCCACCAAATTACTTAAGGCTTACTTACAGCAGCTTCTTTTAGTCAGTATATATCATGTCTGACTACCAAGAAAAACTTACAAGGCATACCAAAAGTTAAAAAAACACAATGTGAAAAGCCAAAGCAAGCATCAGAACCAAACACAGCAGGAATGTTGGACTTTATCAGCTCAGGATCTAAAACAATTATGATTAATATGCTAAAAGCTCTAATGTGTAGACAGTGTGCAGTAACAGAAAGCAATGTGAGCAGAGAGATGGAAATCCTAAAAAAGAACCAAAAGAAATATTAGAGATAGGGGCACTTGGGTGGCTCAATTGGTTGAGCGGCTGACTTGGGCTCAGGTCATGATCTCACAGTTCATAGGTTAAAGCCCTGTGTCAGGCTCTGTGATGACAGCTCAGAGCCTAGGGCCTGCTTCGGATTCTGTGTGTGTGTGTGTGTGTGTGTGTGTGTGTGTCTCTCTCTCTCTCTCTCTCTTTGCCCCTCCCTGGCTCATGATCTCTCTCTCTCTCTCTCTCTCTCTCTTTCCCTCTCTCTTTCTCTCAAAAATAAACATTAAAAATTAAAAAAGAAATACTAGAGATTAAAAACACTGTGACAGAAATGAAGAATGCCTTTGATGGGCTTATCAGTAGACAGGATCCAGCTGAGGAAAGAATTTCTGAGCTAAATGATATTTCCTTTTTTTTAAAATTTTTAAATGTTTTATTTATTTCTGAGAGAGACAGAGACAGAGACAGAGACAGCGTGATCAGGGGAGGGGCAGAGAGAGAGAGAGGAAGACACAGAATCCGAAGAGGAGACACAGAATCCGAAGACAGGTTCCAGGCTCTGAGCTGTCAGCACAGAGCCCGACGCGGGGCCCGAACCCAGGAACCGTGAGATCATGACCTGAGCCGAAGTCTCACCCAGGCGCCCCGATCCATACTCTTTAATAGCATTTTTAATGGTCTTTCCCTCACTAGCTTGTGAGTTTCATAAGGTCAGAGACCATGTCCGCTTTCTGCTTTTGAACCTCCAAGCCAGCTGTAAAGCTTTTGAATAATAGGATAACATTTTTAATTTTTTTAATGTTTATTTTTGAGAGACACAGAGTGCAGCAGGGGAGGGACAGACAGAGAGAGGGAGACACAGAATCTGAAGCAGGCTCCAGGCTCTGAGCTGTCAGCACAGAGCCTAATGTGGGACTCAGACTCACAAACCATGAGATTATAACCTGAGCCGAAGTCAGAGGCTTACCCTACTGAGCCACCCAGGTACACTTAGGATGAATTTTTTTTTAATAGTAAAGTTTTAATAACATGTATCCTTTCCCTATGCGCATATTATTCCCTCCTTTTGGAATATTCTTTCTAATATACTTGACTGACTCTTATCCTTAAGGTTTAAACTTAAATGCTATTTTCTCAGAGATGTTCGCTGGATCTTCAGCCTAAGATGCATCCTTTTATAATACTATCCATATTTTCCAAAATAGTACATATCGTGTTTTATAATATATATTCATTCTTTGAATATTTGGCTATGTCTGTCTCTCTCACTATAAAGTCCATAAAGGCAAGGGAGGTGATGATTTTGTTCATTTTCTCTCTGTTGTCCTAGTAAAGGGCTGCACACACAGTATGAAAATTGGTGCTCCATAGACATCATTTAGTGAATGTGGATGTGAATTTGTGTTTGATTTTACTGCTTTTGTTTTGTTTGGGACTTGTTTTCATTTTATGTCCTGTCTTAGCAAAAATAAATTTTGCCAGCATTACGACAACCCACAGTTCCCAGTTGTTTTCCATCGTTTCTGGTTCATGAAGCCAAAAATCTGGAAAACACGGCTGCAGAAAATGCATTTTGATATTGACAGAATGAACACAAAGAATTTGGGGTCTATTTAATTCAACATTTAAATCAGAGAAGTAACTTTTCCTATTTGTACTTTATTTCACTGTCAAAGTACTGTTTGAGAAGAAGACATGTTTCTTATTTTCAAATTTGTGATACGACAGACATATGTATCATTCAACAATTTATGATATTTTTACTTTAACTTTATGAAAAAACTGATTCAGGGTTACTCCTCTGTTGTCTCTGTGTCTGGGAATCAAAATGCGCAAGTGGAGGTTGAAGCTTTAAATTGCTTGCATTCTATTGGCAAACTGTAAATTTTTCAGCTCATTTATGCAAAATAAAGATTACCTCAGACCTGGAAGTTAAATTAGATTAGCAATTCAGTAAGGATCAACATGCAAGGTGAGTAATGTCTCTTTCTAACAGATTAGTAAACAATATGTACTTCTTGGATAATGATAAGTATATCATTTCTGAGGCCACTTTCAAGGAGAACAGTGCAAGAAAAACAGTTACTTCTGGCAGTTAACAAATGAATTATTTATAATAATTTGGAAATTTTAGTCACATAGAAATTTTTTTTAAAGAACAGTAACTCTTATACATATGCATCTTGAGAAATAAGTTTTATAAAACCAGTTTTAATAATGTTCCTGCAGGAGTATAAATAGGATTTAACAATAGAAATGAATTTAAAATGCTCATCTATTATTAATACTGAATGTATAAACCCTATTAAGAGAGCAGGGATAGTTTAATAAGACACTATCCTATGGATATAGATGTGTCAATAACTCTCAAATGATTGTTATATTCATCCATTCTTCATTAAAAATGCATGGCTATTTAATTCCTGACAAACTCAGATATGAACACTATGTTTTAGGAAAAGAGGCAAGCCTTTTAATAATAAGTTTATTTATTTTTAATATAATTTATCAGTGATACTTTTGTAGCAAAATATTTGTCACTGCAACTGGAAATTTGGTTGGGAATTTATTAAAGATTTATTGCCATTTCCCCTTAGAGGACTGTTTACATGAGATGCATTTTAAAACACTAAAGACTAACAGAGAAGTTAAGGCAGAGATATGTGCCTTAAAGTGCTATTGTGTAAATAGACTCAGCCTTTACTTTTGCACAACAGCTTTGATTTGGAAAAGCACACTTTTCATTATCCAAGTTTAAGGTATTCTACCCTTAACATTTTGAATTAATGTTGTTATACTCACCGAAATATAAATGAATTTACTTAATGACTATTTACCCTATCAAGAGAGGATAGAACTTAATGGTTGTGTTCCTAGTGGTCTAGCTTAGCATAACATGAAATTTGATAGATAGGAACAGCAATAACAACAAAATGGGAGAATATTAATCAAAATAACAAGCACTGGGAAAAGGGCAAGAAAATAGGGGAAGGTCACAATGATATGCTATTTTTTAATTGTGAAATCATACTATATATTTACCAAACTTTCCTTTATCTGAAAGATAATTTGGGTAGATTCCATTCCCCATTATATGGAAGATTATGTTAACAATGCAAAATTAATGGATGGAATATTTGGCCAAATATGTAATGTTTATTTTTATATTACTGTTCTAAAGTGATTATATATCAATAAAGCCTTTTTAGTTCCTTAAAGCCATATAATATATCATAAATTACTAAGCTGTTTCCCTGTTTTGGTAACATTGTAGAAAATTTCAGATTTTTAAAGGAGTGGATTTAATGCTTTTGAATTTGTTAATTTTGGCCAAAACATAAAATAAATAAAAATTCATTCACTCAGCCAAACAATACTTATTAAAAATTGCATTCCACGCCTATTTGAAGTATTGAGGATAGAGAAGTGATGAAATAGATATGAGTCTTGATCTGGAAAAGTTTACAGTGTAAGGAGAAAAAGGCATTGAGCAAATTATCAAATACACAAAATATGATGGACTGTGATCATTTATCTATGGAAAATATACAGCATGATGTGAGAAATTATACCATGATATCAAATTTGTATTGTGGCTGATATAAAGCCTACAAGAACAAAAAAAATGTATGTAAGGTAAGACCTGAAGCCTAAATAGAGAGTATCGACCAAGAATGAGTGAAGAGCATAGACAGTTAGAGCAAGCATCATGTGCTTCCATGTCCAGAGATGATAAAAACGCTGAACTGAATGGATTCAATTCTGAAAGTCCACCAAAATGGCTGGAAATAAGCAAGGGAGGTAGAACTGAGATTAAGTATCCTCCAACATGAACATGACTTGTTGGCAAAAATTTAGGAATTTGAATTTTGTCATTTGCTTATTGGGGGGCCCATGAATAATTTTAAGCAGAAAAATAATATTTATTTCCATTTTGAGAATAAAATTTAGCTTCAGGAAACGGGAATGGGGGCAGGATAGGTTGGAAAGAGAAGAGACAGGAAGTACTACCAGCAAGAAAGAATTATGGCTTGAATTAGAGAAGTCACAGTTGTAATAGATAAAACTGGATAGATTTGAAATAGATTTTGAAGTTAAGTCAACATTACCTGATAATTGCCAGGTGGTGGTTGGAAAAAGGAGCCAAAGGAACATGTACTCTGTTTTCAAAATACAGCTGAGTGGCATCACCACTTACAGACTGAGAAGTTTAAAGGAAGAGAAGACTTATGGGAAATATAAAAAACTACATTTGGGATATATGCTGTCTAAAGTCCATGGAGACATCTCAGTAGAAATATCTAGTACTTAACTGGAAATAGAGGAGAGAGTGGGGCTCCAGATATATTAGTTAGAGGTCATAGTTTATACGTACTTGAATGTATTAGAAAGACAATATAACCCAGAGAAGAGGTAGAGTGAAAGAGTAAGGGAGAATGAGAGAGACAGAGGAGGAGAAAGAGGGAGGAAGAGAGAAAAAGAGTCAGTGAGAGAGGGAAGACATAAAAGAGAGGGAAGAGAGAGGGAGGGAAAGAGAGAGAGAGAATGAGAGAGATCTAAGGCAAGAGACATTTTTTTGGAAGGAAGGAAGAGTGGAGAAATGTGAATTCTGCTTAGAGGCTAAGTATAATGCTATTTAATTGTCTCTCTCAAAAATAAATAAACAAACATTAAAGAAAGAATTTTAAATGCCTAATGTCAAGAAGAGAGTGTAAGAAAACAAGGCATCACTTCTTTCCCTCTCAAGAATTATATATCAATTTAGATAAAAATATTTCTAAGCATATTTTAAAATGAAGGTCATACCAAAAAAGAGATAAGCATCTCTCTGGATTAAAAAGAAACAGAATCATATCCTATAAGCAGGTCTGTATCAATAGATAAAACTTTGCTGCAAAATTAGAACATTGAGACCAGGAGTTCAATCTCACAGGTGTTTTGGGAACCTTAATTTACCACAAAGCAAGAAAACTGAATTTGTGGAGTGAATCTGTGACATTGGGGATTTTTGTTTAAAAAGTTACGAAAACTTCCCACTTCCCTTAGGTTGTATAGAGCTGCAAATAATACCTTTATCACACAAAAAATGAATAAACACTGATTAAACTAAAATATCATAGCTTTCTTTGACTCTATCAGTAACCTGAGATCCCCAAACAAATACATAACCTAAAATTAAAGAAAGATGAATCTGAGAAAGATGGAAGGTGAGAATTGCCTCAACTGTGATGGAGGATAGGAAAAAGTATCTGTGTGGTCTCAACAAAATTTAATCCACTGAATTAGAAAGAATGCTGAAAGTCCAGTGGCCTAGCTTTTCAGTCTGAAATAGCTGAGTCTACTGTAAACCTCAGTCTTTATTGCTTGACTACACAAAACAACTAACATTCTATTAAAAATTTAAGAATACACACACAAGCAAAAAAACCCAAAGCTATTGTAAAGAGATAAAGCAATAAACAAAACCAATTTATAAATGACATACATGTTGAAACTATCATATAGGAAGCTTTAAGATAACTATGATAAAAATATTCAAGCATGTTGTGAGAAAGATGCACAACAGGTATGAATATAGTGGATTTTAGTCTGGGTTTTCTAGAGAAACAGAACCAATAGGTATATTGGTTATAATATATCCTAATGTTTTATATAAATCATTTTATATAAAGAGATTTGTTATAAAGAATTGGCTCACATGATAATGGAGGCTGAGAAGTCCCAAGATTTGCAGTTGGTTTAGTGGAGATCCAAGAGAGCCAATGATGTAAGTTCCAGTGTTTAAAGCTAGAGAAGATAGATGTCTCACCTCCAAAACAATCAGACAGAGAGAATGAATTCTCCCTTACTCAGAGATTTTTGTTCTACTTAGACCTTCAGTAGATTAGAGTAGGCCATACCTCCTGCGTAGGGCCATCTGATTTGCTCAGTTAATGCAAATGCTAATCTCATCCAGAAACTCCCTCACAGACACATCCAGAATATTGTTTAACCACATAGCTGGGCACCCAGTCACTTTGACACTGGGTAGGGTTGGGGCTGGAGTGTGTGCACACACACATGCAAACATTCAAGAGCTCTAATGCAATATCAAGTGTCTAATGTATATATAATTTCAATCCTAGAGGAACAGACAAAGGGAAAGGACTAGAAGAAATATTTGAAGAAATAATAGCCATATATGTCCTCAGACTGACTTTCTGATTGCATATATAATAAACCTTTGTTCTCTACTTAAAACTTTTAAATGTCTCTCTTTGCTTTCAATATTGAGTACCATCCTTTTAGCCTGTCTTAAAACCTTTATATTATCTTCATTGGTGTCCAAGCCAAATTTCCTGTTATATCCACTCAAGTATTGAATACACGAGCATACATAACTGTCTCAAGTTCCAGATATATACCATGTTCTCTTGCAATACCTGTACTCATACATGTGGGTTCCCGATTCTCAGAATTCCAGTCCACACCCAAGTCAACATGACCTTAACTCCTATCTCAAGGATCAAATCGAAGGTTGTTTTTATTTGAGGTCTTCCCTGACTTCCAGGTTATGTTAGTAAGTTCCCATATTACCACCAACTTGCTTTTACCATAGCATTTATAATAATCTATTGTAATTTTTTCCTAATACATGTTTTTCCATGTAGACAGTAAATCTCCTGAGTTTGGTGAATATATTATAGTTTTCTTGTATTTCTCTGTGTAGTTCAATGACTGACTAGTGCATGGCAGATACTTGATAAATATTTACCAAATTAATAAATGACTTATTTAATAAGATAAAAATATTTAAAAATGTTTATAATAACAAAATATGACTGGCCGGTTACAGACTTCAGTCTAGTGTTTATGAATAATTATGTGTTCTTTAATTATTACTTTTAAATGTTCAAAACAGTTTTTAATTTATTCTTCTATGCTCAGCACATTTGTAAAGACTCATAACTTACAAAAATCTAGGCATCAAATGTTAAGAATAACAAAAGCATTTTTACATAGTGTAACGGTCTATAAAAACACAAGTTAGCAGTTATTGTAAATCACTAATAGAATGCACAAACTTTCTCAGAGCACAATGTAACCATGCTGAAAAAGGCTGTAGATATAACTTGTAGCAAACCTTTCAAAGCAGACTCTATTAATCTTAATTTTTACTGTTGCATTTATCAGAATTAACGCATGAAAGATTATATATGTGAGCTATTTATATGATAATGAAATTGTATAAAATCTGTGGTATGCACAAATCAAACATTTATATTTGCTTTCTTTCTTGCTATGCTTATTTTGTTATATTTGTGGTTTGTAATTTATTTTCATATTCCATATTTATGAATAGGAAATTGTAATCTATATAAACTATATTCACACAGATACTGTATTATAAAGACTTTGTTAGTCTTTTGCTGACATATGTCTCTTTTTCTATTATAAGTAAATCCTCTAAATAATGGTATATATGATTGTACTCTCAACAGACAAGTTCTACATGTAATTCTAAATGAATTTGGAATTTGGTTCAGTTATCCAACAGAAAATGTTTAATACAGTTAGTCATTCTGTGAATGAACATTTTGAATTAAGGAAGATTATCCTAGAAAAATATCTATCAAGTTTGAGGTATATTACCTCCAACCCAGCATTTGAAGGTAATGAAAATCTAGTTTATATACTTTGGAATTTTAAAATTGATCTCTATTTATATTTTGTCCTTTGACTTACTACAGAACTTTAATTTTTGCATAGCTACCCCAGCAGTACAGTGTCGCACTTCATGGCCTAAAGGAAATCTAAATTGAAAGACATCAGTTTGTCTTTTAAGTTTAAGTTGTGAACTGGTGTATTGTCCACTTTACTTTATACAAGATCTTATTTAACCATTTCTCCTTTCCTCAGACTTCTTTGTAATTCTCAAATGCTACTAATTTAGAAATTCAGTATTTGAAAATGGTACCTCATCAAGATTTGTTTGTTTTCTATCTTCCTAGAGGCTTGATTTTTCCCTGCTAATCTTTGAGTAAACATTTGTAAAGTTTCTTATCTTCTATTCAACATCTTCTGTATTCTTCCATTTTTCATTATTCATTTAAAGTTAAGTCATTTTTCCTCCTTTGGACTGCACATTTCATTGTGTAATAAAATTCCATAAAAAATCATTTACCAAACAATTCAGACTTACCAGTAAGTTTTCAAAACCTGTTCAACATGTGTTAACATAAAGCACTAGTTTTTACTAAATTAAATTATTTGAATATTGATGATATACACATACAAATATATGTGTACTATATTAAAAGTTTAATTATATAACTAAATACATAATAAGTATAGTCTAACCTTTTGGAGGTATAATTGATAATTAAAAATTATGTTTTTAAGAAGTACAACTTTGATGATTTGATATATGTAAATGTGAAATAATCATGACAAACTAATTAATATATGCATCACCACCTTTTCTTTCTTTTCTTTTTTTTTGTGTATGTGTGTGTGAGAACACTTAAGATCTACCCTCTAAACAAATTTCAAGTATATAATACTGTATTGTTAACTATAATTAACTGTAGTCACATTGTTATATATTAAATCTCCAGAATTTATTCATCTTTCATAACTCATCCTTTGTACCCCTTGACCAATATCTCCCTATTTCCCACTTCCTCCAACCTCTGGCGACCACAATTGCACTGCTTCTAGGAGTTTGAACATTTTAGATTCCATGTACACGTGAGGTTATATATTATTTGTCTATCGTGCTTATTTTATTTAGCATAATGTCTACCAGATTTACCCATGTTGTTACAAATGACAGGATTTCCTTATTTTTCATGCATGGCTGAATAAATTCCATTATGTGTGTGTGTGTATGTGTGTATGTGTGTATATATATATATATATATATATATATATATATATATATACACAAGAAAATGTATAAAGAAATTGTATACACACACAGCTGATTTTCTTTGTGTTTTTTTCTTTTTCCCAACTTTTTATTTAAATTCCAGTTAGGTGACATACAGTGTAATATTAATTTCACATGTGGAAGTTAGTGATTAATCACATATTCAACACCCAGTGCCCCAGTGCTCATCATATCAAGTGCCCTTCTTAATACCAATCACATATATAACCCATGCCTCCACCCAACTCCCCCTCCAGCAACCCTAAGTTTGTTCTCTAGAGTTGAGACAATTACCTTTTTTGCCTCTTTCTTTCCACTATGATCATTTGTTTTATTTCTAAAATTCCCCATATGAGTGAAATCATATGGTATTTGTCTTTCTCTGACTGACTTATTTCAGTTAGCATAATAGTTATTTATTTATTTATTTGTTTGTTTATTTATTTATTTTGAGAGAAAGAGAATGAGTGAATAAGCAGGGCGGGACAGAGGAGAGAGAGAGACAAAGGATCTTACAAAGGCTCCACACCCAGCACATGAAGCCTGACGCAGAGTTTGATCTCACAACCATGAGATCATAACCTGAGTTGAAATCAAGTCATTTGCTCCACTGATTCACCCAGGTGCCCCAGCATAATCATAATACTCTTTAGCTCCATCCATGCCATTGTAAATTCAAGATTCCATTCTTTTCATGGCTGAGTAATATTCCAGTGTGTGTGTGTGTGTGTGTGTGTGTGTGTGTGTCTGTGTGTGTGTTTGTTCTTTAGCCATTCAGCAATTGATGGACATTTGGGATCTCTGCATAACTTGGCTATTGTTGATAATGCTGCTATAAACATCAGAATGCATGTATCCCTTCAAATCAGCATTTTTGTATCCTTTGGGTAAATACTTAATAATGCAATAACTGGATCATAGGATCGTTCTATTTTTAACTCTTTGAGGAGCCTCCATACTGTTTTCCAAAGTGGGTGTGCCAATTTGCATTCTTGCCAATAGTGCACAACGGTTCCCCTTTCTTTACATCCTCACCAATCCTGTTGTTTCCTGTGTTAATTTTAGCCATTCTAACTGGTGTGAGGTGGTATCTAATTTTAGTTTTGATTTAAATTTCTCTGATGATGAGTGATGTTGAGCATCTTTTCATGTGTCTGTAAGCCATCTGGAAGTCCTCTTTGGAAAAAAATGTTTATTCATGTCTGCTGCCCATTTTTTTAACTGGATTATTTGTTTTTGGGATATTCAGTTTTATAAATTATTTATTTTGGATACTAATCCTTTTTGAGATATGTCATTTGCAAATATTTTCTCCCATTCAGTAGGTTTCTTTTAGTTTTGTTGATTGTTTCCTTCATCGTGCAGAAGGTTTGTATTTTGATTTAATCCTAATAGTTTATTTTTTCTTTTGTTTTCCTTGCCTCAGGAGACCTATCAATAAGAAGTTGCTATGGCTGAGGTTACTTGCCATGTTATCTTCTAGAATTTTGATGGTTTCTTGTATACATTTAGGTCTTTCATCCAGTCTGAATTTATTTTTGTGTATGGTATAGGAAAATGGTCCAGTTTTCCCAACACCATTTGTTGAAGAGACTGTCTTTTTTCCATTGGATATTCGTTCCTGCTTTGTCAAAAATTAGTTGATTAGATAGTCATGGGTTTAATTCTGGATTTTCTATTCTGTTCCATTAATCTCTATGTCTGTTTTTGTGCCAGTATACCAGATTTTCTTTATCTGTTCATCTGTCAATAGACACTTAGATTGTTTCCATCTTTTGGTTATTGTGAGTAATGCTGAAATAAACATGAGAGTACAGATATCTCTTGGAGAAACTGATTTCATTTCCTTTGGATATATACCTGGATATGAATTTCCTAAAACATAAGGTAGCTGTATTTTTAATTTTTTGAGGAGCTGCCATACTATTTTCCATATTTGCTGTACCAACTCACATTCCCACCAGTAGTTTACAAGGGTTCCTTTTCTCCACATCCTCATCTTATCTATTGTTTCTCTGGTAATAGCATTCGAATGGGTATGAGGTGATATTATAGTGATGATTTGCATTGTATCTCTAATATACTTATTGGCCCTTTTCATGTCTTCTTGGAGATATGTTTATTCAGGTCCTTTGCCCACTTTTTAATCAGGTTGTTATTTTTCTATGGAATTATAGGAGTTCTTCATATATTTTGGATATTAACCACTTATCAGATATATGATTTGCAAACATATTTTCCCATTTCATAGGCTACTTTTTTATTCTGTTGATGCTTCCTTTGTTATACAGAGCATTTTAATTGAAGTAATCTGATTTGTTTAGTTTTGCATTTGCTACCGGTATTTTCAATGTCATATCCATGAAATCATTGCTAAGACCAATGTCAAGATTTTTCCCTATATTTTCTTCTGGTCTTTATAGTTTCTGGTCTTATGTTTAAGTCTTTAGTACATTTAGAATTGATTTTTGTTTTTTGGTGATAGATGTGGGTCCAACTACATTCTTCTACATGTGGATATCCAGGTTTTCCAAAACTATTTATTGAAGAAATTATCATTTCTCTTTGTGCATTTTTGGCACCCCTGTTGAAGATCAGTTGACCAAATATGTGTAGATTTACTTCTGGGCTCTTTATCCTTAGTATTGATCTATATATTAGATTTTTGTTGTTATTGTTGCTTTTAGAGATCCAAATACAAAATGTTCCATCCATTGGCAGCAGCTTGATTGTCATACATGTCCTGTGTAACACTTCTAAACATCTCTCCTTATCAAAGCAGCACAGAGGTGCTCCTGTTAAATCAAAATGCACATAATGTTGTCTTGGTAACAAAGAATTAGGGTACAAAACAATTTAGATATAGATTAATTCTGAGTCTCAGAATTGATTTTTCCCTTTTTCATTTAGTCTACTTGTCTTCTTTGTTTAAGATTGCTTTGCTTATTTGGTGTCTTTTGTGGTTCCACCAAATTTTCAAATTGTGTTTTCTGTTTCTGCAAAGAATACTATTGGGATTTTGATAGGCATTGTATTGAATTTGTAGATCACTTTGGGTAGTTTGAACATTCTTGAAATAAAGTCTTCCAACATGAACACAAGATATCTTGTCATTCATTTTATTTTTAATTTCTTTCATCAGTGACTTATTAATGTTGATGTACAAATATTTTACCTCTTTGGTTATGTTTATTCCAAAATATTTTATCCTTTTTATTGCTCTTTATTTCTTAATTTCTTTTTTTTTTGGATAATTTTCTTTGTGCATAAACATGTAACACATTTTTGTATGTTATTTTTATACCTTGCAACTTTACTGAATTTATTCTATTTTTTTGAGTCTTTAGGATTTTCTACATATTTGATCATGTCTCTGAAAACAGATCATTTTACTTCTTTCTGATTGGAATGCCTCTTACTTATTTTTCTTGTCTAATTATTCTGGCTAGGATTTCTTGTATTATGTTGGCAAGAAGTTGTTAGAGTGGGATTCCTTGCCATGTACCAGTTTTTTTGTTTTTCCATTGATGATGTTTCCTGTGGGTTTTTTTATACATGGATTTATTGTTTTAAGGCAAGTTCTTTCTGTCCTATTTTGTTGAGAAATTATTTTTAAATACTTGTTAAATTTTGAGAGAGAGAGAGAGAGAGAGAGATAAAACATGAATGGGGGAGAAGAAGAGAGAGAGGGGCAAAGAAGTTCTGAAGTGGGCTTTTTGCTGACAGCAGAGATCCCGATGCAGGACTCAAACTCATGAACTATGAGATCATGACCTGGGCCAAAGTCAGCTGCTTACGTGACCAAGCCACTCAGGTGCCCTGAGAATTTTATGAATGGGTATTAGACTTTGTGAGATACTTTCTGTTCATCTATGATCATGTGGTTTTAAAATTTCATTTTGTTAGTGTATTTTTTTTGTTAGTGTATTTTATTACATTGTTGCCATATGTATGTTGAACATTCTTTCATCCCTTGGATAAATACCATTTGATTTTGGTGTGTGATTGTCTTAATGTGCTGCTGAATTCAGTTTGATGCCTCATTTTAACCAGTTACCTCTGCACAGACCGTATTTTCTATTTCTGATTTTCATGTGGCCATGAATTTTGGGAGACACTAATGAACCCAGTACACTATCCAATCCATTTTATGATTCTCTTGATATCAGGATTGTTTGTGTGGGATTTTCCTTCGTTTTATGAGTATTTATACTACATGATATTAAAAAAAAAAAAGAAATTTGACCTGATGAATTTAGATCAATTATGAATCAAGCACAACTACTTTTTAAGTTGATGCTAAATTATTGGTCATGGAAAATAGCTGTACTTTTATGGTTTCAGTTACTTCCACTTGTTTATTTGAATTTGTTACTATTTCTTTTTATTTTTAAATATAGTTAAATGTGCTCCCAAAGCCAAAGCTCCTATATGTCAGTGGATTTTACCCTGTTTTTTTTTTCCTGATTTTTATGGTATATGCTTTTATCTAACATTTTAAACCTATGTCCCTCTATTTAATGGCAGATATCCCAATTACTTACACATCTCATTAGATAATAGATATTGCGATATAAAACATTCTGTATTTTCTATCTAAATAAATAAAAAAATTTAAAGCTTAGTACAAAGTGAGGTAAAAGAACTAACTAGCTCATCTCTCTCTTTTAGGCAATGACAACATGTCAATGTGTTTTAGGATATAATAATCTTAGCATATGTTCATCTCCCTGATATATATCCCTGATATATATAAACACTAGTTTCATTTTGTGTCTTGCCTTGGGTAATTTTGAGTATTTTAAATGTTAAGTCACAGATACAATTATGAACAAGGAAATACTAGTTTACACATTAAAACCTGATTTTGGATGTAAGTTTGCACATATTTGTAAATAAATCTCAAGCTTCTATGATCATCTAGTTTAAATTGTGATTAAATACTCTTGTGTGGTTAGGTGCATATTAAAAGAGAATATAACAAACCTAGTGGTAAATAGCACATATACCAGAGAAAAAGATACAAGGATTTTCTATACAAACTTCTAAAAATGCCCATTATTTCAGAGAGCCAATAGTTAGTATAGAAAGCATGAGATCCCTACTAGACCCACTGAACAAGGGATATGGGGCCATTGTGATGGTAGTGCTTGAACAAGACTTGATGTTCTTTAATATCTTCCCTGGATAAGTAGCAAGTGAAGGGTGGGTATAAGCAGGTATCTATATACGATTAGAAAATAGAATAAAATATGTAACCTTCCCTAACTAAAGGAAAACTTGTCCCTCTGATAAAATAGAATACCTTAACATGTGTAGCAAAAGAGGGTGGGGGCAATAGAGAATCTAAAATCCATATGATTTAAATTATTACCATGTGCTAGCAATTATAAATAATGTCAATTATAATATACTCCCCCACTCCTAATCATCCCTCCCATAATCCTGCTATCCCAGTGCCAACAAGTACTTCTCATGAAACATCCACTGCTTCCTTACTTGAGGGGATCTGTTATTCTGTAAATTCCTCTCCCTAGTAAGTTCTTTATGTAGAGGAGGTAAGGACATAGGACACAGAAGTGGGAGGTAGCAGATTAATGAGATGGGTAAGGGAGCTAAAGAAGAAATGGAAGACTTACTGTATTCTGTGTTTGATTGCTAATCTACATGTTTCCCCTGAATTAGGATCTATAATGTAAATAAAAAAGTTCCTAATTTTATGCAGGTCATGGAGAAACCTAGCAATAGAAAATAATGTTGAGGACTATAAATTGTCTCTATTTTTAGATGTATTTTGAGTAAATAATTAGAAGTACATGTATTGAGTCTAGTGTCTAACAATCTACTGTGCCAGAGCCCAACTCCAGCAGGTCCAGGGTTCCCTGAAGGATGGACAGTATCAGCACAAGAGAGATGAGAGAGCCTCAAGTTTCTTTCTGCTCACCAGGCAGGCATCTCTGCACTGACCGGAGAGTCAACTTTATTTATGGTAAAAAATGTATGGGGTCAGCACAGAAGTGACATTTGCCTTAGACAATGATTTCTGATGACAAATTCTTTGGTATGTAAAAATTTCCCAGAACATAGATTGGTAGAAGACTCATGCATAATCTTTATCAATAGTGATTGATGTAAGTGACTTAGATGCTTATCACATGGGGAAGGAAAGTATCTTCAGCATTCAAATACAAGGCAATGTTTTGATGGTGGGAGGCCTTGCAAACCCACCTTACCTCACAAGGAGTTTCCTCAACTTTAGCGAGTTCAGAAATGGCTTCCAACAGTACTGTCTATCTTGGCTCTTTTGTTTCAAAATTTTATTTAAATTCTAGTTAGTTAGCATATAGTGTAATATTGGTTTCAGGAGTAGAATTTAGTGAGTCATCACTTACATATAACACCCAGTGCTCCTTATAACAAATGCTCTCCTTAATATAATACCCATCCCCCATTTAGGCCATCCCCCACCCACCTCTCTCCATCAACCCTTAGTTTGTTCTCTATAGTTAAGAGTCTCTTATGGTTGCTTCCCTCTCTTTTTTCCTTCCTTCCCATGTGTTCATCTGTTTTGCTTCTTAAATTCCACATATGAGTGAAATCACCTTGGCTCTTCCTGACATTCCTTCTATCCTTCTTTTCTTCCACTAGTGTCCATTTGACGATACCTAGGCACTGCCTAAGTACTATGGGTATAGTATTAAGCAAAACAGGTATTATTCTAATTCACATTGTATTTATAATCTGGACAATACTTAGGGAAGCATTAGTTTGCAGCAATTAAAACCTTGTCAGAATAGAAAAATTATCAAGTAAAATGTATGTAATTGTTTCAAAATATAGGACAGATAAAATAAATGAAAAAATAGGATTATAGGCATTCTATTTTTATATATTTGCTTGAACCAGTTACCCAATAATAGATATACTAATTTAAATGCATTTAAATGATTGTAACTTGTTTCCAAAATTTAAAAATGCAACTAACCAGGGGAGCCTGGGTAGCTCAGATGGTTAAACATCCGACTCTTTGTTTCAACTTAGGTCATGATCTCATGGTTCTGTGAATTAGAGCCCTGCATCAGGCTCTGCACTGGAAGCATGGAGCCTGCTTGGGATTCTCTCTCTCCCTCTCTCTTCCGCTCACCAACTCATGCCATCTCTGTCTTTCTTAAAATAAATAAATAAACTTAAAGATTTTTCTAAAAAAATGCAACTAACCAGCAATGTTTCTGATATAGAACGTGAAAATATGCTACCAGAATATGTCTGGCATTAAAATGCTAGGAACATTCAGTATGACTATTTTATAGTTATAATGAGACCTGGGAAGGACACAACATTATAGTAAAAATAAATGTGACATAGCCTAGCTGAAGGCAATGAGTGTCATACAAAGATTTTTCACGCTGAGTTGGCCAGTACCATACTTTCGAAAGCAAAAAAAAAAAAAAAAAAAAAAACAAAACAAAAAAAACAAATCAAAACAAAACCCGAACAAACAAAGCTTAACAAATTGCTCTTCAACCTATACAAAACATGTTGCTCCAGGAATTCAATTTTGACAGTCAAGAGAAACTCTATAATAGAGATACTCTCAATTATGCCAGAAAGGAATGAAACATTAAGATATTAATAGATTTACTGCATTTCTTGTTTTAATTTTATTTATTGTAGTAAGAACAATTAATATGAGATTTATCTTAAAACTTTAAGTATACAATATAATATTATTAACTGTAGGCCCAATGTTGTACAGCAGATCTTTAGAAATTATTGGTGCTGCATAACTGGTACTTTGTATCCAATAAATAGTAACTCCTCATTCTGCCTATTCCAGCCCCTGGTAACCACCGTTCTACTCTCCGCTTCTATGAATGAGATTACTTTATTATCTTAGATACCCTATATAAGTGGAGCAATATAGTGTTTGTCATTCTGTGCCTGTCTTATTTCATATATAATAATGTGCTCCAGAGTCGTCCATGTTATTGCATATTGCAGAATCTCTTTTTTAAGGCTGCATAATATTCTCTCTTATGTATGTACCACATTTTTTTCATCTATCCTTCTGTTGATAGTCATTTAATGGATAGCCTTGCATTGATGGAACCTGTTTCCACCACGTGGTTATTGGGAATAATGTTGCAGTGTACATGGGAGTAAAGATCCTGATTTTAATTCCTTGGATTAAATACCCAAAAGTGGGATTGCTGGATCATATCATAGTTCTATTTTTAATTTTTGAAGAACCTCTGTACTGTTGTCCATAGTGGCTACACCATTCTACATTCTCAGTAATGTAGAATGGTGTATAGAAGTTCTGCTTTCTCCACATCCTTACTAACGTTTGCTATATTTGCCTACTTTGGTAATGTCCGTCCTGACAGGTATGAGGTGATATATCATTGTGGTTTCGATTTGCATTTTTATGATGATTAGTGATATGAAATGTCTTCTCATATATCTGTTGGCCATTTGAAATATAATTTCAAGTCCTTTGCTTATTTTCAATCAGCTTGTTATTTTGATACTGAAATGTAGGCATTCCTTATATATTTTAGATATTAATCCTCCCTCAGATACAAAGATTATAAATATATTCTCCCATTCTATAGGTGGCCTTTTTATTCTGTTGATTATTTCTTTTTCTGTGTATAAAATTATTAGTTTGATATTGTAGTCTCAATTGTTTATTTTTGCTTTTGCAATCTACAAATTCAATTCAATTGCTATCAAAATCCCAATGGCATTCTTTACAGAAATAGAAAAAAAAAATCCTAAAATTTATATGTCAGAGAACACCCCAAATAGTTGAAAAATAAGAAAGAAAAAGTTAAAACACCACACTTCTTAATTTCAAAATATATTACAAAGCTTCAGTAATTTAAATCATATGCTACTGGGCATGAAGATAACCATATAGACTAATAGAACAGATAAGAGAGTCCATAAATAAAGCCTAACATACATAGTCAACCGATATTTGAAACTGGTCTCAAAAAATACACACTGGGGGGAAAGACACTCTTTTCTTTGCTGGTGTTTTGAACACTAGACATTCACGTATTAAAAAATGAAGTTGGGCCTTTTTTTACACCATGTGCAAGATTCAACTCAAAATGGATTAAATACTTAAATGTAAGACTTGAACCTATAAATATCCTAGAAGAAAACACAGTGAAAAATCTTCATAACATTGGCTTTGGCATTGATTTCTCAACTGTGACACCCAAAGCATATGCAACTGCATTTCTTCTTAAATCACAATTAGAAGATTTCAATTATAGGACTAATATTGTTTTCAGGAAACATGACAGATAATATTAATGTGCTCTTCTATTAATATTATTGTCCATTGACATTTCCAAATATATTATGTGCTTTATAATAAAGAAATTATAATATCATAAATTATCAAAAAAGGAAGGTCAACACCAAAATATCAGAATCCAATTTTAAAATAAATAATAATATATACAAATTAATGAGAAAAATGTAACTTAAACTCTCAACCATTTTGTATAGCAGAGACCAAATTATGATCAGGCATGAAAAATAATTGACAATCCTCTCAGATACAATTATATGGATTATTTCAATTTTCTGAATGATATTTGGTGACTAAAATATCAGTTATTTTGTCTCCAGACATCTATTAATGTCATTTTAAGTTCCTCCAAAATATAAAACAATAACAACAACAACAACAAACCCACAGGCATTCTGTGTCTTTCAGAATATACCAATGTGAATAGAACTGAACATTGTTTGTATTGTAACAATAACAGTATTGTATTACTCAGTTCTGTTTCATTAACAAAACAAAAATCTCAGTGTATCGCAAAAGAACATTTATTTCCAGATTACATTACTTATCAGTAGTTGCAGATGAATTGAAATTGCTCCATATTTTCTTCTCCTTCTGATACTGACTCTTAAGACTAAGCCCCTTTTTTGGAAAATGTTCTTGATGCCATGTGCAAAGAACATGAAGTGAGAAACATGGGTTCCTTTTAAAGTCTCCGCTCAAAATTGGTACATTGTCACCTCTCATATTGATCCATGAATGTCACATGACCAGGCCTGAAACTGAGATGGGGAAGTAGTTTCTGCCTGCACATAACAATGGGAGGGGATGCTTGATCTGTGAACAGGGAAGGAATGTATTAGAATAATATAATCTATCATATTTTTTTAAATTTCCTTTTCCCATTAGTGTAGTAGATTTTTGAAAACAGGAATGACCATTAACTATCCTAATACCCTGTCTATTTTCATAGCATTTTTTGAAATATATTGGAGTAGGAGATATTTGTAAGTTAAATTGAAAGGGAAAGTACTTACATAAATCAGCCATAAGGTCAATCTCTGCCTATCTCCTTTACTGTTACTACTATTTCTACTTATCTTTTGATACTGAACATAAAAAAGAAAAGAGAAAACAATCAGAGTCTGATGCTCTGGGACAATTTGGTCATTTTTCAAAACAATATAAGACCATATATTCAAAACTGGTAGACACAATAATGTTCTCTCCATAATGTTCTCTCCATGTGCTCAGAAGGGTAGACATTTTTACGGGTGCAAGTTCTAGAAGCTCTACATCCTATTGCCAGAGTTTAGAGGGGCATTCAAAAATTGAAATTAGGGGTTCTTAGTGGTCCCAGGGAGTAAAAATTGTTGTAATTGAGATTCACACTGAGAATATAAAGAACATTAAAATGCCATTAACTTCAAATACTCACACTCTGATAATACATTAAATCTAATCATTATATTATAGAAATATGTAGTATCCAAATGTTCTTTAAGCTATTTACAAAAGTGAATATAAAAGTGTATTTGGCATCAGAAAACATGGTAACTTAATTGTAGGAAAGAAATTCCAACCTCCATGTAGAGAAAATTCAACACAAAGTATATTTGGATCTGTGTCCACTTTTCTCATGAAGAGCATAGTGAATTCAATTCACCGGAAGTGAATGACTTTTAAACAAACTTGTTTCACAAGACTACAAACTGGAATAGAATATCTCACTTACTTATTTGTTGTTTTATTTTCTTCAATAAATTGTCCTTGTGATTTTTTTTCCTTCTCTCTCTCTCTCTCTCTTTATAAATTGTCCAGGATATCAAAGCAATGCCAGTCAAAAGACAACTGCTGCCAAATTTGCCCAAAGCAAAATTTTTCTAACTGCCAATTGAGTTTTTAATGTTTTGTTTTTGTGTTAGCATTGTTAAAATCACTAAATGATTTTCTAACAAATCATTCCAGTGGGCTATAGTTATTTGCCCTGCAAAACAATCTGCTTGACCAAAGATCTCTCTGGTTTCACAATAATTTGAAACAAGTAGGCATTTTAAAGGTAAATATATTATGATCATGGTTAAAACTAGATCTAAAGCAGGGCACCTGGATGGCTCAGTCAGGTAAGCGTCCAACTTTGGCTCAGGTCATGATCTCACAGTTCGTGGACTCAGGCCCTGAGTCCGGCTCTGTGCTGACAGCTTGGAGCCTGGAGCCTGTTTTGGATTCTGTCTCTCTGTCTCTCTCTCTCTGCCCCTCCCTGGCTCTCACAGTCTCTCTCTCTCTCAAAAATAAACATTAAAAAAATTAAAAACTAGATCTAAAGCATAAAACTAAATATTTAATTGCACAAAACGAACCAACTAGAAGGTACTATGTGCACACACTTGCATGCTGTCTCTCTCAATCTTTCTATGAAGAGCCCAGCTACCACCAAGTGAAAGAAAAATCCCCTAATAACACATGTGCAAACATTGTTATATTTCTTGTTGTATATATATTAAGGAGAGACTAATTGAGAAGCAAACAAAAAAGTGGACCTGTGGCATTATTAATTATAAACATGAGCTTATGATATCTCCCCAAATTATAATCAGACTCACAATATAAAATTGCTAATTCATATCTCCTATCTAGAAATTGCTAAAGCCTCATTGTCCTATAAAGTGTATATGTAAAAGAATTTTTATTTTATTAAAAAAAATTTTTAATTGTATTTTTGAGAAAGACAGAGCATGAGTGGGGGGGAGGGGCAGACAGAGAGGAAGGCACAGAATCTGAAGTAGGCTCTGAGCTGTCAGCACAAAGCCTGACGTGGGGCTTGAACTCACAAACCATGAGATCATGACCTGAGTTGAAGTAAAAAAATATTTTTAAAAATTGTTTCACCATTCAAAAAGCCCGATTTTTCACCATTTGTATAGATCACTGGAATGAAAATGAATTAGAAGATGATATAAATATGAATGCATTTTTGCTATTTAAATAGAAAGGATAGTTCTGGATATAATTTCTATTTTTTACTTGTTTTTACTTTGTCTTTTTTTTAAATTTTATTTTAAATCCAGTGTAGTTAACAGTGTTTTATTAGTCTCAAGTGTACAATATCGTGATTCAACAATTGTATCAAGTGTTCATGAAGATAAGTGTACTATTAATCCCCTTCACCTATTTTACCCATATCCCCACTGGTAACCATCTGTTCTCTATAGTTAAGAGTCTGTTTCTTGGTTTTTCTCTTTTTCTTTTTTTCCTTTCTTTTCTTTGTTACTTAAATTTCATGTATGAGTGAAACCATATAGTATTTGTATTTCTCTGATTGGCTTATTTTGCTTACCATTGTACTCTAGATCCACCTTGCAAATGGAAAGATTTTATTCTTTTTTATGGCTGAATAGTAACCATTACATAAACATACCATTTCTTTATCTATTGATGGACACTCAGGCTGCTTCCATAATTTGACTATTATCAATAATGCTTCAATAAACATAGGGGTGCATATATCCCTTTGAATTAGTGTTTTTTTATTCTTTGGGCAAATACCCAAGAGTGAGAGTACTGGATCATATGGTAGTTTTTTGTTTTCAGAAATCTCTATACCATCTCCCACAGTAGCTGCACCAGTTTGCATTCCCACCATCACTGCACAAAGGTTCTTTTCTCTATATCCTCACCAATACTTGTTTTTTCACTTTTTTATTTTAGCCATTCTGATAGGTAAGGTGATCTCTGATAGGGGTCTTAATTTGCATTTACATGATGATGAGTGATGTTGAGCATCTTTTCATGTGTCTGTTGTCCATCTGTATGTATTCTTTCAAGAAACCTCTATTCATGTCTTCTGCCCATTTTTTAATTGGATAATTTATTTCTTGGGGTGTTGAGTTGTGTAAGATCTTAATATATTTTGGATACTAAGCCTTCATCAGATATCCCATTTGCAAATATTTTCTTCTATTCCATAGGTTTTCTTTTAGATTTCTTGATTGTTTCCTTTGCTGTATAGAAACTTTTTATTTTGATGTAATCCTAACAGTTTATGTTTGCTTTTGTTTCTGTTGAATTAATCTAGAAAGTTATTCTTGTAGCTGATGTCAGAGAAATTGCTGCCTGTGTTCTTTTTGCATTTTTCTGGTTTCAGGTCTCACTTTTAGGTCATTAATCTATTTTGAGTTTATATTTGCGTATGGTGTAAGAAAGTGTTCCAGTTTCATTCTTGTGCATGTAGCTGTTCAGTTTTGTTGAAAGGACTATAATTTCCATTGCATATTCTTTCCTCCTTTGTCAAAGATTAAATGACCATAAGCTGTGAGTTTATTTCTAGGCTTCCTAGTCTGTTCCACTGATGTATGTGTCTATTTTTGTGCCAGTATTATATTGTTTAGATTACTACAGCTTTGTAATATAACTTGATGTCTAGAATTGTGGAATCTCCAATTTTGTTTTTCCTTTCCAAGATAGCTTTGGCTATCCAGGGTCTTTTCTGGTTCCATACAAGTTTTAGGAATATTTGTTATAGTTCTGTGAAAAATACTTTTGGCATTTTTGATAGGCATCGCATTAAATCTGTAGATTACATTCAGTAGTGTGGACATTGCACCAATCTTTCTTCTTCCAGTCTATGAGCATGGAATATCTTTCCATTTGTTTGTACTGTCTTCAATTTCTTTTATTGATGTTTTATACTTTTCAGAGTACGGGTCTTTCACCTCCATTAAGTTTATTTCTAGATACTTTATGATTTTTCGTACAAATTTAAGTTGAATAGTTTTCTTAATTTCTCTTTCTCCTGCTTCATTATTAGTGTATAGAAATCCACTGTACATTGATTTTGTATACTGTGACCTTACTGAATTCATTTATCAATTCTAGCAGTTGTTTGGTAGAGTCTTTGGGGCTTTCTATATATTGCATCATATCATCTGCAGATAATTACACTTTTACTTCTTCCTTACTGATGTTGATGCATTTTATGGCTTTTTCTTGCCTAATTGTTGTGGCTGGGACATCTGGTACTATGTTGAATAAAAGTGGTAAGAGAGGACATCCATGTCTTATTCCTGACCTTAGGGAAAAAGCTCCCAGTTTTTGCCCATTGAGTATGATGTTAATTGTGGGTTTTTCATAGATGGCCTTTATCATGGTGAGGTAGGTTCCCTCTAACCCTACTTTGTTGAGAGTTTTTTTTTTTTATCATTAATAGATGTTGTATTTAGTCAAATATTCTTTCTCCATCTATTGAAATGATAATATGGTTTTCAGCCTCTTATTGATGTATTATGTTGATTGATTTCAGAATAATGAATCACCCTTGGTTTATTATTCTCAAATAAATCCTGCTTGATAGTAGTTAATGTTTTTTTTTTTTTTTTGTAATTGTTGGGTTCAATTTGTTAATATTTATTTGAGGATTTGGACATTTGTGTTCATCAGAGATACTGGCATGTAGTTTTCTTTTTTGTGTACATTTATTTGGTTTTGGTGGCAGGGTGATGCTGGCCTCATAGAATGAATTGGGAAGTTTTCCTTCCTCTTCTAATTTTGGAATAGTTTGAGAAGAATGGGTATTAAATCTTCTTTAAATGTTTGGTAGAATTCATGTGAAAGGATCCAGTCCTGGACTTGTGTTTATTGAGAGTTTTTTAGATTACTGATTCAGTTTCACTGATGGTAATAAGTCTGTTCAAATTGTTTATTTCTTCTTTCTTCAGTTTTGGTAGATGATATGTTTCTAGGAATTTATCCATTTCTTCTAGGTTGTCCATTTTTTGGCATATAGTTTTTCACAGTATTCTCTTACATTTCTGTGGTGTCAATTGTTATTTCTCTTCTATCATTTCTTACTTTATTTATTCGAGTCCTCCCTCCCCCTCTGCCACCCTCTGCCTCTCTTGTGTGGCTGGCTATAAGTTTATCAATATTGATGATCTTTTCAAACAAGTTGCTCCCGGTTTCATTTATCTGTTCTATTTTTTTTCTTAGTTTCTATTTTGTGTATTTCTGCTCTAAACTTTATTATTTCCTTACTTCACTGGTTTAGGGTTTTGTATGTTCTTTTCCCTTTATCTAATTTAGGTCTAAGATTAGGTTATTTTTGTTTTGTTGCTTCATTTTTTGTTCCTTGAGGCAGACCTATATTGCTATAAAGTTCACTTTTAGAACAACTTTTACTACACTCCAAAGATTTTGGACTTTTGTGTTTTCATTTTTCTCCATGTATTTTTGTTTCTTCTTTGATTTCCTGGTTGGCCCATATATTGGTTACTACTATGGGCCAACTAGGTACTAAACCCATGTATTTGTGTTCTTTTTAGATTTCTTCTTGTGGTTGATTTCTGGATTCATAGTGTTAGGGTCAGAAAAGATATGTGGTAGGACTTCCATTTTTGAATTTGTTGAGAATTGTTTTGTCCCTAACATGTGATCTGTTCTGGAGAATGTCACATGTGCACTTGAAATGAATGTATATTATTCTGTTTTAGGATGGGATGTTCTGAATACGCCTGTTAGATCCATCTGTCCTTATGGTCATTTAAAGCCATTCTTTCCTGGTTTATTTTCTGTTTGAATGATCTATGCATTTATATAAGTAAGATGTTGAAGTCCCCTATTATTACTGTATTGCTGTTGATTACTTCCTTTATGCTCATTCATATTTGTTCTGTGTATTTAGGTGCTTTCTTATTTGGTACATAAATATTTACAATTGTTATATCTTCTTGTTGGATTATTCCACTCATGATTTTGTCCTGTCCTCTTGTTACAGTCTTTGTTTTAAAGTCTATTTTGTCTGATATGTATATTGCTACCACAGCTTTATTTGCATGGTAAATCCTCCATGCCTTCACTTTGAACCTTCATGTGTTTTTAGGTCTGAAGTGAGTTTCTTGTTGGCAGCATAGAGATGGGTTTGCTTTTTTATTCATTCTATAGCCCTTTGTCTTTTAACTGAAGTCTTAGTCCATTTACACCCAAAGTAATTATGAACAGATATGGACTTATTGCCATTTTCTTACATGTTTTACAGTTGTTTTTTGTAGTTATTCTTTGTTCCTTTCTTTTTTTCTCTCCTCTCACAGTCTGTCTTGTGTATATCACTAAAGAAAGCCACCAAAGAGAAAGAAATCCAAGTATATCTATTACTGGTTTTTGATATGTCATTACCATTTTTTATATTTAACATATTATGCATGCAACAGTGTGTACTAAGTTGATGGTTGCTTAAGTTTGAACCCATTCTGAAAGCACTAAAGTTTTACTCCTCTTCTTCCCACACTTTAGGTATATGTTGTCATACTTTACATCCTTTTATTTTGTGAATCTTTTGACTGAATTTTGTGTATATATATGTAATGTTACTGTTTTTGTGCTTCCTACTTTTCTTACTCTTGTTTATAGTCTTTCCTTTCCATTCAAAGAGTCCTCTTTAATGTTTCTTGTAGGGCTGGTTTAGTGGTATGAATTTCTCTAACTTTTGTTTGGAAAACTCTTTATCTCTCCTTCTATTCTGAATTATAATCTTGTTGAATAGAGTATTCTTGGCTGAAGATATTTTTCTTTCAACACTTTTAATATATCCTGTCACTCTGACCTAAAAAGTTTCTGCTGGAAAATCAGCTGATAGTTACATACAAGGGAAACCCCATAAAACTATATCATTTTTCTTGCTGGTTTTCAGTTTTTCTCTTCATCACTTTATCATGCTATTTTAATTACTATGTGTCTTGATGTGGACTTGATTGGGCTGATTTTATTGGGGGCTCTCTGTGCTTCCTGAATATGAATTTCTGTTTCCTTTTCCAGATTTGGGAAACTTTCAGCTATTATTTCTTCAAATGAATTTACTTCCCCCTTTTCTTTCTCTTCTTCTGGGATCCTTATCATATGAATGTTATTACACTTTATTGTGTCCATGACTTCCCTTAATCGACTCTCGTATTTTATTATTTTTTTTTTCTTTTTCCTGTACACTAGATTTCTTTCTCTTACTTTGTCCTCCAGGTCGTTGATCCACTCTTATGCTTCCTCTAGTCCATTATTTATTTCCCTCCAGTGTATTTTTAATTTCAGTTGTTGAATTCTTTACCTATGCTTAATTCTTTTTTGTGTTTTTTATCTCTGCTGAGAGTCTCACTGAGATCCTCCACTCTTTTTTCAAGTCCAGTGAGTATCTTTATGGCCATTACTCTTTGTCTTACTCTTTGTGTCTATGTGTTAGGAAAGTCAGCTACATCTTTTGCTCTTGAAAGTAGTAGCCTTATGAAGAAGAGATCCTTTTGTGCTCTTCAGTACAATGTCCTCTATTCACCAGAACCTGCCACTTGAAGGATGTCTTCAAGGTGTGTTGTATGTCCTCTACAGTTGTGGCTAAGCTCTGTTTGCCTTCAGTCCAGTCATGTGCAATAACTCTCTGCCTGTTGTAGGCAGGGTTTTGTCCCTGTATTGTTAATGGGCTAGTCTGGGCCACATTGGGCTTGAGGTGGGACAGCAGGTGATTACTATAGATGTGGTCACATAGAACTGCAAGTTACTCTCCCTGTGTTGTTCCCTGAGAATCTTTCATTGGGGTGTAGGGCCTGCAGTCATATAGATGTCTGCCCCCAGCCTACTGCTGGGCCATACTCAGCTGCTGTGTGTGGTTATTTTCCTTTCTCCCCAGGGCAGGGAGTCACTTCAGAGTGGTGCTGGCCCTTATTAGGGCTGCTTGCACACTGCCATGCTTGTAGCACCACTTTGAATGGACTACTGCCAAAGACAGGATGTATGGCAAAGTAAGCAAGAGAGGGCAGGTTTAGGTTACATACTGTTAGCAAGGTTTGTGCTGTTCTGCCTGTGGGAAGGGATCTGTAGCAGCTTTAGAAAACTCCTGCTGTGGGGCAGTTCAAAGAGGGAGGATCTGCAGAAGAGCACATGGACAGGGCACACTGTTAGCCAGCTAAGTGGAGACTGTTCATACTGGTTCCCACAAGTGGCCATGTATCTAGGCTGGGGAATCAGGGAGAGAAATGGCACTTATTAACTCTTTTGTTCTTGGAAAAGTCTCTTGAAAATCCCGGCCCTCCAGCCTTAGTTCTGAGATTAGTAAGTAAATCTCCTTCCCATATACCTCAGGCATTTTTCAAACTGCTGCCTCTAGGCTGTATCTCAAATGGGTCATTTGTTTTGCTGTCTCTTTAAGGGCAGAGACTCAATTTCCTATCACCATTAGACTCTTTCCATGCCTAGTCCACTGATTTTTAAAGTTTCAGATGTTAAGCCCCAATGATTGTAAAAACCCACAAAATTAAGCCCTTCTGTTTTTCTAAGCCAAATGTTATGGGGATTTGTCTTCCTAGGGTGGATTCCTGCCTGACGCCTGGAGTGTCTGATATGAACTCTGCTCTTCTCCCTTCTCTTTGCTTTCAGTGTCCCTCCCTCTCCCTTCTTCCCACAGACAGACTCACAGGTCAGTCTGGTACCTGACCACATTTCCAACCTTCCTACCATTTTTGATGTGGCCTCTTCTCTACATTAACTGTGGGTAGTCAGTTCTGCCAGTCTTGGGTGGGTCATTTTCTGGGTTATTTACACCAATATGGTTGTTACCTTGGTGTATCCATGGGATGTAGTAAGGTTAAAAGCCTTCAACTTTGCCATCTTACTCGGAATTCTCCTAAAAAGAATATTTTTTAAATAAAGTGTTTTAAAAATGGAATGATAAATGAATCAGTATCATTCTCTTTTTCCACTTTCACTTGTATAATATGGATAATAGTAATTGGACATTATAAAACAAACTATTCTGTAGATTCTCAACAATTGATCAATTTTTCCTTCCTTTTCTTTCCTGACTAGTCTAGGAAATATAGAAACTTCTCTAAAACTGGTATTGCATTGATTATGTATTACAGGCATACCTAAGAGATAGAGTGGGTTTGGTTCCAGACTGATGTAGTAAAGTGGGTCAAATAAATTTTTGGTTTTCTAGTGTTTAGAAAGTTATGTTTACACCATACTGCAGTCTATTAAGTGTGCAACAGTATTGTCAAAAAAGAATTACATACCTTAATTTAAAAATATTGTCTACTAAAAATATTAATCATTATCTGATCTTTCAGTGAGTCATAATCACAAATAAACATAACAAATATAATAATAATGAAAAATTTGAAATATTATGATAATTACCAAATTGTGACACAGAAAATTAAATAAACAAATGCTATTGGAAAAATGGTGCTGATAGACTTGTGCAGTGCAGGGTTGTCACAAACATTCAATTTTTTAAAATGCAATTCTGTGAAGCACAATTAAGCCAAGCTTAGTAAAACAAGGTATAACTGTATATGACTATTGTTTGCATTTATCATCCCTGTTAAGCCAGAATTTTTTGTGTGTGTGATACTATAACTTTGAAGAAAAACTGAACACAAACATATGCTAACTACATCATGCACACACACAAATTTTGGCATGGACCTGTATATTATCTCCATATATTAAATAGCATATTTGTATAACAAAACTGGTAGCAAAAGAGTTTGGGTGATGATGGGCACCTGTCCGAAGTAGTAAATATTTTCTGAGCAAAAAAAAAAAAAAAAGTGAAATTTCAATCCCTGATACCACTAAACAATCACCTATTCTTCATATGTTAAAATATACACACAAATTACAGCAATAAAAATTTTTCTTGTACTATTTCTCCCTTTTCTGTGCCGTAGGGGTGATAGTAAGTAGATAGCAATAGTATGTCAGATGTGCAGATAGAAAAGAGATAAATGTAGTTGGTTTTAACTGTCTCTACAGTATGCAAAATAAAGCCACTAACCCAAAAAGTATGAAGAGAATACTCAAACTACAGCAAGTCCGAGATGCTACAAAATATAATATGATAGCTCATTTTTAGCCAAGTTAGTCTATTATGGATTGGCCGACATTGTGCATTTAGAATAGAAAAGCATGATAAGCTATTTTATTTTCTTGATTTACAGATAGTTCAATAAAATTCAAAAGCAATGTATTTGACACTGATAATCATAAAAGATGGTTACAAAACAAGAATATACTATTAAAAATAATTTTATAAAGAAATAAACATGTAAGAAGCAACACTTTTTTTTTGTCATCAGAATATATAACACAATCTATTTTGTCCATATTCTGATCCTTAAGATTCTCTTCCATACCCCTCCTCCCAACTAACTATAAGTTTGGTAGATATAAATGGCCTCTGCACTAGAAAGAATCTATATTGCACATGAGATTTATATATTCCTTAGAATCTTGTGATTGATGGGCTAGAAAAAGCATATTCCTCAATTGTACACTTTAGGTACAGACCTCCTCATGTTTGCCTCAGTAACATTTACAAGCATGGCATACCATTCCTTTCAAGAATCCATAAAAACCAGCACCATAATTTAAGAATTTTATCTTTTTTTTTAAGTAGGCTCTTTTCTCAGATTTTGAAACATCCCTTTGCACAGCATGGGGAACACAAATAACTTTGGCTTTAAAACCACTAAACCCCATGCATGCTCCTTGCAATGCACAATGTAGCCATTTATTTTATGACATTTGTTAAGTGAACATTATATGATGCTATCTCCAAATAGGGATTTTTATAAAGCTGATGAAAAAGTAGAATGCAGACGGTTGGTAAACTGCCAATTAACTGAACAAAAATATATAGAAAATGAAAGACTCCAAGAGAGAATAATGATGACATGGATGAAAATAAATGCAATATCATGTGATGTTTCACATGTATAATTTTAAATGAATGCAGAATCTCCTCTCATCCTTTGTAATTTAAAGGTGGGTTAATTCTTTGAAAGCTTTAAAAATATTAGATCTGTATTATAACATGTTAGCATTTAAATATGTGTGTTATTAAGTCCTTAGAAATAAAGTAAAATGAGCAGTGAAATTAAGGATTATTATATTGTCCCTCTTTTCTTCACCAGTTCTGTATTTTGTTCAGTGTGCTGGCCCTTAGCATATCTGGTTGCTAATTTGAAAAGTTTTATGTAATGTTTTTATTATTTCTTGAAGAAATTACTATAAAATATATTATTTGCTAATAGGAAATTCTCCTTGTTCGTATTTTAAACACATCTTTAACCTTTGCAACTCCTTTTTTTTTTCTTACAATCTCAAGCTGGAGCTGGATATTTATAAAGTTATAACTCATTAATATTCGGTGAAGGTAGATAAAAAAAGGATCTATTTGTCATGCTTCATCATGATGTAAAAGTAGCATCATAATCACACATCACATAATAATGATGTTTAAAGGAACTGTTTATCTGGTGATGTATCATTTCTAGTTATCTGTCACAACTGTTTTTCTTTAACATAAATCATAACTCCCCCAGTCCTCAAAACCTCTTGTCTGTAAGTAGCATATTTGCCTAATACTCCCTGATTGGCTTTTAATAACTTTGATCCCTTTGTTGCTAAATTTAATGTCCCTAAACATATTTATTATTTCCATATACTCACATAGTCTCCCCCAAAGTATCTTTTGGAAACTACCCTGTTGTCTAAATAAGTTCTTTTGGCAACTCATACTTTTGTTGTTAATTTCCTACTTGCTAAAACCAACTAAATGCCAGAATACTTCAGATGATATCGTATTCAAAACTCCTTATTCCAAATAGAATATTCTTTATTCCCTTTCAGGGTGACTCACATGAAGGAAGTAAACTATACTTCAATACCATTGGTTACTTTTTTTTTTTTTTTTAATCAGTGTTAGCATATATTCGTTGTTCAACTAAAAAAAAAAAAAAAAAAACCCAAAAACTTCACAGTCAACCTCTGCTTTAAATCAGTCCTGAACCCACTTAGATTTTTGGAACACCTTGATTTCCCTTTTTCTTGTCAGTTATCTATCCTTGATAAAATCATAACAAAATACATTAGCAAAGCAGCCTTACATAACACATGAGGTTTAATTGAATAGAGAAGTCCTGATTTTTTTTAATTCAAAATAATAAAAAGAAGAATTTTCAGGAAAAAAATTACCCGAATGTTAGGAGTCTGGCTGAAGTTGAAAACTAACTTTATAAATAGAAAATGATAAGTAAATAAATAGGTAGGTAAGTATAAAAGAAGTGTTTAAGGTTTAAATTTTTAATTTAAATTAAGCCACCCTAGTTAACAGCAAAAAATTCAGCAACTATATACAAAGACTTACACAATAGACTAGGTATGGAAAAGCTATCCCTGTTGGCCACAAGTAATAGGACCTATATTTTCTTTAATGGGAATAATGTTTGTAATGGATGCTAAAATCATATCATTTATTTGGTAAAAAATTGAACTAAATTCAAATCCCTTTGATACAACTATATTTTCTCATAATTTGAAATTATTAAATACATCAACTATCCAAGGATGATGATACTGATTTCTAGATTCAGGTATATTTCTGGAAATTTCTGAGGTTATCCTTGGCTTTCATGAAAAATATAGGATCACCCTAATAATGTCATCCCTTAATAATGTCCCTCCCCCCATCAAACAGTTGTCTGATGATACTATTTTTCCAGTTCCTCATTCCTTCATTATCTTTGAAATAAGCTGAAATTCAGGAAAATAAACCTTTGGTAAGAAGAAAAATATCACTGTTTATAACATTATTCCATTTGTAAAAGCTGAAAGATACTTTTCAGTTATATAATTTGCGACACCAATTGAGGGAGACTAAACTTTTGCTTCTGTGTTGGTTCTACTTTGTTTTGGCTTGCTGTAATTATTAGAGACCATAGTAAATTAGGGTGATGTGACCTAAGTAAATTTTATCCGTACATGCCTCTATACACAGACTCAAAATGAATTATTATGTCTATGCTGACAGTGCAGGTATTTGTGTTTTCTCATCACATTTCTATTTGATTATGCTACCAACTACCAATGCATCTACTTCATCTTAGGCTCTATTCTTAGATTTAGACCTAAGAGCTATATGTAGGTAAACTTTTAATTACTCTTAGAATTTCTGGTCCTGTTATACACTATTTTGAGGATAATTGGCTACTATTGCCTTTTTAGTTGTGTTGCTTCCCACTTTAATTTAGAGAACGAGTTGCCTCCTCACTCATATTCCCCACAGATTATTAAAATCAATTGGCCATAAAGTAATTATTCAAAATGTGAACCAGTTTCCATCTTGACTACACATAGTCAAAAGACAGCAGGATCCTGTTGTTGAATTGTTTTCCCAACTATCAATGGGGTTCAATTAATATATCTAATTATATAGGAGAAAGGAATAAAAATGCTCACAGATTTCTCTCAAAGTCTGGCTCTTTGCCTCCAATGCAGGGTTGAGTGAGAAATATGGCAGTAAGCCAAACTGTCCTTCTTCCAAAATCAACCACAATAGAATCTGCTGGATTGAAATAGAACATTAGGAGTTTAGTTTGGCACTCAGTACTCTCGGCCAGTTCTATATTTGTGACATGATTTACTGGGCCAATCGCCCAAAGAAGCTCTGTGTCTAGCTGCCCAGTTTTGAAATACAGAGAAGAGTTCATGACCACCACGCTTTGCAAACCTACATTTCTGAAAATTATGTTTCTTTATTTAAAAAGGCTGTGAGATAGCCAGATGTGCGTATTGGGGAAAATCAACCATTTTGTGAGAAGGCTTTTGTGCACAATTTCTAAAAACCAGCAGTATCACTTGAATTGGTTACACATTGCTTTCTGGCAGAGTAATTTCTGTTTTTATATAGTTGGCTAAAAATGATCAGCATTGAAATTTCATTCAAAGATTCTACAAATGTATCATTAGTGATATTGTGTTTTATTAAATATGCTGTTAGGAAAACCATGTGACCCAGTGGAGAGAACATGAACTTTGTGTCAGGTATGAATCCAAATTTGTTCATGTACTTGCTGGGAAGGAATGACCAAATTTATTAACTAAATTTCTCAAGATTTACTTTCCGAACCATTTGAAAAATTGCCTTATTGGGTAGTGATAAGATTACATGAGTTAACCTATGAAAACCCTGACAGCAACATCCCATGAGCTATCGTTACCTTACCCACTTTTAAACAAAGAAAATGAAAGCTTCAGTAATTTCTTCATGGTCAGAAAGGAGAACAGGTGACCATGCTCATGATTCGATGTAAACAAAGTGACCACCAAACCCAAAACATGTCTAAACAAATATTATCCCTTCTAATATAACCTTGTTTATTCATCAACATCTTCCAAATTGTCATCATTTTTAATGTCATTGGTATCATTGTCACAGGATTCATTAAACAACCATACCATCGCCATTGTTGTCATCATTAGAAATGTAAGTTCTCAAGTCTGGAACACCATTCATGTTGTAGTTCTATGACCTCCTAGCCATATAAACTTGGGTGAGTTACAACTTTTCTAAACTTTAATTTTCTCATTTTGACATTGAAATGGATATTTTTACCTTCATCAGAGTGTCTTAAGTTTAAGGAAAAATGTTTGAGTAAATATTTGAAGAATAAATATATATGTTTACTGTAAAATGTGGTTAGCAGTAACAATTTTAATGATTATTGATAGGATGAAGTCTAACTCTTAAAGAGTATTTGGCCTTAATGGATGTTCAATAATGACAGTTTTTTATAAGTTCTTTTAGATTTGGACTTAGGTTAATTATTAAGCCAAAATACATCAAGTTTAAGACAGTATATTCTAATTTAAAATATACTAGATAGAAATCAAAAAATTCTAAGTTGAGGTCTTATAATTGCCACTAACAAAGATGTAACCAGACTGAACCTCATCTTCTTCATCAAAATCTTAATGTTAAATAGAAACTTCTTTACTTATTTCCAAGAATGGTGGACAAAATTATATTAATAAAAATATGAACTGAAATCCAATATCAAGGTAACACTATTTGAAATGTTAATTCTTTCTTTTTGGATGGAAATGGGAAAGATAATTAGACATTTCTCAGGATCAAATCCTGTGAATGATGAATCTGATTAGGCCATAAATGTTACTAATGTTGGATTTCTTTTAGACAAATAGAAAGGTGACCATAAATTATACCACAAATATTAGTATTCTTGAAATTGTCACAAATCAGAGAGTAATCTAGAAGACTAGCAATAGTTATCTCTGCATATGAAAAAGTGAGGGTTTAATAATTTTTAATAATTAGAATTCACAAAGCAAAACAGGCTAATGGAAGGAATAGCAAACTTCCTCTTTTAGTCTAAAAAGTATTTAGTCTTCATTTATGCAAATGCTCCTAATGAGGACAGTGTTGATTGAGTATTTTGACCCTTTGTACATCACTTTTCTTCCAAGGCAAAACTTTATCTGCCCTCTTTCTCATTATGCTTCTATTGAAATTGATTCATATTCAGAACCGAAGGTGAAGAAACCTGGGCATTCATTTAGATGATTAATTAGGAAGAAAAAATTTATTCAGTCTGAAAAAAATGAAACACAACCCTAAGAGTCACTCAACATTGGCTGAAAATGAGATGTGATTCCCAGAAGTATGATTTGTTTTCCTGGGAATGAAGGAATTACTATCAAGATTCGGCTTCAACTGACTGAGTTGACTCTATGCCACTGGCAAGACATTGCAAATGCAGTCTTGACATTGGCTTACAAATACCCCCATTCACTTAAAGCACAAAATTTGAACTAACATTGGAACTGATTTATTCACATCCTTCATATTTAAGTTAACAGATGGAATAAACTTTTTCTAAAAGACAATACTGATATATCCCTGACTCTTGTTAAGATTGAATACTTTTTTCTGCTTTAAAAATTAATAGGCTAGAGTTTAGAAATACACATTTCATAGATATCCTTCATATTTTTCCACGCACAGACTTTTCATCTAATACACTTTAATCACTGTCATAGTCACAAGTAATTAAGAAGCCTACCTTCCATGTCTTTCATTGAATTTAATAATAAATAATACAGCCCTACTCTGTGCTAAGTGGATAACACATAGAATTAGTATTTTTACTCGTGTTTACTTTTAGATTTTATTTCAGAATATACAGCTCTGAAACAATTAGGGAAGCAAGTCTTTGTTATGTTAGAAAAAAGTAATAAGCTGTAACTGGATCATTTAAAGAAAGTTTCTCTAACAAAAATATATTGTTATAATAGTAAGGAAAGACTGTAGGAAGTTTGCCTAACAAAGAACTGAAAACTTGTGAGCACTAAAATATGAAGGGAATAACAAGGAAATAAATCACATTTATGGTCTGAGAATATTGCAAACTGAGTTAAGCCAATTTTGATAATTACATTTATGACTTTCTTCTGTCAGATATCAATAAAATTAAATAAAGAAAAATGAAGGGTAAAAATATTTTCTCTCCATACTTAAATCTGCTATCAACTGGAAGCAAATATAGAATGAGGTTTAGACACAGAACAATATAGATTTAGCAAGAAGGCAAAAACGAACAAACAAAAGCTACCATATAAACTTTAGTTTGATAAAGCCCCAACTCTGTCACTGTATCACACTGAAAAGCACCTTGTATGGAAGGTTTATTTAAGATTATTATGACAATATCCTAGAGGCAGACTTCAGCTTACATTTTAATCTTACTGCATGAAAATCTTCTTACTGGCTAAACATTCAGGACTGGATGGGGGTCTAGGCCCAGGGCATCATTCTGAAGGGCCAGCTTCTGATTCTTAGAGTTTTTAAATATTATTCATGGAAGATAAGGGTGTTTGAACAATATTTTCCTTCAAACCACATGTCTTGAACACCATTTAAATTGAGAAAAAATGTATAATGTGAATTATGTTAATTAAGAAATTCTATACTGCTGGTCAGAGATAAAGTTAGGATTGAAAAACTTGAGTCATTGATATTTTAACTAACTAAAAATGCCTCTAGTATATATTTTTTTTCTTAAGTTTACTTCAAATATGAACTACCTAACTCTAATTTGTACATTGAAACTAATTTATTTCCACATATGTCTACAGTTAATGTTAACATTTCAGAAAAGAAAATTACAAATATAATTTTAACCCCCTAAATATTTCAGTATGATTCTGCAGAAAATTTAAACATCCCTTTATATGGTGAGGAATATAGTCTCATAAGCTTTCTGGTGATTTAATAATAGTTCATTAAATATTCCAGCCTAACAGTTTACCCCCAAATTATCTTTACAGCTCATTTTCAGTATCAAGATCTAATTTAGGACCAATCACATTTGATTGTTAGATGCTTCCAGCCTCTACATTTTTAACAGTGCTTTTTGTTAATAATATTCTTAGTTGTTGAAGGGAGCAGATGTAACTGACTGTTCTATTTTGATGAAGATTGAATTACCCCAATTCCCTATAATTCTTGTAAATTGGGAAGTAAAAACAAGGGACTTTATTAGATTCAAAGTTAAACTTTCTTAAAATTATATTATTTAATTGTATATGTATGATATTTAATGCTTAATTTTGCATTAAATGTTAAATTATATTTGGTCACCCCAATATGAGTCATGGTGAGGTTGGCCAATCGATTAAATGGTGACAGTTTGATTCCTTCTTCATGGATTGTTTTTCCTTTTGTTAACAAAATATACCTTAGCATCACATGAATATCTAACACCCCTCCCTTTTCCCATCCAACAATTGCCAATGCTACTTGATGACTCTTACCTAAGTTAATGATCACAGTAGAAGTGGAGATGTAGTGATTTTTAAGAGATCTATAATTTAATCCACAGTGATTAGCTTTTATCTCTAAAGTAGAACTTCTGCTGATTGTGCTGAACTATTTATTTTTATGGGATGCACTTTGTACTCCACAGGAATGATAATAATCAGTTCTTTAAATTTTCTCCAAAACTCCTACCTAGAAATCACAATTTTTCAACATATTTTTCCTTGTTTCTGGTTTGTAATAGACCATTTAGATTATTATAAAATTATTTTAATTTTATAAAAGTGTCCATTTTACATCCAAAATAATCTACAGATTCAATGCAATTCCTATCAAAACACCAATAGCATTTTTCACAAAACAAGAAAAAATAATTGTAAAATTTGCATGGAACTCCTAAGAAGCCCAAATAACCAAAGCAATGTGCAGAAAGAAGGACAAAACTTGAGCTATCACAATTCCAGATTTCAAGATATACCACAAAACTGTAGTAATCCAAACAGTATGGTACTGACACAAAAACAGATACATAGATCACTATAACAGAATAGATAGCACAGAAATAAATCCATGATTATAGGGTCAATTTATGACAAAGGAGGCAAGAATACACAATGAAGAAAAAGCCTATTCAATATGTGGTCCTGGAAAACTGGACAACTACAAGTAAAAGAATGAAACTGGTCCATGTTTTCATACCATACACAAAAATAAACTCTAACTGTGAGAGCTGAAACCATGAAAATCCTGGGAGAGAACACACAGTAACTTCTCTGACATCAGCCATAGTAACATTTTTCTAGATCTGTCTCCTAAGGCAAGAAAAACAAAAGCAAAAATAAACTATTGAGACTACATCAAAATAAAAGGCTTTTGCACAACAAGAAAACCACCAGCAAAATAAAAAGACAACTTACTGAACAGGAGAAGATATTTGCAGATCATATATCTGATAAGGGGTTAAGATTCAAAATATAAAAAGAACTTATATGACCCAACACCATAAAAACAATCTGATTAAAAAACGGGCAGATGACCTGAATAGACATTTTTTTCAAAGAAGACATACAGATGGACAAGACAGATGAAGAGATGCTCAACATCATAAATCATTAGGGAGATGCAAATCAAAAGCACAGTGAAATATCACCTTATGCCTGTTAAGATGGCTAAAGTCAACAAGTGCTGGGGAGGATGTGAAGAGATGAACCCTTGTACACTGTTGATGTAAATGTAAAAACCCTTGTACACTGTTGATGGGTGTAGCTCTGTGGAAAACAGTATAGAGTTTCTTCAAAAAATTAAAAATAGAACTACCACCTGTACAATCCAGTAATTGCACTACTGGATATATGCTCAAAGAATACAAAAACATTAGGAGCACCTGAGTGACTCAGTTGGTTAAGCATTTGACTCTTGGTTTCAGTTCAGGTCATGATCTTGCAGTTCTTGGGTCTGAGCCCTCCATGAGGCTCTGCCTTCACAGGACTGGAAAACAGGAACCATTAGACAATGAAATAGGAAATTAAGAGTGATTTAAGTTTTGGTGGCCCTTGACTTTTTTTTTTTTTTAAGTTCCTTAAAGACTGTAGCAAGATAAAAGGATGGTTTGGGGTGGCTCTAGCTCTGGGTCTCTTTGGGCTAACAAGGTGTTTTTGTTTTGGTTTACAAGCCCTGCTGCTTCCACATCTCTTCTATCATATGTCTTTACTAGTTTGCCTTTTGGGGTTTTCCTAGGAATTTACCCATTTAAATAAAGACAACATTGATATACTAACCCAAGTCTTTTTGTACCTAATGGAGACAGTTTTCCTAACCTAGCGTTCTGGAAATACTAGTCTAACCTAATGTGGATAAGCATGTTTTTGAAGACAGTCTTTCAGCAATATTTCATCAAGTAAATTTAGATTGACATTCATATTTTCCCAATATAAATCTGTTGATGGTATAATTAAGGCTTGATAAAGAACATTGCTTTATAAAATTATGAAACTGATCAGTGATATCCATGTGAGGTCCTCTTTCAAACAGTTGGTGGAATTCACAAAGTTTTAAAAACTGAGCATGGTAGAAAATATATAATACTGAACTATTCTCTCCCTTTGGCGTTGTGTCACAGACCTAGAACTCTGGACAAGTCCACATTTTATCATTAACAAAGATGATAATTCTATCGCATGTCCAGACTGGAATATTACTTGAATCCTAAAAGAAGTATTATCACATCTGCCTATAGTCAACTCTAAAAATACTTGTCAGAGTAGATAGCTGTGTTTCTATCAAACCTCTAAGATAAAGTTACATGATTATTTTTTGTGTCAAATTGTCAATACCTGCTTTTATTTTGTGGAAGAATTTAATATTAGATTTGATTTTATTATAATAAAACACCTGGTATCTCAGTTATGAGGAAAAGGAACTATGCCCTAACCTACCTTTAATTACATGAGATTATTGATATTATTGATACCTTTAATTACATGAGATTATTGATATTATTGATACCTACCAAAAGAACCCAACAATAATGAATGATCAAATTGGATCTGGTAAGTTAGCAAAAAAAGAACACCAAAATATTAATACTGCATAAGGCTGAGTAGTATGGAAAGACTTCCTCTGTTTAAATTTAAAAGAATGTTCTAAACTTGAAAGGAATTATATTATATCCAAATTCAATAGACTACTGGATGCTTAAAAAGTTCTATAGCCCTCTCATCTGACCAACAGACTATCATATCATAGCTAAAGCCATAATTTTGAGAAAAGTATTCAGACGTTCTCAGTTACCATTTATTTGAAGCAATAATGGTAATTTCAAAGAGAATATATTCTTTAATGCAGTATTTCAGTTTAGGTGAAAACCCAGAAATTACATCACTTATATTTCCAGCACATCTTTGAAACTGGCTCCTAAAATGACACTGTTTCACTGATAAAAATGTAATATATATGATTTTACTTAGGCATAACTTATTAGACATATCTTTATTTTTTATCAGAAAGAAAACATTACAGAATCATATTACATTACTGTAAGTGCTTTATTACCAGATTTAAGGATGTCAATATAATATAATAAAATTACTTTAAAATGATGAAAGGAATAAACATTTTACTAGAATGCTCATAAAGAGCATAGGATGGAAACACGAGGTAAATAATGTATACAATAATTTAATAAATGTTATATTTAATGTTGTTAGTGGTAGATTCCAGTCATACCCTATTTTATTTAAAAGTTTACATGCCAAGATAACAAAAAGATAGCCAAGGATTACTCAAATTCTATCATTTATTGTATATATGCAGTAATATATGAAGGGAAAAAGAGTGTTATATATTCTCCCTAACATCTCTTGCTGTTTTATGGAATAAGTTTAGAATACTGTAGATATATCTGTGAGTATAAGTCAATATTAGAAACGAAAGCCATACGACTATCAATTTTCTTCAATGGAGAAACAAAATGGATAATTGCTTCAGTTGCTACATTTTATTAATTCTAAGGCACATTTAATCATAAAATGCTCCTTTCTATAAATTTACTACTATGTATGAGAAGAATAATGCAAATTAAACTATAATCCAATTCTTTCTCCTTCATCATGACAAACTCGTTATGTTTTTTCCTGCTACAATCCCAAGGCATAGGTACCAGGCCTATACCTCCCCCCATCATGCTGGGGAGAAACTGATATTCCTCAAACCATGAATATTGAGATTTCAGTACAGAACTGGACCTGTGTTGCATCTACCTCCAGGTAAGATGGCAGAGTTGAAGGATCCTAAGCTCACCTTAACTAGAGATACACCTAGATAACACACAATCAGTATAAATAACCCATCTAAAGACAGGCAGAATTCTGTGTCTCCCTCTCTCTCTGCCCCTTCATCCACTCGTTCTCTTTCTCTCTCTCAAAAATAAATAAACATTAAAAAATTAAAAAAAAAATAAAGATGGGCAGAGCAGATTCTCCACAGCCAAATAAAGAGGCCACATTGAAAACAGGAGGAAGGGCCGAGACTTCGGGGTCCAAACTGATCCAGGAGGGAGGACAGAAAGGAGCAGACCTCATACCAGGCATCAGACCTCATACCAGGCATCACAGGCACGGGGGACCCATACTGGAAAGAACAATTCTCATAATATTTGGCTTTGAAAACCAGACGGATCTAATTTTGTGAGTTCATACAATGAAGTGGGGCTTAACACCTAGGAATATAAAAATCAGCAGGCTTGGCTCTGGGAGAGCCAGAGGGCAAGAGGAAACTGAGTACCCACCCTTAAAAAGATAGCATATCAAACAATCCCACTGTGAGACAGCATAGTAACAGCAGTTCGAAAAATGCCTGGGGTATATGGCAAAGAGATTTATTTGCTAATGTCAGAACATGTGTAAGAGAGGCAGGGATCTTTACATTTCTCCAAGAACAAAAGAGCTGTTTCCCTCTCCCAGCACCCAGTCTAGATATAACACTGGAACTAGTGTGAATACTCTCCAACCAGCTTGCTAATAGTGTCTCCTGCCCCTACATTCTCCTGCCAACCCACCATTTCAGGAGTTCTCCAAAGTAACTCAGGTCTGCTCCAATAGCAGACCTTTGCAAATATAACATCATATGTCCTGACCCTGTGCTTTCCTGCAGAGCTGCACAATCAACATGTCTTTGGCGGGAGTCCATGCAAAGCAACACCTCGAGCTTGGCATTGTGCAAAAAGCAACCACAAAGCCCAGCACCACTGAAAACTGGCTCCTGCTGGGGGAGAGGGGAAGATAACCACACACACAGTCCAACTATAATCCCAGTGGTAGGACTATAGTCAAGCCTGACTGTAAGTCCCATCAACCAATGAAAAGGGCACTAAGGGAAAGCATCCTGCAGTTTGGTGTGACCATAGTTCTGTCAAATGCACGCTCTGATCCAACTCAAGCCCAAGGCAGCCCTAGACTGTCTCACTAAAAATACAAGGCCACCTTGAGCTTGAATAGTATCAGATAAAATTTGCCCAAAACAGGCAAAGAGAGCCATTGCAGATGATGGGACTGAGGCAAGCAAAACTCAGCCACAACAATAGGACACACATAACACACATAGGAGGCACCCTGAAGCACCAGATTCTGGTGAACAGGGGATACTCCACTACAGGGTACCATAGGACCTTTTCTTCATTAGGCCACTACTTTCAAGAGCAGGAGATGTAGCTGGACTTTCCTAACACATAGAAATGGAGAGTTAGACAATATGAGACATAGGAGGATGTCCCAAATGAAAGGACAAAATCACAGCAAGAGAACCAGGTGAAACACAGATAAGTAATACCCTGATAGAGAAGTTAAGGTAATGTTCACAAAAATGCTCACTAGACTTGAGAAAAGAGTGGAGGATCTAGTGAGACCCTCAACAAAGGGATAGAAAACATAAAAAAGAACAATTAAGAGATGAAGAACTCAACAACTAAAATTAACAATACACTACGTGGGCGGTGCCTGGGTGACTCAGTTGGTTAAGTGGCCAACTTTGACTCAGGTCATGATCTCACAGTTCGTGGCTTCAAGCCCCACATCGGCTCTGTGCCTGGAGCCTGTATCTCCCTCTCTCTCTGCCCCTCCCCCACTCCTGCTCTGTTTCTCTCTCGCTCTCTCTCAAAATTAAATAAACAGTAAAAAAAAAAATTAAAAACATACATTAGAGGGAATAAATAGTAGATTAGAGGAAGTAGAAGAACTAATCAGCAACCTGGACAACAGAGTAATGGAAAGCAATCAAGCAAAAACAATACAAAGAAAAAATAATAAAATATGAGAATAGATTAGGGGAATTCAATGACACCAAGTGTAATAACATTTGCATTATAGAGAACCCAGAAGGAGAAGAGAGAGAAAAGGGAACAGATTATTTGTTTGAAAAAATAAAATAATAGCTGAGAACTTTCTAAATTGCGGGGGGGTGGGGGGGATACAAATCCAGAAGGCAAAGAGATACCCAAACAAAATCAATCCAAAGAGGTCCACACCAAGATGTATAGTAATTAAAACGGCATGAAATACTGATAAAGAGAATTTTAAGAGAAGCAAAAGAAAACAGTTATAGACAAGGGAAACCTCATAAGATTATTAGCTGATTTTTCTACAGAAACTTTGTGGAGTGAGAATGCCATGATATATTCCAAGTGCTGAAATAAAAAATAAAAAATCAAAGAACAGAAAACCTTCAGACAAGACTACTCTATCCAGCAAGGGTATCATTCAGAATACAAGGAGAGATAAACAGTTCCTCAGATAAAAGTTAAAGGAATCCATGGTTCCTGGGTGGCTCACTCTGTTAAGCATCTGACTCTTGGTTTCAGCTCTGGTCATGATCTTACAGTTTTGTGAGTTTAAGCCCCACATTTGGCTCTGCACTGGTATCATGGAGCCTACTTGGGATTCCCCCCTCTCCCCCTGTCCCCTCACACTTTCTCTCTCTCAAAATAAACAAACTTTAAAAAAAGTTAAAGGAATCCATCACCACTAAATAAGCCATACAAGAAATGTTAAAGGGGACTCTTTGAATGGAAAGGAAAGACCATAAGTAAGAGTAAGAAAAGTAGGAAGCACAAAAACAGTAATATTTGTCAAGGGATTCACAAAATAAAAGGATGGAAAGTAAGACACCATATACCTAAAAATGTGTGTGAATGGGGGATGGGGGAGTAAGAATTTAGTGCTTTTAGAATGGGTTCAAACTTAAGGGGCCATCAATTTAACATAGACTGCTATATGCATATGATGTTATATATAAATAGTAACAACAAATCAAAATGTGAAAGAAGAAAGTAAGAGAAAAAAAGGAACACAGAAGAAGTACAAAAACAACTGTAAAACAAATAAAATGACAATAAATACATAACTATATGTAATTTAGTACTAACTTATTAGTACTAAATTACATATTAATACTAATTACATACATTTACTAATTAGTAAATTAGTACTAAATTACATATTACATAATTTAGTAATAATTACTTGGAATATAAATGGACTAAATTTTCCAATCAAAACACATAGAGCAAAGGAATGGATATAAAATCAAGACCCATCTATAAACTGCCTACAAGGGACTCATTTCAGACCTAAAGACACATGCAGATTGAGTGTGAAGGGACAGAAATACATTTACCATGCAAATTTAAGTGAAAACAAACCTAGGGTGGCAACACTTTTATAAGACAAAATACATTAAATACTGTAACGAGAGACAGAAAAAGGACACTATAATGTCTTAAAGGGAATAATCCAACAAGAAGATATAACAATTATAAATATTTATGCATGCAACATAGGAGCAGGAAAATACACAAAGCAGCTATTAACAAGCATAAAGGAAGTAATCAATAGTAATACAATAATAGTAGAGGACTTTAACCCTGCACTTACATCAATGGATACATTATCCAAACAGAAAACCAACAAGGAAACTGGCTTTGAATGACACATTGGATTTAATGGATCTAACAGATATATTCAGAATATTCGATTTCCAAAGGTTGGAATACATATTCCTTTTCAAGTTCACATAGAACATTCTCCAGAACAGATGACATGTTAGGCCACAAAACAAGTCTCAACAAATGAAAAAAGATGGAAGTCATACATGCATCTTTTCCCACCACAACATCATGAAACTAGAAATCAACCACAAGATAATCTGAAAAGAACACAAATACAGGGAGATTAAATAACATGCCCTAAACAATGAATAGGCCAACCAAGAAATCAAAGAAGTAAAAGAAAAAACAAACAAACAAACAAACATGGAACAAGTGGAAATGAAAATACAATTGTCCAAAACATCTGGGATGCAGCAAAAGGTTCTCCAAGAGGGAAGTTTATAGAAATACAGGCTTAACTCAAGAAGCAAGAAAAATCTCAAACAAGCCTAACTTTACACCTACAAGAGCTAGAAAAACAAGAACTAAACATCCCAAAACAGTAAAAAGAAGGAAATAATAAAGATTAGAGCAGAAATAAATGAAGTATAAACAAACAAAACAATAGGAAAAATCAATGAAAACAGGAGCTAGGGTTTTTTTTTTTAAATTTACTGTTTGTTTATTTATTTTTGAGAGAGAGACAGAGAGGCAGAGAGGGAGGAAGACACAGAATCCAAAGCAGACTCCAGGCTCTGAGCCGTCAGCACAGAGCCTGATGTGAGGCTCAAAATCACAAACTGCAAGATCATGACCTGAGCTGAAGTCAGATGCTTAACTGACTGAGCCACCCAGGCGCCCCCAGGAAATAGTTCTTTGAAAAGATAACAAAGTAGATAAACCTTTTGCCAGATTCATATAAAAGAGATAGATAGAAACGTAAAGAGAGATGAAACAGAGAGAGAGAGAGAGAGAGAGAGAGAGAGGAGAGAGAACTCAGTTAAAATAAGAAATGAAAGAGAGAAATAACCATTAATAGCAAAGAAAACAAAGATTTAAGAGAATATTATGAAAGATTAAATGCCAACAAATTGGACAACATAGAATATATGGATAAATTTCTAGAGACATAAAGTCTCCCAAAACTGAATCAGGAAGAAAGAGGATTTTGAACAGACTGATTATCAGCAATAAAATTAAATCAGTATTCAATAAACTCCCAACAGACAAAAATCCAAGATCCAAAATACAGATGGCTTCACAGGTGAATTCTTCCAAACATTTAAAGAAGACTTAATACTTGTCCTTCTCAAACCTGTCCATTTATTTCAACAAATAGAAGAAGGAAAACTTTCCAATTCATTCTATGAGGCCAGTATTACCTGGATATCAAAATCCATTAAATACACTACCAAAAGGAGAGCCATATCTCTAAAAAACATAGATGCAAAAACCCTCAACAAAATATTAGTAACCTGAATCCAACAATACATTCAAAAAATTCACTGCAATCAATCGGGATTTATTCCTGGGTTAGAAGAATGACTCAATATTTGCAAATGAATCAGTGTTATATATCACATCAAGAGAAAGGATAAAAACCATATGATCATTTCAATAGATGCAGAGAAAGCATTTGACAGAGTACAACATCCATTCATGATGAAAACCCTCAACAAAGTAAGGTGAGAGGGAATATGCCTGAACATAATAATAGCTACATATGAAACACCCACAGTGAACATCATACTCAATGGGGAAAAACTCAGAGCTTTTCCCCTAAGGTCAGGAACAAGACAAGGCTGTCCACCCTCACCACTTTTATTCAACATAGTACTGGAAATCCTAGCCACAGCAATCACACAAGAAAAAGGAATAAAAGACATCCAAATTGTTAAGTAGGAAGTAAAAGTTTCACTATTTGCAGCTGATATGATACTATATGTAGAAAAGACTAAAAATGCTACCAAAAAACTATAAGAACTGATAAATGAATTCAGTAAAGTAGCAGGATACAAAATCGGTGTACAGAAACCTGTTACATTTTTGTACACTAATAATGTAGCAACAGAAAAAGAAATTAAGAAAACAATCCCATTTTCAATTGGGATACCAATAACAATAAAATACCTCGGAATAAACTTAACCAAAGAAATGAAAGACTGTACTCTAAAAAATAGAAGATATTCATGACAGAAATTGAAGATGACACAAATAAATGGAAAGGTATTTTAGGCTTATGGATGGAAAAGCAAATATTGTTCAAATGCCCATACTACCCAAAGCAATCTACATTTTAAAAAAATTTAATGTTTATTTATTTTGAGACAGAGAGAGATGGAGTATGAGCAGAGGAGGGGCAGAAAGAGAGGGAGACACAGACTCCAAAGCAGGCTCCAGATGCCGAGCTGTCAGCACAGAGCCCAATGTGGGGCTCGAACTCACAGATCATGACCTGAGCCAAAGACGGACACTTAACTGACTAAGCCACCCAGGCGCCCTGCAATCTACATTTTTAATGCAATCCCTATCAAAATACAAACAGTATTTTTCACAAAACTAGAACCAACAATCCTAAAACTTGTATGGAACCACAAAAGACCCTGAATAGCCAAAGCAATCTTGAAAAAGATTAACAAAACTGGAGGTATCACAATTCTAGACTTTGAGTTATATTACAAAGCTGTAATAATCTAAACAGTATGGTACTGGCACAAAAATAGACACATAGACTAATAGAACAGAATTTAAAAATCCAGAAATAACCCCACATTTATATACTCAATCTTCAACAAAGGAGGCAAGAATATGCAAGGGGAAAAAAGACAGTCTCTTCAGCAAATGGTTTGAGGAAAACTTGACAGCTACATTCAAAGAATGAAACTGGACCACTTTATTACATCATACACAAAAATAAACTCAAAATGAATTAAGGACCTAAATGTGAGATCTGAAACGATGAAAATCCTAGGAGAGAAGTAATATCTCTGACATCAGCTGTAGCAACACTTTTCTAGATATATCTCCTAAGGCAAGGGAAACAAAAGCAAAAAATACACTATTGTGGCTACATCAAAATAAAAAGCTTCTGCACAGTAAAACAAACAAATGATCAAACAAACAAAACCCACAATGAGAAAACAAAAAGAGAGCCTACTGAATGGGAGAAGATATTTGCAAATGACATATCTGATAAAGTGTCAGTATCTATAATATACAAAGAATTTATGCAACTCAACACCAAGAGCAATCCAATTTAAAAATGAGCAGAAGACATGGACATTTTGCCCAAAGTAGACATTCAGATGGCCAACAGACACATGAAAAGATGCTCAACATCACTAATCATCAGAGAAATGAAATCCAAAAGCACAATGAAATGTCACCTTATACCTGTCAGAATGGCTAAAATCAGTAAAATAAGAAACAAGTATTGGCTGGGGAGGAAAATCCACCTTTCTGCACAGCTGGTAGGAATGCAAACTGGTGCAGCCACTATGGAAAACAGTATAAAGTTTCCTCAAAAAGTTAAAAATAATTGCTACATGATCCAGAGATTCTACTACTGGGTATTTTCCAAAAAAAATAGGAAAACACTAATTTGAAAAGATATTTGCATCCCATGTTCATTGCAGCATTATTTACGATAGCCAAAATATTGAAGCAATCCAAGTACTCATTAATCAATGAATGAATAAACACACACATATTCAATGGAATATCACTCAGCCATAAAAAAAGAATGAAATTTTCTCATTTGCAGCAACATGGATGGATGTGCAATGTACTATACTAAGTAAAATAAGTCAGAGAAAGACAAATATCATATAATTTCAGTTGTGTGGAATTTAAACAAAAGAAATGAACAAAGAAAGAAAGAGAAACAAAAACGGACTCTGAAATATAGAAAAAAATACTGTTGGTTACCTGAGGGGTGGTGTGTGGGGGATGGGTGAAATAGGTGAAGGGTAAGTATATAGTAATCATGAAGAGCACTGAGTATAACAGAATTGTCGAATTACTATATTGTAAACCTGAAACTTCTATAACACTCTATGTTAATTATACTGAGGTAAAATTAATTAAAAATACAGGGCACCTGAGTGTCCCAGTCAGGTAAGCATCTGAACCTTGATTTCAGTTCAGGTTATGATCTCATGATTCTTGAGTTCAAGTTCCACATTGGGCTCTGTGCTGACAGCATGGTTGCTTGGGCGAACCTTGATTTCAGCTCAGGTTATGATCTCATGATTCTTGAGTTCAAGCCCCACGTTGGGCTCTGTGCTGACAGCATGGTTGCTTGGGATTCTTTCTCCCTCTCTCTCTGTCCCTTCACTCACCCCCTCTCAAAATAAATAAGTAAACTTAAAAAATAATAAACTAAATATTAGAAAGAAAAAAAAAAGAACAGGACCTGTATTGCTGCCATGTCATCTGTTACTAAATATAATCTGCTTCTCTCAGGAATATGTCTGTGCTTCTTTAACTATACAGCTACAAGCACCATAATCGGAGTCTTTCTTCTACACTCTGACATCCAGCTTGCCTAAAGCACTGTTTCTGGCCTAAAATACAGTGGGTCAAGGGAAACCCATGTTTCTGGTACTGTTCCTGTTTCTGCGAATTTTCACAAATAAATGCTTCTTTAGCAGGGTTATTACATGGGTTTTGTAAAATTTTGACTTTGTTTTAGGCAGAAATATTACAATCATTGAGCTACTTTAAATTTAATAGATGTTTTTCATATATAAAAATTTATGGCACATATAAACAAAAATGCATACATGAAAAATAAATAAGAAATTGCCAAATATTCCCTCTCATTCATAGCTTAAATCTTGTATATTAATTTTTCTAATCCTAGTCAACAATTTCATGTTTCCACATAACGCATTACTCTTTGCCCTCAAGAGCGTGGTTATCCAGCTTTTGTAGATAAGTACTTAATTATTGTCTACAGAATTTTCTTCTAAGCCACTGAAACCCATTTTTTTCAAATTTAGATGTTGGTATTACATAATTATGTTTTATTTTAACATATTCATAGTTGTTTTTTTTCTCTCAAGAAAATTACTCATTGCTGGAATTTAAGCCGCTGTGCACAAAATCACTGGGAAGTTCTAACAAACTGATAACCTAAACAATATATAATTTGTCACAGTAGTCTCTCCTTCTCTTAGTTCAAGTATTTCTCGGAATTTGATAATTTCCTGTTTCATTTTTTTCCCCTGGCCAATGACTGAAAATTCTTTTGCATATTTCAGAGAAATAAAATAAGATAGCTTCCCTACTTGGGAGTGTCTTCCTTTCTCAAGCCCCATAAAGTATTTGCTTGGTGCTTTCAAGAAAATTTGAAATTGCAGCCACATTCCTTCAACGATGAATATTTGCTTCACTAATGTCTTATTTATGCCCCGTGGTTCTGCTGCTGTGCTTCTGCATACACAATACCATTTTGTGTTTCAATGCTGAGACATAGTTGAACATTTTAAAAGACATTTAAAATGGTAATCAAACTTGACATGTGTAGTTCCAATAACGCACATGATTCAATTGAAGTAATTACAATATGAATAGCTGAGAACAAGGTCATACATGGCAGGTAATGACAGCTCTGTCATAACTGCTAACAGTCTTACAATGATTGTAAGACTATAACAATTGTGACAACAATTGTCAGATGCATCCCACTATTAAAATACGAAAATGTGCAAAAATACATTTCTTAGCATCAATGAAATATTCACATAGAATCAACACAGTAAGTTTTTGGATATATCAGGTAAAGATTTTAGCCTAGAATACAGATATAATTGCTTCACTTAATAGTAAGTATTAAATATGTTTGGTATATATACTACATTTACATTTGCAAATAAATCTCATGTATATTTTAAAACCTAAAATTTCTCCCTGAAAATAATTAGTAATATAGATATAAGCTAGGGTTTTTGAAATTTTAGAGAAATATCAACTCTTCGTAAAACATACTCAAAACTGAAACTTTTAAAATAGTATTTATTTATTTTGAGAAACAGAGAGAGAGAGCAAGCAGGGGAGGGGCAGAAAGAGAGGGAGAGATATAATCCCAAGCAGGCTCCATGCTATCAGCACAGAGCCCGACACGGGGCTGGATCTCACAGACTGTGAGATCATGACCTGAGCCAAAATCAAGAGTTAAGACACTTAACTGACTGAGCCACCCAGGTGTCCCAAAACTGATGCTATTAATGCACTTATAAAAAGCTTTAGAAATATATGACTTTTAAATATAAGGAGATATATGTCTGTACTCATGTAGATGAGTTCTTATGTAATTTTATTAAAACTTTGTAAGCAATAAATCCCAACAAAAGGAAAATTATAATTTACAATGCAGGATGAGATTTGCCTTGAAAATGATACATTGGAAAGATTCCCATCAAAGGCCTATGAAATTGAAAAATACATTTACTTATAGATTTACTTAGAAGCCATTTTCCGATGGCATCCTGTAAAATGGAAAACAGCAGTCATTGTAGGGTTTTAGCTATGTGTATAATGATCAAAATTATAAACAGTATTTAATACTAGTGAAAAGACTAAATAGAAAATTTTTTGGCTTCCCTTTCTTATTTTCTTCATTCTTTGGGCTTTCTTTGTTTCATTAATTGCCCTAATCCTCAGATCACAGCTATTTTCTTTGACATTCCCTTCATTTCCTTTCTTTCTTGTGTCCCTCTCTTCTTGTCTTTTCTCTTGGACCCTTTTTGTCTTTTCTCTTGCACTCTTGACATCCATTATTTCTTATATCTACTTTAGAAGAATAACAGAGGCAAGGTGGAAGGAGTTTTTATGGATATTTTGTTCCTTTTCAGTGGAAAAGATTTCACCTCTCTCTTCTATACATTTGGACTTCTTTCCTATAACATTAAACCACTATATGTTTCACAGAAGGTAAAAGTAACAAAAGGGCAAGGCAGGGTGTATATCGGTGATCAAAGGACACAAAGAAGGGAAGGAAGGTAATATTTATATTAAGTATATCTTATGGAAATGCATTTATAAAAGTGAAATTCATTATTTTATTTCAAAATCAGCGTTAGTATGACTAACATGCAGAGCCAAAAGTGAGATATTTTCAGCACTCAATATCCCCCCCGCACCCCCCCACCGGTACCTTCTCCCAGTCTCCCTCCCCTCTTTTTACTTCCCAAAGTTACCTCTTAACTGGACTTATATCACTATTCATTAGTTTTGCCTGTTTTTAAACTTTACAATAATGGAATCATATAATATGTTTGTATTTGGCTTATTTTGTTTAATACATGTAAGTTCATCTATTTTGTCGCATGGACAGTAATCCGTTCATTGCTATTGCATTATATGCAGTTTTAAAATACAATATTATTATCCACACACAATTGCAGGAGCATTAGGTTGCATCTGGTTTGGGGCCATTATAAATGAATATTCTTGAACATGTCTTTGTCACACACACACACACACACACACACGTTTTATATATATCCACAAGTGGATTTGCTGGCTCAAAGTATAAGCATGTGTTGAACTTTATTATATCTTGCAATGAGTTCTCCATTATAGTACGAATTAAATGCCCAGCAACAATCCTGGATCTTCCGGATCACAAAAGATTATGGTCCTTTCATGTATTTATGATTTTCATATCATTTTTATGATGTTCCTATAAATATATTTTGCCTGTTTTCTATTGTTTGTACATTTATTGTTGATTTTCTGAGAACTTATAAGGCTGAAGACTAGAAAATTATTTTATTTTAAATATGAGTGGAAATAAATTTCATAAGTTCACTCTAATCTATTCTGGATAGAAATTCTTTGCTTCCACAAATCTATAGCTTTTAAAAGTTACATATTTAGAATTTAGTCTGAACAATATAGTTTTCTATTTATAGGAATTTTCATTTTCTTTATTCCTTTTTTTTTTTTGGTTTAATTTTCTGTGATTTTTCCTAACTAGTTGAGAAGTGGATTTATATTACTGAATTTCAGTCTTCTTTCCTAATACTTGCATCTAAATCTAAAGTTTTCTTGGGGCGCCTGGGTGGCTGAGTCAGTTGAGGATCTGACTCTTGATTTCGGCTCAAGCCATGATCTCATGGTTCATGGGTTCAAGCCCCATGCTACCCTCCACACTGACAACACAGAGCCTATCTGGAATTCTCTTTTTCCCTCTATCTCTCTCCCTGTCCCTCCCACTCTCAAAATAAATAAACTTAAAAAAATAAAGATTTCTTTATAAGAACAGTTTTCACTGCCTTCCATACTTTTTGATATGTTATATTTTTATGTAGTTGAAAATATTTTATAATTCTCATTTTTGAATTGGCAGATGTTTTTATTATTCCAACTAAATATATATAATAATTTTTCTAATTATTTCATGTTACTGAATTCTACCTGAATTTCACTGAAGCCAGAAAACATATTTTACATAATTTGTTTCTCTGAAATTGGTGGAGACTTTCTTCAGAGCCCACCTCTCATCAATTTTGGTAAAATTTCCTTGAGATACTACAAAGAATATTTATTCTGTTATTGCATGAACAAAACAAGAAATTAACAAGGAAACAGCAACCAGCAAAACAAAAACAAAACAAAACAAAAAACCCCTAGAGTTGAAAAATACAATAGCTAAGCCAAAGAATTCAAGAGAGTTTCAAAAGTAGACTCAACCATACAGAAATAAAATCATCAACCTGGAGAATGAGATGTTGGAAATTACTCAAAGTGAAATAAGTGAGAAATAAATGAGAGAGAAAAACGAATACTGTATGATCTGACTTACAGGTGGTATTTAAAAACAAACAAACAAAAACCACCTTATAGAAAGAGATCACACTTGCAGTTACCAGAGGTGGAGGGTTGGAAGAGAGGAGGACTTTGAGGAAGGTGGTCAAAAGGTACAAACTTCCAGTAATAAAGTAAATAACTGCTAGGGATTATAATGTGGAACATGAGGACTATTGCTAACACTGCTATAATATATATAGGAAAGTTGTTAAGAGTTCTCATAAGAAAAAAAATTATTGTATTTATTTGAGAAGATGGGCATTAGCTGAACCTATTCTGGTAATCATTTCATAATACATATAATACGAACCATCATGCTTTATGCCTTAAACTTATACAGTGATGTATGTCATCTATAAAGACATACATACATACATAAAGATTTATAGGAACTTAAAAAAGGTACATCCTGTATAATTTCATTTATCTTAAATTCTATATAATACAAATTGATCTTTAGTAATATTAAATAGATTACAGATTATCTGGGGAAGCTGATGGGTTGGGGAAAGGCAAACAAAATGGATTAAACAGAGTATAAGGAAATTTTGAGGGTGATGGATATGTTATTTACCATTTTGATGTTGGATTCATGGTTGTAACAGATATCAAAATATCAAATCATAAACTTTAATTTACTGGATGTCAATTACAATACAATAGAGTTATAAAAATAAAAATTTAAGAGATATGTATAGTTCCAACATGTGGATTTTGGTTATATTCCATTTTAATTCTTTATTTTAAAAATGAGAAGTAAAATTATGTAGATTTATTCTCTTTGTAATATGTGAGCACACAAGTGATTTCTACTTAACATAGGTCACAGAGGGTCTGACAAGTAAAATAAATAACAAAAGAGTATTTGTGTCAGATTAACATTTATGTTAGCAGTTACTTGAAAGTTTAGCATGTTTGTTTAGCTTTTAATTCTTTATTCAAGCATATTTGCATAACATTTACTTAAAAACAACCTAAATGCTTGAAATTGCTTATTAATCATTGTAGTTAACTCTTCTACCTGTATAATTTAGGTTTGTTATTCTGACACTACTGCATAAATTTGCATGGTTGCATAAAATGTCAGTTTTATAGTTGCTCATACACAATTGTTAATGAATTCCTATTATGTGCATATCACTAATACACCTGTGAAGTTTTCTTTATTTTATACAGAGATGTTGCTAAGGTCTAGAGTGTTTTGTAGCTCACCATGAACCAAAACTTATTATAAACTGCTCTCCTCAGATTACTCTTTGCCAAAGGAACATTCTGCTTGTAATGAATATTGTGAATCAGAGGAGTCTACATGGCTTACATCTGCATTTCTTTTTGCCTATATGAAAGCAATTTAGTAGTTTAAGCCTCAGTTGTTAAGAAGTAATGGCACATTGCCCAATAGCAGCACATATCCAAATGAGTGAAAATGGGTATTCTGATGAGTAACAATGCAGTGATTGATGTGAAATACTTTTCTATTTTAAAAGGTCACTAAACTTCTGAACAACATTAATCAGGTATTGGATTTGCAATTAGAGATACTATCACTTTTAAATCCATCAGACATGTGTATGGACAGGCATAATCAATCACACACTGTTTTGCAAAAAAAAAAAAGGCATTTTCATTCCTATCCAATTGAGATCCTCTAGAAGAAATAGTAATATAATTTTTAAAGCACAATGTAGAAATTTTAATACTTAAACTGGCTGAACTATAGTATTATGTGAGTCTGTTGGTGTTTATTAGAAAAAGTTGCTTATTATAATTATCAGTTCAATTTCATATAATTTTCAGATTTTTGAGGTCTATGTCAACAAAGTGATGTTTCCACTTTATTTAAATTGTTTATTTTCAGAAGAGAGGGAAAATTAAAGTAGCGAACTATCTAGATAAAGAAAAGGATCTAGAAAAAGCTAGAGATATTTAACGATAAGATTTTCAAGTAATTTTTTAGAATTCTTTTAATTATTGAGCTCTTTAAATTTGACAAGTGTTTCTTAAGTAGTAATCTTAAATATAGCCATTTTTCTGTTGCTAATTTCTCTTTTCCCTTTGCTTATCTGAGAACATTAACATTTATTTACTTTACTTTTATATCCATGACTATTGTCATACTATTTTAACACATGCTCCTGTTACTAAAATGAAGTATGTTTCACTTAATATACTGAATGATTTAAATGAAAAAAATGATTCAATATTCTACCTGAGTTCATGAGCTAGACCAATAGGCTTAAATGCTTTCAAAATGTCATCCAAGAGACATTCAACTATTATAATTTAATTATTTCGGTAGTAGCCTTTTCATCAGATAATTCCAACCTTGAAAAATGGCAATTTTACGCTATTAATGTTGTATTTTCAATCCAGTGTGTTTCTGTCTCTAGAACCATGTATATATGTGTGTGTCATAAACTTTGCTCTACATTTTGATGGGGAACCTAGTTATTTGCATACAGGCACAGCATAAACATGGTGTGAGCAAGTATTAGGTTTCTATTTGCATCAAGTAGATTTAGTATACACATCTATCATGCCTCTAGTTCATGTTACTATTAAAAATAGAAGAAATGTACTTTTACAAAAAAACTATAACATTGTAGAATTAAATTGACCATGGATATTATACAAAGAAAAAATGAAATTAAATTTATGAAGAAAATAAAGTTATAATTCAGAATTATATGAAATATAATCCTCTGAGAAAAATTAGAACATGCTTCAGGTTCTGAGTCCACACATACAGACTAGTGGGTGGGGTAGTCATCATGAGCAGAAAATGAAAAAATAGCAATTGGAGCTGTAGAGTGCATCAGGTTCCCCCATTTCCATGTTTCCCACCCTTCCCCAGCCCTCCCACTCCTTCCACCTCACCATGAACTTTTCTTCATTCCTATATAGGTCATATGCCTGGTGCAGTAAATTCTATGTAAATTTACACCTAAAAGTTTCTGATGTGAATATATAAAGATCTGGATGGAGACCTAAATCAAATTTTTTAATGTTTTTCTTAAATTTATTTTTGAAAGAGAGAGAGTGTAGAATGTGAGGCAGGGAGAGGCAGAGAAATAGGGAGAGACAGAATCTGAAGCAGGCTCCAGGCTCTGAGCTGTCAGCACAGAGCCTGTCACGGGGTTCAACCCCACCAACTTCAAGGTCATGACCTGAGCCAAAGTCGGACCCTTAACCAACTGAGACATCCAGGTGCCCCAAGACCTAAATCAATTTTAAGGAAGCTCTCTACCATGTCAATCCATTGGGATGGTAAAAGGCATAAAGAAAAAGAAAAGGTAAAGCAACTCTATTTTACACAAGTGATATACATAAAAGGAAAAAAAATAAAAAGAATGAAAGGTATTTTAATTTTAATCAACATAAATGCTTTTACAAATTCATGTTTGACTGACATCTTGGGGTCAGTTCTTTATTTTTATCCTAACAGCTCTGTACTATTGGGATATAACTTAGGAGGTATACCAGACTCCTTCTAGTACTTTTTAGGACATTTTTCCCCCACTACCATACACATACATAATCTTCTCAACATGGTTAGCTGGGTGCTCGTTTAAAAATATAACTTAACCCATGTCTCTCTTCTGCTCAAAAATACTCCCATATCTTACTATCTAACAAAGTAAAATCCAAAATCCTTACAATGACAAACAAGGTCATAATAGATCTTCCCCAATGCCCCTGACTAAATTTTCACTATCCTCACATTAGCCTCCTTATTTTTTCATTGAATACAGCAAATACACATCTTTCCTATAGCCTATGAACTTTTGATATCTCTGCAGAGAAGACTTCCTCTACATATGTTTATGGCTACTGCCTTCATATCTGTTACATTGTCATCTTAATAGGCTTCTCACAAATCCACCCCACCATGTATTCTCTGTTTACTTCACCATACTTTATTTTATTCTTTTTACTGTACTGTGTGAATAAAGGGGATTTATTTTATTTGTACTTATATCCATAGTATCAACATATATATTGTAGTGAATTAAAAGATACATATATGGCATAAATTTCCTTAGAAATATATTTTGACTCTGATTCTATAATTTCATACTTTTTTTCTGATTTGTTTAATGATTTGGTATTTGTAACATGCTAAAGAAAATATGTGTGCATATTTTATATACAGGTTGGGAGAGAAGGCATATTAACGAGTGAGACAAATCTGATTGACTTTTTTCAAAATGATAGATTTGACTACTTAAATACGTAAAACTTGTTAGCCACAATACCAAAGTCACAATCCCTAAAAGACATAATTGATAAACTTCACTTCATTAACATTTAAAAATTCTGCTCTGCAAAAGACGCTGTCAAGAGAATGAGAAGACTAGCCACAGATTTAGAGAAAAATATTTGACACGTATGATAAAGGAATGTTCTCTGAAATATACAAAGAACCCTTTAAACTCAATGATAAGAAAAGAAGCAGCTCATTTAAAAAAATGGGCAAGACCTGGACAACTCACCAAGGAAGATATACAGCATGCAAGAAGATACTCAATATCATAGGTCATTAGGGAATTATAAATTAAAACAACAATAGTATACCATTGCATACTCATTAGAATGGCCCAAAATGAAGAACACTGAACACTGAGTGCTGGTGAGGATGTGAAACATGAACTCCCATGGATTGCTGGTAGAAATGCAAAAATGGTACAGCCACTTTGGAAGACAGGTTAGCAGTTATTTACAAAACTAAACATCCTCTTGCCATATGGTCCATCAATCATGCTCTTTGGTATATACGCAAAAGGGTTAACAACATATCCACACAACAAACTTGCACATTATTGTTTATATTGTTTTTTTTCATAATTGCCAAAACTTGGAAACCAAAATGTCCTTTCATAGGTGAACTGGTAAGCAAACTGTGGTATATCTGGAAAATTGAATATTATTTAACATTAAAAATAGATGAGTTATCAAGTTATGAAAAGACATGGTGGTAACCTTGAATTATTATTACTAAGTGAAAAAGGCCATGCTGAAAAGACTACATACTGTATGATTCCAACTATGCCACACTATGAAGAAAGCAAAACTATAGAGACAATAAAAGGATCAGTGGTTGCCATGAGTTGGGAGGAGGGAGGGATAGATAGGCAAAGCATAGAGAATTCTTAGGGCACCAATACTATACTGAATGACACTACAGTCATGGATACATATCATTATACATTTGTCTAAATCCATAGAATGTAAAACATCAAGAGTGAACCCTAATGTCCAGTGGAATTTGGGTGATAATGCTGTGTCAGTATAGATTCATTGATTGTAATAAATGAACCAATTCTGGTGTGGGATTTTAACAGTGGGAAGACTTGTGTATATGTGGGGCAGATGGTATATGGGAACTTCCTGTACTTTCCTCACAACTTTGCTGTGAACCTAAAAAATAAACTCTAAAGACACAAAGTAGGAAAAGATAAATAAGTTTAATACCAAGCCACACACACCCCGCAATTGTAAACATCTTCTAACTACCTGAGAAATCAGTAAGGAAAAATGACAAGCTAATGTAAAAATGTACAAAAATTGTGCCAAAGGAGAAAAATATTTTAAAGTCCAGAAATGAAAAGAGTAACATAATATGATCTTGGCCTTGCAAAGAATTTTAATAATTCACTACCAACTTTTCCTACTTCCTTGTATTTTTACAATAATACTCACTATGGGTCATTAGCAACAAATTTCCAGAAGAATGAAAGTGGTTCCCTGTAATGTGCATTTTCATTAAATCCAGCTTACCTTTTAACCAAATTTCCTGTTGGCCTTTCAGATCCCTATCGGTAAAGAAAGTAAATGTTGCCATTAGAGGAAGCTGTCAACCATTGGCCAGATGGCTCTACTGTGGCTAAAATTGGTTGAGGACTCTGATATAGTAATTTCTTGAAATTTAGAGATTTGGCTCTGTGGCCAGCTCCACGATGTGCCTGGTCAGACTGGCAATGGCAGCATCCATCTTGGATGACTCCATTTTATTATCAATGTCGATGGCTTGGGCTTTTCATCACTTCTACAGTCTGTTATGATTCAAAATGGATAGTAAGCAGCTCTTTATTGGAGTTATTCTTTACAAAAATTCTTAACTGTGCATGTGTGATTTTCAAAGTAGTACATACTTAATTTAAGAAAATTAAAGAAATAGATTACTGAGAATTTGAATAAAAAAATAAATATGAAATCAAAAAAGACATTACTTCTTAGTCCTCCCAGAGATTATGGAGAAGAGGTAGTCTCCACAATCTTGGAAGACATGTAAATTAGAACTACTCTTTTGGAGTACATTCCAACAATAGGCATCAAAATATATTTGAGCCACTAGCTCCACTTTTTAAATTTATCCTAAGAGTCAAGTATGCTAAGATATGTTATAAAGATGTTTAATATAGGATTTCCCGTATTGGAAAACCATGAAGCCAATAGTTTTGGAATTATTAAATAAAATGGAATTCTATGAAGCTATTAATAAAATGTCAGTTATATCTGTATGTGAAGTTAATATTACAAATATTTAATGGCTGGTACAGCGAGTGAGCCTATAGTAACATTATAAACAGAAATTTGTCTGTCTGATGTATTCTGGGTGACTTCTGGCACTGTGTTTAACCTATGCCAAAAAAAAAAGGATATATAAGACAGACACATTGCTAAATGAAAAGAAAGGATTTGATTCCAGAACAAAATCAGTCTGATTATTTGGTCATTTTAGAGCATTAACATATATGTTTTATCTGTGATGCCAATTTTGTAAGACTTGATACTACTTACAATTCCATCTCTTTTCCTTACTGAGTATTTCCTATTCTCTTATAATAAGATGTAAAAGCTTGGGTGCACTTTAATTTCTTGAGCCCCCCTGAACCTCTGCTTAAAGTAAGTTAAAACCTGAATCCAAAAAGAAATGAAGATTTGTCCTTGAAAGCCAGCCTCCATTTCAGGTGTATAGAGGCCTTTTCATAAAGTCATCAAGGCCTTGTTGGCTCTGAAACATCATGAAATTCAACTGAAACTTATGGGATAGGAGGTGAGAAAAAAATAAGTGGATAGAAAGAGCCACATAGGTGTTTTTAATAATGCACAACCAATTTTACTAGTTTGTTTCAGGAAACACACACACACACACATGTGTATGATACATAATTGCATTTTTACAAAAGTCAAATACACTAATATATAATAAAACATTATATGGATAATTTTTCTCTGGTTCATTCAACTACTTTTCTTTCATGATAAAGTTAATTCCATTTTACTAGCTAAAAGTAGACCTCAGTTGCAGACATTAAGCCGTACTTTCCCATGAAAATAGGAAACTGAGAAACACATAAGTAATGAACATGTCCCTTTCCCTCTTCAGCTCTGTAGCTATCACCACAGTCAAGCTAGATCCTTCCTGCTATTTGAATAATCACTAGGTGTGTTTTGGGTATAAGCCTTCAGAGTCCACATCAAGAATACTAACTATGTAACTTCAACAGTAATCAGGGCCAAAGACACAAACTTGCAGTGATTTGCACAGTATTCTTCAATCGGAAATGAAGAAATCTGTTACACAATTTCCCCTGAAGGATCTAGATTAATCTGGGCATCTGCAGAACCCAGGAGGCCTGTAGAGATTCAGTGAGAGAACAGATTTGGTGGCTATATATCACTGAATTGAGAGTCTACTAATTAAATCTCCCGTAAAAGAAAAACTATTAGGCTTTTGTAGAGTGCTATCATTTATAAGAAGTTGCCATTTGGGTGTAATAAAAAAGTACATCAATAATTTATTATCTACAAATTTTAGGCACATATATTTTGAATTAAATTTAACTTACAATTTTAAAACATGAAAGTAAATTTAACGGCATTTGAAGTGCCATTTCAGTATCTCCAGATATTTTATTAAAAATAATATTTAAACATCACACCCAATAATTCATCTACTTACTAAGATTTTACAATTGGATGCATCAAAGAAAAATACGCAAAATATTTGAAGTAAGTTATCTGAAAAATTAAGCCACAGGCACTCTCAGTCCTTGTTCTATAAAAATACTAGAGTATGCATATCTATCTAAATTGATATATGTTTATTAGCCATAAGTTAGTAAATAAATAACTGGTACAAGGGTCTCCTAACTTTGCCTAAATTTCCACTATTTTCAACATGGCGTCACATTCAAATACTGACCATAGAAAATAGCCTAAAGACAAAGTATATAGCTCCTCATTTAAGACTGACTTGTTTTCCAAAACAGATGAATGTACGGGAAGAGGAGAGAGGAAGAGAAGAGAGGGAAACAAACCACAAGAGATTCTTAATGATAGAGAACAAACTGAGGGTTGTTGGGGGGAGGTGGGTGGGAGATGGGCTAGATGGGTAAGGGGTATTAAGGAGGGCACTTGTGATGAGCACTCGGTGTTGTATGCAAGTGATCAACCACTGAATTCTACTCCTGAAACTAATATAACACTGCATGTTAACTAAAATTAAATTTAAAAATAAATTGCATAAAATAAAGGAAAAAAAAGATTGGCTTGTTTTCTTGTGACTTTGATTCTGCCTATAATGAAAAATGCAGGGAATGCAATCACCTAAAAATCAGATATACCTAATTTCAGTTTAGAGATTTTTTTTTTAACATTGGTAAAATTTGAAAAACTGCCTGGTGTTCTCTGTCTTCCTTCTTAGCAACAGAAGCTGGTAACTTGAAGGGAAAGAACCCTTCTAAAATACTCAAGGGAAATCTTATTTCCTTGCTTTGAATCTGTGGCATTTTGGGCCGCCTCTGCGAAGAAAATGCTGTCTCTGTTTCTAGCATACTACATACAGAGTAGGGCACAGCACTGCAGTGAGTTTTTTAACTTTGATAAAATTCTGTATCCTATGCAGACAATTTTGATTTTCTGTATCATCATTCAGAATATGTTACAGTTTCTGTGTATACAGAGTATAAAAAGGGTATGAGAAAACACTGTCATTTTTTTTTTTAAAAGGAAAGCAAATAGAAAATCCTGAATGGGATGCATTATATTCTAGTTTAAATTAGAACATTATCTTCCTTATTAAGTGCTATATACTAAGTATCCACATTATAGAATGTTTTGTCAGTACCTGGCTAGAGGAAATAAATAGAAATTCTACTTCTGTCAGGTGATAATGTAAACAAAATAACGGGGATATTGTAAGGTATATAAACCTATATATTCAGAATAAATTGTGCAAAACCTAAGAGATAATTGACTTCATAGTTTGATATTTTGTAACCTTTAAACAAAATAAACAAGAAAATAAAGGACAACATAAAGTTTCATTGTTGCTTTTTCTATATATGTTTGTGTGCCTGTGTGTTGAAGGTCTAAATTGTCTCAACAGGCAGGAGTTCCATGCTGTTTTAATATTGTAAACTTTCTTTTCCTTCGCACACACAAAAATACTATCATTCTCTATTACTCTGTACTATACATTTTAAAGTCTATATTTTACAAGGAGTGCATTGCGTGATATCATATTTGACAAATTACTTCATCTCGTAGGCATGTTAAAATAATGTTATACTTTATATGTAATTTGTCCAAAAATTCAATTACCTGGGAGAAGAAAGATGTCATTATGACTGCAACAAGTTGTGTATGTTCAAAGAAATCAGAAACAAAAGACCTTTCTTTCTCATTCCATATGTTTTTATACAATGCCTAAGTAGTTCTTGAATTTAATTTGCAAACTCCTCAAGCTGAAAGAAAGAAGTATCTCAGTGTTACAGAATTTTGAACTTCTTTCTGGGCAAGAAGAAGGTTTTTTCTTATTATGTGCATTCAAATGCTGCTGTCTACACTATTTCTACATGTCATAGCTTTGGATTAACTTAATATTATTCATACAATTATTTGAAATATTTTGACATTGTCATGAACTTAACAGTTAAGTTTTACAACTAGTATCATTATTCCTAAATTTACATGACGCTGTTTAGGTATCCCTATTCCTGGTTTTCATATTTGAGTTGAATGGGTCTAGAACTAAGAAAGCATCAAGAGATGGAGTCCTGCTATTAAAAGGACCTTCTACTCTTCATCAGAGAATTGTATTTAAGAAAATACTCAACAATATAATAATACTCATTCTTTTTGTCCATCTTTAGCTTTTCTCTATTGAAAAACAGTATTTATCCAGACTTTTTCTCCTGTATCAACATGTTGTAAACCAAAGCTTTGCAGGAGAAGAGATAATAAACCAGAAAAGTCTGGGGAAATACGAAGTATTAGAATAGGGTAATGATTTGATTGAGAAACTTTGCTATCGTTATTGCATTTCTAGTTGTCTTTTTCACCCTAATGACTCACTCATACTTGTGATGTAATGAGGTTATTGATCCAGGGATCAAATAAATTGAAAATACACAAAGAAATAAGATAATTTTAAATTGATTTTGTGTTTAATCCAAATTTTCTCTGTGAAAATAGGCATAAGCAATATTTCCATAAATATATGTTTGTATAAAATACTGTACTAAATATATATTTTTTGTCTGAGGGAATGCATGCTTATGTTTTTTCTTTTTCCAGGTAACAAATATTTTAGCTCTTCCAAGAAGTCCTTCCAAAATTTATATTTTACGTTACTAAATCTATGTTAGTTGTTTTGTTATTTTTTTCAGTTTAATATCAATATAGAATTACAACACAGTAGATAATATACTCCTCCTTTGTCCTCGACCACTCACATACACCTAACTATAATCAAAGGACTAAAGAGATAATCTTATATGGCTGGTATTTGAAAATGGGACAGAAGATATAGTAGAGAATACTTGCATTTATGAGTCATGACAGTTGTGATATAAATCCTTTGCTATATTTTATAAGATCTAACTATATCCTGAGAGTTTTTGAAGGATTTTACCCTCGTAAGTAACATTTTTGAAAGAAAAATAAGTTACACCTATAGACAAATTTACATTAGATGTACTTAGAATAATATGGGTAATAAGCTGAGCTAAATATTTAAAAATATTGATTCAAAAACATGTCTTGTGCTATAGCAGTCATTGTCTTTGTTTTCAGATTATGTACAATTTTATTTACAAAATTAAATTTGTATTGGTATGATTAACTCTCAGCTAGAAAGAGATTCAACTTTTATTTTCCTAATAAATTTGTAATGTTCTCTCAGAGCATAACCATAATAAAATAATATTTATTGGGATGGTTAACTTTGTATGTCAACATGACTGGACCATGAGATACTTAGATATTTGGTCAAACATTATTCAGGGTATTACCATCAGATCTCCTGGGTCTTTTGCTTGCTGACTGCAGAGATTTCAGACTTTGGGAACTGTCAGCCTCACAATCATGTGAACCAATTCTTATATATATTTATTTTAAAATATATTACTCAATAGGACAATATAGGAAATAGCAGCCATGGAGAATATATTATAAAAATAAGGTATTCTGAAAAGATGTGAATTTCTAGCAGGGGGCAGAAATAAAAGGGTTTTATTATATCTAGGAAATTGAAACTAGTTTTGAAGGGACACATATCAAATGTAAACAGCAAACCTATTTCAGACTATTAACAATTTGATGTTTAAATCAATCAATTAATATATGTCAGGTCTCTTCTATGTGTAATACTGTGCCAAAGGTTACAGAGGATACTATCACGTTCTGTACCATCATATAATTTAAAAGTACATTGGCAAACATAATGCTGGTAAATGTCAAGGCATCTATTCTATTCCAAAAACATTGCTGTGACATATGAAGATAGAGAGAGGAAATTTTTTCTAATTTATTCAAGGCAATTATTTGGTGACATATTGTAGCATGATGACATCTTGAGAGAAGAAACCCACAGGTTTTAAAAATGAGTAAATCATCTGGAAGTTTGGTGGGACAGGACAAAAAGTAATTGAGGTAAGAAGGGTATGAAATAGATGCTGCTTTTCTCCCCCCCTAACTCACTGCACCTGGTGAAGGTGCATGTCCTTCAGTAGAGGCAGGATCCCTTGATAGCCTCAAAACTTCATTTTTATATATCTATTGCTCCAAGTTAGTTGTGGTAGTGTTAACCTTCTCATCAAGTGATTGACTCAGGCAGAGACATATGTTACAATTTTGGCCACTGAGATATGAGAAAGGCTTCCAGATGCTTCCTAAAAGTTTTTATTTCACTTTTTTTTTCACATAAGCCAGTGATGATCCTTTTTTGCTACATTTTGCCATCTTATAAGGAAGGATCCCTGAGAATATCATGAAGCACAGGGAAAAGGCAGGAGACAAACTCAAGTGGAACTAGGGTGTTGCCAAGTAGCTGAGTCACCCAATCTCTGAATTGCCCTGCCTTTGAACTTCCTATTTTTTGTAATAATATATCCCTTATTATTTCACCCAATTCATCTGCTTTCTCTTACAGAAGACAAATACCATTATTAAATTGTTAAATAATGGCCCCCGCAATGCTTTTTAGTGTGCAAATTATTACTTGATCATTGTGTTTGACTTCAAGAAAACAGTAAGAGAGGGAAAAAGGCTTCACTATATCTTCAGTAGAGGAAACAATCTGACAGCTTATGGGCTAGATCCTACACAAAATTTCAGCCAGTATTATACATAGGAAATTTCACATAAAAATCTGAATGTTTCTCTTAAGAAATGAGATTCAGTTTCACATGGCAACTAGGAAGAAACAGTTAATATTCAGTCTCTAAATTCCCTCTTCCAACCTTAGGAACTCACCTTTGGACCCCCTACAGAGCTCTGCTAAGGAGCTTTTAGGTTCTTCTCTAAGTTCTTATATAACTCGGTTGGTTAATGTACATGGAACCATGATTTGGATTTATGGGATGCAGCTGAATTAACAATGAAAATTTTCAAGTAATCAGTGCAGACAAGTCACACAGGTCCTTTAGCTACATGACAATCAAGGTATAAAAAACAAAAAGAACCTAAAACCAAGTGACTTACTTGTGTTAAGCTGTACTCCAGGCCGGTGCATGTCACTTTGAAATAGAACTCTATCCCAGAGTACCAAAAGAGACTTTTGGAAATCTAAAACTTCTAAAGAATGATGATGGGCTTGTGGCTATTTCTTGGTTGTTTTCGCTCTTTACTAATCATTAGCAAATGTCAGTGTTGGGGAAAACCTGTGACTTACATGGATCTGTTTTGACAATTCAACCATTTCTGGTGATGCATTGACAATTGGTGAGAAATAACAGGCTGAGTGTACATTTTCAGTGCAGCAGAACTCATGTTCTTGGCATTTGCGCATTTAATGCTAAACAGAAAGCTCTTTTTTTCTGCCTGTTTAAAATATTACTGCAAACTTAGAGGATAATTGTATAGGAAAATATTATAATTCATGATATCCATGAAAACACTGATGTGACTAACAACCTTTGGCAATATTACCATAAGAGTGATCACACTGTGAAATATCTTATTCTGGTATTTTGAGGAAAATCTTAAAATATTCAATGAACACTATCAACATATCTAACTGCTAATAACAACAGTGCTCTGGCAATGGGCAGTACTAACACTAGACATATTCCAGCCATAACAAAAACAAAACAGCAGCAATAACAGGAACCAACATGACAACAAGATTATATCAGCAACGTTGCACGATTACATAAAATTAAACTAATTAACTTAATGATATACTATGACTTAATAAAAAGAGAGAATGAGAGAGCAGGAGAGGGGCAGAGAGAGAGAGAGAGAAAGCATCCCAAGCAGGCTCCATGCTACCAGTATAGAGCCTGACACCGGGCTTGAACTCACGAACCATGAGATCATGACCTGAGCCAAAATCAAAAGTCAGACACTTATCCAACTGAGCCACCCAGGCACCCCATATAACCTAATATCCTTTTATCATTTGACTCATGTAATCAATGAAAGAATTGATTAATAATAAATAAAAAAATATGATTTTATGCAAATTCATAAAAATTTGTCTCTAAAAAATCAGATATATTAGATAAACCAAATGATAATGTTGAAGAAGTACAAGTTATGTAGAGGGTAAAGAAAGAAACAAGGCATATTGAAATAAATACTGAGATATGTTCCTAAATGAAGAATCTTATTTGTCAAGATGATCATTTGTCATCTGAATAAACCATTAATTGCATTTAAACTTGAAGTGCCTCTTTGGAAGTTACATTCACACAACTTAATCAAGAACACTTGCAAAATTTAAATAAAATAATCCTCATCAATGTCATTATCATCATCATCATTGTATTTTTTTAACCTAGAGGGTATCATCATTGCATTAATCTACCAAAGCTCCCATAACAGAATACCACAGACTGGATTGGTTAAACAAAAGAAACTTTTTTCTTACAGTACTAGAGACCAGAAGTGGAAGATTAAGATCCTGGCAGGATTGGTTTCTGAGAAGGCCACTTTCCCGGCTTGCAAACATATGCCTTCTCACTCTATTCTCACGCACTCTTTTCTCAGTGTATGCAATTTCCTGGTATCTCTTCCTCTTCTTGTAAGGACAGTAGTCCTTTTGGATTCAGGTTCTACCCTTATGATCCCATTTAACATTATTTCTCCTTAAAGGACCTGTTTGCAAATATAGTCAGATTGGAGCTTAGGGCTTCAACCCATGAACTGGGGAGGGGGCAACATTTCATTGTGTAACAATCATCATCATCATTTAAAAAAAAATGTAGGGGCACCTGTGTGGCTCAGTCGGTTAAGGATCCAACTCTTGATTTTAGCTCAGGTCATACTCTCATGGTTTGTGAGATCAAGCCCCACGTCAGGCTCTGAGCTAGCTGCATGAAGCCTGCTTAGGATTCTCTCTCCCTCTCTCTCTGCTCCTCCCCTGCACTCTCTCTCTCTCTCAAAATAAATAAACTTAAAAAAGTATTATGGCCTTCTGACTCTCTTTTGTCTTATTAAAAATAGCTTATAATCATTACAAAATGTTAAGCAAAAATATGTAAAAAGAGCAAGCTTCATTTTCCCTCATTCCTCAAAGCCAACAGTACCCATCTGATAGTTATTCTCACAGGTCTTTCTCTTTAAACTAATGGTTCCATAATTTGATTTATCTTGTAGTCACACTAAATGTTTCATTTTTTACCAAAATTCTCTTTCTTAAATAGTAAATATTGACATATAGATACAAATGATACAGATCTAGAAATATATAGGTATAGATGCATAGATTAATATAGCAGTAGAGATGGAGACAGGTATATAATTAATTTAAATGTTCCATGCTACTCTACTGTGTAAAAGTACAAAAATTTATCCAATTTTAACTATAGAAATAGGCACTGTTAGAGGCTGGGTTGCCCTGAACACACAAAGGCACAGATGCATTTGCAGGATGTTTATATTCCTTCAGTCAGTATCTACAGAATGTAAGAGGAAAGGGCAGGATTAGGAGAGAGAGAAGCTCAGTTGTGATGCACCTTAAATGAAGTTCTCATCTAAACCCAGAGACATTAGGAGATTCGATGGCACTTAGGAATAGCCCTGAGCTGGGGTTAGAGAGCAGGACTTTAACCCCTACATCTATCAGTCATTGAATGTGGTTGCCCCTTGAAAGAAGGTGTGTCTTTGGTTCGGATAATTTTCTTTAGTCCAATAAATCTCTGTAAAAGTTAAAGGCAGTCATTCTTAGGTGGCATATTATAGCTTACACCAATTTACACCCCTTGTCACATTTACCTCATTTTAGTCTAAAAGCAGCTCCTCTAAGACATAAAAGGCAACCATGCAAGAGTTAAGACATTCACATGTTCATAGAACCTTAAAAAGAGTAAAAAAGTGATTCCTTTGATAATCAGTGACTTCTCTAAAAACACTGCAGTCACAAAAATATAACACACTTTAAATGCACTTGGTAAAGACATTGTTTTAAAGTCTAATATTTAGAATTTCACACTAAGATCTGAATATTTATAATAATTTTCCTTAAGTGGCTTCATTGAAGGAGACAAGCACCTAATATTAAAATAGTATAGAAAAGGATAGTGAAGAATGCTAATCCATTTACTCAACAACAACTGAGCATCTGTTTTGATCTGACAGTCCCCTAGTTCCTGAAGACATAATAATGAAAAACAGCAGCAACAAAATTACCATTTCTCTGTAAATTTATAATCCAATGGTAGGAAATAGATAAAGGTCAGGAGTACTTGAGGGACAACCTGTAGAAATCCAGTCTAACAAAAGTTAAAAAAAGAAAAGAAAAGGAAAGAAAAGAAAAGAGGGAGGGAGGAAGGAAGGAGAAAATAACTCTAGTAGAATATTAGAGGCTGTACAATGCAGAGGGAATGTGGGATTCCCTAAGTACTCCCATATACAAGTAATGGAAGTACAGAAGAGAAGGGAGAAGAAAATTACTCGAAAATACAATGACTGAACACTTTCCCAAACAGTAAAAAATATTAATCTACACATCCAAAAAGCCACTGCCAAGTCCAAGTGGGAGAGAGATCCATACTCAGACACATCATGGTCAATATATTGAAAACCAAAGACAAAATATTGAATGAAGCAAGAGAAAAATGACTTATGCACAAAAGGAAGCCCAATAAAACCAACAGCTGATTTATCCGAAAACAATAGAACCATGAAGCAGCAGGACAGCATATTCAAATTGTTGAAAGCAAAAAGCAAACCAAACCAAAAAAAAAAAAAAAACCCAAAACAAACAAAAACCCTACCACTCAATAATCTTATATCCAACAACAGTTCTTTCAAATGAAGAATTAATACATTTTCATATTAAAAAAAAAAGGCTGAGAAAATTTGTTGCACACAGAATAAACTTACAACATAATAAAGGATGTCTTATGAAAGTTCTATGTCTATGTTTACTTTTTCACATGAGGATGACAAGTGTCCTAGCACCAATTGTTGAAAACGCTATCCTTTCTTCATTCAATTGCCTTTGCATCTTTTAAAGATCAGATGACTATGTGAGTCAACATCTGCTTTCTCTGTATCAGATATGTACTTTGCAAATAATCTTTCCCTGAGAGCAGAGTTGAACAGATCAAGTGCAATTTATCATCTGTATATCTTCAGTGATGAACATGATGCTGAACATAAGCACTGTACCATAGTTGATATAGTTGTTTTCACAGCAGTATGGGTTTTGGTTAAGAATTTTGATACCGCTGTACACATGTACTGGAATTGAACAATTAAATGGATGGCAGATGGTCGGAGCTAAGTTTCTCACTATTACAATTGGTGTTTATAGATAATGAGAGGAGGGTAAAGTGATCCACATATCAAAGGATCAGAGTGGAGACAGCAGTATTAATTCATATTTTCCTTAATGTAAATACAGACTGTTAGGTATAGAAATATTTTATAGATATGTATATACACATGGGTTAGTACACTCACATATACTTCCTTGCTAAATCAGTTGACTACGCTTAGAAGCAATTACATTCTGATAGGAACAAGCATACCTAATGAATGTAGCACCCAGATATTGATTTATATCATTCTTTAGTAAAAGCAACTGGAGCTTCATGGAAAAGTGGTTTATTCTATGTCAGAAGAAAAAAATATACAAGATGACCCTGGAGTATCTTATGGTGTCAGAAAATAAGGACGTGTTCAACACACACACACACACGATGGGGATATTTTAAAAGGGATAAAGGAGCCACAGGAAGAGTTCATGATAGCTAGAGTTGGAATAATTTGAGCAACAACATAAAGCAGTATTGATTTATTTTCTAAAATATAAAATAAATGCTCATGAGTCTATACTGATAGAAACAAACAAATAAATAAATAAATCAAATGAGGATTCTAGACAAATTTCCTAGGCAGAAGAATTTCAAATAATACAGATATTCATTCCTCAAGGATGGAAAATAGAACTCCCCACTGTTTGAATGTGGAATGTGCAGAACTTCCTTTCAAAGAGTGCAATATTTAAAGGGGGAGGGGGAGGAAAGTAACTTTACGGTGGAAAAATCTTATAAACACCATCATCAAAATCAAAGCCAATTCATCAAGATCAACAATAACAGTGATAAGTTACACTGATAGTATGCATACTGGATATGATGTGATGATAATGACACATTATTGCTGTGGTCTACCTCCCTAGCACACAGGCTCCCTTTTGAATCATGAGAAATATAACAGACAAATCTTAATTAAGGAACATTCTAAAAAAGATGACCACTATTCCTCAAAACCATAAATGTCATCAAAAACAGACAGTCCTCTGAGAAATTTTCACAAGTAAAGACGCCCAAGGAAACATGCTTACTAAATGTAGTATTCTGGATGGGATCCCAGAGCAGAAAAAGATAACAAGCAAAAACTAATAATACCTGAGTCAAGTAAGGAGTTTAGTTAATAGTAATATATAATTATTGGTTCACTATTATAACAAATGTACCATACGAATTTAAGATGTTAATAATAGTGGAAATTGGGTGTGAGGTGCTTGAGGGATGGTGGACTATCTTCAAAATTTTTCTGTAAGTTGAATAATATTCTAAATTAAATTTATTAAAAATAGATATACAATACAGACATTAAATAGTGGACTCTTTCCTATTTTTTAAATGTTTATTCGTTTTTGAGAGAGAAGAGACAGAGTGCAGGTTGGGAGGGGCAGAGAGAGAGGGAGATGCAGAATCCTTTAGCACAGAGCCTGACACAGGGCTCAAACTCACAAACCATAAGATCATGACCTGAGCTGAAGTCGGACATTTAACCGACTGAGCCTCCCAAGTGCCCATCAGATAGTGTACTCTTATGGGAAACTGTGGTTTGTGAAGTTAGGAAATAATAGGTCTTCAAAATAGGATTGACAGCCTGGCACACTGACATGAATTAATAAATAATTCAGTCAATGGTCCTGGGTTGGAATCCTATTTTCCCATTCAGAATTTTGCAGCTTTCATTTGTAAATGGTCTTCCTTTCTCTTTTCTGAGATATTTCGTCTAATAATCCATCATCTATCTTTAAACTTGATTTTTAAATTTTTATTAGTCAACAAACTGTCCAGGCACATCAAAGTCTAATAATGCAGTTTCAAAACCAAGTCCAAATCTGTCAGTATCCAGCTCTTGGCATTGGGCAATTAATTAACTTCTTTGGATTTCACATATTTAAGAAATAGATATTTCATATGTTTTAAGAAAATGCGCTAAATGCTGAGGCCCTTAACATTACTTTAGTTTATGTTTTACTTAGTTATCAGTTATCTTTTTAAAATAATATCACACATGGGCACCTGGGTGGCTCAGTTGGTTGAGCGCCCGAATTCAGTTCAGGTCATGATCTCTCAGGTTCACGAGCTCGAGCCCCGCATCAGGCTCTGTGCTGACAGCTTGGAGCCTGGAGCCTGCTTCAGATTCTGTGTCTCCCTCTCTCTCTGCCCTCCTCTGCTCATTCTCTGTATCTCAAAAATTAAATAAAAAAGTTAATAAAATAAAATAAAATAATATCACATGGAAGGAAATATCAAATACCAAATGTTAGGTCAATAAATTTATATTATGGAGACAACCAGATTTCTTTCAAGAGTCAGTTTATAAAGACAACTTCCAGTTTATACATATATATTTTTTCCTATATACCTATGGGCTCATTGTCCCTCCTATGTGCAAACTACAGTACATTAAGCACATAACCTTTATTTTGCCATATTACAATTGTTTCTTTCCTCACCTCTCTTCCCTACTAGAGTACATACCAAAGTTGAGAATGTTTACTGAATATAAATATATATTTTAAAAGTCAGTACTCTATCAGAGGAAAGACTGAACAAATCAGGCTACCCAACCTATGCAAAATAATGTTTTCATTAAAATTTCCAGGGTGAAATTTTAGCCCCTTATATCTTGGAGCTTATCAAGGACATCCAGGAAAACCTTAGATTGTGAGTAACTTGTTCTGTGAGTGTTCCTCATGACAAACAAACATTTCTAAAAAGTTTTAACTTGATAAATGAGTGATGTCTTGCAATACGAGTAGTACTTGCTATCAAATGTTACATAACCACAACTGAGCCAATGGTTCTTTCTCTCTCTCTTGCTGTGGGACTATGGATGATCATCTCCCATGCTCGGATGCTTGGTCTCAGCCAGGGTGTTTGGCAGAAATCAGTGACTTTTCCAGAATGTTGGAAGGTGCCCACAACTGGCACTAGTATATTTTTTGTCACTTCAAAGCACCTATGGATAGTCCTTTGCTTTTCCATTCAGGAGTGAGCTTAGGAATGTTTGCTTCATTCTAGGTCAGGCTGCCTGCAGATTTAGACCTTTTGCTCTGCTGCCTTATTGACAGTTACATTAAATACAGTATATGACAAGAGTTTATTAATACTGAACTGTATTCAACATCCGTTAGTGATAGTGAAAGTTGTACTACACAATAACCCTTGTCTCTCTTGTTTCCCTCACGCCAGCCATGAAGGTTTTCAAAGGTAAGTGCAGGTTAATGTGTTCTTTTTTTAAATTTTCTTTATTATTGTCTATTATATTACAGTATTGTAATCATTTTTATATGAATATTTTTGGGTTGTGGAACGACTCATCTGAGTTTCCATTCTTTGTTATGGGGAAATTTGCTTTGATATACAAGCATGTTCCCAGACTAAATTATGCTCCCAAACCAAGGTTTTACTATATTTATGATTGATCAGAATATGGAATAAAGAGAGAGAGCCATAAAGAAATAAAGCTAATGAAAAAAACAGTAAAAGAAAAAGACAAATTAATGCAATAGAACTTAAGGGAAAAAACATAGGAATTAATCAATTCCAAGAAAAAGTATGCAGTTGTCAAAGAAGAAAATATTAGACTCCGGCTTAGCAAAGAACATGTGGCCCTTGTCTCTGGTATTTCAGAGGTTGATAAGGGATAAATAAGTTTATAAGATATAAACACATCCAGTTAAGTATATGCTTTGATTATATGCCTGTGTAAGTAAGATATGTATAAAGGTCAATAGATTAAATATGTAGTTTAATCAGCAAATTATGTAAATTAGCACAAATAAAATACTCTACAACTTATGATCAGTAAAGCATGCAATTCCATTAGCCAAAAGTAGGTACATTTAAGAGAGTTAAATATGCTCTTAAATCAGCAGATTGGAAAAAAAAGAAGAACACGAAAACTATAAAGTATCAGATTTGGAGCCTGGGCTGCACCTTAAATCCTGAAGGTGTTGGCACACTGGCTCCTGGTTGTGGAGCAACCCCTTTTATGGGACTAGTCCTCACTTGGATAATGACTAGAAACTGAAAAATAACTTAAAAAGAAAATACAGAAACAAAAGCTCCTTAAAGGCAATGGAAAGCAACCCAGATCAGGGAGAAACTGGCTCAAGTTAAGGCACTGAGTGAATTTTCTATGTTTCCTTTTCTTTTCTTTGTTACAGCTTCTTGCCTGACAGAAGGTGCCAGGTGACACCATGAGCACTGAAATTTAGGAAGAAACCTACAATGTTACTGTCATGAAGAACCAGAGCACAGAGTTCAGGGCTCCCACAGACTCCAGACACTGAAGGAGGAAAAACGTCAAAGAACTGAGCCAAGAAAGGAAGTTCAAAATCTGTAGATAGGCAAAGTAGCAACTGTGTACAGACCCAAATATCAGCCTGAATAGGGACCCTCTTGTGTAGGTTAGATTCCAAACAGCCTAGCTAACAGTATAAGAATCGGATAGAGATTTCAGCTGCTGACAATTGAAAGATAAAGACAGAGTTTGGAGTTAGAATTCAGACTACTGCCAATGTCTATTTTCTCATTCTTATGTTACCCACATTTCTAGTTCATTTAAATCATATAGCAAGAATTCTACACAACACACAGTTTACTTCTGTATATGTTTAATACTTACGTATCTCTATATATTTCTAACCCTATTCAAAAATACTTGAAATAGTTCCTTCTAAATATGAGAAACAATCTGGATAAAACAAAAATTTGTTAACGTGTTGACTTGCCAGGTGGTAAAGGGTGAAAAAAATGTTTTAAACTCTTATGTCAAGTAATATAGTGTTCTCCAATGTTAAACTTTTATTAAACAATTGTTTGTCTAAAAACTATAATTGTATGCTAACAAAAATAATACCAAAATCTTCTGAAACCAAAAATCAAATGACCTCAGAAAAATTGTTAATTTGTATCTAATATAATAAAGCAAACATAATTATTTTTTTTATCTAGGTCTGTATTTAAATATAACATGCTTAAAGTCAAAGGGATTCTGGGTCACTAACAGTCTGAAAAAAATCACATATCTTAACACACAGAAAAAGTTATACACATAATATAAAAAGATGTCATAATTGGTTGCTCACTAGCACTGCCTATAATAATAAAAGGAGAAACAAAGTGATAGATTTTTGTATATATAATAAATGAGTCATAGTTTCGTCTCTTAATGTTTTCTCTTTAAATACATACAGAAGGGATACACATGTATTCATTTGTTAATTTTTGTTATATTGCATCTTTAAACAATAGCCTTTTTTAAAGAAAACATTTTTATTTTAAATCAATCACATCATAACGGTAGATTTTATTCAACAGGTACTAGTGGTTCTCAACCACATGAAATTTTGTCTGGAGATATTTTTGGTTGTCACAACTGGGAGCAGGGAGCTACCAGCATCTAGTGGGTAGTTGCCAAATATGTTGCTAAACATCCTAAGATGCAGATCCCAAACCCTGAACAAAATGTTTGGTCCAAAATGTCAATAGTGCCTTGGTTAGGACACTTTAGAGCACACTAAGGCAGAGTCATAGTATTTTGCTTCTTACAGTGTTTTTTTTTTTTTTTTTTTTTTTTTTGTGACATGAGAAAGAACATGTTTTATTGATACAATAACCATCAGTGCCTCTGAAGATGGACTGCCTGAGTACAACCTGTGACACTGTGGAAAATTGACATAAACTTTATAAGCTTCGTTTTCCTTTCCTGTAAAATGGGATCCTAGAGCAGAACCTATATCATAGTTTGAGATAAGGATGTTCTACCTGAAATGGGTTTTAAGTATTGATTGTGGTGAAACTGCTGTGAGTCCAGGGTTTATTTTTTTTTAACATATTTTAACTTTTTAAAAATGTTTATTTATTCTTGAGACAGAGAGAGACAGAGCTTGAGGTAAGGAGGGGCAGAGAGAGAGGGAGACAGAACCCGAAGCAGGCTCCAGGCTCCGAGCTGTCAGCACAGAGCTCAATGCAGGGCTCGAACCCACGAACCATGAGATCATGACCTGAACTGAAGTCAGATGCTTAACTGAATGAGCCACCCTGGTGCCCCGAGTCCAGGGTTTATACTGAACTACAAATCTACATGGGCATCCTTTGATCTTGAGTGCTATAAAATTTTTAAAATAATGTTTTAATGTTTATTCATTTTTTGAGAGACAGAGAGAACAGAGCGTGAGCAGAGGAGGGGCAGAGAGAGAGAGGGAGATCTAGAATCCGAAAAGGCTCCAGGCTCTGAGCTGTCAGCACAGAGCCTAATGCAGGGCTTGAACCCATGAACTGTGAGATCATGACCTGAGCCAAAGTTGGATGCTTAACCCACTGAGCCACCCAGGAGCCCCTTGAGTGTTATAAAAATGTTTAACAACTTTCATGAGGACATTTTATTTAAATAAGCCTTTCATATCATGTTCTAATTAAATATGCTTCAGACTCATAGCCATTTGAAATATTCAAGTGTTACAATTTCAGTTTGGGATGTATGGATATAGAATCCACCTACCTGCCTGCAGTTACATGGAAATATTCAAAAATAGATTGAATGTTTGCCTCAGGCTACAAATGCCATGCCACACAATGGTGGTTTTCCATCAATATCCTGCATGTAACTTTGAGTACTGCCTCTTTAATAAGATATTCTTATGAAATGGCAAGGAAACAGTAACAGGAGATCTAAATGAGAGTACTGACAGTGACATGTCAAGAACATTTGGTCCTTAAAGAAAGGAAGACACAAGCATTCTGGGCATCTCTGGAAGCCAGTGAGACAAGCAGTGGGCACACTGGGACCCATTATGTCCAAGAAAATCATAGTGGAGAACAATTTCTGTAGGCAATTTGTGGGTAAGGTTAATCTAGTCCAGGAATAGGATTGAAAAAAGAACTATCAATATCAATTTGAGAAGAAATGTAATTAACCATTCAACTAGAGTTGAATTGATGTACTAAGAAATACTTTTATAATGTGGAAAGTCAGAAAAACAAGTAAAATATGAGGCTATGAATATTGTCTGCCTAGTAAGATATTTCTTGTTATTTTTGACAAGTTTCCTTGACACTGCACTTGGCATTGCATATAAATCAAGGTTAACATTGAATTCTCACAATTTGTATCTTAAAACAATTAGTTAGCTTCATAGCATTACTGATATGGAATCAGAATGTTGTTTGATTCAATATTGATTAATAAGATGCACTGTTTTTTTATATTTACATATATAACTACATGCTATATATGCTGTATGCAGATTTATTATTTTTTTAAATCTGTAGTAGGGTCTCTTGGTCAGGTTTTGATTCTGGGCTCTTCAATATCTTTGACATAAGACACTGAAGTAACCTGTAAGTGACCTAGAGCATATCAGCCAGAGGTTCAATTGTCTTATATATTAACAATGGATAACCTAATCTTTTACCTCACATGATGATAAGTATTGAATTAAAATATTTGGAAGAACTTTATAAATATAGAATATATACGACCACTAGGTGGTCATAAAACTAGTGCATATAATAATGCCATTGTTGTCATTATAAACACTAAGAGTGAAGGCTCAACTTTAGATAAGCACATCGTAAAGATAGTCATATCAAGTTCACATAGGAAAAAGCAATTGTTTTACTTACTGTCACCTCTCTTTAAAAAAGAGATAATTAAATTTATAGTGTTCAAATAAAACATCCAAGGTCACAAAATTAATATGACAGATTCTGCGCACAATCTACCAATCTCCATATCTATGATGTCTAATTCCATAACATGATAATGAAGTTGAATATTAGACTATAAATATGTACATCAAATATTCTGTTGAATATCTATGGATTGCAGAGATCAGCAGTTTTCAACTTCCAATTACAATATCCAAGTACAATACCTTGGCAGTCGTGATTGCTATTTGCCAAGTATCCCCAATTTTCCTTCTTCTGGGATAATAAAATTGCACTTCCTCGCCTCTTAGTTGAATGGGGTCATGTCCAAGTAGTTGTGAACAAACTAAGGACAATCATTTCCAGGCTACATTATTTAAGTCAATATAAGACCCCTACAGCTCTCTTTTCCTTGCAGACTGAAGACTGACAACTGCCGGAGTTCAGATCCATCAGGTGTAGGGTTCGCCTGAAGGATGGACGGTGTCAGCACGAAAATGATGAGAATCAGCGAAAGGGGAAGGAAATGAGAGAGCCACAAGGTTTTTCTTTCAGATCAGCAGGCAGGCATCTCTGCTCGCCAGTTAGGCATCTCTGCACTGCAAGCAGGCATCTCTGCACTGACCAGAGAGTCAGCCTTTTTTATTGAAAAAAATGTATGGAGTACAAAACAAGAGTGGCAATTGCCTTAGACAATGATTCTGTATTGACAAATTCATTGGTATGTAAGAATTTCCCAGAACATAGTTTGGTAGAAGACTCATGCATAACCCTTATCAATAGTGATTGATTGTAGGTCATTTAGATGCTTATCATATGAGGAAGGAAGGTATCTTCAGCATTCAAATACAAGGCAATGTTTTTAGCATAGTAAAAGCAAAGGTTAGTTCTTCATGAGCAGGGTTCAATAGCCTGTTTCCTTGAGGGGAAATAAAACAGGTTTCTCAGGAAATGTAATATTTGCTCCCATAAACACAAAAGAAGAAATTCCTATAGTCTCCTTCATAAGGTACAATTTAGCATTAGCATAAGAAGGCAAGTCACTGATGGCAGTTGGCAATGTGTCCTGGGGGTCGGTGCTCAAGCAGAAATGGTGGAGTGATAGACAAACAGAAATGGCAGAAAGGTAGAGGACAGTCACACTCTGACAGTGCGAGCCTTGCAAAACCCGCCTTACCTCACAAGGAGAATTTTCTCAGCTTTGTGAGTCCAGAAACTGGCTTCTGGCAGACAACATTCAAGTGCTATCACTTCATTAGCATGAGTTTCTTTCATAGTGACTGAAATTGAACAGAAACCTCTGCCTAACCCTTCTCAGGAATTTAGCATGAGTTAGAAAAAACCTTTTGTTATTATAAAGTCAGTAATATTTTTGAGGTTTTTTCCCAGTAGTCTATTTTGATGATTACAAACATATTCCATTTACAAATCCAGCTCCATACAACATTTAAAAGTATTAGCTATAATTCTATCACTTCCTTTCATGTCCAAAAACAAATATCTGAATCTATGTGGGGAAGAGTAACATTCCAACAGAGGAAATCGAGACTCCAATCACATTTTTTTACAAATAGATTATTCAAAATTACTTTAATAATACTGCATAATATGACAAACTTCAAAACTGATAAACTAAGATTTTGGCATTGAGAAAAGTTGATATGAATAATACAGCTCCATGTAGAATTGATACTTTTGTTTTGATTTTCTGCAACTTTTGTATACAGTAACACATAAATATATTGTCATTATAAAAGAATCAAAGATACATAATAATTCAAAGCAAAAAAATAAAGTTCCTCCTTTATTCCTTTTCTAATCATCTTCTTCCTTCCAGTTTTCTTACTGTGGGGTGATTATATATATTACAGATGCCTACAATGATTTTTCTTTATATAAATGCTGTCATTCTACCTGTGCTACTCTTGGACATTGTTTTATCTCTTAAAAATATGCTTGAGAATTGGTCCATGTTATTATTTATAGGTCTCTATCATTCTGTTAAACCTTGTCATAGTTTTCCATAGTTTGGATGCACCATATTTTATTTAACCACTGTCATATTGAGATTTAAGGGGCTTTTATTTTTAACAACATAAACAAAGCAATGCTGGGTTGCACAACCTCTAAATAAATCTTTGTCTGATTTTATTCTGAGTTATTTTAACCTCATGAACCTCCTGAGTTTCCAGGTTTCTGTTTTGCTGTATCCTCTGAAACATTGTTTATATAACATAGAATTTATATCTTAGTTGCTTGGAGATTTGCCATATCCTCTTAAATACTCTGGACCTTTTTTTTTTTTAAACTAGGGTGATTATTTTTAATTTCTTTTATGGTTATGGAACTATTCCTCTTTCCTCTTCCTAGTTGAGACTAAGTAAAATATTTTTTTCAAGTGGATTGCCATTTGTCTAGATTCTTAAAGTTGTTGGCATAAAGTTACACATCCAACTCTGTTATAATTTAACTTCCTATCAGTAGTATATCCTCTTTATCATTATAATTTTTCATATTCTTTCCTCTCTTTTTATTTTTAATAGTTGAATATAGTTTGTACACAGAAATTTGGGTTTTTATTGATGTTGTAATTCACCTGGCTTTGTTTGATGCTTTTAATTTATTTTTGACCTTTGAACTCTGGTTGGATGCATTTATCTCAGAATGTTAAATGCATCTGACATCTATGTCTTTATAAATGTTCTTGATACATAAATGAAAATTTGACTTTCAGAGTATCTTGGAATCACAATTTCTTATAACTTCACAATTCTTCAGCTACTGCAATATTAACTTTTTGGTATTCAGTTTATGAGAGAAAAAAAATACACTGGTATTATTTTTGCCCCTGTGTCAGAGTTAATTTTTTTTCTCCAGAAATTACATGTATTTTTATATCTTCATTTAAAGTGATGTGGTGCTTATTTAATTACTTTTACCTGAGTCGATTCTTTTAATTTGGAGATTCAGGATGTTTTCTAGTTCAGGTACAATTCAGTATATTTTGATCTGGCTATTTCTTCTACTTTAAGGTCCTAATTTCAACCATAAATAGATCTTGTTTTTCTGGGTTAGATATGCATTTTTTATCATCCATATATTTCTTACATTTACTAATCCATTTTAATCACTTCTTGTGTTTGCTTTCTTTCCTTCCTGGGAGAGCTACTCAAGTTGAACTATCATTATAATTATTTGATTTTCTATTTTACTGGTTTTACTCTTCAGTAATGAAAACATCAATTTTCTTTCTATTTATCGAGGTAAGTTTCTTTGTACTTTACACTTTTCTGATTCAATTTTCTTTTCATTTCTGTCTATCTCTGATTGCCTCGTAGTCATTCTTGGAACTCAACTTTCTTATTCCTATAGAAACTGACAAACACTTTTGATAATCTTTTATCCCATTTTCTATAGCAAATAAATTCTATAGGTCTATCCCTTTGAAAATTTAGTATAATGTTAATTGTATACAAGGACAACCAAGTACCTTTCTTATAATTATACAAAATGTTAGCTTCTACTATGATTGATATGGCATTATAATGTCAAAAGACTTTCAAAGTGATTAGTAATCTAATGTGAACTCTATTAAATATTTTTATGAAATAGATCTCATTTTACCAAAAAATATAAAAGGCTCTTTTGGATAATTATATTTAATGCTAATAATGGGAACATATTTTATTTTAATAATTTATAGACAGGAAACTATGGCTTAAAAATCAAAGTGGCTTGGTTAAGAACTCTTAGCCAGTATAAGGAAAAAGTTCAGATTCATACATCTTTTAACTGTCTTTATTTTTTCTTTATATCGCATGAAGCTATTCAGTAAAAGTGATTTTATAGATTGAGTAAAAATAGGTGAATGTAAAGTAAAATAATATTTTCTTTGTCATTTCAAGGCAATAGTATTAGCATTTGTATCACCATTGAAATTAGAATTTTATTTCTAATTTTTAAAAAGGTGTACTTCATTACTTTTTTATTCTTTTTATCTTTAGCACTGCATATTAGAATATAAATATAAGGTGATAAATATTTTTCTTGGATGAGAATTTATGGATTTGAAAAAAAATACTACCAAGGAATAGGGTTTTAATATTTTTAAAAACAATACTATGGTGTTAAAGGTGATTTAAATTTTTTAAATAAATTCTTAATGGAAATATGTAGAATAGTTTAAATTAAAACCATGAAAAGCCAATTTTGCATGAAGAAAATTGTGTTTATAATCAAAGCTATGCCAATTGCTTTATTTTTAGAATGTTTTAAAGATAAATGCTTAAAATCATAAAATGAGTTTTTAAGTATTAAGTATAATTCTGATATTAAAGTAAACCAAAATGCCTTCAACATGTTTAAATACAAAATAAGTGGCATTTAGATATTTTAGTATATAGTCGTTCTGGTTTTTATTTTTCTCATCTCCAAAAAGGGAATTATATAATAATAAAAATATCTCCTTCATGAGGTATTATGACAACTAAGTGCTTAACAAGTGTACAATATTATAAATTTCAGTAGGACCACTAAAATATGTGTTTAGGGGTGCCTACATGGCTCAGTTAGTTAAGCTTCTGACTCGTAATTTCAGCTCAGGTCATAATCTCACAGTTTGTGAGATTGAGTCCAGAGCCCCAAGTAAGGCTTGGTACTGAGCATGGAGACTGACTCAGATATTTTCTCTCACTTTCTCTCTACCTTTCCCCTGCACACGCACACTCACTCACTCTCTCTCAAAATAAATATTCAATAGAATAAAATATGTTTAAAATTAATTCTTAATTTATCAGTCAATAGCATTTAAAAAACTGTTAAATATAGGCAAGAACATGGTATGCTAGAATATCAATAAGGTAGAGCATGATGATGTGTTTATTTTTCATGTTTTTATTTAAAAGTGAACCATATAATGAATGGTTTTATTTGGTTTTATTTAAAGTGAACCATATAATGAATAAGAATAAACTGTTAGCTATTAGAATATTAAAATCATAGATTTTTCTTATTGTTAAGTATAATGCAAACAGGAGCAAAATTATACCTTTAAGTTACAATACATGAAAATACTTTCACCTTACCATTACAAAAATAATCAATTAAAAACACTCATATATAATAATTACTGATTGATTAAATAAATAAAAACTATTTGAATGTCATGGTGAGAGGGAAAGTAAATATAACTCTAACCTTTACAACAGCTAGTTATTAAGGAGTTCAAAATATATTAGTGAAAGAAGTTGACAATTTATCATGATACGGAAAAATCTTAAATAGTAGAACAGATGCTTTAGATGTCTATTTCCTTGAATGGCATCTGACACTGTCAGGGAGAAAAGGTGAAATTTGCCTCCAGAACTGAGGGGCAAAACATTATGCATGTAGTAAAAAAGATAAAATCATTTGAATGTATCACTGGTCAAGGTTAAATTTGAAAAGCCAATTCTCCAAAGAGCTAAACTTAGGTCAATCTAATTTTTTATGTATAAAGTTGATGAAAAATTATACGGTATCTTCAAATGACTTTAAGCCATTAGAAAATCAAAACATTCCTCTACCCTCCCTGAGTAGTGCATGCCCTAGAGATATGTTGCAAAGGCATTGCTTAAGTTGGCTGTCTTGGAGAACTCAACACAATTCTCCAGAATGGTTTCTCTCTGTAAGAATACTAAATGATGACTTAAGAGGCCAGGAAAGAATTAAAACTTATCCATGTTCATAGAAGCTGTTCTACTGCATATGCCTTGCCCGCAACAGTTAGAGAATTTCAAATTTCTTGAATCTGAATTACTGTTTGACCACCACTATTTGCTCTATTGTGTTTGGTATTACATTGCAACTCTGTTAAGTCAGTGTTTTTTTAGGAAGTCATGAAACTTATTCCCTGATTTAAAATAAACATACCTAACAAAGTCTAGGCAGAACAAAATCTATTTGTTGGTTTGCAAGTTCCTCAGGATCCTCCCAGGTGTAATCTGAAACCAGCCCTTGAGGCGGAGAGTAGGAAGAGACAAGAAAAAGATTGGTAGGTGGCAGGATTAATAAGCAACAAAAATTACATATGATGTTTTATTAGGGTGGCCACAAGATGAGTAGCTCTCCTACTTGCCCTCCTACTTGCCTATCAAATCTTTTTGTTGTTGTTGTTGTTAGAGAGAGAGAGAGAGAGAGAGAGAGGGAGGGAGAGAGAGAGAATATCCCAACCAGGCCCCACACTCAGCACAGAGCCTTTGACATGAGGCTTGACCCCATGACCCTGGGATCATGACCTAAGCTGAAATCAAGCATCAGACGCTCAACTGATTAAGCCACCCAGGTGTGCCCATGCCCACAAAATCTTAAAAGTTTATAGAGAGGCCTTAACTGGGTTCAGTTATGTATACTGTCTGGATAGTCTCAACATCTCAAGTGATGTGATACCCATATAATGATGTGCTATATACTTGGAGTAGCCCTTGGAAGCGGGGAAGGCAAACAGAGTGCATTTTCAAGGATCAGGAAAGGTTAAGAGGCCTCCAATTGCAGGTTCTAACTCATGGGTAGACCTATGGTCACATTGTCTTGGTGACCTCCCTGAGACTCTTATTTTACCTTCTTTTAGGTTTTATTGTGAGAAGGGAAGCCAATGGAATATTTTGAACACAACATACTGTTTAGTGAGTATATCTGTTATCTGTGTCTGCATAATAAAGCATGCCCAAACTCAGTAACAAATTGACAGTGACTATTTTTTATGATTCTGTGAGCTGAGCTCAGCTTGGATAATTTCCTGCTCCACATTATATATGGTGAGACTACCTCTGTAATTGAATAAGCTGAATTCCCAACTGAGGCTGGAATGTCTACCTTGCTCCGTGTGGCCTCTGACAATTTGGTACTGGAATGGGCTTTCTCACTGCATGATGCCTAGTCTCCAATATGGAGGGGTAGAAGCTGAGAGTTCTCTTAAAGCTTGAACTCAGATATCCCAAACATCACTTAAGTTTTATGTTACTGAACATAAGGCTGGCTCAGACTCTACCACTTGATGTAAGTGGTGAAATGTATATACAGAATTGGGAAGAATTATAGGTTACCCTGTACAAGACTTTCTATTAGAATGAGTGGGTGCAAAAACAGAAAAGAAAGTCACTATCTTGGGCTTAGCTATTTTGTTCAATTTTCAAATTATTTTTTGGAGGCCTGTCATGAAACAGGAGGAAAACAAAATATAATTAAGGTTACTTTTATTTTTGAAATAACCTTACTAAATTATTCTGATTTCAAGATAATTCAGTCTAATGGAAAAATCTAATTAAAAAGTAAAAAAAGTATAAGGAAAGAATTTATCTGTAGTTCCATCATCTAATGGTAACCACTGTTAATTAGCATTTTATAGAATGTCATTCTAGAAATGGTAGCTATACTATTTTAAATTATAGAATTATAATATGATTAAAATTAAATATAAAGATATATAATATAGTTAGATATTTTCTAGTTTGTTGCTTTTAATAGTGATCATATTTAAGAATTTCACCTTGTTACATTAGTGATCATATAAAAGAAATAAAAGTATAATATTTATCTATTATGTATGATAAGGGAATTATTACCTCAATTGTAACTTTAGAGTAACTTTCATGCCTTTTCCCTTAAAAGTCTTATCAACTGGACCATGATTATATTCTATTTTCAACTTTTAAAAATATAATTATTATTTTTATATATGCATGTTCAAATATTGCCATTCTGATCTGTAATTTTAATTATTTAAGTTTGCTTATAGGTTGTTTCTAAACATTGAAAATCAATAACAGGATTTATAATGTGTTTGCAGAAACCAGTCAATTGTTTGGACCAATAGGAAGCACATACAGGGCGCCTGGGTGGCTCAGTCCGTTAAGCATGCAACCTCAGCTCAGGTCATGGTCTCTCAGTTTGTGAGTTTGAGCCCGGCATCATGCCCTGTGCTGACAGCTCAGATCCTGGAGGCTGCTTCAGATTTTGTGTCTCCCTCTCTCTCTGCCCTTCCCCTGCTCTCACTCTGTCTCTCCCTCTCTATTTAGTGATCAGGGATATGAGGAAGGACAAGCAAAAGAGATTGAAAAGCAGATGCCTGAGTGGTAGAAGAAAAATCTGGCATGTGATCTGAAAGCCACAGATTTTCAGGAAGGTGATCAATTGTCTCAAATGCTATTGACAGGTCAAGTAATATGAATATTGAGATATGATTATTAGATTCAACAACATGGAGGTGTTGAAACATTGGTAAGAGTAGTTTTGATGTAAAAAATGAAAGTGAAAATTTACTTAGAGAGACCAAAAATGTAAGATGGGAAATGAGATAGCATATATAGATAATCATTTCAATAAAAATCTTTCAAGGAAGTAAAGCTACACTAGGAGGTATATCATTCAACTCAACAATTTTTTCTGATCATTTTATTATAATTCTAGATGGGTATTTATGTATGAAGGAGAGAAAGACATTCCTCAGTGACTAAGCTTATAGTATTTGAGGAGAACAAAGCAAAAATTAGTATTTAAAGTCCCTCATGATGCAGGTAAATATCACCTCAAGAAAGAGATCTGAAAAAAGTTAATGGCTCAAAGTAAATTCCATACACTTGAGAACCATTCTTCTTCAACTTCAGCAAGCTAATTTTAATCATAGGTCAATGATACTATGAACTCATTTCTTGGCATTAGAGGGAAAGAGTTAATTTGATTAAAAAGTGACATATACTTTATTGTGCAAAGTAAAACCTAAATGACAAAACAAGAGTTTTTTCTAGTGAATGAATTTTCTTTTCCAGCTATTATGCAATCCTTGCCTAACCTGTTTCCCCAAGATGAGGGAACGCAGAGATATTTTACACTATTACCAAACAAAAGAATATCATCAGATTAAAATCAAATGAAATTTGAAGTAGACAGGGAAAATTACCTCAGACTTGAATTAATAATTACAAGAATTTACTGATATTTATTTTATCTGTGCTTTTAAAGAGTTAAATACTAAAATTAAAATTCAAACAGTATGTGAATTTATGATACGAATGTATCGTAAACATGTGGTGAAATTATAGGACATAAAATAATATATAATATGGCATAATGTTTGAAAGGGCACTTTTCTAGTGGTTATACAGGCCCACTTCAGACCATCTTAGGGAATATGGGATAAGATAGTAATTGGAGGGATGTGGTCTTGAAAAGGGCTTCCACTCTCATGGCGGTTTACCAGATTTCCATTTCAATTGTGGTTAAAGAAATATTCTCATGACTAAAAAAAGTTTAAAATAATTTGAAGTGATGAAGAGCCAAGTATTGCATTTAAACTATAGAGAGTCACACAATGTGGGCTGAAAAGTTGCAGAGCAAGCATCTAAAGCAAAGGCACTATGGTGGGAACAATCTTCTGATGTGGCTGGAGCACACTGAGTGTGGGGTTGGGGATTATGAGATGAAGGTTGTGAGATGATTAAGGGCCAAATTATGTGAACATTGTTTACCCGAACCTTACTGGTTGGTAGGTCTAAGTTCTAAGCGGTGGATTTGAACATGGGGAATAATATGATCTGATTGATAATTCAAAAAGAGTAGTCCAGCTTCTACCTAGAGTATGAGCAATTGACACAAACAAGCATAAAGACTGGTTAGACTATTCTCTCTCTCAGTGGTTTGGGTCAATGTTGTCAAGTTTCATTAAGAGTGTGGAGTGAATGCCCCTTCCATATTAAGACAGAGCTCACAGGAGAAATGACACTACCCAGGAAAAATGATGCCAGGACAAAGAAGAAAATCCCTTAAGAAGCTAGAGAAAGTGAAAACCTGGCTACCTATCCTGGAGAAGTGAAGAATGGAAGGAGAGGTGATACAAATGTAAAATGGAGAAATCAGATAAGTTTTATTTCCCTTGCAAATTCCCAAGGAAGGGACAGAGTAGAATATTCACTTGGACATCCTGAATACTGGCTCAGAACACAAGAGTATTATGGTTCCTCATTGGCAGGTTTCCTCAGGAGAAATTGATGAGGTTACACAACTCAGAGGCAAAGCTTTCTTCAAACCAAAGATGATCAGCTATTGGTAGATCATGATTAGCATTATAAAAATAAAGTAGAACAAAACAATACAAAATAAAACTGCGAAGTCTTCATTGAACGCATGAGGCTATGAGTGTTCAACATGCATCTGGTAATATCTAGCTACGTGTAAAAGATTATTTTCCTTTCCCTCTACCAAATTCAATGCTAACCTGCCCATCCAGCCCCAACATTAGCTTTGAACAGTAACAAAATCATTCTGATAAATGACACTAAGGAGCAGTTAGACAAAGATATACAACAACTAAACATTCTTTGCTCATTTGCTCCCTTTACAAACTTCCAGTATGATTTTATTCATTGCTGACAGTTGAATAAATTTACTTCAGGTACTCATTTTGGGTCCTTTCTAACCTCGTTATTTCTCTATCTTGCCCTCAGGATAATAATGAGTCAAAAACTTCCTTAATTGTGTCTGATAAGTATAAGAGCAGTATGAGAAGAAGCAGTATATTCAGAAAGAAGAAAACTCATAAATTGTCAAGTAAGATTAAACAGAATGCTCAATCTGTAAAATTTTTGTTAGTTTAAAGCCTTTTTGAGAATATTCTCTGAAACATCCATCCCTCCCTTTTCTTAAAAACCTCTTGTTTTACTCAAACATTAGCATTCAGGATATATTAAAAATAATCTTTATCTGCTCTAATTTAGTAAATTCTGGTTACTTTAGAAATAACTGAGGGGCGCCTGGGTGGCTCAGTTGGTTAAGCATACAACTTTGGCTCAGGCCATGACTTCATGGTTCCTGAGTTCTAGCCCCACATCGGGCTTTGTGCTGACAGCTCGGAGCCTGGAGCCTGCTTTAGATTCCATGTATCCCTCTCTCTCTACCCCTCCCCCACTTGTACTCTGTCTCTCTCTCTCAAAAATAAACATTAAAAAATTACAAAAAAAAAGAAATAACTGAAGGTAATTAATCAATATCCTTGATGCAACAACTATATTTTAATACTTTTATTAACTATATTAAAAAACATGAATATCTATTTTATGTATATAAGTAGTTTGTTTACAAAACTACCCTTCATGTATAATACTGTTTCTATGGAAACATGCATACACAAATTGCTCAAAATGATTTTATACTACACTATTTTTATTTTTCTCTGTCATTCTACTTTTATTTTTACTTCTATATGTTCAATGTAGAAAATTGTTATGCCTCATATTTGGTCTCCTAGTGATACAATTTTCCATGAGACGGTAGGAGCTTAACTTCACAGTGGAAGAAGAACAGAGCAACATATGGTCCAACACTTTCATGCTGGGATAGGACAGCTTTACCCTGTGGAAAAGGATGGATGGAGAGCTTGAACTATGGTTTAGTCAAGAGTTTTCAAATGTGAAAAGAAGAGACTCACTGAATACAAATATAGAGAAGCAATAGATTTACGTTTGTGTGGAAGAAATCCACCATTTTAGTTATTTGTTAGTCAGATTTTCTTCCATTGTTTCAACTAATTTCCTGGATTAAGTCAGGACTTTTAGAAGCACATAAATTTCTTCCATACACTGTCATTGTATCCGAAACTATTTGAAAGGGCTTTAGTAATTACAGTGAGATTTTGTGGTTGATATTTCTTTTGGGAAATAATGTGGATACTGGGTAATAACTTTAACAGCAATTAATGTATTTAATTAAAATATAAAAAAATCTCTCATATAAGCTCTTTTCTTACAAAAGAAATAAATGATAATATATACTACAAAATTTGTGTAACAATTCCATAAAGTTGCAAATATACATATGCTCATTGAAAAAATACTAACACCATTTTATGATGGGCAAGATTTAAGTAATTAAACAAGGGTTAACTTACTCATCAAGCACTGATGGAGTAAGCTCTGTACATATTTTACATTTAATTACCATATTTAATCCCACGAGTAATCCCAAAGGTGTGTATTAATCACCTCAGTTTTTGGTAAGTAAGAAAAATATGTCTAAATGAAGATAAATGTCTTATTTCAAGTCACAGAGCAACTAAGTAGAGGAGATAGTTTTCATATTTAGAACTATCTCAATCCAAAGTTCATTGATTTCCCTTTTTATGACACTGCATACATCACTGTGATATCTAATGGGAAGCCCCCATGACACTTTTTTGAAGGTGATAGCTCTAGTCTATGGCCATACCACCCAGAATGCACTCAATCTCATCTGAAGGTGATAGCTCTAAAATAATTCACATATATGTAATGTGTCTGTGTATATACACACATATATGAATTGAGACTATGAAGATATATTTATGTATGTATGTCACTTTATAATCTATAGGTTACTACCAAAATATTAGAAATTACTCTTATTATTGTAATTTTTATTTTGTAGCATGCGATGATTATGATGATGAAAGTTCTTTGGTGAACAAAATGTACTAACTGTACTGTATTCTTCTTCTTGATTATATCTAACTCTATCTAATAAATAATAGGCAATAAGACAACACTATAATGATACTGGTATATGGTTATATATTAGAATATTTAAATTGATTACTTTTATGTAATTAGTGACAACTTATTTATATAAACCAATCATAATCAATATCTTGATAATAACACTCTTGACATGTGACCTCTGTTCAAGGAGAGGAATTCAGCCTTGGTCATTGTTTTCTAATCCTTTTTTCTCTTGAGAGTGAGCATAATTAATTAATTGGTCCTAGAACCATTTGTAAGTAAAAAGTTTATAACTGGATAATTAATTTGACAGTAAAGCCCATTTTCCTTAGAGTGAGGATAATTTCTTCCTTTACATTCTCAAGTGATCTGACAAAGACTGGCAGACGAACAATGGGATAGACCAGAAAATTATCCCATTTTTCTCTACCTCATATGCAAACACTTGAGAAGCCTATTTAAAATCTCTACCTAAAGACAGAAACAGTGTCAATTGAAATGAATGGGAACACTGAGATCTTTACTTGAAAAGATTAAGAAGCTGTCAAAGGTAATTCTGATAGTTCACATTGGTAGCGAGTTGCTTAGAATGCATTATATTTCCACACAGTAGGAAAAAAAAGGGACACGAAGCCTAGATTAAAGAATCATGGAGCAAATACAAAGGATGGGTGAGCAATGTCACAGTTTAGCTCCTCTCCTAGCCTCAGAGTTCTAAGGAAGGCTTGTCATTCTTGAAGAGGGCAGACAGACGGAACTTGTAGCCTAGTAGGAGACAGACAGAACCTGTAGCCCAGTAGCAGACAGACAGACCTGGTAGCCCAGTAGCAGACAGACAGACATGATAGCCCAGAAGCCTAGTCAGCAGCAGGTTGTTCCACAGAGCTGTGCCTTGATGAGACACTGATGAGAGTTGGCAGGAGAAAGCAGCAGGCAGTGTAGATAAGCAGATTAGAACAGCCTGGCATAGCACAATTACCAAAGATGTGTTAATCACTCCCTTTTCATTCTCCCTCAGAGTCCTAGGCAGTCCACAGAAATTAATACACCAGTATTAGGAGACATAATCTGGTTTTGGAAATACCTAATTTACAACTAGCCTGTGGGAGAATTTGCTTTACCGCTTCACTCAATTCTCCACCTTTTCGTATGAGGTATTAATATTATCGCTGACATAATGGAAGAAACTGCAGCTAAAGAAGGTGCTGTGCTCAATTAATAAACAAAATTGAATCTCTATTGCCTGTCTTATTAAATATCATGGGAATAATGCTGATTTATCCCAAAATGGAAACATTCCTTCTACCTCAGGCCACATTTTTTTTCTTAATGAGACAAATATCCAGATCTATATCTAAAGAGTCACAGTGTATATAATAACTCTCCTTTCTCTGACCATGTTTCTAGAAGGATCTAATTCCCTTAGGTGATAACTCAGATAATTACCAATTGCTACAACTTTTTGAGGAATTTCTCTTCCCTGTAAATTAACAGCTAACATTTGCAGTTTGTTGGGTGTTTTCTTTAAATAATTATTTAAGTTTATTTATTTTTGAGAAAGAGAGAGAGAGAGCATGCTAGTGGTTGCTTGAGTGAGGGAAGGGCAGACAGGGAGAGGGAGAGAATTTCAGGTTTGATGAAGGGCTCGAACTGAATTCACAAACCATGAGATCATGACCTGAGCCAAAATCAAGAGTCAGACGCTCAACCCACTGACCCACCCAGGTGTCCCTGTTAGGTATTGTTTTAAATTGTATTTTAACTCACATAATCTCCACAATGACCTTATTATTACTCCTGAATTACAGATGAAAAAAGTGAGGCACAGGTAACATGACTGAAATCACATTGAGAGTAAATGTGGAACTTGGACTTAAAATCAAACCATTTAGAATCTGAAGTCGGCCACCTTAATCAATGTGTTATGTTAACTGTATATTTGTCTTTGAAAGTTTGCACAGATTTTGCCAGTAGGCTCTTTGTTATTCAACTCATGCTTGCCCTGCCCATGCTAATGTATGTTAAATTGATTCCAAGGAGATAACTGATTTCATAGTCCTCTCCAAAATTTAAATTTATACCCAGGTTGTGCTTATAAAGTTTGTCTATAATTAATCCTGTGAATTACTATTAAGTCTAGCCCAAATATGACCTCCTCAATGTAGCCCCCAGCACCTCCCACCTATGGCAATCCGGTATTCCCTTTACTCACTGTATTTATTTCCAAAGACTGCCATAACAAATTACCACAGATGTGGGGACTTCAAAACAACAGTAATTTAAATTCTCACAGGAGTGAAGGCCACAAGTCTGCAAAAAGTGTATGTGGGGTAATGCTACCTCTGGAGGCTACCAGGAGAACCCTTCTTTGCCTCTTTGTTTATAGGGACTCCAGAAAGTCATTGGCTTGTGGCTGCATAGCACCAATCCCTGTGTCCCTCTTCTCTTCTCTGTGTATCTCTGGGTCTCAAATCTCCCTTTGCCTTTCTCATATAAAGACACATGTTATTTTTCGAGCCCAACCTAAATCCAGGACGATTTTATCCTGAGATCCTTAACTTAATTACATCTAAAGAGACTTTTTTTGCAAAGAAGGTCATGTTCACAGGTTTCCAGATTTGGACTTGGATATAACATTTTGGGGCCACCATTCAACTCACTACTCTCATCCTGTCTTTTATTAACTCACTACTTTTTCTTAAAATTCATAATTATTTATTAGCTTTATTGATTATTGTCTTCCCTTGATAGAATACAAACTAAGTAGAGAATATTTAAACTGCATATTGATGAAATTCAAATTCTTAGAATAAAATGTATATTAATCATATTTATAAAACACATTTTAAAGCTAGGATTCAAAATACAAGCATGCTACATCTCAATGAAAATCTATTCTTGGAGTCAAGTTTCTTCTTTCCCTCAGGTTTTCCACATCTTCATCAGATCTGTATATTCCTAATGGAATGACAGTCTCTACTCTGCATTGTATACCCCCCTAAAGCCTTGATATTGATATTAGTGGACATTCAGTCATGGAACAAGAGTTAACTATGGTTATATAGAATATTTAAAACTTTTCTAAGACAGAGCTACCATATTTACTGATTCTAGAAATTTAATCTTATGCTTGTTTCTAGAACAAGTCAGAAAATAGATGCAATCCTATCACCCGACTATTGTTTTCCTTTGAAGACACAGCAACTACATGGAGAATTTCAAAACAGTTTACAAAGAACACTTTGGCTAATGATTAGCAGATGTTAACCCAAGAACTCTAGCTGGAGGCCTAGAAAAACTTTGGTCCCTCCTCGTGCTGGGGTTGTTCTTTATTCTAACATGAATAGTATGAATGAAGAACCTCAGACTAAGGAGTGATATTGCTTTCATATCCACCTATAGAGAGCTTTCAATTTTTCTCTTTTCTTAATGTTTATTTATTTATTTTTGAGAGAGAGAGAGAGAGAGAGAGCATGAGCACAAAGCAGGTAGAGTGGAAGAGAGAGAGAAGAGAGAGAGAGAATCCCAAGCAGGCTCCACACTGCCAGTGCAGAGCCTGATGTATGGATGTATCTCACAAACCATGAGATCATGGCCTGAGCCAAATTCAAGAGTCCAATGCTTAATGGACAGAGCCACCCAGGTGTCCCTAAGGAGAGCTTTAGAGTTAGAACATAACTTCTTTTCCATGTTCTTTCAGAAGCCATCAGCCAAAACCACCATTTGCTGAAAGCTGTGCTTCTGAGAATTCAGCCTACTCTTAACATTTAATCTTGAAACTATTAAATTATTTGCAGTTATCCATTCATTCAAAAGCATTTTGTTGAACACCTCCTGTGTATCATGTATTGTTCCAAAATGTCAAGTATAGTGCAGAGAACAAAACAGATAATAATCATTGCCTTAAATGATCTTATATCATAATAGAGGAGACAAGAAGAAATAAGATAAATAAAATGTAGAGAACCATAAGTAGTGGTAAATGCTAAGGATAAATAAATAGAGCAGAGAGAGAACAGGAAGTGTGGGATAATGTAAACTTAGGTGTGACAGTGAAGTTCAATGTTTCCTCTTTATAATCCTTTTAAAATATGAAATATAAAGATTTTTCACTGATTTTATTTAATAATAGTGAAACTTCAAAATGCTACTTAAAGGCTATGGAAATAAAATAATCCAAGCATAATTACTGATTCAATACAAAGGCCTAAACATGAGGATGCTATATAGATTGAAAATATATCATTCTGCAGCATTACCATGACAAAACAAATATTTTCAAAATGTTGTTGCAGTATGTTTTTGAGTAAATCACTGGAATCAAGATAGCTCATGCTAGCTCCTTGAAATGATAGGCATGCAATTTCATTTGTATTAATTCACAGATGAGAAGCAATTTTAGAGGCAGATGAACTTATTTCAAGGTTATTTTATGTTACATCCTCTTTTGACAAGAATGGAAATCTCTCTTAAAAGAAGAAAAATTAGATGCATGTGCTAAGCAAGGATTTCTAGTCCCCAATTTCATCCATTCACAATATGTTAGAGCCATTTGTTGGGAGTTTAAATCAAAAGAATGACCAAAAGAGATGATGGGCAGTGTTGTTGTTTTTTTTTTTTTCAAGTAGAAAATGGCAGTTACATCATAAATATTTATTTTCCATGTTTTTCATAATAATTTACAATTATTTGCTCAAAAAGCAACACATCTGTTATTTTCAAAAGACTCCATTCACATGCAATAGTAAAATGTACTAAATAAGCATTCAATGAGAACTGAGTATAAGAGTTCTACTGACAGTGTGCAGATAGACAACGACGTGTCTTTTGTTTCAGTGAACATCTAATCTAGTTGAAGGGCCAAAAAAATATGTACATGCCTAATTTTTGTTTAATTTTTAAAACTTTTTATTGAGGCAAAATCTCCACTCAGAAAAGTACACCTATTATAAGTATATAATTAGGTGAATTGTCACAAACTGAAGACATTAATGTCACCAGTAGGTATGTGAAAAACGTTACCAGCATACCCAGGAGTCATTAATTCCTCAAGAAATCAACTGTCATGACTTTTATCACTCTATGTTAGTTTTGCCTGAAATTGTTATGTGTGGAATCATCCAGCATATGTTCTTTAGCATCTGGAGTTGTTACTTTAACACACAGTTCATGAGACTTAGAGATATCATTGCATACAGTTTTAGATTTTTCAACCTCAGTGTTGTATAGCATTCCCTTGCGGTGAACACACCTAAAATTATTTTTCCAATCTATTTTTTTGACATTTGTGTTGTTCCCAGTTTGAGATATTACAAAGGGCACTGCTAAGATCATTCTAGTACATGTCTTGGATGAGCATATTAACACGTTTCTCATAGGTTTATACCTAAAGAGGAATTGCTATCCGTTTTATGGATGGACATAGCTTCAGTAGATATCACCAGTTTTCCTAATGGAATTATACTGATGTATACTATACCACCTGTGTTTTATTAAAGTGTCAGTTGTTCTATGCTCCTACCAGTATCTGGTAATTTCCATTCTGTTAGAAACAAATTTCAGTATTAATTTGCATTATCTAAGATAAGATGTGAGAGCAGTACTTTCTCTAGTAGTTCTTCAAGCCCCCTCCATACTGCCTGAGGGAATATGAGATCAAGGAGTGACTGGGGGCTAGGTTGTTAGAAAGGGCTCACACTATCAGTTTGGTTCCTTAAGTTACCATTTAAACTGTTGTTAAGGAAGTATTTCCATGTCCAATATAAATTTGAGCATCACTGATTCAGAGAATGAAGAAGAAACAAGTTTTTATTTAAACAATACAAATTCGGATCAAAGTATTCTTTCTTTGTCTTGATATTTTCTTGTCTTATAGGGAATAATTTCCTCATAGTTTTTAGGCTTGCCTTTAGCTCCTCCTCTGTATCTATTTCAGTTTTTCTCCTTATTTGATATTCAAAGGCCAGTTCACCTTTCAAATACATGCTTCTCTACTTTTATTTCTTATACTAAGCTCACTTTCTGCACAGTGCCTTTCCTAGTATCTATCACAGGACTTGAAACGTATGGCATAATATATGGCCTAGAAGATTCATGGCATGAATGAATAAATGAAGGGAAAAGGATGAATGAATGATAGCATCCTCACCTAGCTTCACTTACCACCTATAATCTGATGCCTAAAGCTCAATCTCTAGTCTGGACTTCTGAACATGGAAATGCCATGCAATGTTAGTCTTCATTTTATTATTTTTATTATTTTTTAATTTTTTTTTTTTTTTTTTTCGAGAGAGAGAGACAGACAGAGCACAAGCAGGGAAGGGACAGAGAGAGAGAGAGACACCGATCCAAGCAGGCTCCAGGCTCTGAGCTGTCAGCACAGAGCCTGACACCGGGCTGGAACTCAGGAACTGTGAGATCATGACCTGAGTCAAAGTCAGACGCTTAACCTACTGAGCCACCCAGGTACCCCATGTTATTCTTCATTTTAATGTCACAGGCTTCTGAAACTTTAAAATGGTTCTTTCTTTTTTGTTCCTATTTTATTTTTTTAAGTTTAATTTTATTTATTTATTTGAGGATAAAGTGCACACACGCAAGTCAGGGAGGGGCAGAGAGAGAGGGAAAGAGAAAACCCCAAGAAAGCTCCCTGTTGTCAGCGTGGAGCCCTACACAGGACTCAGTCTCACAAACTGTGAGATCAAGACCTGAGCTGAAATCAAGAGTCAGATGCTCAACCGGCAGAGCCACCCAGGTGCCCCCTTTTCTTCATGTTTTAAAAATCATATGCTCCTAATTTAGATCTCTTAAAATAATCTCAAATATGAGAATTGTTTTTTTCCCATTAAAAAGTAACTGAGGTTCATTTTGCAAATTTAGCGAATGGAAGAAAATGAAAAGGAGCTTACTGTGCTCAAATTGGGAGACATCACTCTCCTCTCTTTTCCTTTGTCATTTGTTTCTGTTCTCCATCACTGAGGATGGCTCCACCATTCTCTGAATTAATGAAGTATGAAATGGAAGGATCTTCCTGGCCTTCCCTCTCAGTTAACCAGGGTCCTAAGAGATCAGCATATTCCTTCAATGCTCCTTCGCAGGTGTTATACTCCATCCCTTCTCTATCACAGCTTTAGAGTTTAGTCTTTTATCGTTTTTCTCCAGTGTCAGTATATGTAAGACGTCTAACATTCTTTTCTGGAGGGGTGTCTCATTCTAATCTATGTTCTTCATTGGTAGCTGCTAAACTAGCCAGGCCTCCAGTAATATATGAGTCTTCTTTAGCATATGGAAATCCCATTAATAACCTTCCCCTTGATTTTATCTCCCCCAATGCCATGGTATATAACCAGTCATTCCTCACAACCCCAGTGCAGCTCTTTCTGCCCATGGGTCCTGTCTCCATGGTTTAATAAAATCACCTTTTTTATACCAAAGACATCAGGAATTCTTTCCTGGCCGTCAGTTCTGAAACCCCAACACCACCCCGAAACCTCATCGGTATTTTGTTAAGGCAGCCTGAACAGACTCAGACAGGTAGCCGAAAGTTCTTTCTTAACCTTTCTTGCCTCCATAACTGTATGAGCCAATTCTTATAATAAATCTCTGCATATATGTATCTATTTACCCTACAAAACCTGTAGGGTTTTGTTTCTCCGGAGAACCCTCAAACAGAAATTATGTTACAATCAACACCAATTTTATTTGGGAGAGATGATAGAACATGTAGATTCAAATTATCTACAAGCTCCAAGAATTACTTGCTCATTTCCACTTTGACCTTGGATCAATTTATCCTGAGACAGAGACTGAATTTGAGGAGTGGGGAGGGAAGTGAGGGATTGTGGTTCAGCACTGATCCAAGAATATTCAGGCAACCAAACCAAACAAAACTCCAATAAACCAGAGACAAACCTCACACAATAGTACTCAGTACTAAATTTGGAGTTTAGTCAAGTTTTGCTATTTAAATTTCAGGCTTACAGCACTGGCTTGGAGACAGGATATGCAGTTGGTGGGGGTTGGGGGGGGACTATGATAAAAAACTTACAAAAAACCAAAAATGTACAGCTGCCAATGCCTAAGAACTACATGTAATGAGCCTTTGCTTGTTTGAAGCAGATCTCCCTTTGCTCTACAATGAACTTTGGCCATGCTAATCCCATTGCTTATGGCTAGGTTTACTAACTCCCAGGGGCCTAACTCAAAAAAAGAAGTACAAATTTTTCCAAGTGTATATGGAATGCAAATGCCTGTCTTTATACATATGTTCAATAGGCATCCCATAAGTGCCAAAATGCCTTGGCAATGTTGGCACTTCTTCCAGTCTGCTGGGGGCTCTGCAACTGAATTGTTGCCCTTACTCTGACAAGCCAGACTGACTGAGCAGTCACGGTCTGGGAAAGAAACTGTGACAAAGTAAACAATGGTTCTTACAGCTTCCACTCAAAAATTACATTTTTTAATGTTTATTTATTTTTGAGAGAGAAAGAGAGAGAGAGAGTGTGTGTGTATGAATAGGGGAGGGGCAGAGAGAGAGGGAGACACAGAATCCAAAGCAGGCTTCAGGCTCTGAGCTGTCAGCAAACAGTCCAATGTAGGGCTTGAACCCAGGACCCATGAGATCATGACCTGAGCCAAAGTCTGACACTTAACCCACTAAGCCATCCAGGCACCCCAGAAATTACATTTTTATTCATAGTTCATTAACAAAATAAAATAGAAATGCAAACTATGACATTACAAGATACACAAAAAGATGTAGTAAAATATACTTAAAAAATAATTAACCGATGGAAATAGGAATTTTTAGTTCTTTTGGGTATTTCCTAGCCCTTTATTACTCTTAAAATATATGAAATTCCTTAGTATGTGTTCTATCTCTTGCATGATATTTTCTCCTGGCATTACTATGAACATTTGCTGTTCACTCCTTTCTTTACCCTTGATATCTGTATTCCAATGACAGTGAACTTTCCAGAACTTTCAAAAATTTCTGCACCTCCTTTTGCCTCTAAACCTTAATACTCACTATTCGCATAGATTGGAACATCCTGCTTAACCATTCAGCTAATCAACGATACTCAAGATGGTATTTAACTGTCTCTTCACCAGGAAAAAAAAATGCGTGCAAATTTGTAATTCTACTGAAATGCCTTCAAGTTCATAATTAGATTGTAGAAAAAAAGTATTGGATAGAGTCAGTCCTTTGATTATAGAAAGGAAATGGTAAGAAGAAAGGAAAAAAAAAAATCCAGAGAGGAAAGTGAATGGTGAAGTTGAGATTATAAATTGTATAATGACTAAAATCCTTGCTGTACATCTTAGATAGAAATAGAACAATAAACAGAAATACACACAAATCATAAAGTTTACAGATCAATTTTACTAGCACATAGATGAGGAAAAAGAACATTAGAAGAACCACAGAAACAACCTTATATCCCTTTCCAGTCTTTCCAGACTCCCAAGAGTCACTATCATTATGATTTCTACTGCCACTATTTCACATAGTTTGCTTTTCTCGAACATTACATGTATAGAATCTTACAGTCTAATTTTTTTATGTCTGGTTGCTTTTGTGCTACATTTTGCATATGTATGCAAGTCATCATATTGCTTTGTATAGTCATAGATTTTTTTCATTGTAATAGGACATCTGATTCCATGAATGTCTCATAATTTATATATCTATTTTATGAGAGATATTTAGGTTGTTTGCATTTTGGTGTTACTATGGAAGTGCTAGGATGGACATTTCTTTAAATTTTTCTTTCCTGTTTATTTTTGAGAGACAGACAGACAGACAGAGAATGAGTGGGGAAGGGAAGATACAGAGGGAAACAGAATCTGAAGCAGGCTCCAGGCTCTGAGTTATCAACACAGAGTAGGACACAGGGCTCGAACTCACGAACTGAGATCATCACCTGAGTGGAAGTCAGACACTTAACCCACAGGGCACCCTGTTCATGCCCTGGGATGAACATTTTTGTGGAGATCCATTTCACACATCTGACCTCAAGAAGTGAAATATAATAAATTTGTATTGTTTTAAGCTACTAAGCTTATAATAATTAGTTACAGCAGCATTAGAAAACTAATATACTTCCAGTGACCAGATATTTTTTATACGTGAAAGCGACTAGAAATCATGAAAGATGTCTATCATTGTATATACATAATGGGTTAAAAAAGGTCCCTTTCTGCTTGCATCTATGAAATTCCACAGAACAGTGGCATTATGGATTCTTAGGTGTTGTGTCAGAATTTTTATCTGAAAAATAGTAATAATTTCAGGCTATTTTACATCATTTTAGGGGGGATTAAATGGGATAGCTTATGTAATATATTTTATACATACTAAATAACATAAATTATGTTTTATTGTTGAGTTAAATTAGTGTAACATTTATTTTGTACTTTCCAACTGCTACGCATTATATTTAGCACCCATTGTTTTTAACAAGATGCCTTTTATTAAGAATTCAGTCTTTCTTGTCGAAGAATCATTTTGTATCACATCATGACACAGAATTTTATAAACATTTGAATTACAGACTGCACAAAAGGAAAACTCATAATTCCAAATGAGGATTTCTAGGAGAATTTCATTAGAGAAGGTATTCTTGAGGTATAATAAGTAATGGATGCCTTCACTTTATTAAAAAGTGAATACTGTGTTTTTTTTAAGCTGTTAGAGGACTACTGATAAAATATGGGAAGAATGGATTTGTTACAGATGTAATCGATATATTAACAGATTAAGTAAAATTTAAAAAACTGTTGAATAAAGTGGTTGAAAAATCGGAAGCCCTAGAAGATGATACAAACAACTATAGTATAGAGACAAACAATGTCTTTCTTATAACCTTCAAAATTGCGGGGGAATCACTCTTTTCTATATCAAAGTGTCATTTTGGTTAGGTTGTTAGTATTCCAGAGTTTTCTAACTAAATTGTGTCATTGGATTTATCATGTGACCAATTTGCAACTTTAAAAAAAATTCTGATGTTTTCTAAAGAGTATGTGCCAACAGGAAAGAATTACTTAAACAAGCACTATCTTCTCAGTTTAATTAATCAAACCTTTCACTTGGTCTTTAGAGTATAATTAAATCAGATAGCCTCAGAATGGACTGCTTGCTGGTGCTGCTTAGAAAATATGCTTAACCTCAACAATTTTGCCCATCTTTCAGCTAAACTGTTTTGATTAACAGCCCAAGTAAGTTTCTAGCCTTTAATAAAAGCCCTTATTCATGAGAACCTGGGGTATTGGGCAACATCATGAACAATCTCGCCAGATCTATTCTCATTTGTCATTAATAACTTTGTAGGCATTATTCAAAATTATCCAGATTTATAAAATAATATTAACAATTCAAAGACTTTAAAAATATTCAATAATCTCTAACAGTGCATATTTGGCAAGCAAGCAAGGCATTGGCAAGCAAACAAATCAATATTACCAAAATAAAACTCACCACACAAACATAGAAATATACACCACATGCCTCCATCAAATATTTCATTTTTAAACATATGTTTATATAGGATCTCATTTTTTTCTAGGCTTGATTGGGTTTTCTTTCTTATTGCTTTTTTTTTTTTTTAATGTATGTTTATTTATTTCGAGAAAGAGAGAGAAAGAGAGAGAGAGAAAACGTGAGCAGGGAAGGGACACAGAGAAAAGAGAGAATCCCAAGCAGTCTCCACATGGTCAGCACAGAGACTGACGTGGGGCTTGATCACATGACCATGGTATCAAGAGTTGAACACCTCAACTGACTGAGCCACCCAGGTGCCCCTCTGACTGCCTCTTAATATACATTTCTTATAAATTGTTGGCTATACTATATGCTTATAGAAGCTTTATTAATTTCAGAATTTTAGTTTAAATAACTTTAGTTCTGTTATTTTTCCCCATATTTTCATGGTATCGCTTTTTAACCTTAATGTACTTTATAAATCATGTTGACCTTAAAACATTCCCCTACATTTGGCAATTTTCTTACTTGACAGATGGCACTGTTTTATTTTTCCCAAATGTTTACATGGATGCACCATAACTGGTATAAAAACAATTATCTCTGGAATGATATTAGTTATTCCTTTACAAGAGAAAAATAATCAACAGCCAAAATCATGATCTTATTAATGTCCTTTCCAAAATCAACAGTAATATTGGTTTCATTAATGTGATTTGTCTTGTTAAATTTGAGGCCTTATGTTCTAGGGTAACCTAAGGTGAATATTTGTTTCAGTCTGAGAAACTAAAGTATAGGTGGGGCTCCCTACAGTAACTAAGAACATGCAGGATCCAATTGCTATTAGGAGAATAAGCTTTTGGGTTTTTTTTTATGCCCTCCTTTTGTTCCTGAGTGGCAAGGTCACTTCTGGCTGAAACCCACTGGCCAATTTTCCCTTTGCCTTGGAAAAGTCAGAATTAATTGGGCAGGGGGATTGTTCTAATACCTGGGATCTGTACTACCATAGGGCATCAAATAGTCAAAGAAGAATTCTTCATTTTCAGTTCCAGTAACATAGATATGAGTCATCCATCATACTTTTAATGAGTCATAGTCTGTCACTTTTCTTTTAAACAAGAAACTGTGAAAAATACTTCTTTATCAAACCCCTAAAATCTGATAAAATGTCAACTTATACATTTTTGTTTTACAACACATGACATAACTTTTAGATTCAAAATTGATCAGTATTTCCAATGTTCATTAGGGAATAAATGATGTAAGAAAGGAAAATGTTCACACCAAGAGGACATCCAGAGGACTGTGCCCTCAGAAAAATTTCATGTTATCACCATGCTCTTGTTGGAGTCCCAGTAACCCACTGTTTGTTCTGGTCTTTCTGAGTCCAGAAGTAACAGATCCCTGAAGCATTTGCTATTGTGAAATTTTATTTGTAAAATTTATATTATTCTAGTTCCATCATAACATTGGAATAATGTGGTTTAGATAATGGAGTCTATTACTAATAGATCCTGATGATTCTGGTAACTGATTTTAATTAGTAAATAAAGAAATAGAGAAAGGTGTCCATGCTTCTGGAGGATGAAGCAAGTTTAAAACCTTGGATGCCAGGCCAAACTGAAGGAAATGAGAAGGTTCAAATTTCAAAGCAGGACAGCAGCTACCTAGAAATTTAGATAACAGGGTATTTATAGAAGGTATTCCATATGTACACCCAGGGCTAAATATACAGAGAATAAGATACAGCTATACACAGGTAGTATTTTGCAATTATTGCCTTAGTCTAACACTGTTCCATTTCAGTCCTTTGTAGAGGATCTTTCTCTTGTCCCCAGTTCACTTTCTCCTACAAACGTACTAGGCATAGTTAGAAAATATTCTATGTGAGGTTTTAGATTTTGCTTGTATAACTTTTATATTTCATAATATTATATTATTTGCAGCAGAAAAATTTGTCAGTCCATATCCTTCTGTGACCATACTTGTAGACCCTGATATTCTCCTTCAGTACAAATACTTTTGTTATTAAATATATAAGAATAATGAAGAGTTTATTTCATTATGTAGTAAAAATGTATGCGGTTTCAAAACGCTTTTTTTTTTTAAAGTTATATAACCATGGAAGTTCTCATCAATCACTTTGATATCACAGATACTAGCCTGATTTTCACATATGTAGGACAGAGAACACAGCAATGTAAAAACATTTAATAAGGGCGCCTGGGTGGCTCAGTTGGTTAAGCAGCCGACTTCGGCTCAGGTCACGATCTCAAGGTTCGTGGGTTTGAGCCCCGCATCGGGCTCTGTGCTGACAGCTCAGAGCCTGGAGCCTGCTTCGGATTCTGTGTCTCCCTCTCTCGCTGACCCTCCCCTACTCTTGCTCTGTTTCTCTCTGTATCAATAATAAATGAAAAATAAATAAAAATAAATAAATAAAAACATTTAATAAGTAAGCCACTGGGTTGAAAGACATTTGATCATCAGTGATAACTTCCAATTTTCTAATATTGGTTAACTAGATGGATCATAGTGCTATCAACTGAGGCAGAAAATACTGCAGGAAGAAAAGTTCCCAAGGCATAGAAGATGATAAATTTTGAAACAGCGGCATTGAAGTTCTTCTGGGATATCAATGTAGTAGTTTATGGGAACAATTTGCATAGTAATTAAGAGAGTAGATACAGATTTGAGACTCCTAAATCTATGGACTTGGACAACTATGAGGATGTATAAAATCAGTTAGGATGATTTTGTAAGATTAATGAGTTGATGTAAAAGCGTGAACTTTGAGGGAACAACAATAATTTAAAGGTCAGAGAGATGAAGAGTAGTCCAGATATAAGACTAGAAAAAATTGTTCACAGATTTTATGGAGAATCAAGGAAATGGGTATCACAGAAGCCAAGAAAAGAGATTTTGGTAGTGATGAAGTTGGTACTAATAGTTCCACACTCAGAAGGTATGCCAAACATAAGACTTGATGCACCTGTTTTGGAAAATCAGGTAATTCTTGGTGACCCTAGTAAAAGCAATTATATAACATAAACATATTAGATAAAGATTCGATTTCTGTAAATTCATGAATGAATAAAAGGTAAGAGTAAATAAAAATGGAAGGAGAAACAGCAGATTAACAAAGACAATATGAGAAGAGTGTTTATTATAATTGCAAGGACAAAAATTTATTGGTTAAAGGTGAAAAACCATTAGAGGAAGGAGATGGCTGATAAAGAAAGAGCCAAGAGAAGGCAAGAATGAGTGGTTGACAAAGCAAAAAATATAAATATTTAAAATAAGAGATATCTTTTCCTCCAAAACTAGGCAGAAGAAACTAAGGTGGATATCTAGGTGGTGAGAAGGGTGTCAGGAAGTTTTTGGAGATCAGATAAAATAAGCTCTAGCTCTACAATTAAGCAGGCTTCAAGACTAGGGGGCAGAATGAGAAAAAGTGGGAAAGTGCTGTGGAACTGGATCCTTTCTATTTGAAAAATTTTGTAAAGGTAGCCAAGATTCAAAATCAGGTTATAGTGACCTGTCTGAATATGTATATTATTTTCTCACAGTACTTCATGCATGTGTTTAAAAGTACTAGAAGTACAGTACAGCACAGCACAGATGAAAGGCTGGTGTATCTCAGGTGAGCAATGTGAAAGGACAGGGGTATAAGGCAATTAGGAGTTTGGTTTCAGTATAATTTTGATCTAGGGATCTAGGCAAGAGGATTGCAGTATAGGAACTGATAAACTGAGGGATACTGAAATATGAAAATATTAGGGATATCTATGAAGACAGGATAGAGTAGCATTTAAGAATATTACTCGAGGAGCTCCTGGATGGCTCAGTCTCTTGATTTTGGCTCAGGTCATGATCTCACAGTTTGTGAGACTGACTCCTGTGTTGGGCTCTATGCTGACAGCATGGAGCCTGCTTGGGATTCTCTCCCCCTGTCTTTCTGTCCCTTCTCTGCTTGTGCTCTCTCTCTCTCTCATCATAAATAAATAAACTTAATAAAAAGAGAGAGAATATTACTCAATATCAGTTCTTACTACCATCTAGGATGGCGCCTTATCATAGAATATTTGTTGTTTTTTTCATTACCCTGTCTAATCATCTGCAAAATGGGAAGAATAGTAAAATACATTTCAAAGAATTGAGATGACTAAATGCTTGTAAACTGCTTAGTATAATACCTTGCAAAAAGCAGATGCTCAAAAACTCTTTACTATGATTATTACTATGATTTTTTTTTTGCAAATTCTGCCAAACTGATTACTTCCTTTGAGCGCAGTTGCTCCTATGCGGTTCATTAGCTCTCAATTAGACTGCAGCTATTCTCATAGGTTAACCTCTTTTTTATTTGTCTCTCCCCACTAAAATTTTATGTATCTGCAGCTATTTTAATCTTCTAAAGAAGACGTAGACTTTTGAACATCTTCTGCTACAGGTGTTTCACTTTGTTCTACTGACCAGAGTATACATAAATTCCTTAATTAAATGCTAGTACAATAAGACTATCAGTTCATAAGTCATTTAAAAAGTAACTCTAAATAATAATAATAATAATAATAATAATAACAACAACAACTCTATGGGTGCCTGGGTTGCTTGGTCAGTTAAGCGTCTGACTCTTGATCTTGGCCCAGGTCATGATCTCTCAGTTCATGGGACTGAGCCCTGCACTGGGTTCTGCACTGACAGTGCAGAGCCTGCTTGGGATTCATTCTCTCTCTCTCTCTCTCTCTCTCTCTCTCGCTCTCTCTCTCTCTCTCCTCTGTGTACATGCTCTCTCAAAAATAAACTAACTTAAAAAAAATAAATAATAAAAAGTAAGTCTAGTCTGTAAAAAAAATAAGCGACTCAACCAATTGAATAGTTGCATTATTTGTCTTTGCTTATATGTTTTTTTAATTAGTAAGAACATTTAACGTGCAGTCTACGCTTTTAACATTTTTGAGTATACAATACAGTATTACTAGTTATAATCACAATGTTGAGCAGCAGACCTCCAGAAATTATTCATTTTGTATAAATGAAACTTTATATCTGTTGAATAACACCTGTCCCTTTCCCTATCCCCTTCAGCCCATGGCTACCAATGTCTTAATCTCTGCTTTTATGCATTTGGCTATGTGAGATAACTCATGTAAGTGGAATGACACAATATCTGTCCTTCTATAACAGGGTTGCTTCACTTAGCTCACTGTGCTCCAGGTTTATGTGTGTTTCTGTATCACAAGGTTTATTTCCCTTTTACAGCTGGATAATATTCCATTGTATGTTTTTGCTACATTTTAATTTTCCATTCATCTATTTATGGACATTTAAGTTATTTTCACCTTTTGTTTTTTGTAAATAATGTTGCAATGAACATGGAAGCACAAATGTCTCTTTTGAGATCTTAATTTCTATTATTTTGGATAAAAACCTATAAGTGGGATTTCTAGATCCTATGGTGGTTCTACTGTTAATTTTTTGAGGCACCCCCCCCCCTCTGCATACTGCTTTCCCTATGTGCTGTACCATTTTACATTCTTACCAGTTCTCCTCATTCTGGTCAACACTTGTCATCTTTTGTTATTTAAATAACAACCATCCAAAAGATGTGAAGTAACATCTTATTGTGGTTTTGATTTACATATCTATGATATTGAACATCCTTTCATATATTTATTTGGCCACTTCTTAGTCTTCTTTTAAGAAATATCTATTCAATTCCTTTGCCCCCCCCCCTTTTTAAATCATGTTAATCTGTTTTTTTTATTGAGCTGAAGCAATTCCTTTTAAATTTGGGTATTAACTCCTTATCAGATAAAAAGTTTGCAAATGTTTTCTTGCATTCCATACACTGCCTTTTCACTCTTTTGTCCTTTGTCATGCAGAAGCTTTTTAGTTTGATGTAGTTCTATTTGCTTAATTTTGCTTTTGTTGGCTGCATGCTGTTAGTATTATATGTAAGAATTAATTGCCAAGGCCAGTGTCATTAATATTTCCCCTTAGGTTTTCACCTATAAGTTTTATAGTTGTTTATATGTTTAATCCATGTTTAATTGTGTTTTGTGTCTGGTGTAAGCTAAGGTCAAATTTAATTGTTTTGCCCAAGAAGAACCAGTTTTTTCAACACCTTTTGTTGAAGAGATTGTCTTTTTTCCATTGTGTATGTTTAGCACCTTTGTCAAAGATCGGTTGAGTGTATCTGTATAGGTTTATTCCTGGGATCTCTGTTCTGTTCCATTAGTATATATACATGTCTTTATACTAGTACCATACTGGTTTAATTACTAATTACTACCTTCGGAAAATATCTCAAAATCAGGAAGTATAGTGCCTCCACCTTTGTTTTTTGTTTGTTCCCTCAAGATTCCTTCGACTATTTTGGGTCTTCTGTGGTTCTATATGAATATTAGAATTTCTTTTTCTATTTCTATAAAACATGGTCTTGAAATTTTCATAGGGATTCAATTGAATCATAGATTCCTTTAGGTAGTGTGGACAATTTAACAGTATTAATTCCTCCAATCCATGAATATGAATGTACTTCCATTTATTTATGCCTTCCTTAATTTCCATCAAATTAGTTTTATGGTTTTCAGGGTACAGGTCTTTCACCTTTAGTTAGGTTTATTCCTAAGTATGTTATTATTTTTGATGCTATTGTAAATAGGATTGGTTTCCAATTTTCTTTCTAGATAGTTCATTTTTAGTGGTTAGTAACAAAGTTGATTTTTGTATGATGAATTTTTATTCTGAAATTTTACTGAATTTATTAGCTATAAATTTTTTAATGTGGAGTCTTTAGGATTTTCCATATATAAGATCATGACATCTAAAAATAAAAATAATTTTACTTCCTCTATTCTGACTTAAATGCATTTTATTTCTTTTTTTCTTGTCTAATTGTTCTGGGTAGGATTTTCACTACTATGTTGAATAGAAGTAGCAAGAATAATCATTCATACTTTTTTCCTAATCTTTGAGGAAAAGCTTTCCAATGTTCACTGATGAGAAATTTGTTATCTTTGGGCTTCTCACTTATGGCCATTATTGCAATAATTTTCTTCTATTACTAGTTTGCTGAAAGGGTATAGAATTTTATTAGTTGTTTTTGCTCTGTCTATTGAGATGATCATGTAATTATTTTTCCTTCATTTTGTTAACGTGGACCATAACATTACTTCTGTATGTTGAACCAGTCTGGTTTTGCAGGGATAAATATTATTGTTCATGTTTATGATGATTTTATTGTGGTATTGGATTTGGCATGCTAGTATTTTGATGACTATTTTTGCATTTGTGTTCATCCAGGATTTTCCATTTTCTTTTGTTTTTAGTAGTGTCTTTGTCTGGCTTTGGTATCAGGGTAATGCTGGCTTCAAAAAATTTTGTCTGGAGACTTCTGGGGAAGATGACAGAGTAAGAGGATCCTGAGATCACCTCTCCCCATGTAGGTATTTCTACATAACTCCTACATCAGAATAAATAACCCAGAAAACAACCCAAAGTCTATAGAACAGACACTCCATAGAAAAATGTAGGGAAAATTAAGTATATCTATAAAAAGCAGTCAAGGGATTCATGATGTAAGAAATGACACCATATACCTAAAAAATGGTTGGAAGAGGAGTAAAAAGTTAGTGCTTTTAGAATGGATTCAAACTTAAGGGACTAACAACTGAATAGAGATGGGGAAATGGATAAGATGCTACATATGTGCCTAATTGTAACCACAAATCAAAATCAGTAATAGATATACAAAAAATAAAGGAATCTAGGTATATCACTAAAAAAAAAAAAAAAAAAAAACCCATCAAGCCATGACAGAAGAGTGCAGGAGAAGAAAGCAACAGAGGAGAAATTCAAAAGGAACTGTAAAACAGGTAACATAATGGCAATAAATACACACCTATCATAATTATTTGAATGTAAATGGACTGAATGCTCCAATAAAAAGCCCTATGGTGACAAAGTGGATAAAAAAGCAAAAGCAAGACCCATCTATATACTGTCTTCAAGAGACTTATTTCAGACCTAAAGACACAGGCAGATTGAAAGTGGAGGGATGGAAAAACTTCATCGTGCAATAGAAGTGCAAGGAAAGTCAGGGTTACAATACTTAATACTGGACAAAATAAGGGTGCCTGGGTGGCTCAGACAGTTGAGCATCCAGCTTCAGCTCAGGTCATGATCTTGCAGTTAGTGAGTTCAAGCCCTGTGTCAGGATCTATGCTGACAGCTCGGAGCCTGGAGCCTGCTTCAGATTCTGTGTCTCCCTCTCTCTTCCCCTTCCCCATTCACACTCTGTCTCTCTCTATCTCAAAATAAATAAATAAATAAATAAAAATAAACATTAAAAATACAAATATTGGACAAAATAGATTTTAGAACAAAGGGTATAACAAGAGACGAAGGACACTATATAATCGTAAGAGGAACAATCGAACAAAAAGATAAACAACTGGAAATATTTATGCACTCAACATAGAAGCATCCAAATTCATAAAACAGCTACTAACATAAAAGAAGTAAACAATAGTAATATGTTAACAATAGCAGACTTTAACACCCCCACTTACATCAATGGATAGATCATCCAAACAGAAAATCAATAAGGAAACAATGGCTTTGAATGACATATTGGACAAGATGGATCTAACAGATATATTCAAAGCATTCCATCCCCAAACAGCAGATTATACATTCTTTTCAAGTGCACATGGGGCAGTCTCCAGAATAGATCACATTTTGGGCCAAAAGATAAATCTCAATTTCTAAGTTTAAAAATATTGAAGTCATAGCATCTTTTCTGACCACAACACTATGAAACTAGAAATCAACCAAAGGAAAAAATCTGGAAAGAACACAAATAAATATAGATTAATAACATGCTACTAAACAATACATGTGTCAACCAAGAAATCAAAAAAGATATAAAAAAAATACATGGAGGCAAATGAAAATGAAACACAGCAGTCCAAAATATTTGGAATGAAGCAAAAGCTGTTGTAAGAGTGAAGTTTATAGTAATGCATGACTACCTCAAAAAGCAAGAAAAATCTCAAATAAAAACCAAACCTTACATGTAAAGGAGCTAGAAAAAGAACAAACAAAACCCCAAGCCAATAAAAGAAAGAAAATAATAAATATTAGAGCAGAAATAAATGAAATACAAACTAAAAAACCAATAGAACAGATCAATGAAACTAGGAGCTGGCTCTTTGAAAAGATCAACAAAATTCATAAACCATTAGGCTCATCAAAAAAAAAAAAAAGAAGAGAAGACTCAAATACTCAAAATCAGAAATGACAGAGGAGAAACACCAACCAATATCACTGGAATACAAAGGATTATAAGAGAATATTATGAAAAATTATATGCCAACAAATTGGACAACCTAGAAGAAATGGATACATTTCTAGAAACATATATCTACCAAAACTGAATCAGGAAGAAATAGACCATTTGAATAGACCAATTACCACAAATGAAATTGATTTAGTAATCAAAAAACTCCCAAAAACAAAAATCCATATCAGATGGCTTCACAGGTGAAATCTACCAAATACTTAAAGAAGATATAATATCTATTTTTCTCAAACTATTCCAAAAAATAGAAGATTTTTTGAATTTTTCCAAATTCACTCTATGAGACCAGCTTACCCAATGTCAAAACCAGGTGAAGACATTACAAAATAAAGTTAACTATAGGCTAATATCCCTGATGCAAAAACCCAACAAAATATTAGCAAACCAAATCCAAGAATACATTTAAAAAGTCATACACCATGATCAAGTAGGATTTCTTCCTGGCATACAAGAGTGGTTCAATATTTGTAAATCAATCAGTGTGATATAACACATCAATAAGAGAGAGGATAAAAACCATATGATCATTTCAATAGATACAGAAAAAGAACTTGACTAAGTACAGCATCCATTCATAATAAAAACCCTCAAAAAAGTAGGGTTAGAGGTAACATACCTCAACATCAGAAAACCTATTTATGAAAAACTCACAGCTAACATCACACTCAATGGGGAAAAACTGACAGCTTTTCCCCTAAGATCGGGAGCAAAACAAGGATGTCCATGCTAACCACTTTTATTCAACATAATACTAGAAGTTGTAATCACAGTGATCAGACAAGAAATAAAAGACATCCAAATTGGTATGGAAGAAATAAGGCTTTCACTATTTGTAGATGGCATGATACTATATATATAGAAAATTCTAAAGCGCTATCAGAAAATTACACAAACAGATAAATGAATTCAGTAAGGTCACAGAATACAAAATCAATATACAGAAACCTACTGCATTTCTATATGCTAATAATGAAATAGCAGAAAGAGACATTAAGAAAACAATCCCATTTACAATTGCACGAAAAATCATAAATTCCCAGAAATAAACCTAACCAAGTTGGTTGACCTGTACTATGAAAACTATAAAACATTGACAAAAGAACCTGAAGATGACACAAGCAAATGGAACATTATTGCATGTTCATGTACCAAAAGAACAAATATTGTTAAATGTCCATACTACTCAAAGCAATTGACAGATTGAATACAAACCCTATCAAAATATCAACAGCATTTTTCACAGAACTAGAATAAATAATCCTGAAATTTTTATGGAACCACAAAAGGTCCCAAAGAGCTAAAGGAATCTTGGCAAGAACAAAACTACAGGTATCAGAATCCCAGATTTCATGGTATACGACAAGGCTCCAGAAATCAAAACTGTAGGATACTGTAAAAACTAAGCAAGTAGATCAAATTAAACAGAATAGAAAACCCAGAAAAGAAATAAATCCCAAATTTTATGACCAATCATTCTATAACAAAGGAGGGAAATTCTTGCAATGGGAAAAAGTCTCTTCAACAAATTGGCAAAACTAGACAGCGACATGCAGAAGAATGAAACTAGACCATTTTCTTATACCAAATGCAAATGTAAACTCAAGATGGATCTAAATGTGACATCTGAAACCATAAAAATCTTAGAAGAGAACATAGGCAGTGATTTCTATGACACTGGCCACAGCAACATTTTCCTAGATTTTCAAAGTAAGGGTAACAAAATTAAAAATAAACTTTTGGGACTACATAAAAATACAAAGCTTTGGGGCTCCAGGGTGGCTCAGTCTTTTAAGCATCTGACCCTCGATTTCAGCTCAGGTCATGATCTCACAGTTAGTGAGATTGAGCCCTGTGTTGTGCTTTACACTCACAGTGCAGAGCCTAGTTGGGATTCTTCCAGTCCCTCTCTCTCTGCCTCTCCCCAACTCTCTCTCTCTCTCTTTCTCTCAAAATAAATAAATAAGCATTTTAAAAAATCTCTGCACAGCAAAGGAAACACAAAACAAAAAGACAACCTACTGAAATGGTGAAAATAGTTGAAAATGATATATCCAGTAAGGGGTTAGTATCCACAATATATAAAGGACTTCTCCAACCCAACACCAAAAAACAAAAGAAAACAAAAGAAAATCATGCACCAAATAATCCAATTAAAAATTTGCCAAAGCCATGAACAGACATTTCTCCAAAGAAGACATGGAGATGGCCAAAAGACACATAAAAAGAGGCTCAATATCACTAATCATCCAGGAAATGCAAATTAAATACAATGAAATATCACCTCACACCTGTCAGAATGGCTAAAATCAAAAACGAATACAAGTGTTAGCAAAGATGTGGAGAAAAAGGAACACTTGTGCATTGTTGGTGGGAATGCCAACAGGTGCAGCCACTGTGGAAAATAGTATGGAGTTTCCTCAAAGAATTAAAAATAGAATTACTATATGATCTAGTAACCACACTACTAGGTATTTACCCAAATAATACAAAAATCCTAATTCAAAAAGATATATGCACACATATGTTTATACAGCATTATTTATAATAGCCAAATTATGGAAACAACTCAAGTGCCCATTGATAGAATAATGGACGAAGAATAGGTCACACACACACACACACTGGAATATTACTCAACCATAAAAAGAATGAAGTCTTGCCATTTGCAACAACATGGATGGATATAAAGAGTATAATGCTAAGTGAAATAGGTCAGTCAGCCAAAACAAAAATAAATAAAAACAAAAACCTCATGATTTCACTTATATGCATAATTTAAGAAACAAACAAAGAAAAAAAGACAAACAAAAAATCAGACTGAAATATAGAGGACACACTGGCAGTTACCAGAAGGGAGGTAGGTGGGAGATGGGTGAAACAGGTGAAGGGTGAAGAGTACACTTCTAATGATGAGCAATGAGTAATGTGTAGAATTGTTGAATCACTCTAATGTACACCTAAAACTAATATAACACTGTATGTTAGTTACACTGGAATTAAACAAATAATAAATGGAAATGCATCCTCTGTGCATAAGTTGGAATATTTCATGAAGTGAAAATGGCAGTACTACCCAAATGTATTTCTTCTACATTTTATAATTGTTGTCAATCCCTTACAATCCAACCTTTCAGACAGTGTAGTTTGCATCTCTTAAAGTCTTTTATAATTTTCATTGGTGTGCTTAATGTTTTGAACTTATGGACAAAACATTTTTTATGTCTTCAAAAAATGAATTTGGAGACGCTCCTCCTTCTTCAATTTTTGGAAGAATTTGAGGACTGGTGTTAATTCTTAAATGTTTGGTAGAATTCACCAGTAAAGCCATTTGGTCTTGGGATTTTCTTTATGAGAGATTTTTGTTACTGATTCAATCATTTTCCTGGATATAGATGTGTTCAGATTCCTGGATATAGATGTGTTCAGATTTTCTGTATTTTTATGATTCAGTTTGGTAGTTTATCCATATCTTCTAGGTGATCCTATTTGTTTGAATTTAATTGTTCACAGTAGTCTCTCATAATCATATTTACTTTTGTGGCATCAAATGTAATGTCTCTTTCTTTCTGATTTTGAGTTTTCTCTCTCTCCTTTTTCCTTGGTCTAAGTGCAGTTTTGCCAATTTTCTTGATCTTTTAAGAAAAACCATCTCTGAATTTTACTTTTTTCTATTTTTAAATTCTGTATTTTATTTCTGCTTAATCTTTATTATTTCCTCCCCACTGCTTCCTTAGGCTTAGTTTGTTCTTCATTTTTTATTTTCTTGAGGTGTTGTTAGGTTATATATATATATTTTTTTAAATACAGGCATTCATCACTATAAACTTCCCTCTTAGTAATGTTTTTGCTGCACCCCATCGGTTTTGTTATATTGTGATTCATTTTCACTTGTCTAAAGATATTTTCTGATTTCCTTTTCAATTTCTTCTCTGAGCTAGTAGTTGTTCAGGAATCTATCTTAAATTTTCACATAATTGTGAATTTTCCAATTTTCCTTCTGCTATTATTTCAAGTTTCTGTCTTCACTTGTTTTTATAGCACTTATTTATAATCTGATAATAGAGATTACATTATTTGTGGGAATAGTAGGAATAATATATCAAACAAATTGATTCTTCTGTCTAGAAATAGCAAGCGGTATCGACATGAATGTGTGTGTATGAAAAAGTTCATCATATTGTCCTTACTGTTTTGTAATCTGCTTCACAATCTTAATGTACAGTGAACATCTTTCATTCACTTTTTACATATGATATGAGTAGTTTTTTTTATATTTATGATGTTAAAACATGATCATACATCATTATTTTTGTACAATTTCATTTCTGAAAATTAATCTTTTGGAATTGTGGGCCTAATATTATTAGGAGAAAATGAAATAAAGAGAAAAAAGTAAAAGAGAAAGAATCAAATGGGAGGATCACATTATTTTACTTATTTTTTAAAAACATAAATTCATGGGGCACCTGGGTGGCTCAGTCAGTTAAGAGTTCGACTTTGGCTCAGGTCATGATCTCACAGTTTGTGAGTTCGAGCCTCATGTATGGCTCTGTGCTGACAGCTTAGAGCCTGGAGCCTGGTTCAGATTCTGTGTCTCCCTCTCTCTGCCCCTCCCCTGCTCTCGCTCTCTCTCTCTCTCTCTCTCTCTCTCTCAATAACAAACATTAAAAAATGTTTAAAAATATAAATTCACTTTGAAGATATAATGGAGATAAAATAATATTTACTAAATAACAAAAAATTATAGTTATCATTATAACATATGATTGAAGAAACTCTATTATCATCACCCTTTACAATTTTTCAGCCTACCCATTCATTTTAGTTTTTACTGTCTTAATTTGTTTTTTTACTTATGGTTATTTTATTTCATTCTGCTGTAGTAATATTAGTCTATATATATTTTCCTCTTTAATATGTCTAGTCCTTGTATATTTAAGTTTGTCAAATATATATCCTCTCATTTTTTTATTTGTATTTAATTTGAGAGCATCCATTAAATGCTATATAAATAAATGTCTTATTTGGCAAATTATTAATAAAAGTATATTTTCCTGTTTTTCTGGAAACCTTTTTATTAATGTTTAGAACTTTAAATAAAACCGCCTGCATAAGTAAAAGTTGGCATGAGTGTTATGGCTAGTTTCTTCATTACAAAAATATTAATTCTGATCAACTACCATGAAGACAACTCTGAAACTTGCAAATTTTGTATAAAATTTTTTAGAAATTAAATTTTCCCTTTCAAAGAAAAAGAAAAAGAAAAGAAAATATGAAAATCTATTCTATTTGGAATAATTGAAAGGAATAAGGAAGGCCTTAGTAAAGTTAAAATTAGTTGATATACATATCAAGGCAGTGTGATATGGTGGGGAAGGACCAGGTTTTATTTATAGTAAGAAATACTTGGGCTTATTTTTGTTTTGTCCCTAACAGGTATAGAGACTTGTCAAATAATTTAACCTCTATCAGTTTCCTCTGAGTCTAAGGAGTAAAGGCCGGAACTCGTAGATATTTATGGCAGTTCCTAAAATCTCTATGACTTTGGCAATGTAAGCTTCTGTGTACTAATCACTCTACCTTGAAGACTTGTATCTATTTCACAGAGATTTGAGCAAATGAAATGCCTCACTGGACACTTTAGTAGATTCTTTCATATAAGTGAACCATCACTTATCAAAACTTCATTAAGCTAGATAGGCCATTCGAGTGTCTACTGACATTACCAGTGAGATGAACTGGCTTGTAGGGGATCAGAAGCATAGTAATATAAAAAGTGTAAAATGCTGAAAACAGTTATCCATCCATTTTGCATTGTTAGACCTTGACTGGATATTCCAGTACTATTTGTTATTGACAGGCTCTCTGTCATCTCTGCATTGTAGGTAGCCCTTTCAATGGTATAGTCCATACCATTGCTAAATACGTTGCAACAAGGTAGTTAAAATACAATAATGTATAACTTTTCACTTGAAGAAAAATAATGCAAAGTGTTTGAAGATTTCTGCCACTTTGATATACCCTGTGTGTGCTTTTTAATCTATTCTCATTTTCTTTTATGCAATACTCAAAGATATAAAATAGTGTTCCTTTAGTTAAACAGCCTTTCAAATATGGGTTACACATCATTCTTCCTTTGCTTGATTTCACCGTATGAATTAATTTTGCTTTTTTTGATACTTTTATTATCTTTTCTCTCTTTCTTTATTCAAAATTGACTTTATACATTTTAAGTGTTAACTGGTTTGTCCTTGGTAGTTCCCTTTACATCAAAGCTTATCTACACGATGCCAGACATTTCATCTGACACATACCTTTTACGATGCTTGTAGGTATACTCTATTAACACACACTGGGCCTTTGATGACCACAGCTTAAACTTTTGGTTTTAAGAGAAAGAAGGATGATAAAATAGTCTGATTTTAGTTTATGTTGTATTCATCAAATCTTGAGGTCCTACTGTAATACTTTAGATTCCCCATTTGGTGTAAAACCTCTTAATAATGAAAAATAAGGACTCTGATAGAAATAAAATTTACATTTTCTAAATTGTTTAAAACCATTTCCCTTCTATCCTAGCCTAAAATATCTTTACATTTTCTTATTGGATATGCACTCTGATTTTACAATTACCATTTTATTCCATAGGAGTTACAGAATAAGGTCAAAGTACAAATAAGTAAGTTCGGAGTCTGACAGGATAGCAGAAAACTGTCAAAAATCATTTTACAACGGTATTGCAGATATATTCCTATGTATGTGGCATTTATTAGCATGAAAATAAATAATGCTAGTTACTATATGGCAGAAAACCATATAGACCAAACAAGAAGAGGTGTGTATCCTGTGTTATTGCCAGATTGTTCCTTACAAAAATTTCACCAATCATTCATGACTGCATTTATATACACCTAAATTTAATATCGTTGCACCAAAGAGCAATATATTTACAAAGTATATTTTAAAAGTATGTTAATTATATAGTCACATCTACAAATCATCTTTATTTATTAGCATAAAATTCATGATTTATAGGAACATGCACACATTTTACATTTAAAAAATATTTTGGCACTTTTGTCTTTGATAGTTAAAGTCACTGATGATAAAGAGAAAAAAGACTGAGTAAGGGTTATTAGAAGAATTAATATCATTAAGATGTACCTGCTACCCAAAGCAATATACAGATTGAATGCAATTCCTACCTGAATTCAAATGACATTTTTCACATAAATAGAACAAACAATCCCAAAATTTGTATGGAACCACAAAAGACCTTAAATTGCCAAATCAATCTTAAGAAAGGAAAACAAAGCTGGAGGTATCACTTTCTGACTTCAAATTATATTACAAAGCTGTAGTAAGCACACAGAATTGTACTGCCTAAAAATGAAAGAATATAGCAAGGGAACAAAATAGAGAACCCAGAAATAAATCCATGCACATATGGTCAATTAATTTACAACAAAGGAGCCAAGAATATACAACAGGGAAGTACAGTCTTTTCAAAAAATGGTGCTGGGAAAACTGGACAGCCACATGAGAAACAATGAAACTGGACCCCTATATTATACCATACACAAATGTCAACTTTAAATATACTCAAAAGGAAGACCTGAGTTCATAAAACCCCTGAAGAAAACATAAGTGGTAAATTCCTCTGCATTGTCTTGGAAATAATTTATTTTATTTTGATTTTAAGTTTATTTACTTATTTAGGGGGTGAATAGGGGCAGAAAGAGAGAGACTGAGAGAATTCCAAGCAGGCTCTACATTGTCAGCATGGAGCCTGACTCAGGGCTAGAACCCAGAAACTGAGATTCTGGCCTGAGCCAAAATCAAAAGTTGGATGTTTAACTGACTGAGCCACCCAGGTGCCCTGATTTTTTTTATTTTAATTTGACACCAAAAGAAAAGGCAACTAAAGCAAAAATCGACAAGTGGGACTAAATCAAACTAAAAGTTTTTGCGCGGCCAAAAAAAAAAAAAAAAACTACCAAAAAAATGAAAAGGCAATCTGTTGAATGGGAGAAAATATTTTCAAACAATATATCTGATAAGAGATTAATATCCAAACTATATAAGAAACTTAAAACTGGATGGAGAAAAAAAAGGAGAGGAGGAGGAGGAGGAGGAATCGGAGGGTGGCAGAGGAGGAGGATAATGAAGGAAAGTAATTTAAAAATGTCAGAGGAAGTGAATAGACATTTTTCCAAAAGTAGACATACAGATGGTCAACAAGTACATAAGCTACTCTACATCGTTACCCATTAGGGACACTAAAATTACAACTGCAATGAGGTATCACTTCATACCTGTTAGAATGTGTATTATCAAAAACACAAATATTAACAAGTGTGGGTGAGGATGTGAAGAAAAGGGAATCCCTGAGCACTGTTTGTGGGAATGCAAATTATGGAGCCACAATGGAAACCGTATGGATATTCCTCAAAAAATTACAAAAACAGTATGGATTCCTCAAAAAATTAAATATGGAACTACCGTTTGTTCCAGCACTCCCACCTCTGCATATATCGAAAGGAAAATAAAACAGGATATTAAAGAGATAGCTTTATTCCATGTTCGTTGCAGCATTATCACAATAGCCAAGATATAGAAACAATCCATAAGTGTCAACCAATGGATGAGTGGACAAAGAAGATATGACATACACACACACACACACACACACACACACACTGGAATATTATTCAGCTATGAAAAAGAAGGAAATCCTGCTTTTTATGACACCATTGATGGACCTTGAGAGCATTATATGAAGTGAAATAAGCTACATAGAAAAAGACAAATGCAGTATGCTACCACTGAAATGTAAAATCTTAAAAAAAAAAGTCGATGTCATAGAAACAGAGATAGAAACGTAGTTGTCGGGATCTGGAGGGTGCAACAGGTTGATAAAGGATATAAACTTTCAGCTAAACGATCAGTAAAGTATGAGGATCTAATGTAAACCATGATGACTATACTTGATGACACTGTATAAATATATGATTAAAATGTTTTAATACAGAACTTTAATGTTCTCAGAAAAAAAAAGATAAATATGTACGGTGATAGATGTATGGATGTGTTACTTTACTACAAGAGGGGAATTCTTTCACTATGTTTATATATTCAAATTACCATGATGTACATTTTAAATATCTTGACAATTTTGTCAGTTTATATCACTAAAAGTGAAGTTTTAATAAATATTACTTTTTAATATTGGAATTTAAAAAAATTCTACCATATTAACTATTAGGACAAAACTTCAAAAAGTTTTGAATTAAAGTTCTAAATATAAGTCAGTGAGCATATCCTTGATGATAAATTAATCCTAACACAATATAACATCATATGTAAGAGTATTAATTTGGATTATGTAGCATGAGAGATTATTTGGAAAAATACTGATTTAAAACCTACTTGGTTGGATAAATTTCCTAAGTGCTACAATACTGACACTGTTTGCTTTTGTCGCCCTTTTTGAATAACCCTCCAGGCTCATTGCTTTATAAATACACTACACTATAGTAATTCAGTACATTTTTCAAAAATTGAGGATCGTCCCCATAAAAGAATGATATTTTTCTTACTCTAGTTTCGATATAAAGGTTCCAAGCCCCCCTGGACTGTGGCGATTCAAAGACTCCCAGACGCCTTGTCTGCTTTAAAGCTTGTTTTTCTTACTGTATGGGAGTTGAAAATAAATTTTATAGGTGGATAATACATTTCATTTTATTAATGAAAAGCAGAAAGTCAAGGTAACAACCAATTAGGTGGAAATTATTTGGTAGCATTAACCACTAAACTGTTTCTACTGGACTTAGAGATTTGTTCTAAGGGGAGAGTATTCATATTTTGGAGAAGGAGATCTAAGTATGAAATTCATCCAAACATGTTCATTAATTCATGTTTACTCCACAAACATATATTTCAGTGTTTGCTGTGTTCTAGTTGCTCTGCCCAGGCCTGGGAATACTTAAGTCTTTGAGATGTGATCTTCCCCTAGGCAGTTTACAGCCTAGTAGGAATGATACACATGTATAACTAACAAGTGAAATAAAGAGTATGAAGATTGAAATGGAAGTATATAGGACATGAATAGTTCACAGGCATGCTGCAAAAACAAAAACAAAAAACAAAAAACAAAAAACTACTACCTCTTGCCCTTCTCTCCTATATCTTACCAATCTATCATCATATACATTACTGCAGCCTCAAATCTGGCAAGAAGTACAAACTAAGGAATGGTACTAGTATGGAGATTAAAGTTGAGGATAGAATAGCCAGAAATGTACATACAGATCTTAACTTAAGACACCGGATCTATAAGTGTTATCTCTAAGCAACCTTACCTGAATTAAATAGGAAGAATTTACTCTGCTACAAACAGAGTTATATTTGATGTCAAGAAGACACAGGGAGATTGACTTGGAGGAGGAAATAAGATGGTGGAGGAATAGGGAGACCCTGGGCTTGCCTTTTCCCTTTAATACAGCTAGGTCAATATAAAATCATTTTGAACAACCAAGAAATTGATCTGAGGACAAAGAGCAAAAATGCACAATGAGAGGTGAAAAGGCCACCATATCATGGAGGCTGGGAGCTGTGGAGAAATGATTTGGGGGTGAGAAGAGCTGTGGGTGCTATGATGGGGAGGGAGCCCTGATCGTGAAGACAGGAATGAGAGAGAAAGAAAAAGTTAGAAAGAGTGAAAGCGCACACAGGGAATTGCACAAGAAAAACTCTTCCCAAAAGCACTGATGGAGAAAAGGAGAGTAGCTGAATAGCCCCAAGTTTTTATAAACAGTGGGGCACTGAGTCTGAAGTTTTAGAGGTCTGTGCCATTGCTAGGGTCATGTTTGGCAGGCTCAGTGGTGCTCAGGTGGAGGAGGGTGGAGACTTGGGAGTGGGGAGCATGGTCTGAGGATCTTCTGGATCACAGAGGGAGAAGCGGTTCCCCTGCTTGAAGTGCATTTGGGAGTGGTGGTATGGCCTCTCCCTGGGGTGGGGGGAGACCTGGTGGGCACCCTTGAGCTTCCCTTTTCACTAACAGGAACAGGGACATTGTTAGAGGGCAATGAGACTTGGTGTTCACTTTCTGCTGCAATTGACCATAAATTCTGAACTGCTGCATGTTTTTTTGCAACCAATTTCTGGGACCAGCCGGCGCCAGACACAGGACAGCAAGATTCCCCCCCCCCCCACCATCCCCCGAGGATCAGCCTGGGTCTGTGCAATGTAGATCTCTAAAATTTTTACTTTGGAAACCCGGCCACATGACTGAAATAAAACAGGAATGCTGTGCCACCTGGCAGGCAGACAGCTCAGATGCAGGCAGGGTAAAGGTAGGGATCTGATGGAAACCAGGGACACAGAGAGATGATTGTTTGCTCTTCTGTGAGGGCTTCCTAAAGAGTGGTGGGCACGAGCTCCCTTCTCCAGGGAAGAGAGAGTGGGAGATGCTATTTTCACTGCATCCATCAGCACTGACCAACTTTGACTTTTTGTTCTATTATCTTCAATTAATACAGAGCTTTAATACATTTAGGTGTCCTTAATTTTGAACCACCCTTAAAATTTACTTGTAGGTTGAAGAAGTAAATACTTAAGGTTACATAAATTCATATGGTTATCTTCCAAACATGTTCATAAAACATTACCTTATTGTGTTTCCCTCTTATTCAAACACCAGATAGTACTTTATATGGTCTAAAAAGACTGAAACATGCTTGATTGAGAGTGGACATACCGATTTCTTCTTCCATGTTGATACTTGGCTCCAGAGATTGAAAAGCTACCATGCTTGACTACTTTTGCTAGTCCCACATGCCAATTTAGAATTGGATCCAGGCTAATGTGTATGGGGGAGCAGAACTCAACAGTGACTTAGGAAAGTGAAGATACAGACCTGTTCCATTGTTTATGGAGTAAGGGAAGTTGGGGAAGGAAAAAGAGCTGAATTTTTTTGTGTGACTTACAGAATTATGGCCCCTAGAAGCAATAGGTCTTGATTTCTCTTCTTCATATGTTACATGCAAGGACAGAGACACTGCTGACACCCCTGTCACCCCAGGGCAGGGACATCTAGCATCTGCATAAGAGAAGTGTTGCAGGCCAGCAATCTTATCCATTCTCGCTGCTTCATGCAATGGGGACTGTGGCACTGAATATTAGCTTCTTTCTTTATGGATTCTGTTCTATTTCTAGTTTCTGAACTATATAGGATTGAATTTCTTATAGAAACACGGAGAGACAGGATTTTTACTTCATTCATTCATTTTTTATAAATGTTTATTTATTTATTTTGAGAGAGAGAGAGAGCGCCCATGCACGCATGGACAGGGGAGGGACAGAGAAAGGGGGAGAGAGAGAATCCCAAGAAGTCCTGTGCAGTCAGTACAGAAACTCACACAGGGCTCCCTGTGAGATCATGACGTGAGCCAAAATAAAGAGTCATATGCTTAACCAACTGAGCCGCCCAGACGGGCCCATGATTTACTTTAAAAGATGTTAGTATTTTGCACTTGTGAGTGATTACCAGAATTAGAAATTGAATGTAAAATTGGGCAAATGATTCGTCTGTTCATGGCTTTTTCTCTTTTTGGGTGGATTCTTGGTTTATGGTCATGTGTATATTTCCACAGCCACATACCTAGGTTTTGAAAACAGTTAACTTACCTAGCCAGAAACTTCTATGGTGGTTTTATTCTATGGCCAACTCATTCAAATAACTTGCCCTAAATTTGTTTTGGAAGTATACTGGTTAAACAAAATCATAAACTTAAAATGAAACTCTGAAAGTTGTTAAAGTGAATGAGATCAATCTACAGGTCACTATAGTAACTGGAAAAAAGCAAGTAGCAAAAATATCAAAATTTTGTATTTTGTAAATATCTACATACATGTACAAATAATACATAGAGGTCTCTTTGTATGTCTGTTAGAAAAAAAGCCAAATAAAAACACTGAATTCCTATCCTCTGGGGACGTAGGTTTATGGGTCACATTTTCTTTCTCTGTTAATGTTTTTCAAAAATGTCTCACTTTTAATACTTACCATGTATTTGTTTTAAAATAAAAACATACTCTAAAAATACCATAAAAAGAAGACACATGAGTTTGTATCTTTAAAAATGACAGAACCCTAACAAGATACTAGCAAACTGAGTTTAGAAGCTTTAATTAAAGGATCTTATACTGTAATCAAGTGGGATTTATCCCTGGGATACAAGGTTGGATAAACATACAAAATCAATAAATGTAATACACCATACTAATAGAACTAAAGAAAAATCATATGATCATATCAATAGATGCAGAAAAAAAATCTGACAAAATTAAACATATTTTCAATATCAAAACTTAACCAATTATGCATAAATGGAATGTATCACAACATAATAAAGGTCATATGTGACAATCCCACAGCTAATATCATACTCAATGCTGAAAACCAGTAAGCTTTTCTTTTTAGTTTAGAAACCAGATAAGAAAACCACTCTTGCCACTTCTATTCAATATAGTACTAAAGTCCTATATTGTTGGGGCACTTTGGCAGGAAAAAAAAATAAAAAGCATCCAAATCAGAAAGAATGAAATAAAATTATCTCTTTTTGCAGATGAAATGATTGTAAAGATCTCATAAAAAATGAGTTCAGCAAAGTTGCAGGATGCAAAATCAACATATAAAAATCAGTTGTATTTCTATAGAGTAACAATGAACTACCCAAAAACAAAATTAATAAAACATTTCTTTTACAACAACATTAAGAAAAAAAGACAGGGATAAATTTAACCAAGGAGGAGAAAGATTTGCACGCTGAAAACTGTAACACATTGATAAAACAAAAAAAAAGAAACAAATAAAAGGAAAGATATCCTGTGTTCAGGGATTGGAAGAATATTATTAAATGTCCATATGATCCAAAATGATCCACAGATGTAAGGAATCCCTATCAAAATCCCAATGTTATATTTCACAGAAATAGAAAAAAAAAACATCTAAAATTTGTAGGACACCATAAAAAAAAATGAAAGCAATCTTGTGTGTTAAGAACAAAGCTGGAGGCACCACACTACCTGATTTCAAAAGATACTGCAAAGCTCTAATAGTCCAAACAGTGTGGTAGTGGCATAAAAGCAGGCATATAGACTCATAGAACAGAGTAGAGGGCCCAGAAATAAATCTGCCTATTTATAGACAACTAATCTTCAGCAAAAATGCCGAGAATATGCAATGGGGAAAGGACAGTGTCTTCAATATATGGCGCTGAGAAAACTGAATATATCTATATGGCGGGGGGTGGGGGGCATGCATATTATTCACCCTTAAGAAAGGAAATACTGGGGCGTCTAGGTGGCTCAGTCGGTTGAGTGTCTGACTTTGGCCCAGGTCATGATCTCACGGTTCGTGAGTTGGAGCCCTGTGTCAGTCTCTGTGCTGACATCTTGGAGCCTGGAGCCTCCTTCAGATTCTGTGTCCCCCTCCCCAGCTCACACTCGCACAAGCTCTGTCTCTCTCTCTCTCAAAAAAAAAAATAAATAAATAAAAAATAAAAAAAATTTAAAAAAAAGAAAGGAAATACTATAATTTGTGAAACATGAGTGAACTTGGAGGACATTATCCTAGGTACAATAAGCCAGACACAGAAAGATAAAAACTGCATGATTTTATATGGAATCTAGAAAATTATAACTCATACAAGTAAGAGAGTAAAATGGTGATTGCCAGGGGTTGGTGGGGGAGGGTGGGGGTGGAAAGGGGAAGATGTTGGTCAAAGGTTACAATGTCTCAGTTATGCAGGTTTAATACATTCTGGAGTTGACACTACAGTGTTGCATACCTGAAATTTGCTAAGAGGGTAGATCTTAAGTGTTCTTACCACACACACAAAAAAGGTAACTATGTAAAATGATGGATGTGTTAATTAGCTTGATTGTGGGAATCATTTCACATTATATATGTATATCAAAACATCATGTTGTACATCATATGTATGCAACTTTAGCTTGTCAATTATAAATAAATCTGGGGAAATTTTTAAAAGAAAAAAAGCAAAGAATAATGAAAGCTGGGGGGAGGAATGTTGAGAAATAATTTTATTTACACCTCTGATAGGGACTTAGAACAATTTATTTTTTCCTCTCTAATATTTTATTTATAGCTTTAAAGTCTTCTGAAAGTAAAAATAATGCATGCAATTATTCCTATTATATATCATTTTTTAAAAATTTATATCTTGCTTTAATTTTCTAATTCATATCTCTCAAGCCAACTAAAACAAAAGACTTTGCAACACTGTTTGACTTCCTCCAGTGATCTTGTTCAGCTCAAAAACTCTTTTCTTTTATGACCTCTGTGCTAGGAACACTTACTCCTTCAAGCTACAAAAAGAGTTCCCATTATTCTAATTCACAACATGAACATGTTAATTTAATAACTGCAACACTCTATTTGCTAACAGAATTTTTTATTGTCTCCTAAAATAATGTGATTTAATGACATTTTATTTTGCATAAAAGTCACTGTGTTATTTTTAAAAATATTTTTATCAAGCATCATGTTTAGTTCATATACCTCGTTTCATCTTTCTTAAAGGCAAAATAGTATTTTATGACCTCTTGCTCTATTTCAACAAGTACATAAATGTTGCCTCATTAGATTGTTTGTATAACATCTATGAGATACCTTCAGTATCACAGGCTAGTGTAGTCCCATAAATAATAAATAACATAAATAAGGAGTAGAATCCACAAGTGTCAAATAAAAAATGTTAGAATATTTGTATATAAAAAACAAGTCCCCTTTCATCCTTCCAGCAATTACTTTTTGCCCTGAAGTATGAGATATGACTATCCCCATATTAAAAGGCATAATGATATCAGTTGCTATAAATGCATTTAATTTTATTTCTAAAATGGCATTTCACTATATGGCCTTCCATAGCAGTTGCTTGCATGGCAAGATTCTCTATGTTTTTTGTTTTTGTTTTTGTTTTTGTCCTTCATGAAATCCTTACTTCAACCGGGCAAAGAAAATCAAGTGAAATTATTATTTTTTAGAATTTTCAAATATAGAAAAGTTTGAATAAAAAATTATATATATTTATACTTTGAAAAAACACATTTTTGAAATATATTTTTCAATTTATAAATTCACTTTGGGGACTGGATTGAAAGAGGTCCTATCTTACCACAAAGTTCTTTCTCTTTAATTTGGATAGTACCTCAATTATTGGAGATGTTTTTCATATAGGACTTTTTCAGACACTTTTAGTGATGGACACATTGTAACCTCCACTTATAACACATTCTAGTGGCTTAAGACACTCATAGTAAGCAAGTACTTACTTTTTCTGCAATTTAAGCCTATTCCCTATTGTCCTGTATTCAGTGTATATAGAGAAAAACTATTCACGTTTACTCTACAAGACCTTTTTCATATAACCCCAAACTAATGATGACTTTCTCCAAGGCTTTTCTTTCTTATTCTTGAATAAACTCACTTCTGTTTACCTATACTCCATTACTTATTTTAAGTATAAATAATTTTTATTCTCATGTCTGCATGTTCCAATTTCTTTAGATCTCATATCAGCTTTCATTCACGTTTTTATCTATAAGATATAACACTTGAAGTTTCTTTGCCAAAAGATACATATCTCTACCTTAGAGGCTGAGTTATCATTATGTTTCCTTTTTAGAATTTATTTATTTTTTGATTTGAGAGAGCAAACAAGCAAGTGATCAAGGGAAGAGGGGCAAAAGGAGACAGAGAGGATCTTAAACAGCTCATCATGGGGGCTTGATCCCATGACCCTGGGATCATGACCTGAGACAAAATCAAGAGTCAGATGCTCAACTGACTGAGCCACCCAGGTGCCCTGAGGTGTTTTTGAAATGACAAGAGTAACTAAAAGGGGACACCTCTGAAATTTACTATAATCTGTTAATGTCAATTAAATTTGGAATATCAGAGGAGAACAATATTTCTTTAAACTACTTTGAGATGACAGAAAGCAGAACTGGCATATAGTTATCACTGTAATGCTCTTCCAATAAACCATTTCATTAGCAAGCTAAACTCTTCTCAGACAGTTAGTGCTTTAATTCAAAGGACAATCTTTGAGAGTTTGCGATGCAAAATTATTTTTACATCTGTAAATATATATATGATATATATGATATATATGATACATATGATATATATGATATATATACATATATATCATATATATCATATGTATCATAATATGATATATATATCATATATATATCCTCAAGGCCCTAATAGTATAATGAGATAAAGTTTATCAAAAATGATAATATGAATATGCATTACACAGGCAATATATAAATGCTATTATCATTCTTAAGTGAGATCATGGCATTCAGATTATATTAAGAAGGTTTTTGAAACGTTTGAGCTATTAAATATAATTAAAATCTTAACTCCCAGAGGTCAATTAGAAATGCATGATATAGAAGAACATTATAGAAAACGTTTATAGCATAGACACAGAAAGGCTAGACTCTTCTCAAGTATCTGTGAATCACTGTTCCATGGTCACAATATGAGGGACAAGAACATCACAGGGCTATTGGGTGCTGTCTGCTTTCAGCTGTCTTTACCAGTAACGGCAGCAACATGGCATGTGTCATAGCAGCAGAGTAGGGGGCCTGCTGGTTAGCTTTTCCCTCCATTGGAGATAATTTTACGAAGGGTTTCAGACAATTAAATCTTCCATTTTCATTATTGCTGAGATAGAAACCTCAGTGTACTCAATTTAGTATTAAATATTAAAATATTAATTGATTTTATACCATTACTCCACACACCTTCCTAAGTTCCCTTTCTCTTTAACAGTTTGTTAAAAAACTGCCTTCCTACTACAAGCCTGAAGCTTTATTTTCAAACCTTCTTCATAGTAAAGGAGTCCTTTTTAAAAATTATTTTGAAGTTTATTTATTTGAGAGAGGAGGGGCAGAGTGAGAGAGAGAGAGAGAGAGAGAGCGCGAGAGAGAGAATCCCAAGCAGGCTCTGTGCTGACAGTGAAGAGCCCAACAAGGGGCTCAAACTCACAAGCTGTGAAATCATGACCTGAGCTGAAATCAAGAGTCAGACATTTAACCAACTGAACTACCCAGGCGCCCCATAAAGGCATCTGTTTTACTCACAAGGGCTACACCATATTGAGCCACTCAATACAGCCGAGAGCCCATGTCTAAGACATTGATTCAGGGGCGCCTGTGTGGCTTAGTCCATTAGACATCTGACTTCAGCTCAGGTCATGCTTTCACGGCTCATGAATTT
>CM053574.1:87078792-87136536 GCA_028646485.1 Cryptoprocta ferox | reverse complement strand
AATAATTTCTTCTTTATTATGACTATCTCTGTAGATATATACATGTGTGTACATGTATGTATAGCAAATATCTCTGTTTTCTTCCCTGTCTTATCACTTTATCATGGTGTAACCTAAGATGTGCTAACTTTACATCATAATGCTTAAGTTACAGGACATCAAGAATAGTGAACATAGCCCAAGGACTTTGTGCCCAATTCTGGGGAAAGGGTTAGTGCATCTGTAAGCAGGACAGATGATATCATTTTAATAAGAAATATGACCATGTTATTATCTTTATGTGGAGATTACATATGGTATAAGGAGATATGTATGTCTGGCAGGTTGACAAGGGTGTAACGTAATGATTATATTTATGTGTCAATTTGTCTGAGCTCCAATTGATGAGGGAGAATAAGGCAGGCTGATGGCAAAATACAAAGCTAGCACACCCTCCCCCTGACCCAGGTGGAATATGTATGACATTCCTCAGGCACTCCTGGCTGCCCAAGTGTTGCAGGATTTTTTTTACCACAATACCCAGGATTCATTGTCTCACCACTTCAAAGAATGAAGAGGAGGACACAAAATGAGCAGCAGGCAAAAGTTTATTAGAATATAAGATTAGAAAGGAAGAATAGTAGGAAAGCTCTCTTTACAGAGAGGGGACATTCTAAAGTGAATACCTGCAGCCCATTGACAAATACTTGTGGCAAATACAGAGTATAACATTTCTCCAGGAACTCCTACCATCTTAATGTTAATGCTTTGCTAGAGGGAAAAACAACCTTAGCTTGACAATAGCTAGGCCTCCAGTAATCTGTGAGTCTTTAGCATATGAAAGTCTCTTTGGGAACTACCCTTTCGACTTTACCTCCCCAAAGTCTAAAGTATATAACCAATCTACACAACCCAGTGCAGCTCTTCCTCCCCACTGGTCTTGTTGTGTTCCACCACCCCCCCCCTCCAATGCTTTAATAACATCATCTTTTTGCACCAAAGACTGCTTGAAGAAATTCTTTCTTGGCCATCAGCTCTGAACCCCATGAACCCCACCACCACTCCCAAACCTCATCACAGTGTCCAGGAGTTTGGTCAAATACCAGTCTAGTTGTTGCTGTGAGTTATTTTTTTAGATGTGATTAACATTTATATCAGTAAACTTTAAATATAGCAGATTACCCTCCATAATGCAGGTAGGCTTTATCCAGTGGGCCGAATATCTTAAGAGAAAAGTCTGAGGTTTCTGGAAAGAGGAAATTCTGTGTCTAGACTGTCTTAGAATTTGAGAATGCAGCATCAACACTTACTGGAATTTCCAGCCCATTGACCCACCCAGAAAATTTCAGTCTTGCCAGCCCTCCCAATTACCTGAGCCAGTTCCTTAAAGTCAGGGTCTCCCTTTCTCCCTCTACTTCTCCTTCTCTTTCTCCAGATAAATAGAACCAATAGAATGTGTATTGATAAATAGATATAGATATAGATGTTATATAGTAGATATAGATATAGACATAGATATAGATATAGATATAGATAGATAGATATAATGCCTAAGGTAATATTTAAACAGTATATATTAGGTTATGCTTTATTTGATAACTGAATTTAATTACTTGAAACCATATAGAATGGGCCATGTATTTATTCAGGCTACCTGTTTTTTTTTTTTTTTTTTTTTTAATGTAGATTCTTAAGGAGCACTGGAATACCTGATTTAAATTCTATAAAATTTACAGAGAGAAGAAAAACTGGAACACAGATTAAAATGTGATGTTTTCAAGGATCACAGAAGTTACCAACAGATTTAAAATAAAAGATTCAAGGCCTTTTTTTTTCCTTTTCTTTCTCTTTTTTTCCCTTTTTTTTTTTCTTTTTTTGCTTCTGGCCTTAGGATAAGTAACACCTTCTTAAAAGCATTAAGTTACCTATGGTCAGGCAAGCAATCTACACAATAGGCTTCTTAAGCACTTTGTTTGAGCTTTGTAGTAATAACAAAAGCCCTAAAGCATCTCTCAAAGCATTCATGATTTTTAAAGCAAGAAGAATCTTCTGTACAGTTTAGAAATTGGAAGCTTAAATTACAAAGAAGCGATATTTTTAACTTCTTCGTGAAAGGGGAAAATAAAAAACAAGAGTTACCTGATTAAAACAGAAGTAGATTATTTACTATTTTAAACTTGTTGAATAGGTATATTTTGAGGGGGGGAAAAAGCATTTTAAAGTGCTTTTTTTGAGACATCAACTGCACATACAGTGTTGTGTGATTTATTTGAGGGGTGTTTTCTTGAAAATTTTGTGTACTTAATCTTTCATTTAGTTTAGTGTCCATATAAGAATTTACTATTCTCGGAGGCACCTGGGTGGCTCAGTCAGTTGAGCGTCCGATTTTGGCTCAGGTTATGATCTCATGGTTTGTGAGTTCAAGCTGTGCTGAGAGCTCAGAGCCTGGAGCCTGCCTCAGGTTCTGTGTCTCCCCCTCTCTCTGCCCCTCTCATGATCATGCTCTGTCTCTCTCTGTCTCTCAATGATAAATAAACATTAAAGTTTTTTTTAAATAATAAAGAACATAAAATTAAATCAGTATGTATATTTTCTTTCTCTGAAAGAGAAAGTATATTTTCTTTCTCTGAAAGAGAATGAGATAGTTCCTTTCTGTACTATCTCCACACTTCTGTCCTCTAGGCTCTTTATCTCTCTGCCTGAGGCTGGATGGGGCTTTTCTGAAAGTTCAGAGAGACAGGACAACTCAGTAGGGAATAACTGGAAAATAGCTCAAAATTGACAGTTTGAGAAAGTATTAGAAGTAGGGACTGCTGAACCATATGTTTCTATAACTTCTCAGGTTAAATTTTCCTTTGCTTTTCCTGATAGATTCTTTAACATTTGCACTGAAATTTGTCTTTTTCCATTTGATGACAGACCCATACAGGTCATTGTTGTTTCTGCTTAGCCTTCTGCCTATTCCTTTTTCCACGGTCCTTGTAGAGATAGGTGGGGCTACTGAAAAAGGAACACATTTTCTTAATTTCTCCTGATTCCCTGGTAACTCTATTAAGGAATGACCTGTGCAAATTAAAAGGTATCACAGTCAGAACACAAGCCTTGATTTGGTTACTATGTGCCTTCATAAAGAAATGGGATTAGGAGACAGTAACAGTCTCACTCCATTCTGGGATGCACTCTGAGCCAAAACATTATTTTGGGCCCTAGGGAATAATAACACAGGGCTAATCACAGATACTGAGCCAATAAAATAGCTTATCAAAAGGATAAGCTACAGCCTTATGTAAATAATATTCTGTGTCAAGAGCTCAGTTGGAGGGAATCAAAGTGGTTATAAAAGAATTAAAAGTACAAGGGATACAAGATCTTAGAGAAGTAAATAAATTTGTAATTCATCTCAACAGGTCCTTTAATCCATATCACTTTGTGCTTTCTCAGTTATCCTTTGAACAGCTTATAACATCTGCTGATTCATTCACATCACATGAATAAAACACAATCTTTAACACTTGTTCATTCTCATGATTTTATCCTTTTCTGAAAATTATTTTTTAACAGTTTTAGGGGTCTTCCATCGGGATGCCCAATGGATTCACCTACCAGAACCTGATAAGCTTTGTCATCAGGAAACTGTAACTTCTGAGTGTTCTAAAACCAGGTGTTACTTATTTTCATTTTCTTAGAGGGAATCCAAAGCATCGGTAGGATTTTACTGATATCACTGCTTTTCAAATTTTAATTTTGTACTCACTCATTTTGGTTTTTGTCTTGTTAAGATCCAATATATTATTCTTCATTTAGAATTTTGTTATAAGTTCTGTTACTTGATGATCTTTGTAAATTAATAGTTTATAGAGATTTATTTTCTGTTAGGTGAAAAATGACAAAAGTCTTTTTCTTCTAAGTTTTCTGTTTGACTACTTGGCTCTTTTGGTTTCAAATCAACTAAGAATTACATGCCCATCAAGAAGACATTATCTAGGCTCACCATACTAATTCATTGCTGAGTTTTGTATTTCTGTGTCTACACTTGATTTATGGCTAAACTTTATTTTTTTAAGTTTATTTATTTTGACAGGAAGAGAGAGAGTGTGTGTGAGTGCCGGTAGGGGCAGAGAGAGAGAGAGAGAGAGAGAGAGAAAGAGAGAGGGAGAGAATCCCAAGCAGGCTCTGTGCTGTCCACATAGAGCCCCACTGAGTGTATGGTATCATGAACTGTGAGATCATAACCTGAGCCAAATAAAGAGTCAGACACTTAACTGACTGAGCCACCCAGGGCAACCCATGGCTGAAATTTTAGAATTGAAGCAGTAAGCTTTCTTGGTCTCTTTGTCTGTAATTCATAAAGTTATTAGACATTGTGTATATATACTACATTTTTCTACCTCCTGATCATACTTATAAATTAGATGATGAAAAATCTTAAAGAAGCTGTTTTCAGATTGACTTAGTGAAGTACGTATATACTTTTACATATTGACTATTACTAAATCTCCCACAAAATAACAAAATTGAACTTATACTACTTGTAATGTTCTAGGAAAGTACCAGTATAAAAACAATTTATAGATATTGTTAAGAATCTAAATTTACATAATTTAGGTTAATGTTTGGATACTGAGACTTGTTTAATAAAAACAGCTATGTTGCAGTACCTGGGTGGCTCAGTTGGTTGAGTGTCCAACTTCAGGTCAGGTCATGATCTCACGATTCATGAGTTCAAATCCCACACTGGGCTCTGCGCTGACAACTCAGAGCCTGGAGCCTGCTTTGGATTCTGTGTATCCTCCCTCTCTCTCTCTCTCTCTCTCTCTCTCTCTCTCTCTCTTTCAAAAATAAATAAATACAAATTAAAAAAATAAAAACAGCTATATTATCTCCAGTTAAGAATGTTGTATATAGCACAAGCATACATTTGTATTCTGCTAGGATATGTTCATTTACTAATACCTCCTATATAATGTTTAGGTTTAATGTTTAAATTTATAAGAAAAACTATATGTTTAACTCTATGAAAATGTTATTCTGATGAACATTAATCTGACAGTAGTTGCCTTTTTAAGTATTTAAATTTAAAGATAATTTCCAAGAGTTTTGGGTGACTTAAAATAATGGACTAATATAAATTGAGTTAATGGTGCTCATTAATGCCTTGGTCATTTCTCAGCAAGGTAGAAAACTGAGACATTAATTGCTAAGCACTATTTTAAATGCTGTTACTATATATTGTTATGGTAAAGAGAAGCTATGCATTTGAGTGTGTAAATAAAAGTTTATTTTTGTCACTTTGAGAATTTATATTATAAGGGATATATCTATATGGCTGTAAAAAGTCTGAGATGTATATCCATGAGCTCTACTAATCTGCGAAATGCTAGTGTGTGACAACCAGTCCAAAATTACCCACCCTCTAGATTTTTTTATGAAATAGAGTTATTTTGGTTAAAAATTATGATGTAGGCTGACTGGGTCCCACAGGACCAGCCAAGAGGGTTCTTGGCTTCATGCAGAATAGAAATCAAACACAAGCCAAGAGGAAGCGAGAGCAGAGTTTAGTGACAGGATACAGAGAGAGTACAGGTATAGACAGAATGTCTGGGAGACTCAGAAAAGAAAAGCAAGTCTCATCTTTGCTTGGGGTCTACGATTTTTATTGAGGATTGTGTTCTGGTATGTGAGTGGTTAGGTGTCCTCCATAAATCACTTATTCCCTGAAGCCAGGGTTCTTGGTGAGTCAGTGGTCTTGGAAAACATACATGGCCACCTCTCCTGGTTACTCTTTACATGTTATTATCATGCTGGAAGACTCCAAAGAAATTACTTACTCCTTGACCTTTACAAGGCAGACATCATTCTCTGTTTACTATAAGGTATGTGTAGGTGGTAGGGCAGGGCCTAGTAGGAAAAAAAAAAAAAAACAGCAAAAAAGCTGTTCTTCATGGGTTCCTGTCTCAGTTATAATCAACATACAAGACTGAGACTCTGCTAGGAGTAATGCTGACATAGAGAAATAATTGTGTGAAAAGTATGTAACATATGTTTTTAAGAGAAAAAAAAGAGAATAGTCTTACAGTAAAGTAAAATGGCTTTCTATTCCAGAATGAGAGAGAGCAAAGTGAAAGAGAAAACCTGAGTAGGTATAGAAAGTTACAGAAAACTTGAAGAAAGAGAATTTAATTTGCCATGGACAATGCTGAATAAATTTAACAATTTTACTTATAATAAAATTCTGATTCCTTTGATAAAAAATATTATGTTGATGCAAAAATAGAACTTGTTTTTTTCCTTGTTGTTTTGACATTTTTATTGGAGTATTGATCTGCTCTTAATAAGTAGTTGCAAAATGTTTTCTTTACCTTCTGTATAATCTGTCTAGGTATCAAAGATTCTGTTTCACCAGAAAAATGTTTTATGCTTTATGTTGATTTTGTCTGCTCATTTGAGAACAAAGTCTTATTTTTGAAAGAGCTGATTCATTATACATGTTACCTCCTCTATTTACTTTTCAATCTTTTGTCACTTTAATTAAATAGATAACCAAGTATTGTTTCTAAATAACCTATGATCCTACTTAATCAAGTGCCAAATCTTCTCAGGCAATGTTTTTGATTTTGTGTTTCTAAAATTGAACTGTAAATTTAGAAAGGGTAAGTAAAAATTTTATGGGACATCTTTTTATTTTAAAGTATTTTCAAGTTTTAAGGACATCTTTTAATTTTATTTTTAATGTTTATTTATTTTTGAGAGAAAGAAGAGTATGAGTGGGGGAGGAGCAGAAAGGGAGGGAGACACAGAATGCAAAACAGGCTCCAGTCTCTGAGCTGTCAGCACAGAGCCCAATGTGGGGCTTGAACTCATGTACTGTGAGATAATCACCTGAGCTGAAGTCAGATGCTTAACCGACTGAGCCACCCAGGCACACCAGGACATCTTTTTATTTTAAAATATTTTAAAGTTTTAAGGATATCTTTTATATATAAATTTCTCTGTAAGATTTTTTGTAGAGGTTATGTTTTTTAATGTTTATTTATTGTTGAGAGACAGAGTAGGGGAGCCGCAGAGACAGGGAGACAGAGAATCCCAAGCAGGCTCTGTGCTTTCAGAGAAGAACGCAATGTGGGGCTCAATCCCATGAACTGCACCATGAGATCATGATTGAGCTGAAATCAAAAGTTGGACGCTCAATCTACTGAGCCACCCAGGGGCCCCTCTCTGTGAGTTTTTTTAAAGGGCATCTGAAAAAACTCATAATTAGTTGTTCACTTATGTGAACTAGAAATAGATGTACTAGAAATAACTAGGTTTACTTGATACATTACTACCAATGAGTGTTGTGGAACAGTTGTCATTTCCGAAGGGATACTTAGCCTTCCCTAGGTGTTAACTGGCAGATGTATAATGTTATTAATATAAAGACATCATATGCTGTATGGAAAATACCTGGAGGCTTTTAAATATCCTCACTTTCCATGTTATGTTTCTATTTAACAGACTCCTAGTGATGCTTTGCCTGATGATATTAGGCAACAACAGTGTAGTGTTATTAATCATATTTCAGCAATTCCTTCTAAAACATCAACCTGATTTCAACCTTAACTTTTAGCTTGAATCTAATATCTTCTTCTAGGGAAGTAGTGTTCAATTGGAGATGTACTTCAGATTTACTTATAGAGTTTTATTATAATGCACATATAAAATTATTCAGAACATATTAAAAAGATCTGCTATTTGTTTTATAAAATTCTTCAGTGTTGAATTTTTCCTGATCAACTCTTATTTACTGAATGTTTATGTCCTCCCAAAATTCATATGTTAAAACCCTATTCCCTGATGTGAGGGTATTAGAAGGTAGAGCTTTTGGGAGATAATTAGGATTAGATGCGGTCAGAAGGGTGGAGTCCTCATGAATGGGATTAATGCCCCTGTGAGAGTTAGGAGAGCACTTGCTTTCTTTCTCTGCCCTCAGCCTTGTGAGGATACAAGAACATATTGGCAGACTGCAACCCAAAAGAAGACTCTCACCAGTCCCTGACCATGATCTTGGACTTCCAGTCTCTAGAATTGTAGAAAAAAATTTTTGTTGCTTATAAACCATCAGTTTATGATATTTTGTTATAGTAGGTCAAACTAAGATATCAACTTTAACTAAAACCTTGTGGCAAAAGTCTTTGACACCAGAGAAGCTAAGAGTTGTATTTACTGTTTAGGATAGCTGGGTAGTTTAACCTACTCAAAGGCAGATTCTTAAAGACTGGTAAAGACTCTTGACAGTCAAATTTTTCACTTAAGGAAGACAGGAGCGTATTGAATCAGGCAAAATAATTTATTTTGTTTCCATTCATAGTCAGGAATTATACAAATATTTGCAGAATCTTATGAACTGTCATATTCCATACCATCCTTATTCCTCAGAACAAGTAAAATAAATAAATAAATAAATAAATAAATAAATAAAACTCTTAAAAACTCATTGACTGTGATTCAGAAATCTGCTGAGTTAAAATGTCCTTGCTATTAACCTTGTTAAGAAAACAAAGAATTCCTTCAAGTAAGCATGGCTTGATTATTTTTTAACTTCTACTGGGTACGGATATGAAGTTGGTTGGACATTACACAATATTCCATGCTCAACTTAATTGAATCCCTTGTAATTATTTACACCATTTATTTAATTTATTTTTTAATATAATTTATGGTCAAATTGGCTAACATACAGTGTGTACAGTGTGCTCTTGGTTTTGAGGGTAGATTCCTCTTATTCATCACTTATATACAATACCCAATACTCATCCCAACAAGTGCCCTCCTCAATGCCCACCCCTCCATCACCCTCAGTTTTTTTTTTTTTCCTGTATTTAAGAGTCTCTTATTGTTTGCCTACCTCCCTCTCTGTAACTATTTTTTCCCCTTCCCTTCCCCCATGGTCTGTCTTCTGTTAAGTTTCTCAAGTTCTATATATGAGTGAAAACATGATATCTGTCTTTCTCTGACTGACTTATTTCACTTAGCATAATACACTCAAGTTCCATCCATGTTGCTGCAAATGGAAAGAAGATGTGGTTTACATTTACACTATTTAAAAGGGATTTTCTCTTCCCTAAGAAAACTCATATACCTAAAGTTATAAGGGCTAGAAATAATTCACTGAAAGAAGTAGGCCATTTAAATTGGCCAAGAGTCTATTGCTACATAAGGTGCTTTGAAGAAATCTCCCTACTGGGAAGGACCAACTCAGGAGCCAGTGATCACACAGACTATCAAAATGAGAGAAAAACCCAGCTGAACTTGTGTTTCCTCTGTGAAGGTAGCATCTCAAGAAGACCAAACTATGGCTACCACAAATTGCTTGAAACTTATGTTTTCTAGACTTTGTATCCACTAAACTGAAAAGATGATATCTAACAATACTGCTTTGCTATTATATGTATATTCTTACTCTTTTTCCTTTTAACTTCTTAGCCATTTTGCTCCCCTTCCCTGTTCCCCCATTTCTGTTAATCATCTCTGCTCTCTGTATCTATGAGCTTGTTTTTTGTTTTTGTTTTGTTTCAGGTTCCACATAATAAGTGAGATTATATGGTATTTGTCTTTATCTTATTTCACTTAGCATAACACTCTCTAGGTCCATCCATGTTGTTAGAAATGGCAATATTCCATTGTATATATTTACATAATACATTTTCTTTATCCAGTCATCTACAGTTGACACAGGTTGTTTTCATATCTTGGCTATGGTAAATAATGCTACAGTGAACATGGGGTATTGTATATCATTTCAAATTAGTATTTTTATTTTCTTTGGATAAATTCTCAGAAGTGGAATTGCTGGATCATATGGTAGTTCTATTTTTAATGTTTTGAGGATTTTCTATAGTAGTTGCATCAATTGACATTCCTATCAACCATGCACAAGTGTTCCCTTTTCCGTACATCCTTACCAACATCTACTATTTCTTTTCTTTTTGATTATGGCCATTCTAACAGATGTGTGGTGATAATTCTTTGTGGCTTTGGTTTGCATTTCTCTGATGATCAGAAATGCTGAACATCTTTTCAAGTACATAATGGTCCTCCTTATGTCTTCTTTGGAAAAATGTTTATTAAGAAATTCTGCCTATTTTTGAGATTATTTTGGTATTATATTCATATTCTTTAACTCTTATTGCTTTGTATTTTGCTTTGAACTTTATAGATATTTCTATGGCTGCATAATATACAGAGAAAATAAATATGACAATGGAAACCTTTTGAAAATTGTAATGTTACCATGAAAGAGTAATGGAAGAGGAATTAATTGTAAGTGTGAATGAAAATTATCTTCCCTGTTTATAAAGGGCAAAGAGACCATTCTCCTTGCCTTTTCTTGTTTCCTTGGAGATACAGTGAATCTAAGTCCTTGTTCTAACCATTGGAAAATAAATAAACCTCTCTAGAGATTAAGACCAGTTTCTTCTCTCTCTCTCTCACTCTCTCTCTCCTTTTCTTTTCTTTCTTTCTTTCTTTTTTTTTTTTTTTACAATTTAGAGATATTTCCAAAGCCACATGCTAACTAACCTTTAGATATATAAATAACTACTTCTAAAATTAACTCAACATTTTCTCTCATAGATGGATAGAAGATTTTCATAAAGTACAGCCTTTGTCTTTTCAGATGATACAAGGAATTACTGTTCTGTATCCTACTTTAATGTATAAATTATGACAGATTTTTTTTTCTCATTTGTAGTCATTTTTTCAATACCTTACATGCATCTGATCCATTAATGCCTACCCAATAATAAACTGTGTCTATTCTCTCTTATATTAGTATGGAAGGATCTTCTTATTGCCAGGATTATTTTATTTTCCAAATCAATCCAATCTATATACTTGATAATGGTTGTGAATAAGTTATCTTCTCTATGAAAATTTATACACGCAAAGATTTTATGTTTTCTTTGAAAAGTTATGACATAATACAATACTCTCCAAAATGCTCCCCAATAAACCAAATAAATCAGATACTACTTTACCTATTTTCAGTTAAATTACAGATTTTATGACACTTCACTCATACATAATCCTACATACATATTTGAAATATGAAATATGAAATATTTGAAATATAAGGCTGTCCTTCTACATTACTCCAATACTATTGTCGTACCTTACAACATTAGCCATAAATGTATGATATCACCTAGTAATATTCCCAAATGCAAGTTTTCTTTTCAGTTTTCTCAGTAGTAGTATTTAACATAATTACTTATATCCCTTCTTCCTTCAACCTAAATATTTACTTTTGTCTTCTATGATTTTTAATCTTTTCACTAAATGACATGTTTAGAATGTTGATACCTCTTCATTACTCACTTCAAAATTCTTGCTCTGTGGAGATGGTATTGAATATTTACTACAATGAAATTTTTAAGTTTTATTTTAGCAATTTTAGTTGTTCTTTATGTAAACAATGTAGTCACTGCCCACAACACACTATTATATTAAACTTAGAATAACTATATATTTAATTTTAACTTTAAATATAATAATATGTTCTAAGTATAATTAGTCATAATTTTTAAAAATTAAGTCAGATTTATTGAAGTAAAATTTATATGTGGGTACTCAAAAATTTTTAAGCACTTTACTTTTATTGTCTTGAGATTTATAATCTGAATTACTTTTCATTACACCAAGATACATACAACCCAGACTAATTTACTCAAAAAGTCTGTATGATTGGTTTACTGTTTTTATGTACCTATTTAGATATATTTATGATACTGTCATAAAGGAATGTGGTATGGTGTACAATGGGTAGAAAGGCCTTGAGTTATAGTCATTTTGTATCAAGAAAGTATATTTACAAATGCAAAGCTATTTTCTGGCTTCTTTTCCCATTTATATGTTCTTTTCACAGAGAACATTTTAGGATTTGTTTAGTTGATAGTTGGATTTGTGTCAACTGCCAGCTCATGTTTAGATTTGTGTCTTTTATTTATGTATGCATATACATATATATTCATTTATAGAGCAAGCAAAGACTAAGAAAATATTTTAAATCCGAAGATGAACATTGTTCCTCAGAGTAATAAAAGTTTATCTTTTATTTTTCTTTTTTTTGTATTCGACACTATTCCACATATTCTAAATCTGCTTTTTGGATCTACTTTTACATTTTAGAATAGTACACCTCCTGGATTTTTCTCATTTTTTAATCTTTCACTTGTTTCTTTTCATTTTATCTGTATTATAAAACATGTACTCCCATTGAAGACTTCAAAACATTAAGTAATCTTTATTAACACTTTGTTTAAAGTGTAGTTTGCATATTTTAAATCATCAGGTCATAAATATTCAGTTGATTGAGTTTTAACAATTGTAGATACTCATATAACTATCAGAAACAAGATATAAAAAAATACTTCATACGACATGAGCCATGAGAAAAAGTTGGCAGGTTGGACTCCTTGTGACGTAATCCTTCGTACTAGACAATGTAGACCTGTCAAGAGTCACTACGTTCTTGCTCTTATCCCGACTATGTCAGATCCCTCCTGATACTATCATTCTAACAGGAAAGCAAACAAAAATGGTCTCTTCTATCCTATGGAAAGTTCATTACTTTCTTTAATTTCCTTGATTGCGATTTCCTTGTATCCACAATTCACACACAGGTCTTATCTGACATTGTGTAGCTTTTTGTTGCTTGTCTCAAAGTGATGATCTCTAGTGACTGCATCCTAACTAGAAGCTAAGGACCTAATTGAGTTAAAACCGCTTAAAAATATCCATGTTTAATATTCATTCTACATCTCATATCTCCTATGTAGCATCATGTTTATCTCCTTATTTTTTTCTACAATCTCTGGGGACAGGTTTTCAAGTCATTTCTCCACCAAGTTAATTCAGGTTTCCAAGTGGGAATTCTTATCTTTTCTGTGTCCAAAGAGTATTTATTTCTTCTCTTTTACTTTTTATTTTCTCATAGTTTTCCTTAGGCCATTAATGTATTTTTTATTTTTGCCTATTTTCTCTTCTCTCCATGCGGATTTCTGATTCTATTTAGAAGATACATCTTGATTAAATCTACTGGGATGCTCAATATTATCTATTTTTAAGAATGACTTCAGAAGCATGTTATTAGAGTCAGTCAAAGCAAGAGATAGGCAGAATACAGTCATATGTTCCATAAATAACCCCAAGAATTTTGGACCTATGTGTTAGAGAAACATGAAAATGTGTCGGGACAGAACGAAGTGGTGAACAGTTTGATTTGATCCAGTCAAATGGTAATAACCCTTGGTTGAGATTAAATAATTTTATATACCCTAATTAGACAATGCAATTTGTAAAAATGAAAAAAAAAAGTACTTTGTACTTCCTATGTTTTATTGGCTAGGGCTGCTATAACAAAATACTGCAGACTGGTTGCCTCAAAAAACAGACATTTATTTTCTTAGTTCTGGAGGCTTGAAGTCTGAGATCAGGTTGCCATCATGGTGAAGCCCCTCTTCCTGGCTTGTAGGCAACCACTATCTTGGGTGCTCATATGACCTTCTTCTTTTGTGTACATAATGGATGGAGGGGGCAGGAAGTGGAGAGAGACAGAGAGAGGGAGAACATGTACACAAGAGAGAGTGAGCTCTGGTGTTTCTTTTTAAGACACTAATCCTATTGTATTAAGGACCCTATACTTATGATCTCATCAATGTTAATTACTTCCTTATAAGCCCTATCTCCAACTCCAGTGACGTTGGTAGTTAAGGCGTCAACATATGAATTTTGAGCATATACAATTCAATCCATAGCACCATATTGGCATACTATTGGCATGAAAACATAAAATATAAAATTGGCATGGTAATCTCAGTCATGAGAAAAAACATGCAGTAGCCCCAGATCTTATATCCTGGCCAGAAAACATGTTTGTGAGAATCCTTATCTAGCTGAGAATTTAACCCAAAACTGTTTAATAAATAACCCTTTACTTACTTTGTCTTTAATGGATGCACCCTTTTAAGCCATAGTAGCATTAAGAAGAAAAAAAGGTAGGGACGCCTGGCTGGCTCAGTCTGTTAAGCATCTGACTGCAGCTTGGGTCATGATCTCATGGTTCATGGGTTCGATGGAGCTCTGTGTCGGGCTCTGTGCTGAGAGCTCGGAGCCTGGAACCTGCTTTGGATTCTGTGTCTCCCTCTTTCTCCCTCTCTCCTGCTTGTGCTCTGTCTCTCTCAAAAACAGATAAACATTTAAAAAAAGAAGAAAAGGAAAATTAAAATGAGAATGTTCCTTTTGTGTGCATAGTTTAGAAATTGATGAATATTTGCTACTTTAAATTCTTGAATCTTTTATGAAAATTTGTCCAGAAGATCAACAAATTTGCCTATTTGAAATGCTTGATCGAATAATTGCTTTAAACATTTTAAATAGAAGAATATAAGAAAATTTATTAATTTCAAAATAATAGTGGGAAATTTAAGAGAACTTCAATTTCACTATATTACAGGTTGAATTTATTGTGATATTTAGGTAATAATAAATGTTTGATCTTAGTTTTTGTTTACTTAGCTTTTGTTTACCCAAAATTTTATGAGAGAGATATCTTTATTTTCCCCACTTAACACATGTAGAAACTGAGTCCCCAAAATGTTACAAGTCTTCTTAATGCTGCACATATACAAACTGACTGACTTAGTATTTGGATCCAGGCATCTCATTTCAGAGTTTATACTCTTCATTAATATGTGATACTGCCTCTCGCTGTAAGGCTTGCTACAGTAAAAAATAAATAAATAAATAAATAAATTATTTAAGTCATTAAATGTTTAATGTCATTAATGATTCATATTAACATTAAAAAGAAAACTGAATGTACAAATGTATCTAAATTTTGATATGTTTGAGAGTTTATTTTCCTAAAGGCTATTTTACTGAAAATGCTTGTTGAATTTTCTGTATCCTTCAGAAGAAAAAAAACACATTTATATATCAAGTCTCAAAACTTAATAAACATTATTTTTATTTGGTCACTTAAATTGTTTTGAAAGCCTACTAACCCCCATATAACCACTTATTTTTATATAATAACCAATTACACATTGGCACAATTATCTTCTAAGAACCTAGAATGCTGCTGTTTATTTTTGCACTGCTTTATTTTTCACAATTTAGAATTAGTTTAGGTTAAGTTCTTTTCAGGGTGGTATTTGGAATATAGTCTTTCTATTCATTGCTACTTTCGTGTTAACAAAAAGATAATGGCTCCTGGATGGCTCTGTAGGTTAAGTGTTTGACTCTTGATTTTGGCTCAGGTCATGATCTCACAGTTCATGAGTTCCAGTCCTGCAGGGGGCTCCTCACTGACAGCGAGGGGTCTTGGGATTCTCTCTCTCCCTCTCTCTCTGCTCCTCACCTGCTCATCTTCTCTCTCTCAAAATAAATAAATAAACTTAAAAAAAAGATAACCAAAATAATGTTTAGGTTTTGTAGCTGAAGTAAACAGAGATGAGCACAGTTTCCAAACTAATCCCAGTTGGCAGACATTCATCTAGTATGGTTATGCTCTACTCCAGGGACGTGATACTGAACACAGATGAATTACATTAAATCCTACAATTCTCTGCATGCACTGTAGCCCCACAATCCTGCTGTTATCATTCATGTTCAGGATACACTGTGCCAACTATACTTTCCAGGTTGTGGTGCAGCACTAACAATTTCCATGCCTACCTCTGTCCCATAGTTTCTGTTCTTAAGTATTCTGCCCTATCTTATAGTGTGTCCCAAATCAAATTTAAATTCAATGATGTATTCCTGAAACCAGCAAAATAAAACATAATCCCAAACACTATGGAAAGATTAATACGGGATATATGTGAAGGGGCAAGAGAGAGTGGCATTTAAGGATACACAAATTAGGGGTGCCTGGGTGGTTCAGTTGGTTAAGTGTCCAACTCTTGGTTTCAGCTCAGGTCATGATCTCATGGTTCATGGGTTCCAGCCCCACATCGGGTTCTGTGCTGACAGCACGGAGCCTGCTTGGGATTCTCTGTCTCCCTCTTTGCCCCTCCCCTGCTTTTGCTTGCTCTCTTTCTCTCTCTCTCAAAAACAAATTAACTTAAAAAAAAAGACCCACAAATTATATCATACATGTTGCTGTCTCCCATGTTAAGGCTGGCATTATCCCTAACATGAAATAGGGTGGAATCTGACAGAGAAAGTAAACAGTCTGAAGAATTTTACCTTGGACTAATTCTCTTTGAATAACAGTTTCCCTTAATGTTTAGCATTGAGTCACTCAATTTGTCAAGGTCTAGGAAAATGTGTAAGATATTTCTAAAAATGAGAATGATCTAATTTATTTGCTTTCTGATTAGGAATATCCACTTTGAAGAAAACAATATTTGGCTTCAATTCCCATCCTCTCTACATAATAGATGAATTTGGTTAACTAAATTAATGCTTCTGAACTTGAATTTTTGGTACATGAAACAAGTACACTTCATATTTTAAGAATTTAAAAGATTATAATATATAAAACATAATATTATTATATATAATATAAAATAACAATGCAATATATATATTGTGTGTATATATATATATATATATATATATAATATACAATAGCACTCCTAAGTATATAAGTATATACATTTAGCACAGTTGCTGCACATAATAAGGACTACATGAAATATAAATATTATTATCTGCCATTATGCTAAATTACCATAACTTTGTTTGGAACTTTCTTATGTAGCTTGTCATTTCATACCTAGTTTTATGTAGTTTTACCAAATGCAGGTAAAACTAGGCTTCCAACTATTTAAGGGAAAGGCTCAATGTTGTTTTGGTACACCTGCCTAACATATATAGTAAAATGATTAAAATAATGCACATCTATTAAGCTTTTCCTGTGAATATAAGAGTTGTAAATATTCACCATAAAATAAAAAAACAAACAAGCAAATTTGGTTCTTGAGGGGAGTGAAATTGTAGCTAATTATTTTAATTAGATATACCTTCCCAATAATATATTGATTAGTTAATTGTGAACTCTTTATGCTAATATTAAATTTTATAATATGGTTTATATATCAAAACTATTAATAGGCTATTGTGGGAAACTCAATAGTTACTTCACCCAGATTATACATGTTTTTTATCGATTTATAAGAATTCATACTTCTATAATTTTGTAATTAAGTCTGCCATAATAAATGCTAATCTCCTTATATATATATATATATATATATATATATATATATATATATATAAAAGCAACTATGATTCTAACATGTATCCATGCATTAAACAATGACTAGCCTATGTGCTTAATTATAGAATCCAGGGTTCTGCTTCCTAGAGATGAAAATTCAACAGTGAATATTGGATTAACCTTTGAATTTATAACCATAACATTAAACAGCTGCTTCTAATAAAGAAGGTACTTTGCTTTTTTAGAAAAGTATTTTTCCTGGGGCTCCTGGGTTGTTCAGTCAGTTAGGTGTCTGACTTCGGCTCAGGTCATGATCTCATGGTCCTTCTGTGGGTTTGAGCCCCACATCAGGCTCTGTGCTGACAGCTCAGAGCCTGGAGCCTGCTTCGGATTCTGCGTCTCCCTCTCTCTTTGCCCCTCCCCTGCTCACACTCTGTCTCTTTCAAAAATAAATAAACGTTAACAAAATTTAAAAACACAAAAGTATTTTTCCCTTGGTGTGCCTGGGTGCATCAGGCTCTGACCTGATACTGTGGACCCTGCTTGGGATTCATTCTCTCCCTCAATCTCTCGCTCTCTCTCTGCCCCTGCCCCACTTGCATTCTCCCTACCCCCCTCAATAAATAAACTTAAAAAAATATTCTTCTCTTCATTTTATATAAATATATAATGTTTAGTGTCAGATGCATTATTTGCATAGAATCATTTTATTAGTGTTTGAGGTTAATTTGGAAAGTCAGATGAGGTGTTTGACAGTCATCTGACAGGCCAAGGAGGTTATCTGTTGTCCTTGTCATGTGGTGCTTTCACATTTGGTCCTTAGTGTTGTTCCATTACATCAGTGTGACAGGAGGATCTATGGGTCTATCTTCAGAGAAGCATTTTGAAGCCATTCCTCACTTGGATATAGTTTGTCCTAAGATGTTGCTGAAACCTGGGTCTCATCTTATACAGATTCTACCCAAATCTCCCTTTTTCTCATCCCATCCAAAGGGACTTAACTTTAGGGCAAATCCCCCCTTTTCATCTTATGTCCAAGACACTCCACCTCTTCCTGCAATACCTTCCCCCCCATTTCAACTGTTCTACAGACTGCATATGTTTCAATACGTATATATGTGTATGGTTATTCCTCTCCTTTTGTGACTCTAGTTTTCTCTTCTATTACATCTGTCTTTCAAGGAATAAAATTTTGTTCTCACTCTTTTTGGCTATATGAACTGAGACAGATAGCTTAATCTTCTTTGTACCTCCATTTCTCCATACTATACTGCAAATAATATTTCTACTTCATAGGGATTTTAGGTGGATTCAGTAAATCCATGTAAAACTATTAGAGCAAACACCATGTAGCACAGTAGGCACTATCTGATATTGCTGTTAGTACTATTACAATAATAATTATTATTACTTTCATGAATGTGAATAGGGTGAACATATTTAGTAAATATTACCAACATGAAAAAATTCATATATAAAATATAGAACCACATTTTTATACAGTTGATATGTATAGGGGAAAATAGAGTTGAACAATTATATTGTGAATTGACAAAAATAGAAAAGCAGGCAGCACATTTTATACCAAATAAAGCTTTACAACTGAATTATCCAATTAATTATCTCAATTCTCCAGTTTATATTATCAATTAAGTTCCTACCCCAACTAATAATTTCACTGGTTCAAGATTTTGACTTAAGAATATGAAAACAAAAGCATTACCAGGATTTAGCAAAAATAGTTGTCTTTACAATGCTTCAGAAACCCATTTGTTCCCCAATGAATACTAAACACAATGCCATGTTATGTCTAAATCTATCTTTGGAAAAAATTCATATGGAAGCTACTTTTGGTTATTAGATTTTGAATTAGGTAGAGTACATCATTTATACCACCCATGCATATAATCATTCATTGATTTAATATGCATTGCAGGAGAGCCATCAAGGGAAATAGAGAGCTGATACTAGAATGTGAAATTGCATAAAAGAAGATGAATGATAAGGAATTAACCATAACTATATCTGTTTTTCCTCACAGGGGCTTGGTTCAAATAGGAAATTCTATAAGCAGAATTTGAATACTCTGTATTATTAAAGGGTTATATGACATAGTTTTAATTTAAAATGTTTAGTAGTGAGAGAAATAAACCATTTAAGAACACCGAAGTGCTTTAAAGTGCTTTTCAAATGTAAGAAGTCTATTTTAAAACCAGATTGTTGAGCATAAATTTATACAATGATAATGGAATTTCTAAATATTTCATAGATAGAGATTTGTATTTCAATCCCCACCTCCGACTTCATGCACACAACTTACAAACTAATAGAATCACTGGAGAAAGAGAAGAGAAAGGTCTTCTTTTCCCATATCAAAGTTGGCAGTTAAAATCAGCCTGACACTTTATAGTTTTGATAATGGTTTAGTCCCTTTTATAATTTTTGTATTGGAGTGTTCCTATATAGCGTATTAGACTAGCCAGTGAACAACTTTGTGAGGAAATAAGGTTAGGAAGGAGACAGGAAGAGAGGATCTGTAGTTGACCCAGAGAAATGTGTGTCTTACTCAGAGAACCAGAATAGTGACTTGCTTGGGAGAGGAATAATAGTGAGCTTCATACAGGGATTCCCAAGGAGAATGTAATTCACACTCAAGGATTTATAATGTGGAAGAAGTTAGATATGAGAAAATACAGAGCCTACATTCTCAAGAAACAGTTGAGATCAGTGAGGTTGAAATTTACCTTAAAATCACACAGCTAATAAGTGACAGAGAAAGAAATTTTGCTCCAAATTTCTCACTCTGGAAGATGTGCTCATTTCCCACTTGAAGGCCAGAGAATACCTGGTTGAGGATTAATATTTAATGTATATTTGTTACCAGGAGAAATTTACTTCAATATGGGTATGGGCCAGAGGGTGAATTCAAAGCAGTAAGCATTTAAGACTAAGACAACAGATAGACTCACTAATGCTGCCCCTGCCTAATATTTGAAATATTTGAAAGATAAAAAAAGATAAACTCATTATCGCAGATGCTGTGCAAGGTATATTGAATAGATCGATGACAGATAGGTGATTGAGAGATAGATAAGCAGATACATACTTGCCCTCTACATTTTTTCATGTCATTTTCTGAGACAGCTTCCTACCCTCCTCATTCCAACTACTCCTTCAAAATAAATGTCACTTACATCCTCTCTCTGTAAGTGCTTTCTCTTCATCCCACTTAAGAAATCAGTCCTTTCTCTTTTGTCCTGCCATAATATTCTATGCATATATCTAATCTCCATCCTGTGACTATTTACTATTACTTGTGTCTTATTGCATTTAGGGATTTCTCCATAAAGCCTACACTATTCTGCCCAAAGATTGTGTTTGGTTTACCACTGAGTGAAGAACAGAAGTTGTTTAGAAATAAGAGGTACAATTTTTTAAAGTAATGGTAGTTGCTATCAATAAAAACTATAACTGATGCATTTTTTTTAAAAAATTGAAGTTCATTACTCATTTATGTAAAGCATAGATGGTGGGTGTTATCTACTATACATAGTTTTTTTAGGACTTGGATGAGCAAGAAAATGCCATATTCACTAAATGTCTTAGAACTGACATCCAGTCACCAGACAGGGAAAGAATATTGTGAAAATTATGTGATAGTTTTTGTATGGGCAAAAATACATTACATTTGAACTGCTGATATGTCACTGGCCATTACCTAGTTGCATGGCTACAACCAAATGTAAGGAAGGTTCTAAAATTGACTCTAGTCATGTACCCAAGGTGAAAGATAAGAAAAGAAAAGAAAAAGAAAAAAAAAGAAAAGAAAAGAAAAGAAAAGAAAAGAAAAGAAAAGAAAAGAAAAGAAAGAAAAGAAAAGAGGAAAGGAAAGGAAAGGAAAGGAAAGGAAGAAAAGAAGGAAGAATATTTTAACATGATACCAGATGTATTATGTACATTTTGGTTGTATGAATTAATGAGGGAAAGGATAAATAGCTGAATGAATATCTGAGTAAATAAATATTTAATCAACATGGTCTAGCTCCTCTGGAATCACCACACCTTCCCGATATAAGGCTTTGCACCAATTGGTTGTGCATTCTTTTCAGTAAGACTGGACATTGATAAGGTTAGACTGGATAGAGATAAAGGGAGATGTTCTAGTCTTCAGATTTATAATCTTTAAAAATATAATTGCTGAGGCACCTGGGTGGCTCAGTCGGTTAAGCATCCAATTTCCACTCAGGTATGATCTCGTGGTTCGTGAGTTCAAGCCCCACGTCGGGCTCTGTGCTGACAGCTAGCTCAGAAACTGGAGCCGGTCTTCGGATTCTGTGACCTCCCCTGCTCACGCTGTCTCCCTCCCTCTCTCTCTCAAAAATAAATAAAACATTAAAAAATTAAAAAATATATATAATTGCTAAATGACACATTAGGCACTCCTTATAAATTGTCAATTCTTCTTTTTCTACTATTGTTTTATTTTTGCAAGAGAGGAAGGGAGAGGCAGAGAGAGAACGGGACAGGGTGGGCTCTGTGCTGACAGCAGACAGCCTATTGCAGGGCTCAAACTCATGAACCACAGGTGGATCATGACCTGAGCTGAAGTCCATCACTTAACTGACTGAGCCACCCAGGTGCCCCTAAATTCTCAATTCTTTAAAGACAAATGCTATAAGGTAAACATTGTTATGTTACTTTTCAGACAAGAAAATCTGTCTTTCAGACAAGATACAGAGTATCAGGGGTTATTTTCTAGTCCTATTCAGCTACAACCGGGGGATTATCCAGCCCGAAAGCCTGTCTCTTGTAATTGTATGTGGTTACCTAACCAGTAAACTCCTTATTGGGATACAGTAGGATTACATCCTCTGCTGACTCCCATTACCAAGTGTACACTGACTAAGTTGAAGTAGTCTGTTCTAGATAATAATCATAGAGAAGTAAATTCTGATTTCTAAAAAAAACCCTTCTGGAATTGGTAATGGATACAGTAGGCAATCCTAAGGAGTGGTATCCAAGATCAGAAAATAAACAAGAGATCATTTCTTCACAACATGTTGTAGTGTATTTATAAATTAAATAATATTTAGCATTTGATATTTTACATCTGATATATTTTATTTTCTATTTCAACATTAGTCTTTATTTATTTTTTGTGGGTTTTATTTTTGCTTTTGAAAATTTTAATTCCAGTGTAGTTAATATAGAGTTCTATTATTGTCAGGTGTACACTGTGGTCATACATCTGCTATTTCAACAAGAACCGGGAAAGCAGATGTTGTGTGATGTCTCTGTTTCTTTTGTAGTTTAATGCATTTTGGAGCTTTCTTTGGGAAAATAATACATCAAGGGTTTGATGTTTTACCTTCTTAATCTACTATCTTTTCCATCTGTCTCTATCAGATATTAGAAAATAACATCTTGCCAGCGGCACTGTGTCAATTTTCAGGGACAGTCTACCTCTGCTGCACACATGCTTCTTCTATTAATATCAGCAAGGGGTGAAGTAGAATATAGTCAAGGGGATAATTAAGCCACTTATATCTCCATGTGATATCACAAATTCATCATTACATAGAATAAAGAGCAATATATCAGGAAAGTAAAGATTGCATTTCATGCAGTGTGTGTTAAACAGTGAAGTGTCTATAGAAGGTGCATTTGATTAAAGGTATACTGACATCAGATAGAATTACTAATGCATTATCATGCCAAAAATGGCAAATAATTTTTGTATTTGGAGAAATAAGCCAACTACTAATTATAACTATTCTTTATTCCAGCCTTTTCAACTCCTAGCAGATTATACATTCTAATCACTGTAATTCAGGAAACTTCTATTTATTTTAGATGATAACTGCTTTCATGAATAAGTACTAGAAAAATATAGTGTATTATAAAATTACTCTATTTAATTTTTTAAAATTTTTTATTTTATATAAATATTTTATTTAAAATAACAAGTACTATATAAAAACATTGTGAATAAATAATTGAATAAAATAATGGAGACAGTTACCTCCAGATATGGATGAAGCCTATTAATTATGATAACTGAGAAAGAAAGTCTTCATGGACAATTTGAATAGTAGTTCATTTATTCTTTAATATTTAGTGTGTGCCTACGATGTCCAAATGTGTTTTAGATATCTAGATGTTGGGAATACACCAGTGTTGTTTAGTGGCTCTGCCTTGATGTTTATTTAGTCATCAAGAGTTATACCTGTCACTATTTTGCAGCATGACTGAAAATATCCACACAGAAAAAAAGGCGATTTGCATCTTAGTATTAATATGAAAGTAGTTTTGACCTCAGGGACCATCTGAAATAGTATATGGTTCCCACAGAGGTTAACACATTGACCTTAGAAAAAATGCTGAGGTAAAGCAACCTATAAATGCAGTGATATATATATATATATATATACACATATATATATATATATTTCATTTATTCACTTGCTTAATGGATAGATATTCATAATAGCCACCTTAAAATATTAAACTTAATTGATATGAATTACAAATTAAAAAATAACACTTTATAGCATTTTCTTGAGGGTAGAAAAACTTCTTTAAGAATAAGAGAAATTGAAAGATTTGTTTTACATCAATTTCTTTTTTGATTTCAGATCAGCAAAAAATTCTATTACATTTCTAGAACAAAAATTGTTTCATGGTTAAACTTCTAATTTACCTGAGATTCAGCATACCAAACAACAAATTCCAAGTTTCAATTTCACTCCTATTATATGTGTTCAATTGTGTGTCTTGAAACACAACAGATATTTCATTTACTCCTTTGTTTCTTTCTTCTAAGAAAACAGAACAATATAAAATGTTGTTTCACTTTTCATAAAATGGAAGGCCAATACAAATGAAACATTTTCTAGACATAACCAAAATTCATTTACATAAATTCAGTGTTACTTTACTACAAAACAAAAGCCTCAACTTACGTTACACATATTGATATGCTAAATATAGATATATTTAGAGTCTTCTCTTTTGCTCCTTTGGAGTTGAAAATTCTAGCATTCATGGTACATTCTTTAGTATAATTGAAAATGATGGTTTATAATAAGAATTTGATAATCAATTATAGAATACAACTCCATAAGCCATATTATGTAATCAGTCATCAAATGAAAATTACTTTGGAGGATATGCTTTAAATTTCAGTTTCTAATTAATGTAGTATATTGATCTTAAACTTTATGCACATTTAAGAGCTTTCACAGCTTTGCCTTTAAAAGGATGATTCTCTAAAATGATTTAGAAGGATATTTGCAAGTGAAATTCTTTTATTTATTTTTATCTACAATAGTGCCAATTAAAGCAGTATTTTCTTTTAAATATTCATAAGTGATGCATTTCTGAGTAATATTGAGAAATAGGCAAATGACTGGCTGATTTTATGCAACTATGCAATTAAAATAATTTGCTCTGGCTGTTTTCAGAGGATATAAAACCCATAACCTTGCTTCTTTATAATTTCAATTAGACCTCAAATTCATTGATAACAAATTCCTTTGCTATCTTATATGCTATATAATGAAAATAATAGAAAAATATTTTATATGAAATTATAAAATATAATAGTGTTCACTTTAAATAAAATGGAATTTTAATACTATCACTAAGTAGGAAAATAGTTGCAGGAAGAATCCAGAATTCAGTAACAGTGGATTGCAAGAAATTGTAACATTGTACTATTATATTATTATAGTACATATTATTATACTATTATATTATTATGTTTATGTTATATTATTGTATATTATATATTATATTATAATTATATATTATTATAGTATAGTATATATTATTATACTCTTATTAATATTTTTATTTTGTCTCATAACCTTTGGGAATTTGATCTCATATTGTCAAATTTTGATTCACTGGTTATTATTACTTCTTTCTACATTTTTCTTAATTTTATTACTGATTCGTAATTAACAGAAAGAAAATAATATTCTCTCTAATCTTTTCCATTTGAATGCCAGACGACATGGAATCTTTCTAACATATGACTAATTCATCTTATTTATTATCATTTTTATGTATGAGAAGTGTGGTGTATAAGGAAATGTAAAGACTCTGCTCAATGGGTCTTATTTTATTTTATTTTATTTTGTTTTGTTTTATTTTTTAGCTCTATTGACAAAAGAATTGTATATATTTAAGGTATACCACATGGTGGTTTATTTATTTATTTAATTTTATTTGAGAGATAGAGAGGGAGTTTGAGCAGGGGTGAGGGCCAGAGGGAGAGAAAGAGAGAGAAAATTAAGTAGGCTCCAAGTGAGCATGGAATCAAGAGTCAGGCACTCAACCAACTCAGCCACCCCGTGTCCCCATGGTGGTTTATTTATTAAATGTTTATTGAACACTTACTTAGTCTAAGTTTTGGGGATGGACTGGATGTTGAAAACAAGACTAGAACCCTGCACTCAGGATAATTAAAGCCTATTAGAAAAGACAGGGATTTATCAAATATTCACAAACATTAACATAAAGGTACAACCATATATGTACTTTGACTCAGTGGTGCATACTTCCATTAGAACATGTCATAGGGGATTTATCATATTAGAGAGTTCAATTATGTTTCCTTTAGGAAGATACAGTTGAAAAGACATTTGAAATGTTAAAAACAAGTTTATTGTTTAATAAATCTCTAAAAGAAAGAGTAACAGAACTACATTCAGATGGGCAAGGGCAAAGACACTCTGGCTTAAGAAACTTAAAGAGCACCAGTGTGCATGGAATGGAAAAGTGAGATGACAGCTAATGGAGGAGGTAGTGGTAAAGAGAGAAAAATATTCTGAACTTAGTGATGAATTTGGTATGAGTGTCTTATGTAGAAAAGTCAAATAAGACTCCTAAGTTTCTGCCTTATATAGTATGTAAATTCACTGAGATAAATGACGTTGGAAGACTCATCTTCTAATTAAGGTTTATTTTTTGGAGTGGAGAGGGAGAAAGGGTAGTATGGGAAAGGGAATGAAGAAAGCCAACAATTTGGTTTTATACATTTGATATTTTATTTTCTCTTAGAATATCTAAAATGAAATAATGAAATTAAACAATGAGTAAAAGAGTCCAGAGTTCAGTGGAGAACTTTTAGGTAAATTTGTAAGTCATTTTTGTATATGTTTACATTGAAACTTTGAGCTTCAGGAATAAATAGGGAGAGGAGAAAATATCCTAGTACCAAAGCTTGGGAAAACTCCAGGAGTTAGAGTCTGAAAAGAAGATAGAGAGGCCAAGGGGGCAGGGGAAGCACCAGTAGAGTTTTATGGTACAGAAGCCAAAGGAAGACAGTATTTCAAGAAGGAAGAGGGGTCAATAGTGTTTGCTTCACAGACAGATAAATTAAACAAGAACTATGTCTTATATGAGGTACCTAAAATAGACAAACTCACAGAATCAAAGAGTAGAATCATGGTTGCTAGGACTAGGGAGGAGGAGTTTGGAGAATTGTTATCTAGTAAGAATAAAGTTTCAGTTATTCTAGAGTTTTAACAATACTGTATTGAATACCTAAAAGTTTGTTAAGGGGGTAGATCTCACAACCAGTGTTCTAACCACAGCAAATAAATTAATGGGGGTGAAAAATGCCTATTGGCTTTAGAGACATGGCAATGAACTAAACATTTATATGAGTTTTGAGAAAGTGGTAGAAGGAAGGTTATTTCAGTGCTGACTGATGAGTAAATGGAAGGTGATGAAACACAGAGAACTGTCCTGGAAAGGTTGAATTGAAGAACAGTTTAAAAGAGTTTAAATCCAAGTAAACACTATAGATAAGACATTTTTCAATAATGTTAGCTTTACTTTCTAAAATTAAAATCTTAGTAATTTTCAAAGATTAAACATTAAAAAGATGTTGCAAATCATGGGACATATGTGTGGCTCAGTTGGTTGAGCATTCAACTCTCGATTTTGGCTCAGATCATGATCTCATGGTTCATGAATTTGAGACCAATATTGGGCTCTGTGCTGACAATGTGGAGCCTGCTTGGGATTCTCTTTCTCCCTCTCTCTCTGCCCATCCCTTGCTCATGTGCTCTCTCTCTCTCCCCACCCCACCCCCGTCTCTGTCTCTCTGTCTGTCTCTCTCTCAAATAAATCAACATTAAGAAAAAAAAAAGATGGTGCAGATCATACATGGGAAGTGCTGGAAGAGAAACTTCTGAGGGGTTGGAAAATCACACCTCTGACTTGTCAGGCTTTGTTTAAAACCACATTATTTTTTTCTGTCAATAAAATATGCATTTAACTATTAGATTTAGCACCCCACATTAAACAACTCAATGTAACATGACTTGTACCATTCTTAATACAATTTATAATATAATTAGCATATCCTGGAGTAAATCTTACTTCTGGGAATAACTTAGCATTTTATGGAAAATTGATAAAATATCAGTACGGACTGATCTATTATTGTAACTCTGAGTACCTAGTTGGCCTTTCTTTAGAATTCTTTTGTTTATTTATTTATTTTGAGAGAGAGAGATAGAGAGGGGAGGGGCAGAGAGAGAGGGAGAGAGAGAATTCCAAGCAGGCTCCACCTTAGCACAGAGCCCCACATGGGGCCCAATTCCACAAACTGTGGAGATCATGACCTGAGCCAAGATTGAGTGTCAGATGTTTGACCAACTGAGCCACCCAGGCACCCCCTAGAATTTTTTTTTAAGTTTATTTGTGTATTTTGAGAGAGAAAGAGCAAGTGGAGAGGCAGAGAGAGAGGATCCCAAGCAGCCTCTGCACTGTCAGTGTGGAGCCCAACACAAGGCTCAAAATCATGAACTATGATGAGATCATGACCTGAGCCAAAATTAAGGATTGGATCCTTAACTGACTAAGCCATTCAGGCACCCTTTAGAATATTGGCTTTTAATACATATTTATTGCTTGTATTCCATTACTATGAAATTTTAGGTGGCATTTCCAAAGCTGATACACACATTAATCTAAGTGAATATAAATGTTTAAAATGTATAAATGAATATAAATGCACATACACCTGCACACATATTTTTGGAGTATCTGTTACATACAACAGTATCTTACATTACCTCTTTATTTGTGAGGTATATAACAGGTATTGGCTTTTTTAAAATCATTTTTGGACAAGTTTAATTTTTAATATTCCTTGGTATCAAGTTATGAAATTTTGGTTTGGTATTGAATAACACCTCACCTTTCTTAGATTTATCCCATTTTTTTCCTCCTTCCAAATAAAAAATAGGAATTAGTTTTTCTAGGGGAAAAACAATAGCAAGCTCTGCATAATAAAATATACTAACAGATGTAGAACTTTTAAGCATCTGACTCTTAATCTTGATTCAGGTCATGAGTTCATGAGTTCAAGCCTTGTATTGAGCTCTATGGTGGCAGTGTAGTACAGGGCCTCCTTGGGATTCTGTCTCTTCCTCCCTCTACCCCTTCCCCACTTGCACTCTCTCTCATTCTTTCAAAATAAAAAATAAACTTAAAAATAAAATAAAATAGTTTGCATTTCATGACACACTAAGGAATGGGACAGTTGACCTAGCCAGTTAGGATACAGGCAAGGAGATAGGACGTGAGACATACTGTTGGGATAAACTAGTCTGGGCTTCCTGTTGCACTGCACACGTGCCTGCTGATCATTTAATTTGATAGAATTGTTTTTAAGCTACAAGAATATTTAAGCAGGTAGTAGAATCTAGTATCTTGAGGGTATAAATCCAGGCTAAAAGTAGTTTATCTGTGAAAATATTTGGCATATAGAAAATCCAATAGAATAGTATGGATGAGTTGGGCCATGTTCGAATTGTAACAAAGGCTGGGAGAACAATCCCTACTTCTTAGCAAACAGAAGAGACCTTGTCCCCAAGCTACATTTCAAAACAAGACTCACATTTCTGACCCTGGGGGGATTTTCATATTTGTGAGGGGCTCCAACCTTGTAATAAGATAAAATGTTAATAGGAACCATTGGTTCAGGGGTAGAAGAGGGATGTAGTACCATAACTGGAACAAAAGGTCTACAAAGTTGGGGAAACTAACAAACCTAGACACTTATCTGGATTATTTAAATTAAACTAACTATTTAGAGAGAATATTGAATAAAGACTTCTAGAAGAATACATCCTGTTGGTCTTACTGGTCCCTAGGGGCTTTATATGGTCTTTCTTAGGAGGAGGTGGAGATGATAAGAATTCTGATAGCATGGACTCAGGGACTGAATATCCTTACTCATGTTTCTGAGGTTAAAACCTACTTGACTTTGTATACTTTTGGTTCTGGTGGAAACTTAGTATAATGAATGAATCTTATTCATATCTGACGGTGAAGATTAATGAAATGATGTCTTGGAAACAGAAGATCAGTTAATATCTTTTACAACTATGCACATTCTTCCTCTCTTATACCTGTAGAAATACTTACCATCTAGCTTTAGTTATTGTACTGCACGAAGAGAAGTTACATTAAAAAACATAGATATGAAAGTTATCTAAAGAGATATAAAATAATATTCTAGTCTATTTTTAAATGCATTTGAAAACTGTAAGTTCTGATTTAATCATTTAGCACATTTCATGAGGATGGCTATAAGAAGCAGAGAGCTGACTATTCTATCTATTGTAGGCAATCTTGGATATTTCTTAAAGGAGAAAAAAGTAACAACCGGCTCATGGCAGTGTCATTCATGTCTATTCAGTTTCCAGATTAGAGATGAACGTCAAATTGGCACCTTTTAGCAAAATGGTGTAGTGTTGTATTGATTCCTATTGCTATTTTAACAAGTTGCTACATCCTAGTTACATTAAGCAAAGAAATTTTGTTTATTGTATTCTTGAAGTAAGAAATACAAAATGCATCTCACTGGACTAAAATCAAGGCGATGGCATGACTGTATTCCTTCTAGAGGCTCTAGGAGAAAATCCACTCCCTTGCCTTTTCCAGATTCTAGAAGCTGCCTGAATTTCTTGTATTCCCCTCTTCTACCTTCAAAGCCACAAAGATAGCATCATCAAATTTCTCTCTGATTTTGATTTGGTTTTTACATCTATTTCTACAACAATTTTGAGGACTCTTGTGATAACATTGCACCAAACCAGATAATCCAGAAGAGTGTCTCTATCTGGAGGTCCTTAACCTACCACATCTACAAAGGTCTTTTTGCAGTTTAAGGAAACATATTCACAAATTCCAGGGATTAGGATATGCATATCTTGGGGTAGGCATTATTGTGTCTATATCACAAGTATTATACTCATTTCCATTCAAAAAATACATATTTCCCTATCTTATTAAAATGAAAGAGAAAAAGATCTTATGAATTCCAACACCTATTTAATGAAGTCTCATTAACAAGATCTTCATTATCACTTTTCCTTGAATACCTGAATTGTCTCTTTGCCTTAGTTACTTGTTAGCACTCCATTGGCACCTCCTTAGCATATTTCTATTAGCACTTTACAGCTGTATGAATATATATATATATATATATATATATATATATATTTCAATGTTTTAGCTAATTTCAGGTCAAAATGTGTATTAGTTACTTAAGCTTTGAAGGAAGAATATTTCAAAAATAAAAATGTGTAGCCCAGTAGCAAACAACATATTTTTCTCCTTAATATCTTATTCTAATTTGTTATTCATTTTCTTTCAAACCATGACAGGTGCTGAATGCTAATAATACATGTTCTAACAGAAGATATTTGAGGTCATTAATTTTGGAATTAAACTCCAGAATCAAATGCCAGATGAATAGGGTTACTCCAGAATATTTGGGTATATCACTGACTATTAAGTATTGTAACTAGGCCATCTGTTACATTTAACATTATTTTTTAGCAAAAAAAAAAAGGGGGGGGTTATACAACATTGGAGTGGTAACTAAATGAAAAAAAAATGATCACAAATGAAACAGAAGTTTCAATAAAGAGAAAGTAAATTAACTTGTGGACAAAATGTAGATCTAATCTCTCTAATTATTTTAATTACAATAGACTTTGCACCATAAATATAATTATCCAATCATTCGGTATAATTTTGTGTTTTTAAAAACTTCTGATAACAGGGGTGCCTGGGTGGCTCAGTTGGTTAAGCATCCAACTCTTGATTTAAGCTCATGAGGTTCTGAGTTCGAGCCCTGCATCAAACTCTCCTCTGGCTGTGTGGAACCTGCTTGGGATTTCATATCTCTCCCTCTCTTTCTGCTCCTCTCCCACTCATCCATTCATATTCTTTCTCTTTGTCTCTCTTTCTGTCTCTCTCTCTCAAAATAAATAAATAAAACTTAAAAAAAAACCTTCTGATACCAATATGACATCTGAAGTCAGATAATTTATATATGATTAAAACAAAAAATACTTTGGACACATTGTTGTGTTGTCACATCATAAATATGAACACATGTGCTCCTGAGTGCAAAATAACTTATTGTGCTTTAAATTTTTTTTCTGACATGTCTTTGTTTACAAAGGTGCAGGAAAACAGTTTGGCTTTTATCCCATTTATATAACTTCATAAATAAAATCACCTATATTTGAAGGCCTGGTAAATAACCAAAATCACTGGGAGATGGCTGAATAACAAGGGATATGGTGAACCAAAACAAAAATATTAATTGAAAAAAAAATCATTTGGACCAAAAACTGAAAGCTATTAATGCCATTAATGGGAATATAGTCTGGCTAGATGAAAATCTGAGATTTCAAGGAAGGGATATTTGCTTTGTTCATATGGGTTTATCGTTCCGAATTTTACCCACTTCTTTTTAGCTGGCCCACACATTTAGTATTCCTGTTTTTACTAAACTCAGTCTTCTTAGGATTTCTGCTATATAACTCAGCATCTCAGTACTTCTTTACTATTTCCAATTACATGTATTTTCTCTCCTCCATTTTACTGATTACCTCTCCTCTACCAGTGTTTCAAAAATGAGCTGAATTTTTTTGTGTTCAGAGAGAACCCTCCTATAATTGTCATTGATATTCTTTTACATATTTCCATTTATTTACTAATTTTAGTAGGAAAAATGAAAGGAGGGAAAATAAAGCTCTAAGATATTCTTGGATTATGGATACTTCTATGTTTTTGAATATATGTTTTTGCAACTCAGGAAAATGTTATACTTTTACATCCTTTAATACTGCTTTTTGTTGTAATCCTTCCAATCTGTACATGACAAAGTGCCGTTTATTAGTTTATTTACATTCTGTCTTCTATATCAATTATTTTCTCCCACAACCATTTACTTCCTCCATATTTTATCTTTGAGAATTCCATGAATTAAAATTGTTTTCCAGATAATTGAGTAAATTACCTACAGTATTAAATTGTTAGAACATAATCTAAAGAGGCCAGAAGCTGAATTAACACTTACAAAGCATATGATTTAGTGGCTTATAGTATATGAGACTGTGCCACCATCACTGCTATCTAATTCTGGAGTATTTTTATTACTACATAAAGAAAGCCCACATGCTATAGCTATCATCCCTCGATACCCACATCCCCAAAGCCCTAGGCAATCATGATTAAAGTTTCATTATTCTTTAGATTTGCATATTCTGGGCATTTCATGTAAATAGGATTATATAGCATACAGCCTTTTGTGCCTGCCTTAGTTCATTTAGCACAATGTTGTCAAGGTTCATCTATGCTATAGCATATACCACACACCATTTCTTTTGTAGCCAATGAATATCAATTGCATACAATTTGTACCACATTTTTAAGGAGTATCTCATTGTGATTTTGATATACATTTATCTAAGTACTAATACTATTGAACATCTTTTCATATGTGTATTGGCTATTTGTATATCTTCCTTAAAGAAATGTCTATTCAAAATTCTCCCAATGTGTTATTTTTCTCTTTATTATTGAGTTATAAGGCTTCTTTATATATTCTGGATTCTACACCCATATAAATTATATGGTTGCAAATATATTTTCAATTTTTTAGGTTTTCTTTTCATTTTATTAATGACATCCTTTAAGTACAATTTTTTTTAATTTTGTTGAAGTATAGTTTATTTTATTTGCTGCCTATGCTTTTTCATCGCTTTAAAAAATTGCTAAATCCAAAATCACGAAGGATTACTCTTATGTAAATGTCAAAACTTTTATAGTTTTACCTCTTATATTTATATATCTGATACCTTTTGAGTTAATTTTTTATATGGCATGGGGTAAGAGACTAATATCATTCCTTTTCATATAAATATTCAGTTGTTCCAGAACCATTTGTTGAAAGCTATTTTCCCCACTGAATTTTCTTGGTACCTTTGTCAAAGTTATCTGACCATAAATGTATACAATAAAACCCTGGATTTCAAGTAACTTGTTCTGTGAGTGTTCTGCAAGACAACAAACATTTCTAATAAATTTAAATGTTTTTTTAAAATGTTCATTTATTTTTGTGTGAGAGAGAGTGAGCTAGCTAGCAGGAGGGGGCAGAAAGAGAGGGAGACAACGACCTAGTCAACTCTCTGCTGTCACCATAGAACCCAATTTGGGCTCAAACCCACAAACGATGAGATCATGCCCTGACCCAAAGTTGGCCGCTTAACCAACTGAGCCATCTAGGCACCCCAAACATTTCTAATAAATTTTAACTTGATAAATGAGCGATGTCTTGACAAGTAGTACATGATGTTGAATGTCACATGATCATGACAGCCAATGATTCTCTCTCTCACTGCGGGATTGTGGGTGATCGTCTCCCATGCTCAGATGCTTGGTCTCAGGCCATGGTGTTTGGCAGGAATTGGTGATTTTTCAAAACATTGAAAGACGCCCCAAATTGGCACTTGTGTATTTTTTGTCACTTCAAAGTACCTATGGACAGTCCTTTGCTTTTCCAAACAAGAGGAAACTTAGGAATGCTTTACTTATTCTAGGTCAGCCTGCCTGCTGATATAGACCCTTTCCTCTGCTGCCTTAATGCCAGTTCCATTAAATACTGTATATGAAAAGAGTTTATTAAACTGTACTGTGTCAACATCTGTGCAAGCATATACAATGGCCCCCATGCAGAAAAAAAAATTGAAAAGAAAGCAGTAAGAAGAAGGAGACAGTTATGGTAGAAGTTAAGAAGGAAATCATCAAGAAGTATGAATGAAGTGTGAGAGTGGTGAAAATGGCAAGATTTTATAAGAGGTCTACATCGATCATTTTCACAGTATTAAAGAAGAAAGAAGAAATAAGGGGACTAGATGCACAAAAGGAGTCACAAGAATATCAAAGCAACTTCCACATGTTCTGGAAGATGTAGAAAAGTTGCTTGTGGTTTGGATAAATGAGAAGCAACTGGCAGGTGATACTGTGACCAAGAAATTTATCTGCAGGAAGGCAAAAGCCTTGTGAACCGACCTCATCAGTAAACTTATGAGGTATGTCAACAGAAAACAAAGAAGGCTTCAAGGCAAGGAGAGGGTAGTTTGATAACTTTAAGAAAAGTGGCATTCATAGTGTTGTGAGGCATGGCGAGGCTGTGAGCTTGGACACTAAGGCAACTGAGCCATTTGCTACTGAGTTCCAGAACTTCATGGTTTCCAAGTGTTACCTGCCAGGGCAAATTTTTGACTGCAATGAGATGGGGCTTTTTTGGAAAACGATGCCAAGGAGGACCTACATTACAGAAGAAGAGAATGCAATACTCAGTCACAAGCCCATGAAAGACCATCTCACTCTCTTGTTTTGCACTAAGGCAAGTAGGGATTTCAAAGTCAAGCCCCTGCTCATGGATCATTCCAAGAACCCATAGGCATTCAAGAAATGCAAGGTGCAGAAGAGCCAGTTAAATATTATGTGGAGGTCCAACAGCAAGGCGTGGGTCACTCATTTCTTGTTAATTGAGTGGATCAACAAGGTTTTCAGTCCTATAGTGGAGAAATATCTTTTAGAAAAGAGTCTGCCACTCAAAGCCTTGCTAGTTATGGATAATGCTCCTGTTCATCCTCTAGGTTTTGAGGACAACTTACTTGAAGGAACTAGAGTTCATTAACGTCAAGTTCCTTCCTCCCAATACCACTCCAGTCCTCCAGCCCATGGATCAGCAGGTTATTTCAAACTTTAAAAAACTTTACACCAAAGAAATATTTAAGTGATGCTTTGAGGTAACCAAAGGAACAAACCCTACCTCTGAGAATTTTGGAAATATCATTTCCACATTGTGAACTTCCTTAAGATCATCAATAAGCCCTGGGATGGGGTCACCAACAGAACCTTCAATTTGGCTTGGAAAAAACTGTGGCCTGATTGTGTTCTTGGACATGACTTAGAGTGGCATGCTCATGAATAGGAGCCACCAGTTTTTGATGAAATTGTGTCCTTGGGGAAGACCATGGGACTGAAGGTGAATGAGGATGACATTCAAGAACTGGTGAAGAACATGGCCAGGAGCTGATCACCCACAAACTGATGGATCTGCATCATGAGCACCAGCAAGAGGTTATGGAGAAGATTTCGTTTTCAGAGAAAGAGGAGAAAAAAGCAGAGGAATCTTTCACTTCAAATGACATTAGGGAGATATGCAAAATGTGGGAAACATTGCAAAATTTTGTAGAAAAGCACCACCCGAATAATGCTATAGCAGTGCAAACAATGAATCTATTTAAGGACAATGCAATGTCACATTTCCATGAATTCCTCAAAAGGAGGCAACAGCAAGGCTGAATAGGTTCCTTGTTAAAGTTACATGAAAAGAAAAAGATTCCGCTGATCTAAAAGATAGCGATGATTCAGTTAGTGGTTAGTAATAGTGTATGTCATCCTACACAACAATGCTCCTGTCTCTTGTCTCCTTCACAACAACCACGAAAGTTTTCAAAACTAAGTGCAGGTTAATTTGTTTATTTTTCTTTATATTTTGCATTTACTTTATTGTATTATATTACAATATCGTAATCATTTTTATGTGAATATTTTTGGATTGTGGAAAGAATCATCTGAGGTTCCACTATTATTTATGGGGAAATTCACTTTGATACACAAGTGCTTTGGATTACAAGTGTGTTTCCAGAATGAATTATGCTCCCAAACCAAGGTTTTACTCTGGTTTTATTTCTGGATTCTAAATTCTATTCCATTGAGCTATATGCCTATAGTTGTTATAGTACTATATAGTCTTGTGACTAAGGGAATAGTTCTGCTTTCTTTTGTTTCCAATTAGAATGCTGACCTTGTCGCAAAGAGCTGGGTTTTTTGTTTGTTTGTTTGTTTTTTGTTTTTACATTTAACTATAAATGATGTTTAGCCACCCACTCATACATCTTGGGCTTGGTCTTAGGCTTGTTACTAGGCTCTACTATCAAGATGTAAAGATGAAAACCTTAATAAAATCTAAGATTAATGAGAGAAAGAGATGGAAGTGGTTACTCTATCATCTAGGCTTTAAAAATCTTTAATCAAATTGTTAAGGTCCTTTGGAGCAAATAGGTTTCTATGTTGAGCTGAGAAGTTCGGGTATTTATAGCCTCAAATTGCTCAGGAAATGACCTCAGTGAGTCCATTAGTTTCTGAAGCTGAGTTAAACCAGGAAGGGGTGACAATGGAGTTTAAGTGCTGATCACATTCCCCACAGTTGGGCATCAAGTCTTTAAAGGGGGATCTGGTCAGAGTATCTCTCTATCACACTGGCAAAAGAAATAGCAATATGAGGAGGGTTTAATTAAAATATGCTTCTAGATATTGGGCTTGAAATATTTCCTGGCTTATATTCCCAATGTTTACAACACAATGAATCAATAAAAATCTTTTAAAATTCATAGGACAAATTTCCACAGATTATGATGTCCAAAGAAGGTTGGATGTTATGGGAATGTAGAGAAAGTGCACATAAAAGAGGTTGGAGAAAAATGAGATCAAATAATAATTAACTAGAGTAATGGGTTTCTGTTCTGAATTTCCAAGGTTGTTGTTTTTCTTTTTTCCTAATTATTGTTTTAAAATAGGTTAGGATGGAAGAGTCACTCAAGTAAGGTGAACAGGGTTGGCAAAGTCAAAATCTGTGACATACAATTGGCAGAAACTGTGCACACTGGTAGTGAAATGTCTGCTTTACTTCTATGTATTTAAGAAAGTAGCCAATTTAGCCTCTTGATAGAAGACCAAGTGAACATTTCCAAAAAATGTACCAGGAAGTATTAAAGATATGCATGTTGAGTCTTTAACGAATTTGTTGAGGAGTATTTTAAATACTAAGATGAAGGAGTTCTAAGTCAGTTGAATAATTTATATTTTATTGCTTTTGGTAAGATTGAGAATTAACACTACATAGTAGCTTTAGAGATATACAATCAAACCTGATGCTATGCTACTGGCTGTTTATGTTTTAGATTTTTAGGAAAAACGTGACATAAAAAGTATGATTGCTAGCAGGTATTCTGCCCATCAAATGTGACTTGGAGAAATATAGTTTTTTCTCCATCTTGAATTACATTTCACTTACAGGGCTTACGCAGTTGTAAATTTAAATATTTCAAATATTAAAAAAGCTAAGGAAGTAAGCATATTAGAAAAAGCAAAAATTGATGCTTTTTAAAAATGAATAAATTTACAAATGAAAAGAGCATAATGGACCTTTCTACACAAGATCTTACTCATTTGCTATTTCTATTTCTGTGTAGATTTGTGTGAACTTTGAAAATTAATACAACCATACATAAGGAAAAAAAATTAATGCTACATGTCAGCCTGCATATATTATAGCTGAGCTTAGAGAAAAAGAAAAGATATCCTATATTTCTATGCTATTTTTGAAGTCTTTAGCTCTTGAAATACTGTATCATTTAAGCTGTCTTTCTAATGGGAAATATTTATTCTTTAACAATCATTTAATATTTGAAACAAACCAAATATGACATTGCCTTTTTAAATCTAATAACCACATTAAATTTTATAATTTTACCTCATCATGGAAAGGCTGTAAAGTCTTATAAAAATAAGATTTATTGTATTGCCTTATGATAATAATGCCTTAAATAATAATGGTTGCAACTGATAGAGTATTGTTTATTTAAAAAGGTTGTTTTAGTTTATTTCTACAAATTTTTTCTTATTAATACTTAGTTGTCCCGTATATATAAATGGGAAAATCACATGAAAGAAAACTACCATTTGCTGAGGGCTAATATGCTTCTTGTGTTGTGCTACGTCTTCCACCAAAATGATCACATTTAATCTTAACTCTGTACCCTGTGAGGTCAGTGTTTTCATTTTATGGAAAGGAAGAATGTGTGCATCACAGAAAAGCTCTTCCTTTCTTAAATGAGGCATAAGGCTCTTCTCAAGTCTAAGAGAAGGGATAGATATTCACAGATTTCAGAGAAATCCATCTGAAAAGGAAAACTCATTAGAATAGATTGATTCCAAAACTTTCATTGTTGGGACAATTTTCCATGTCATGTGAGCAAGAGCAAAGGCTTTCTAACATTTTGTTCCAGGCTATGTTTTCAAGATTTTCATATCATGAACGGTGTAAACTTGTATAGTTTAGTATGAGAGCTCTAGTTCCACTACAATCTCTCTAATTCTGATCTTGTCAGTTGTTATTTTTTGTGCTAGACTTTCTGATTAGGGTGTAGAGATATGTCACTGTGGTTTTTATATTCATTCTCCTAAATGATTAATCATTTGAACATCTTTCTATGCGCTTGTTGGTATGCAAGATTCCCTTATAAAATTTCTAGTTTTTGACACTTTTAAAGTAGATTGTCCATCTTTTTGAAAAGAATTAAGTGTAATTTATGTATTATGTGTAAGAATCCTTTGCAGATAGATGCACAGTGAATATATTCTCCCTTTCCATGGCTGTCCTTTTACTATTTTAATGAGTGGAAGATCATAAATTAATGAAATCCATTTTATGAAACTTTGTCATTTTGGTTTGTACTGTGTCCTGGATCAAAAAAAAAAAAAAAAAAAAACAACTTTGACTCCTGTAGTATCATAAACATATTCTCCAAATTGTTCTCTAGATTATGGTTTTACCTTGTAACAAATTCATCTTGCTTGTGATATTTTCTTTTCTCAATATATAATATTTCTTTATATAATATTTTTAGTATTTATATCTATTTTCATGTAGAAGTTAAATGATATTGTCCTATTTTTGAAATATCCTTGACATATTTATGTAAAAATATACATACTTCATACACTGTGTTGAGAAGTGTTTTTTTTTTCTATACCATAAAATAATTTACATAAACTTAAGGATTTTGTTTTGTATGTTTGGAGAATTCACAGGTGAAATCATCTAAGCCTAGAATTTTTTTCTTGAAAAAGTTTTTACATTTGAATTCAGTTTCTTAATAACTATAACATGGTTCATATATTTGTGTCTTATATAAGTTTTTATTTGTGGTATTTTTCAAGCAATTCCTCATTAAACTAAGTTATAATACAACAAATGTATTGACAAATTTTTAAAGTAACATGCTCCCTGGTCTTTTTAAATTACTATAAACATCTATAGCAATGCCCCTTTAAAATTCATTTGGCAATTTTGGCCTTGTCTCATTTTCCCCCCTTTAAAATATTGCTAGAGTTTTAATACTTTTATTAGTTTTGGTGAAGACTTAAAATAACACTGTTAATTCAGAAAATTAGGACAGATTCCCCCAGCTTCCGAGATTACTGCTGGAAGACAGAGCTAGGCTGTCGACCATCATTGGCAATTGCGTCAACAGCAGAGTACTACTTCATCCACATTCACCAGCCTTCCAGATCAGCTCAATCCAATGACTGATCAACAAAAAAGTATTAACACCCCTCTCATCAAGATAACTGGAGACAACTCTCAAGGGTGCTTTAATTCCACAGTTCCCTATGATTTCAACTGAGACATTCTGGGATGTATAAGTCTATCGTCTGTGCAGGACCTAGTGGGCTAGAATGTAATTTACATAATAAAGAACCTATATGTATATCCATTTCCTTATGTACATGCTTCAACAAGAAAAATTATAAAAATTATATGAGCATGCTACAGTATAAAGTATAGAATCATGGAAGAAACAATGGCACAAACTGAGGTAAAAATTAAAAATGACTGTGGTACATATTAGCAGAAGGGATTGAAAGGCTCAGAGAAATGGACATGCTAAGTGGATTCTCTAAGACCAGCAAACCTAGCATCAGACTTTATTCTTGAAGTGACATACCTATGACTTACCAAATCAACTGGGATGTGCTGCTGAAGGGCCACCAGCATCACTGGGAAGTTCTCATGGTGCCTCAGCTCTGTAGGCTAAGGTTAATGGAGATGCCATTAGAGTTTGGGCTCCTTAATAGGGATGTGATAATTGTAATAGAGTAGTAGTAGTAATATTGATAGTAAAAGAAATAGAGACTGCATGCTATAGAGACTAGGATGTATCATTTAAATCAGAAACCAAATGGGCATACATAGGAATCGGCATAGTAGAGCCTTTTACAGTCACTTGGCCTCTCCTCTGTATTGTCCTTTCTTTTGTGTTTCAAATGGGTATTCTCTACTGGCCATTGTCTAGTTCAGTTATCCCCTCTTCCTTCATTTCTAATATTCTTTCAAAGTTAAGTCCCAATTTATGAATTTTAATTATTTCATTTTTTCAGTTTTAGAATTTCCACTTGATTCTATTTCTTTGACAATTGTTTTCTTTGATTTTATTCAATATTTTAATACCAGCTATTTTAAAATTTGTGTCTTAAAACTACAACTTATGAAGGCCTCTAGGTCTGTTTCTCTTGCATCTTTTCTCCTATTGAATTTCAGTCATATGATCCTGTGTCCTGTCATGACTGACCTAATTCAATGTTGAATATGGTGTATGAAAACTTACAGAGTTTGGGGGAATATCATTGTTCTCCTTTCATTTCTCTTTGTCAGGTAATTAGAGTATAGACAGATAAGTTTGACCTAATCAACACTGGATTTCAGACTTCGGTAAGTCATGTTATTTCTGGTTTGCCTTAATTCTTTGGACATGGAACTTCAGTGGTAACATTGGAAAGTCTGTAGTTTTACTAGAGCCTCACTCCTGGTATGCCCTTATCTATTTTCACTTCCCTGACTGTGGGACTTCCAAAATTTTATCTTTGTTTTTTAACACTGTAGCAATTGCTTTTGATACTGTGTTTCTGCCTCTAACTTGATACCTGACAGCTTAGGTCTCAGCAAAAATTTTGAAAACCAATTGCATACATAATGTCTGATATATTTATGAGGTCTCTTTCTGAGGAATTTAATCTCAAGTTCTGATTGACTCAGTAGCCATGATGTAAGCATTTTCCCAGCTTTGTTAAATGAGTTGGCTACAATTTTTAGGTTGGTGGGGGTTTTTTTGTTTTTGTTTTTGTTTTTGTTTTTGTCCCCACACTGTGGCACTCCATGCCCCACACTGTGAATGGGTAAATGCCTTCATTGGGAGGAAGAGGGGGAAAAGGCAATGGTAAAAGTAGGACTGAATTCAATAACTTTTTATCTGAGATCGTTGTCCATAAAGTCATGACAGTCTTAGTATACCTGTGGTCCCTTTCCAGTTTTTGTAGTTCCTCATTGTGGAAGAATTCCGTCGGAGTCAGAAGAGATATGTCAAAATTCAAATGTTTCTTGAAATGTCAATCTTTCTTTATAGTTCCTCCATTTCCAGGAATATTTCATTTCTCACTTCCCTCAACTCTTCATAGCATTTCCCACATTTCTTCAAAATAGTAATCTATCTTCTCTAGTTTTCCTGCCCAATCCCTATTTACTGTAGCATTCTTGTGTAATGCTAAAATTGAACATATCTCTTGCCTCATACTTGAATGAACCATTGCTGGTGTTATTGAAATGGAGCTGTTCTGTTTCAGGAAGTGTATTTATTCCCTGATACATACTTTTCACCCATATTATAGATGAAAAATTAAACTGTCATCAGCTGTTTAATTGTTCCTATATAATTACTCTCTACAATAATTTGAGTATTTGTTTATTCTAGATGCTATACTTACAAAAAGATCCATTTCAACCCATTTAGCATAAAAGACAGAATAAAACAGCAATTCTCAAACTCTAGTATCCCTATTTTATGATTTTTGAAATTTTTATAATTTGAGAAAACAAATCATGCTATATATTACATAAAGGGTTGATTATTTCATGGTTACAAACCATGTCAACGTGAATCAGATACTTAAAACACTATTCCCAAATAATTCTTTTTATCTTGATAATGTTAACATCTTAAAAATATATTAATACACATTCAACTATGAATATTTCATGTTTTCTGTGTAAATGATTGACAGGTACCTTTTTGAGAATAAGAATAGTTTATTCTCTCATACATATGCCACATAATAAGCATGTTAAGAAAGGTGAGACATATGTCTTCCCTGTTCTTGTTAATTTTCCCCTAGGATGTCACTGTAAACACATGGATGGTTTTTTAATTCTTTTGAAAAAGAAGATAAACAGTTGTAATTCCTGTTTCTTTGTGGTGGATGTTATCTTTGATAGGATAAGAATTCCTGAGTTCCCAGACTTCAGTAACTTCAGTCTAGGCTTCAGACTTATGACATGACTTTTGGCTAACATAATTTTAAAAATTTCAGGAAGACTTCCTAAATGAGGCCGAATATAAACTAAGGTCCGAAAAATGAACAGAGTACCTGAGGAAAAGAATTAGCTGTCTTTCAGGAATATTTATCAGGTCCCAAAGGGAAAAGGATAATGAAGGGTTTTGGTAATTGCATTTATATTTGATTCATTACTTGATTTTTCTACACATACTCCTGTAAGTCCTTCAACCATTCCAATACACAGATAAAAATGACATGTATGGCCTGTATATATAACATATAAGCTACCCTGTAAACAGTTGTGGAGAGTTCATATGGTTTTGTCTCTTGCCATAAGTTTGATTTGTGACCATTTCTATTTTATTATTCCACTTAGAATTAAATGTGGAGTGAAAAACCCATTAATTATAGTACCAAGTATTATGACGAACCTCTTTGAGGTAAAGATTATTTCTTCAACACAGAAGGTTGTTATGATTTATATTATACAATGTCTTCCCCAATTCCACAAATAAGTAGTACGGGATACCTAAGCCATGGACAACATGCTATATGTTGAACAATATCTTGAGGGGGAACATTGAATTGGATCAGTCCCTCCATGTTTCTTAAGAGTTATACAAAGCAACTACTGAGGTAAGGAAACTGTTAATATCAGTAGTAGAAATGGATAGGCTATAAGGGAAAGAGTCATTAAAGTAGTGTGGGTCAGAGGAGATTGGTGTAGAGTTGTAATTATGAGGTCTCTTGGAAACTCTAAATTACAAGAAAGTATAAATTATGAGTTAAAAGAAGATAAAGTGTAGAGAAAATTTACATAAAATATAAAAAGTAGAGACAGAGGCAGCAAATTGGGCACACACCCAAAATGAGGCAGAAATCTCATGAGAAAGAAAGAGAGAAAGAGAATGAGTTTCATAAGAAAAAAATCAATTCCTAAATCTTCATCTCCCTTTTATTAAGGTTTTCTTCAAATAATCTATGTTAGATATTATATTTTAAACTATGACATTAATTTAGTGGTTCTTTTTGGGATTTTTGTGTTGGGATGCTGAAGAAGTTTAAGTGTGTGTCTTTTTACAACTCTCCATCAAGAGAGATGTCTACATATTCACATGTCATAGTATTTCATGACTAGACTTCTGTTGCCCTTATAGTGCATGACTGTATTTTCTGATATAAGGAATCACATTACTTAAAACAGTTTGCATGAAAATATTCTGACTTTAATAATACTTCTCAGTAGGACAGAATATAACTGTTCCTTTACAGAGGATTTAAAACTTAGTAGGCATTACAGCACCATCTCTGAAATTCAAAGACAATTTTAAATACTAAGAAACTTTAACATAGAAATGTCTAGGAACATTTCCTATAGTTTGCAAAAAAATACAGTAGAATCCGGTATTTATTGATTACTGGTTCACATTAGCATTAAATTAGTGTGTTAGTGTAGAAGACATCACACTTAGTCCAAGCCAAAGAATAAAGTCTTTTATAAAATGAAACAATTGGCAAGTATATCTTCTTATTTAAGAAACTCTTTAAAAAATAACCCCAGCTTTAGTTATAAGGAACAGATTATTTTAAGAAACAATAGATGAGCCATAAAAAATATATGTGGGAAAGCACAAAAAACAAACAAGGACGTGTATGTAAACACATATAACATGAATCCTGAAAAAATCATGACCCAGTGTGTTAAACATTTTCATCAGTTTAATACTAATTTAGAAATAAAGATCTAACACATTTTATAATTCTACCAAGATATTCTTAGAAACCCATAAAATTTCAAATCTACTTTTTTAGCCTAATGCCACATAAATGGGAAACTTAGTTATGGGCTAGACTGTCAACACTCCTTGAACTTCTTGTGTTCCTCCTTTCTACTATCAAAAGAAATGTTCTCTATGCTCTTGAGGGCAACTTACATCCTACTTTCTAAATATCTCCACTATCATCACCCCACACTTTCCTTAATATGATGTCAAAATATCAGAGGAGCAACTGTAGTGTGTGTGTGTGTGTGTGTGTGTGTGTGTGTGTGTATGTTTGTATATCATGATGTTTCTTTCTATGCTGGAAGAAACTGCCTCTCCCTAAGTTAGCCAGTTCGTAGACATACAAAAGGGTCCAGGTGAGAGTATGATACACACACTAAGAATCCAGAGCTCTACTTTCTCTTTCTGGCCCCAGCACCAGGAGGCAATACTCTCCTGCCTTAATTTTTTTTTATGTTTGTTTATTATTGAGACAGAGGGAAACAGAGCATGAGTGGGGGATAGGCAGAGAGAGAGGGAGACATAGACTCTGAAGCAGGCTCCAGGCTCTGAGCTGTCAGCACAGAGCCCGATGCGGGGCTAGAACCCACAAACTGTGAGATCACAACCTGAGCCGAAGTCAGTTGCTGAACTGACTGAGCCACCCAGGCACCCCAATACTCTCCTGCTTTAATCACCTCAGGGGCAGGCAGCTAGAGACCATTCCTATAGCCCAAAGCCTGCTGAAAGAATTATTCAAACTAGCCACTACTAAACTGTTTACTGTGTCCCAAAGAAAACACAAGACAGGCTCCCCTATGCCTCCCCGCAGTGTCCTGGGCCTGCCCTCTACACTGGTGTGTTTCCAGTGGCCTTGCATGGCATGCCATGTCTCCTGTATATAAGCCTGTGAATATAATAAACTATTTTTCATAAAAATAAAATAAGGGTTTCAGAAATATTTTTAAAATTCCATCTTCTCAGAAAAATTAAATTTCAATTGTTTTTCCAAAATTGAATTTTTATATATTTTTTAAAGTGAAAGGTACTTCTTTTTACTTTTCTGGCTATTAAGAATAATTAATAGAGATGCATTAAAAATCCTAAATTGAGTGCTTACACAAGGATATCAATTTTAAGATTATTAATAATTTTTGTTAACTTCTTAACAGCCTTATTAACTATTATCAGTATGTATATGGGCAATTGAAATACATGTCTAAAGAATGTCCTACCTATTGTTTTTTTAATAACTTTTCAACGTTTATTTATTATTTTTGAGAGAGAGAGAGAGAGAGTGCACGAGCATGAGAGGTGAGGGGCAGAGAGAGAGGGAGACACAGAATCCGAAGTAGGCTCCAGGCTCTGAGCTGTCAGCACAGAGCCCGATGCGGGGCTTGAACTCACAAACCATTAGATCATGACCTGAGCTGAAGTCAGATGCTTAACCGACTGAGCCACCCAGGTGCCCCCTCTTTTTTTTCTACCTATTGTTATACACATTAACCATTTGGTTAATTATTCTAAAACTTCAGGCCCGAATCTCCACTGAAAGTTTCCTCCATGGCTGGGCTCTGACCAATTCTTTAAAAATTATTTTCCTACTTTGAGATCAACAGACTATCTAATATTTCTTCCTTAATACACCTTATTTATTCATAGTCTCTTTTATACATGGAAAATATTCTTCTGATAATACTTACATTTATTCCACTATTAAAATTTTGGTTTTTACTTTTTCTAATGTTCTTCTTTTACTGTAAAATTTATGTAAATTTATATTACCATACTAGTCCAAAGCATCTTGCATATGTTAAACTTGAATAAAACTTTAGCAAATAAATTTTTCTTTTATTAGAAAATGACCGTACTTTACTGTATGCAGAGGTTATATAGTTTTCACCTGTGTTTGTGATCTCTGGCAAGACCTAGAAAAGAGAGATTCCGTGCTTTGAAATATTTCATTATGTCTATAAAAAATGACATGCAAAATAAAGTTTTTATGAAAATGAGAGATTAAATTACTTTGCCCTTTGTGATTTTTAAGGCTAAGATGAAAATCTATAATCTTATATCTTTAGAATACAAAGAACTGTATAATTAATATTCATTTGTAGGTACTGTCAGCCATTAAAACAAAATAAAACTAAGTAATAAAATTGAATATTGAAATGGATTGTTACAAATCATTTAGTTCTTTAGAAAAATTTTCTAAAATTTTAGACACTAATGAGTTGCAGTAAAGTATACTGTTGACATCTTCTCTCTTTCAGTACATACGAGTATTACCTGATCCTTTGTATTCTTGGAGAGTCTTGTCGCTTGCTTGACAAAACATACAAGTTGAAGTTTTAATGCTTTGGCTGAAATGCTATTTTATCATTTTCAACAAACACTAATTTTACAGCTTTCACAGCTTCCTACAAATATCAACTCTTGACTCTTGTAAGACCTTCACATTAGCAGTATTGGTTATATTTTTTGACTAATATAAGAGCTAATAAATAGTATATTCTGCAAGATTGAATACCTTTTTTATTCATCCACTTTCCTATTCCTGTTTCTTATCAATGGAGGAATTACATACTCCAAATATCATGGTATATCAAATGTTGTAAAAATGCAAACACATATTTCCTAAGAAAATGATCACTAGTATATTTTGTAGGCATAGAAATGTACCAGGAAAAAGAAATTGTCTAAATAACATTGCTTGAAATGGTATAAAGTTTTGAATATTTTGATAGGAAAAGTTGAAGTATATAATTGCCTATTTCAAAGTGTGTGAAAGTTCCTAGTTATTTATGAATATTTGAAGTTATTTTCTTCATTCCTTGTTAATTGCTTATGACAGCCAAGAGTTAAAATATGGGTATCCTCTTATATAATGTAGGAGAACAGCTGCAACACAGTCTGCTTCTGCGGATGCTCTTGACAATGTGTCTCCTAATGCCCTAAAAACAGCTTTTTCCTGCATGGCTGTTACTTCACACGTTCAGGCTCGAACAATCGGCTTAGTGAAATATTCAAGTGCCACACTGAGGAAAATCCATTTCCACCCCTCGCAAAGAGATAGCAAGACAAATATGCAGTGAGGACAGAAAAACAAAACAAATTATTGGCAGCCATGATTGTCCCGGTCTCTTAACACACAACCAAAACATTTAGCTTTTTGAAGATGTTTTTATTGCTGTCTGACTTGTTATGATTTAAAATCCATGTTTTGAAAGTTTGTTTTGGACAAAGCTCTTTGCGGGTTAAACTTCTTTTGATGGAATCATATTGAAATTGGTTACAAGGACTTTCTTATTGAACTCTGGCACCTGGAGTAGAGAGGTCCATTGTGTCATTGATACCATGGTAATGGCAGAGGTAGACTTTTAAGTATAAAATCCAAAATCTTTACCAGCAATGCAAAAGTGTTCAGTCTAGGCAGGGCTGCTCTTATTTGATCTAAATATCTCTCCAAAGATTTTGAGATACTTGTTCCCTCTGTGGTCAGGCTACTCGTGGTTGACAGAGGTAGTTAAACTCCATGGCAGCCTAGGAAGAGAAGGAACGTCTGTTTCTGCCTGGACAAGGCTACTCCCCATAGGCAGTGGAGCAAGTCATGTAATGGTTCATGGAGTAATAACCTTCAGTGCGGCCCACCTTGCCTACCAATACCAGTGCTGTCACCTGCCAGTGACCTGCTCCACCAGTGAGGGACCTAAGCTCCTAGCTGATAGGCTTTTAACTGAAGAGACCAAGTCCGCCAAGAATCAACTCATAGAAGGGTATACCTCAAGTAAATTTGGACTTTCTTTCCTCTCCCTTTTGCCTAGAATAAATATAATTAATCTATCATTGGTTTGAAGTATGCTGTTTATCTACTGGCTCATTAAGAGACATCATCCAGCATGCTACTGGCTTATGAAATATTGTTATTATAAATTATAATTCTTATGACAAAACTGTGTTAAATATATTATTGGCAAAGACAGCCTCAGTCTTTGAACATAATTTGCCCCAAACAAAACATTTACCAAATTCTTTTATATGTAAAAATGTTCTGGGAAATTTCTCAAGGTATTCAAAGAAAGGATTACAGAAAAATCAAAAGAATTTTGCAAGGATAAAACAGGTAAAAAGTAAGTTTAAGTCTAGCATAAGTAGTAATTCTGCTGCTAAACTTATGGACACCAGTGACAGAAAAAGCCTCTGAAGATATTTTGTTTGTCCCTTGGGAACTTCCAGATTAGCCCCTAAAATAGATTAAAAGTTTTTTTTTTTTTTTTCCTGAACAGCTTTCACATGACCTGAGATCTTTCCTCACTTCACCAAGATAAATTCTTCTGCAGATTAATATCAGAATCAGTATTTGCAGTGTGCCTCCTGCTAGTGAGAGCTGCTAGTTCATGAAATAATTTCCCTGGGGAATTGCTTGTACTCACCGTCTTTAGTCATTTGAACCTGGTCTAGACGAAACTCTTAATCTCACATAGGAAAATACACTTCCTGATAAAGTATGAGCTCTGTAACTCCAAGTGTCTCTCCTCTTAAAAGACCCTAGAGTTGCAAGTAAATAAATCTTGATAAAGGATTCTTGGATCCTCGATGGAAGTAGATAAAAACAAAGAAATAATGGAAGGAAACTTTTAAGTAACTTATCTCTACACATCTGTCTATATTTCCCATCACATTTGAGCAATAGTAAAACTAATAAAGTTTTTGAGCTATATAGAACTTTTCAAATATTTTCATTCATAATTAAGAAATGGGTTAAAATCTGTTATCAATGTATTTAATCAATGTGCTTTTATAAATGAGTCTCAGACCAGAATTAAAATTTGCTCAATTACTTGGGGAAGATATTTAAGCCCCCAAAAAGAACTGGAAAGCACTTTACATCTAAATAAAATTAGTAAATGTAAAATGTAAAAGTCAAGAAATTAAGAAAGGCCAGAAAGAATTAAATAAGGGCAAAAGAAGTTAATTCTCAACAGAGACTGCCAAAGGCACAAACATGCAGAGGACAGTACTAGAGTTTTAATAATACTTAAATATGTATTAAAATTCTTAATTTTAATAGAAAGCAAAGTATCTATAAGTAAGCAGTTTATGATTCAACAGAGAAACTTCATTATACAAATAAAATAGCTAATGAATCTTAAAAGGTTATATGGCAGAATATGTGAAAAGAGAAGTATTTACTCACTAATGAGAAAATGAATTGAGGACAGAAATCTGATGCATATTAAAAAAATGACCTGGCTTTGCTTTAGGCTGCCCTTCCCTTAGAATGGTGCCTATTTTTACAAGAACTGCACTGACTTCCAGATTATAGACTCAAAAAATCAAAAGATCCTCATTTCATCAAACAATGTGAAGGGCTTTGATTTATTTTTATAAATGGTGAATATGGCAGTAAAGGAAAGACAGTATTACTTTGATGCTAGTGAAAATCTGCATGGGGTAGCCATTGATAAAATATTTCAAGTTAGCTTTTCTTTAAAAGTAATGTTTATTTTTTTCATATTACGTAATGAGTATTTCATAGTTTACAAAAATGAGCAATAGAAGGGCAGTTTGCACAAAGAACAAACCATAAAATAGCAATTTTCCACCCCCTCAGTAATTATTGCTAATATTTTATGAGTTCTTCTATTTTTTTCTGATATGGATATTGTTTGAATGTGCTATATTTGTACTGCATATGTTGCTGAATATAAAACGTTTCCAAATCATTTTTTCATTTAATAATATATCATGTAAATTTCCTTATATCATTATATATTTAGAAATCTATTTTAATGATAATATAACATTTCAACCATCATTTACTGTGTTCACTATGTTACATATTCATATAATTATATGTTGCTATGAATCGACACTACAGTTTTTACATATATCATTGAGTTTTTCCTTAAGTCAGTTTTCTAGTCAAAGGATTAGATTATAGGTAGAAAGATATCCATAGTTGGTTAGCTTTCGAAGAGTACTGTGAATCTTAATTTTTTTAACAATTTATCCTCTTGAAATACTAAAAATATTCAAGCTCTTCTTCCTAGTCTCTCTATACAAATGCATCAATGTTTCTTAATTAGATAAGCATAAATGGAATCAACCTTTGTCTACTAGTGAAGTCAATATATTTATTGCTATTTGTTTTCCTTTCTCTCTCTCTCTCTGTCTCTCTCTTATATTTTGTAAGGGGAGGGAGAAATTAAACCACACATTGTCTCATTTTGATAATAGGTAATACCTTTACTTTTTGCATTGCTTGTGGTTTCATATTATGAAATAATCTATCTCACTTGTTGCTTATTTTAACTGAATAACACAGATCTGTGGAGAGTTGAAAATAAAAGTTCTCTTTCACCTGATAATCCATTTCCCAGCTCATGACACACTGAATATAGAATATTGCATAATATTTCAACATTTTAAAAATCACACCTTTCTTCATATACATATAGGTCTATATAGACATGATGTGTTTATATATCTAAATTTTTTTTTTGAGAGAGAGAGAGAGAGAGAATGTATGCAAGTGAGGGAGGGGCAGAAGGAGAGGGAGATAGAGAATCCTAAGCAGAGTTCCACACCAAGCTTGGGGCCCCACACAGGGTTAGATCTCATGACCATGAGATCATGATTTAAACCAAAATCAAGAATTGGATGCTTAAATGACTAAGCCACCTAGGTGCCCAACATTATATATAAACATTATATACATATAATGTATAATTAGATAAAATCCATAAATAAAAGTATATGCAGGGGCTCAGGTCATTATCTCACAGTTCGTGTGATCTCAAGGTATCAGCACGGAGCCTTCTTGGAATTCTCTCTCTCCTCTCTTTCTGTCCTTCCAACACTCACACATTCACTCACTCTCTCTCTTTCTCTCAATAATAAATAAATAAATAAATTTAAAAAGTATATATGCATCTGCTTATTTTTAAAGTAAAGTGATTGTATTATACATAATGATCTATGACTTCTTTCTAAATTAAGAATCTATTAGGGGTGCCTGGATGACTCAGTCAGGTAAGCATCCAACTCTTGGTTTCCAGGTCATGATATCACGGTTTCATGAGTTCGAGCCCCACATCAGGTTCTAGGCTAACAGTGCAGAGCCTGCTTGAGATTCTCTGTCTCTCTCTCTTTCTCTTCCCTCCCCCCACTTGTTGTCTGTGTCTCTCTCAAAATAAATAAACTTTAAAATAAATGTAAAAAAAGAATGTATTAGTAACATCATTCCATTTTAGCATATATTGGCTTCGCCCTCATATTTTATTAGTTGTGTAGCATATATTGGCTTCAACTCATATTTTATTAGTTGTGTAGTATTCCATTTTTAGATATACCAAATATATATAAATAATGGTATTATGAGATTTGAGTTGTGTTCCCCCAAAAGATAAAGAAGTCCTAACCCCCACTACCTCAGAATATGAATTTATTTAAATAGGGTCATTGCAGATGCAATTAACTAAGATGAATGGAGTAGGATGGCCTCTTATTCCAGTATGATTGGTATCCTTACAAGAAAAAAAAAGATAATGTGAAGAGAAACACATGGGGAAAACATCATGTGACAACAGAGGCAGAGATTAAATGTTGCCACTCAAGAAATCTGGGAAACAGCAGCTCTCATGGGAAGCTGGGATGAAGAAAGGGAAGATATTCCTTCATAGGTTTTATAAGGAGCACAGCCCAGCTGGAGCCCTAATTTGGAATTTGTAGACTTCAAAACGGTGAGCTTATGGATTTCCGTTGCTTTATATCATGCAGTCTTTGGTACTTTGTTTTGACAGCCGTAGGAAACTAATACAGAAAAATACCGTAGGTTTTTGTTTTTTTTTTCTGTTGTCTTGTTATGTATCTGTGATGTTGTAAATCTGTGTCTGTATTTCTGTACATGAGTAACAATTTTCATAGGATGCGATTCTTCAGTAGAATTGCATCATTCTGGCAATGCCATCAACACAAGCTACTCCAATTTCATATAACGCAACAAGTATATGATACTACTCTTTTTTCTCCAACATTATACAATCTGGGGGGTGAGGTTGATCTTTCATTTTAGTGAAAAGAGCTTCTTTGGTGATACTTTAATTGGTGTTTTTCTAATCATTAGTAAAGTTGAATATTATATTACATGGCTATTAGCCTTTTATGTTTTTCCTATTGTGGACTTCCTATTCATATATTTCTCCCCATTTTCTGATGCATTTATTTGCTATATATTATATATTTGCCAATATATTTGCTAATATATTAGTAATAATTTACTGATTATTACAGTTGCTTCACTGGAATTAACACTACTGAGAATATCTATGGCTGCTTTATCATGAAATGGCAGAGCTGAGAAGTGGCAACAAAGATGTTATGGCTCAAAGAAGCCCGAGGTGCTTAAGGTACAGCACTTTACAAACAAGTTTGCTGGTCTCTGCTTTCCATGGTATCAGAATATTTATAACACTAGTCAAAACTTTGGTATTGGCGCACGCACACACACACACACACACACATACACAAATACATCCTCTAGAACATAACTTGTGTTCTAGAATTTAAATTAAGCCAATCATTGCATTTATGTGATTAATTACTATGGTCCTTGGGTAAGAAGCACTGATCAAAGTAAGCATTTATTTTAATGATAGATAAATGGCCTCGAGAAGTTAAAGTTGTAAATTGATTCAAAAAATATCCTGTGTAGAGAAAAAATTTTTTTGTTAAATCTTAAATATTTTTTGTTTACTTTTCAGTGCTTATATTTAAGTGTGCATTTGATTTAGGTAAGTTAAAAGCATTTAAAATATTAAGGTAAATTTAAGATTTAGCATGTCCTCATCTAAATTACATAAATTTGAAGCACAAATCACATGGCTTGTTAGAGTTCCAGAGTTTTATTTTTGGGAGACTCAAAAGCATTTGTCAAGCACATGAAAATTAAAATTGATGAAATATATTTTGTTTCTAATCAGAGTTTATCAGTTAAATACAGGAGAAGATGCAGATTCTCACTCCTTATTTTTCTTTTCTCTAAGTATAAAAAATATGTCTGTAGTTTTATGAAATTGACTGTTTACAACAGTGAATACTAAAGCAAATAGCATTTTGTGGGGCTTATGATAAAAATTTTTACTCCTCAAATATGTGCTTGCTCTAAAATACATGCAGACAGAGGTGCCTGAAGTCGGTTAAGCGTCCGACTCTTCATCTCGGCTCAGGTCATGATCTCACGGTTCACTAGTTCGAGCCCCTCATCAGCCTTTGTGCTGATGGTGCAGAGCCTGCTTGGGATTCCCTCTCTCCTTCTCTCTGCCCCTTCCCCACTTGTGCTCATGCTCTCTCAAATAAATAAACTTAAAAATTAAAAAAAAAACCATTCAGACAGTGCTGAATTATCCAAAAATGGTTATAAAGTGGCCTATCAGAGACATAACATATACTGTATATCATAAAGACATCATTTTAACCATTTCTACTCCTGGCCTGAGAAATTTCTTTCTACTATCACTTAGTGAGATCAAAAAGAGATTTTTAAAAATTCTCCCTGCTTTGACATGGAGCTATGTTAATGCAAATAGAATGCAGCCCCATGAACATTTTAAACTTAGTGTTATTTAGTAAATCTAATAAATGCAACATTTTCTATTTTTGAAAAGGAGAAAATTAAAACCTTAAAAGATAGGATTTCTATTCAAGAGCCCTTAAGAAAGTAGAATTTCTGGCTCCTCAAGTTCCAGTGTGCTGTTGAGCCTTGGTGTGGCTAGATCTGATGAGAGGGAATCATAGGTATGTAGCTTCTAAAACCAGAAGCTGATACTTCTGATTAATATAATAAAAATATGAATATACTGTCAGTTTCTAGACCAGAAGGCAACCAGAAGATTTGGCAATGCATTCCCTATAAGAAAGTTACTGTCACTGATTCTGTTGCTGCTATTACCAGTGTGTGTGTGTGTGTGTGTGTGTGTGCGCGCGCGCGCACGTGTGGTTGATTGAATGACATATTTGTTTTGAGACAATATTACTACAAAATATACACAAATGGAGAGTTATTTACAACTTATTTTACCTGCACTGATTAGTAGTGGCATATGCTGGCAAATTATTTTTATATCTTGTTGCATGGGCAATGTGGACATTAAAAGGAAGAATTGAAAACGAATTCCCACACAGCCTTTGTATCAGTTATATATTTGAAAAAAAAAAAAGACTTGGTGTTTAATGTTTAAACAGTTTGTTTAAATATTAAATAGGATTTTTTCTCTGATTAAATGAGAGAAAAGCTTAAAAAATTAATTTCTAATGCCTGCAATGTCTAACAAGATAGTATCACAAATAACACTTCTGCAATATGATGATCACCAGAATTTTTTTCAAATAGTACACGTTTTTTATTCCTCTTAAAATATATTCAGATCACATGTAAAAAAAAACTTGTTTATCATTCAGGAAACTTACTGCACTGTGGCAGCAAAAGAAAAGGGAGGGATTCAGCTTTTAACAAAGCAATGGTAATATGCTTTGGTCTTTATTTGTCCTTGGTCAGGACTGGAATACTAAAGAACTGAAAGATGGATATTTGTACTTTAGTGTTTCTGAAGAGTTCTTTAAAGAATTCTTCTATAATAGTTACTATTTAAGCAGACTGGCATTTTCTTTTCTATTCTATTGTTTGTATCTGAAGCATTTTACTGGCATTTTCATTCTTCAAGGATATTGGAGTCAACAATTTATTTCTCTTTTGCAGTGGGGAATATCATTCCCATAGTTTAGGTGAGGAACTGGAGAGGAAGAACTCTAAACTGGGCAAACAATTACATCTGTCATTTAAATTACACATTTCTTCAATATTGTACTCATCTTTGAAATTGTCTTTGAAATAATACGTATCTTTGATCATAAATTCCTGAGGTTGAAGGATAATTTATTATGGCTGCAGTTTTCCACTCATTACATAGTCAATAATGATTTTTAATTGCCTATAGTGCGTTTTATCCCTGAATGTTCAGAAAATAATATAACATATATAATTTAATAATAAGTACTTGCTTAGGGCAAGGCACTGTAGTCTTTACAATGTACATGTGAGTCCCTTTGAGAGTACCCCTTGGGAAGGCGTTATCCACTGGTCTGAGGGAAATTGTCTCCTTTTTCTCTTTGGTAAGAGAGGACAAGCAGAAACTGTAATCCAAGGGAACCCTACATTGTAACTGAACACATCATCAGTATATTTTACCCATCTGATCTTGCTAAAACAAACATTAATCACAATGGAATTTGTGAAACTATGGAGGGGAGCTCAAGTTTGCAAGACTTCTAAGAATTGCTGAGAAGTGAATCCAAGAATTTCTGAAATTGATCTCCAGTTTATTCCACAAAGTCCTCTTTTCACTGCTAGGCAATTTTGTTATCCAGCATCTTTATTAACACTGAAAAGATTAAGAGTAACTAGTGACATTTTGAACAGCAATTTTACATTAGTATCCTATTAGCCCTGTAGTTGAAAAATATACAGTCAGGTGCCTGGGCGGTTCAGTTGGTTGAGCAACCAACTCTTGATTTTGGCTTACATCATGATCTCATGGTTGGTGAATTCGAGCCCCACATCAGGCTCTGCGTGACAGGTGGTATCTACTTGCGTTTCTCCCACCCCCGACCCCTCCCCTGTGTGCTCTCTCTCTCTCTGAAAATAAATACACATATTTTTAAAAGCAAAAAAATAATGTATCTAACTACCAATAGAATCAAAGTTACAGTTCCTACCCTTGATGTTAGCACATAATTGTCTGACACACTGTGTCAGTCTTTTATGATACTTCTTTATTTCCTTAGAGGTTCTTCATTTTAACCAGTCTAACCAAAATGAAATATTGCATCTTGCCATTACATTTAGTCAGACTAGTTTTTTTTTTTAACTTGGATTATCACTGCGAAATTTTTTGACTAATTAAAAAAATCTCATTGTTTTTATTTATTTTATTTTATTTTTTAACTGTTTATTTATGTAGAGGGCAAGAGCTGGGTAGGGGGAGAGAGAGAGAGGGAGAGAGAGAATCCCAAGTAGGCTCCTCATTGTCAGCACAGAGTCTATCATGGGGCTCAAACTCACCAACTGTGAGATCATGACCTGAGCTAAAGTCAAGAGTCAGTTGCTTAACCAATAGAGCCACCCAGATGCCCCAAAAAGCTAATTGTTTTTAACAATATTTTTATTTAATATTGAATACTTACTAAATATATATCCAACGTTTCATATTGTATTGATACGCATTTATGTGTTAATATTAAATCAGATATTAGGGTGAAAAAGATGCAAAATATAGTAGTGTATTCATGACTTAGCTTAAGGCAAAATACATTTTAATCACATATGGAGAGTCTGCACACTGTACCAGATTCCATTCCTTTCTCTGCCTCCTCAAAGCAAATTATTCTTCTGTGTTTGCTATTGTATTCTTCCTCTCTATGATTTTGCCGCATATATTTATATCCTTCACAACAGAATATTTAATTTTGCATGCTTTTGAAATTTAAAGAAACTATATATAAACTCTGAGACTTTCGGTTTAGTTAATGGTATGTTCCTGAGATTTTTCAATATTGTCCCATGAAACAATAATTCATTCTATATGGTATCCTATACATGATTATATTGTAATCTGTTTTCTATACTGCTACTAATGGATGTTTTGGTTACTACTTCTTTTGTATTTTTTTCTGGTGCATATGTAGAAGTCATTCTCTAAAATAAATTTACCTATGGAATTGCTAAGTTATAAAATGCTTAATTTTCAAATTACTAGACAATGAAAGAGTGGTTCCCAAAGTGGATTTATGAATATTCATCACTTTCTACAGTGGATATTTCATTTCTCCACATTGTTACCGACACTTAAAGTTATTAAATTTCTAAAATGTTTGCCAAGCTGGTGTATATCTAATGGGGTTTACTGTGTGGTTCCTTGATAACTAATACCAAGTAGTTTCAGGCTTATAGGATATATAGGTTTCTTCTTTTAGATATCCCTTTCAAAATATCCTCCTATTTTCATATTAATAGGCTAGAGTTTTTTCTTCAGTGGTTTAGAAATTCTTTATCTCTTATTATCAGTATGTACTGAAATATATAATAGAAGACATTTCATATAGCCAGATATACCTAATTTCACGGTAGTGAAACTTATCATAAATATTTTTCACTCTGATCTTCTG
>CM053574.1:87045653-87078292 GCA_028646485.1 Cryptoprocta ferox | reverse complement strand
ATAATAAAGAAGAAATTATTATAATGATTGTAGTTTTCCTTTCTGCAACTAGTCACATGTTTGCAGCTGTTATTTACAACTTTCTTCTTCTGCAACCCATTCTGTATTCTCTTTGTCCTCAGTAAGTACTCTACCTAGTGGGGTGAATCAAGCCTTTATTCTTGATGAGTCTGGGCCATTAGTAGTTCTGCTTAGTTTATTGTAGTTTTACATTGACATTAATCAGAGAGCATGGTAGTACTTAAAGAGGATTGAATGCTTGTACCCCGCTTCCCATATTCATATAAATTGAACCCCTAAGCCTTAATGTGATATGTGGAGTTGGGTCTTTGGGAATTGTTTAGATGAGATCGTGAGGGTAGGATAACACATGATAGGATTAATCTCCTATCTTATAAGAAGAGACCATAGCTCCTTTTTCTCTTCCCTTTGTGAAGACAAAAGGAGGTTAACTAATAGGCAGGAAGGAGGTTAACTGTAAGCCAGGAAGACGGTTCTCACCCGGAACTACATCTGTCAGCACCTTGATCTAGGATATCCTAAAATTCAGAACTGTGAGAAAAGAGTATTGGTTGTTTAAGCCACTTGGTAATGGTGTTTTGTTATAGCTGCCTGAACTAAGACAGACACCCTAAGCTATTTTACCTCTGCTGTTCTGAAGTAGCATTTATTTCCCTGTGGTAGTCAGACGCAATTACTCCAGCTGGGGAAGTAACTCCCTTCTTTTCCTATTGGTTCAGATGCATGGGGAGCCCAAAGAAGCCAAGTGACAATTTTAACTGACAATTTGATGAAATAACTGTTCTGTTTTTCAGTGGAAGCATGCCTCCTTTTGAAACTAAGACATCTAGACCCAGCAGAGCAGAAGTTTGTGAGAATAAGAAGAAAAAACTTTGCTAGAGGATCACTGAGAATAATGTTGAGTGTTGACACGTCCTTATACCCATTGATTCCTGGACCCATGAATTCTGGCTATGGGAGAATGTTCTCTCAAGAATTTCCTATTGGGGGACAACAGGTCCTGATCTTCCTCAATAAAGATTTTTTATATTATTTTTAAAGTTTATTTTTATTTATTTTTAGAGAGAGAAAGAGAGTGCATATGAGCAGGGGAAGGACAGAGAAAGAGGGAGAGAGAGAATCTGCACTGTTAGCACATAGCCTGACTCAGGCCTTGATCCCACAAGTCATAAGATTATGACCTGGGCCATGATCAAGAGACAGACGCTTAACCAACTGAGCCACCTAGGTGCCCCAATGAAGATTTTTAAAATAGTAATATGTCCAAGAATATATAGGCTTTGTAACAAAAATATATGGAAAACTAATCTATTTAGATTTTTTGCAAAATTTTCATTACTAAAAACAATAATCCCTCAACAATATCAGATGATTAGATAAAGTAAAACCAAATTAGTGTGAGATGTTTTGTTTCCAGTCAGCTATTACATCTTTCACTTATGATAGTTTCTAACAGTCTTTTATGAATATTAGTGCAGGATTTTTATAGTTTTGAAGTTTTGCATGTTGTACAAAATTAGGCATTTCCCTAAAGCAGACCCTATCTTCCATAATTTGTGAAAAACAGAATGATACAGATATAGAAGTAAGATGAAAATAACAGGAAAAAGTCATTTTTATTCAGTTATCTATTTTCAGGTAACTCTAATTTATAAATAGATGCTAGAGAATTATGCTAATATATCTGTTTCTTTTCTAATTAAATTGATCATGTTTCAATAAGAGATTTAGTATATTTCTGAGGTCATGGTAAGTCTTAAAATTCTATGTTAATATCATAGTGGAGTTAGAGAGGGAACAAGTAAATATTACTCACATTTCCTACTACAATTCAGAACTAATCAAGAGACAAACAGAAGATAAGAATGGCAGATATAAAAATATGAATATAATTATTGATGAGGTATAGGCTGAAGGACATGGTTAGGTATGTAGGCTTCCTGTATATTGGGCACAGTATTAGTCTTTGAACACAAACACAGGCCTTATGAGACATATATAACCTTTCATTCCACAAGGACAGAATCTGCTCTTATAAACGCAACAGCATAAAAGATTTATGCAGAATTGCAGTGAGAAAGAGAAAGTATGAGTGAGGTAGATAGAGTAGGGTCAAGTGTATTAATTCTGGTACAGTTCCTCCTTCTGAAAACAGAAAGTAGGGAGTCTTGCTTATGGCATATTTCTAGAATTCTACAGCACAGTTCTAATAAAGGAAAGACACCATAATAAAGATGCAGTAAACAAATGGCATTAGAGTACTGAAAAAATTCATGTACTGTCTTTCATCTGAATAGCACTGAGATACCATATAGAATGAAATAATTCCTTTACATGGTCTTTCATCTACTTCTCCCTAAATAAATTCTGAATAGATTAAAAAGGGAAACCTACTCTAATTTTTACTAAACTATAACTAATATAAAAGATTCCTTCTTTGATTTTTTATGATATTTATATGCATGCTATATAACAAATTACTAGTTATTTGCATACATTGGAAATGAATATAAAAATGTATTGATAATTTTGTTTTTTTTTATGAAATATGCTTTCTAGCATTACAAAACTGTTTAAGATTGAGTTTTCTACATATATAAATTTTATTTTTACTTTAAAATATTTTATTTTTAAATGTTTTGATTAATGTGATTAGACCAATTAATTTTAAAATATTTTAATTCACCACATTTTTTTTGAGGTTCCATTAATTAATTAATTAATTTATTTATTTACTTTAAAGTTTATTTTGAGGGAGAGACAGAGAGCCAGTAGGGGAGGGGCAGAGGGAGGGAGAGGCACAATCCTAAGCAGGCTCTGCACTGTCAGCATAAAGCCTGATGTGGGGATTTAACTCAAAAACCATGAGATCATGAACTGAGCCTAGATCAAGAGTCAGATGCTTAACCAACTGAGCCACACAGGTGCCCCTAATTCACTACATTTGTAATAAAAACTAGAAACTTGGCCAGGCAAGTTAAAACAAATTCTACCAATCTGAGATTGGGCTTGACAAAATTTTGTAAATCCCATTCCCCAATTAATCTAAATATAAACATTCATAATGCGATTGTGACTGATATTGATTGGAATAACTTAGACAAATCAATATCAACATAATATATATTTTGTGTCTATCCATTTGAAAATTAAAGCTGGTTGTTACTTGAAACAAATAATGTATATTTCCTTAAGAAGAATAACAGGTTTAAAACTGTTAATATAAAAATATAAAATTAATTTATATTAGAATTATGAAATAAAATATGTTTAGAATATATTATTAAATATCATTTCAATTTGAACCTTTAACTTATAGGCTAGAATTACTACCTTCCATTAAGTTTCAAGGAAATACTAATTATTTCTACATTCTATTAAGGTATTGCACACATTTCCATTTCCTCTTGTATTTCAGACTATGTACCCGGATGTCCCTCTTGCTAAAGTCCATTAAAAATCTTGGATAGGTCCTAAATAAATTGTCAAACTGAAAAGAACATAGAGAATGCTTAGCCACAAACCAAGTCAGGGCAGGATCCCTCCCCCAAGACTCAGGGGCTTAGACAACCCAAGAGATGCCAATTAAGCTGTGTCAACTACTAAGAATCTTCTGTAAGCTACTCTTCCACATGATTGATTCTCCCATGAAAGTGAATGAGAAATAATATGTTCTAACTAAGCACTCCTAGAGGACTGGAATGAAAATTACTATTCTCAAAATGTAAAAATGGGGAAAATAAATCAAATCATCTTCCCTGAGAATTTATATCCATAATCTAGTTCTGATATGGGCTTGTAGTATAAATAAACACTGCTAGTCTTTTCTAAAATTCCCAAGATCAGAATTTATTTTATTTGGGTCCAGGAGTGGTCACCTAGACCACTGATAAAAATATATGCAAATCCTGTGTGATGATACTACCTCTCTTCTAAGACTCAAAGAAACCCAACATGCAGCCTTTCAAGATAAAGATTTCATCATCGAAAAACACAAAACATGTAAGGAAAGACGTACAAATTATCAAGGGCAAAGAACAGATCAGGAATGCAAAACTTCGGGTACTATAACTCTCAGTCCCAGAATATTGGTTAAACATATTCAATATGCTGAAAATTATAAAGGAGACTTGAAATGTAACTATTAAGCAATATTTTTTTAAAGTTTATTTAAAAATTTTTTTAACATTTATTTATTTTTGAAAGACAGAGACAGATCATGATCAGGGGAGGGGCAGAGAGAGAGAAGGAGACACAGAATCTGAAGCAGGCTCCAGGCTCTGAGCTGTCAGCACAGAGCCTGTCGCGGGGCTTGAACCCATGAACTGTGAGATCATGACCTGAGCCGAAGCTGGACGCTTAACTGACTGAGCCACCCAGGCTCCCCTATTAAGCAATATTAAAAACAAAATTCCTAGAAATAAAAATAACATAATTGAAATTAAAGTCAAATGTGATATATTCAGTAGCATATGTGGACTGAGACAGAGAGAGAATTGCTAATATAGAAGAGAGGCCTAATGGTATTGAGAAGAAAGTAATGAAAAATATATTAGAGTTGAGACAGGAAGTTTCAATGAAAAGGTCTATAGTGAAACATACAGTAAGATAAATGAATTATAGCCACATTCAACATCTTGATACCTCTGAAGTAAAAGTTAAGGTAATGTTGAGTTAACTTAGCAAAATTTAGGAGATTTAGCAGACATAAAATAGAATTCTATGTTTCAAAATTGAACACTATAAAAACTAATAGGGATAGTATTTATGGATAATAAATGTGCAGCAGGAAAATTCTGCTGTACCTGTCTTGTGATCTTAAAACCATGAAGAGGAAGACAAAAGGTAGTTGGTAGCATAGGTAAAGGAAATGAGAAGCTGAGATTCCTAGTGGGTACCATCTTCAGGTTGTCATACTGTCCTCAACAGCCTGACGTCAGTCTCTTTCTCTCATGAGACCTAAACACTTCTCTGTTAGCCTCTGGTAGTTCAGTTTTCATGTTAGGCTCAGCTGAAAAAATCTGCCGATAAGTCTACCACCAGCTTCATAAAATACTCTCCCTTCACTACTCTTTCAACACTATGTATTTTCATTTTTTAAAATATTCAGGTTTTCAATAATTGAATGGTCTCATATCAATTTTACTTGGATTTATTTGATTACTATTGAAATTGAAAATGTCTCATAAACATTAGCTACTTTTTTCTTTTGAATTTTTGGAGTATAATCATTATGTGGCTATATCTTAGAATATTCATATTATCATTAGTTGCAAAATGGGTTTATATGCTAAAAGTATGAAGCTACTGGCTGTTTTAAATATTATTTATTGATTAGATTTATTTCAAGAGACATCCAAATAACAGACTGAAGGTGCTTGAAAACTATACTGTTAATTATCTTTTTCTCACACAAATACAGGATACAGATTTCTCTTATGCCTTCCCACAGTCAATTGTCTTTTATCAGATACAAATGTACCCATATCATTCACTGGTTCTCAAAACCAGCATTATGCTATTTAATGGGTAAAATTTAGTCTTATGCCTTGTAAAGAAGGTGCTGCTTTCATTTCTTTTGAAGTGATCAATAAAATATTAATGCAGTTTGGTAAGAATAGAACAAGACATATTAACATAGATTTTACGCAAAGTAAGAGAGAGCTAAATTTAGGAAAAATATCATCTTTAGTGAATATTTTATCAAAGCATACCTACAGAAAAATATGCTTCTATATAAATCTGTCTTCTACAATTTACTATGTCCTGAAATGCCCTTCTTCATGCTATTGCTCTAAATAAAATATATTATTCCACATTTCTGACAATTCCTTTCCATCTTTTCCAATAGAAACTAATTCAAAACTTGCTTTCCTATGAAAGTTCTCTAACCAGCCTATTTATCTAATCCTTTTGTATCTACTCACAGATGTTTAATCTTTATAACCCTGACTTAATTATAATGACTCCAATATGAGAGCCGTTTCCTCCTAGATCCCTACAATATTTAATCCAGTGCACTGCATATGTCCCCATGAAAAACTTATTGAATATTACTCTATAAAAAGAAAGAACTCATTCTGTCAGAATAATTTGGCAGTCTCTGCTTACCCCACTCCTACCACCCATGAATCAGCAGTAACATTCTACTGAATTCTGCCCAGCATACAGTTATGGTGAATCATATATAAGGTTGTATTACTTGTTTATAGAATAAGATGTATATTTTTTGGCGTATTCTATTATTAATCTATTATTTGGTGTGGCTAGTGAAATAAACTTAACAGATAAACATTGAAATACATAGCAAATAGTTTAATATTTTTATCATCTAAACCCATTTTGAAATTAATAAAACTATGAACATTTTAAGGTCTTTTCACTCTTTTAGGGTGCTCTTAGTGAAAGACTGAACCATACCATGAGAAGGATACCTAATTGTGACTCTGTTTTCCAGGATGGATCTTGGGAAAGCAGGACAGTTAAAATGTTCTCAGCATAAATATTTACTCAGTTATACCCATGGTTTAGGGCTCTGCCTGACCTAAGAACTCAGCAGCATTAAGCCTCTATACCTGTAGGTGGCAGTCTACTTACTACCTGTGACAGATGGGCTACCTACACCAAGCAGGGCTGTCAGGTAGAATCCTCAGGGTGGCAATAGTTTTAAAATAGAAAAGAAGAAAGAAAATAAAAAAATATATTAGAAAAGATTATTGTATTTACTTTAAAAATACACTTAGTATCATGATTAACAATCACAGTGAAGTGGAGGGCTATCTGTTTATTTGGAATAGGCTGTAGATACAGAGCAATTTTAGGATCTCTTCTAACCATGGCAATTTGAGCGATGGAAATGTAGAAGCCATAAGAGATCTTTATTGTACAGCAAACAGAGAATTGTGAAAAGGGAACAAGTTCAATACATGCTTGTGCAAACTGAAAGAATATGTTAGTGAATAAGTGATTGTTGTTCAAGGGTCTTCTATTTTAGGCAAGTATTCTACAAAAATGAAGGATGGGATGGCAAGCTCATCCAAGCTGATGGAATGAACTCGCCCAAATTGATGGAATGAATGTTCCTCTAATCTCTTATAGATTCTCTGGGTTAGTAGCTCCTTAGCACCATTCTCTGTGTCTCCAACAATAGGAAGGGCAAAGCACCTGCAGCCTGTGTGCAGCTCTAAATGCTCAATTCTATTAGAATATAAGTAACACAGAGTTGCAAGCTTAAAGATATACTGAGTTTGCTACTACACATGAAGTGGAAAAAAAAAGGTTTAGTTTCCTCTATGTGCATGGGGGCCATTCCATATTTGATCCAGACATTTGAAGAGTTTCAAAATTTGAGTGTCAAAAAACTGAAAACATGAGTGTTAGTATAAATATATAATATATAATCATAGAAATGGAATCTCCTCCCACACAGGAAAAAGAGAAACAAAACTATGCTACATCAAATGGCTATTATTACAAATATAGACTACTGTTGCTAAGTCTGGTTAATCATGCATACTCCCTGCCTCCCCAGTATCCAAATCTTGGACGCTGAATGAAGGAGTTTGAGGGAGAGGAGGGTTCTGAAAAAGGTCCATAGATACTCTTTGAGACCCTTCCAAAGTGTGGGCCTGAATCCCCTCCTGCTATAAAATTCTTTGACTGGAAAGGCTAGTTGACAACTCTGGCTTCAGGCCTTAAAGATATGGTGACTTGACTTTGCTGACATGATTTCTTAGATGTTAAAAATTAAGACTGAAATCTTTGAGACAGGTTTTAAAGAATTTTATCGTTGATTATTATAAAGATATCAAATCCCTTAACACCTGTTACTAATAAACATTAAATACTTCCTACCGCTTGTAGTATACTAATATTTAGTACTATTTACTTTTACTGAATGCACAGTCTGCCATTAGAATTCCTTCAAAATACATTATATTTTATGCGCTGAAAACTCTTTTTACTGAAATATTTGTTTGTCTACTTGTACTGAGACTAACTGTATAGGAGTTCATTAAAATTTATTATATTTTGCTGCCTGCTTTGTATGAATTTTTACTCATATTTACCTTGTCTGCATGTGCTATATAGAAATTCATTCAAATTTATTGTATATTATGCCTTGCGTTCTAGTCACCATCATTACTCAAATATATTACAGTATTAGCTTATACAGGGTTTTGTAGCCTAGTATTTACCAGTACACAAATATATGTATTATTTTTGACTACATAACCTTAAATTATTTTACAGTGCTAGTATAATATTAATGCTTACATAAAACTTATACTTTACTACAGAATTCCATTGTATATTGTACTATATTTACATCAACAAAATGTTTTTACAACAAAATTACTTTAAAATTATTTTCAAAACCTGCTGGAAAAAAAGTACAGAAATTTTATTTTTGCCAGAAATTTCCCTATATATATTTTACTAATTCTTTATGCCTATAGGTCTTTAATGCTAGGAAATACAGAAGTTTCTGAGAACATGGGGGGAAAAAAGTCTCTCTTTTGGGAATGGTAAAGAAAACACTTTTTAAAGGGTGCATTACCATGTACCTATCCCAAACAAAGTGGTCTGCTAGGGAAAAAAGTTGTTTGCAAATATGAGACGCTCCAAGGTAGAGAGTTCCATGCTACCCTTTCAAGATGGCTGCCTTCAAAAGATAGAGAATAAGGTCAGAATGACCAAAATATAACTTATAACAAGGGTAACAAGGGCTCAAAAAGAAACACAGAGAAGATTATTTAAGATTTTCATGGACTTAAATAGCAGCTAAAGTTTTTTTTTTTTTTTTTAAGATAGACAGAAACCAGGGAATATTTCATTTTATTTATTAAGTGTGGCTAAATCACAGTCAGCTCATATTTACATGATAAACCAAAATATTATGAGAATTTAACATATGGCAGCATTTGTAATTACCAGTCATAAGTTACATCACTATTAATCTCCTATTAATTCATAAACTCTGAGTCAACAGTTATAACCCTGTCTCTTTCACCCCCATATTAAATTAGCCACCAAAGCCTTCTGTGTATAATTTGATCTGCTTGTTCTTTTATTTTTCCACAGACCTGTGAAGTCCAAACTCCCCTTTTTTTTTTAACGTTGTTTATGATGCTATTTCAATCCCATATTATATTTTATATGGACTACTACAAATGCCTTCTAATTGACCTCCTGTATCTACATAAACAGGAGAATTTTATCTATATAAATAGAATTTATCCCTTAAGTATCCTCCTCAAAATTAGCCCTTATTTATTTGAGTTTTTGGAACTATCAGAGATAGAAAATTACACTTTGGTGGAGATGTCTTTGTGTGATGATTGTCTTTTCCTCAGTTGCACCATTAGTATCCACCTAAATGTAGTTATTTGGGAATCTGGCGGGGGGGTTGGCTGGTTATTAATGTTTCTCTAGTGCTATGTCCTTCTCTAAACACAGACACCCATACACCTACACATTCATCACAGCAAAACAAAATAAAACAACAACACATACTTAATGGTTTAGTTTCAGAGTTAAACGAGTTCATTAGTTAAGAGATTATCATCATTTAGTTCCTGCTCATATTCCCAAGCTTCCCTCCACCATGACATTTCCCATACCAGATACAATAGCTACATGGACTTGTTCATTCCTTCATAATCATACTTCTCATTATGTTTTCTCCTATACTTGGACTGTCCCTTCTTCCCATTACTGTCTTTTGAAATTAACTCATTTCAAACCCAAATTGAAAATGCAGTCTTCCCACAAACAATCATTAAGCGTCCTGAAAATTGGAAGTTAATTGTCTCCTCTAAACTCTACAAGTCCATTCTTCCCCCTATTATGGCACATCGCCTACTTTCTGACATTATACTTCTACTATGCATATTTCTCCTTCTACATCATAAACCTAAAAAGGCAGGTGTTTATGTCATTTTTGTGTCTCTTATTATATCTTACTGGGAACCTATATGTAATGGACACCTCATAAGTATTTATTTAATGAATAAAATGTTGTCACTAAAAAAACAGAATTTTGACAAGCTCGGAGACACCAACATAAACTTTTAGCTTATTTTCCAGGTTGTCTTTTGATCCAACTAGCTGACTAATGATTGAAAATATCTGATGTGAAAATATATCAACATATGCTTTCTGGAAACAATAATATATTAATGTCATCCTTAAATATAGCCACTTAGTTTGTAGACACCAAGCCTTGCAAATCTCCTAGAGTCCCAAATTTAAAAAAATCCAATCTTTGAGAATATTTAGAAATCACTTTTCCATGATATATATCATAAACATGGGTAAAAAAATCAATTTAAATTTCTCTAGACAGATACAAGATTACCTTTAAAATAGCTTATTCCATAAAACTATGGAAAACATAAATCAAACAAGGCCCAGCATACTTTATTTCATCTCTTTCTGCTCCCAGATGTCCTCACAAGTAATGCCGTAAGTTCTAACCTGCCAAAATGTCTATGAGGAGTGATTAGAGATATATGTCTCTATATGCTCTAATGCTATGTTAATATCCAGTGAAGCATGCTATGTTCTCTACTTCCCAAAAGAGCATATATGAGGGACCAAATTTGTGATGAGTTTTTGATTTTCCCCATGATCTTGTCCTCTCTTCCTTCAGAAGAGGTTTGTACAAGAAATTCAATCAAACCTCTTGCGCTAGATATCCTGGAGTAAAAGATATATTGAAAACTTCTCTGAGGGGTGCCTGAGTGGCTCAGTGGGCTAAGCGTCCGACTTCAGCTCAGATCATGATCTTACAGTCCATGAGTTTGAGCCCCGCATCAGGCTCTGTGCTGACAACTCAGAGCCTGGAGTCTGCTTCGGATTCTGTGTCTCCCTCTCTCTCTGCCCATCACCCACTCACATTCTGTCTCTCTCTCTCTCAAAAATAAATAAAACATTAAAAAAATTAAAAAAAAAGAAAACTTCTCTGAGAAAAATTAAAAGACAGTACTCCTTTTCACTAGAACTAAACAGAACAAACCAACCAAAGAGAAACAACAACACCTCACTTAAGTATGGAGGAATGTAAACATAGGGGAATGTGAGCTGTGTAAGGTAAGTTGGTTACAATAGTGAAAAGATGTAGTCGCTGGTCTTGTGTGGTTGACTAAGAAGTCAATCCCATAAACTGGGATCCTAAGCCTTACTAGAGAATAATGTGTGCCATGTTATTGTACATTTGAAATTAATACAACACTGTACATAAACTAACTGGAATTGAAATAAAACCTTAAAAGAATAATATGTGCCAAGGATGATATGGGAGGAACAGAATCAGAGAATTGAAGTCATTCTGCAGACTAGAATAGTAGTGATTTGACAATAAGCCAGTGTAAATTGATGAAAATATTGAAGATCTTATCTAGTGTCTTGGAAACATTTAGATTTAAGGACTTTGTACTGCTTCAGTAAGGAATGACTCAAAATTTCTCCCCAAACCAACCAAATGAGATATCAAAATACCTAACTTGTGAAAAATAAAGATAGTTGATATTTCTTGTACGCCTGAGGAAAAAGCTAAGATTTATTGAATATAACACTATTGCAGAATCTAATACTTTGCTTCCTCTGTGGAGTTCAAAGCACCATTCAGGTCCTAATGAACATTTTTCCTATGAATAAGTGATAATAAGTTTTATTATTTTGCAAAATGATCTAAAATATATCCAATAAAACAATAGGAAGGCAAGTAAAAAAAGTACATTAGGATTATTTTGAATCCATTATATATTCTTTATAAGCTGTCAAAATGTAACAGGTATTTGAAGTTCAAGTTTCAAAATAGTTTTACAATAAGAGACTTTTTTTAACATAATATGATAGCTTGACTCCTAATAAAAAATATAAAAATAACTTTGAGAGCTTTTATAATGGTTTATAATTTGTGCCGTATATGAATAATGTTTTCTTGTACTCATGAGACACAATAATCTGGAATTTTTCACCAATCTTGCTAAAGTCATTTAAGCTATTTGATTTCTATGACATTCAGTTTATCAGAATGATATTATTTATGAAATACAAATAAAGTGACTATATAAATTTCTAAAGCATATATAACCTTACAATAATCCTCTTAATAATTGCATTGTAAAAACATACAGAATGAAGACAGGTCTCTAATTCTGGAGGTTATAATGTCTAACTGGATCTTCAGCAAACATTTTCAAGTGTTTTCTATTTTCCTTCTTAGACTACTAATGAGCATTTACTTCATACATTACATTCTACAAGGTATAATGTTTTACATTATGGTTTTATTTAATCTTTCCAAATATCATATAATTTTTATAATTATCAACTTTGAAAATCTATCCTAGGAAATAATGAATAATAAATTCTGCATATCAAACATATCTGAGTTTTCCATATCCCATGTTCTTCCCAACATATTATTGTTCATTTCTCACTGAATGAAGTCCTGCATCAAAAATCCATATTTGATTTTCTCTTTAATATCTATTTGTTATATGTACTTGTCTTACATTATAGATGGTACAGGACAAAATTAAGTTTTAACACATTCAAGCAATTGGTTACAATAAAAATTGTAATCATAAATCTAGACTTCCACAGAAAGTTCTAATTACAACAGGCATAGCATATATTTTAATAGGTTCTATCCTGATTCATTTTGTATCTATATTCTAAATAGCATGTTCTGATCCATTTGTGAGTAGTGACATGATTATTTACATCACTTAACCTAATCTTATAGAAAAACTTCATGTTTTTGGCAACCAGGGCAATCTATTGTAATTATCATTTATAATTGTTGTATTAAACTATCACTTATTCGGGTCCAAGAAACATTCCAGCTCATGAGCATTCTGTTTGAAGTAGTGAGTGATGGTGGTCAAGATGATAGGATGGTGTAGGTGAGAAACATGAAGCAAGAAAATATTAATAGTTCATTTTGTCATCTTTGTGGATAGCAATGAGCAACAGGCAAGGCTAAACGAGAAGAGAAAACAACGATGTGGAGAAAGCAATAGGAGAACAAACACACAAGAGTAAGAAAATGATCAAATATGGAGAACATTCGAGAGCATTTTTAAAAAGGAAAGTGGAGAAGATAAAAAAAAGTAAATTGAAGAATGAGAAAAGAGGACAAGGAGGCATCATAGGAAAGGGGAAGTTACAGAAAAAGAAAGAAAAGACAAAAATGGATCAGAAGAGAAAAAGGAAAGCAAGAATGAATAAAAGCATGAGTTAAACAAAAATAAAGCAATTTTTTTTGTTGTTCGTTTTATTTTTTTCAAGAAGGCTTTTTTTTTTCTTTTTTTAAGTGGGAGAAACAATAGACATGAAGAGCAAACCAAGATGGACCTACAAAAAAAATGAGAGGAGGCAAAAAAAATGTCCCCTAAAAATGAGTAAGTCACAGAAAAATGAAAGGAGAACCCAGACAAAGAAATGCATGAAGCTAACAAGAGAAAGTCAGTTTGAAGAAAGAAAAGGTGCAGCTGAGCCCAGGGGATGCTTGTACAGGCATTAGTTTCTGTCAGCCCATTAGAGCAGGTTTAACAGGAAAAGAGAACAAGTCACATAACAAATATTTCTACTTTATGTCTTTCGTGATAGACCCCAGCCTAGTCAGAATACCCTGAGAGGAAATTAAATTAGATGATTCCATTGGAAAGTGATGCAGAGGCAAAAAGCACAGTTTAGAACCTTTACAAGCCAGGACCTACTACAAATTAGGAGAGATAAGTGGTTACATAGAAAGAATGCTACCACCACAGAGTGTTTTCCAACTTTTTTATTTTTTCCTTTCACTTTCTTTTCTTTGAAACAATATATATGAGTCTAGTCAAGCAGCTCTGATCTGCCTTAGGAGCCTGGCAATGACCTTAAGGCACTCAGCTCTACTGAGTTTCTGAAGTTAGTGCTATAAAATGCTTCCTGAGCTTGCACTTTCCTCTAACTGCATTCGTAACTGCCTGAATATGCATGTGTTCCACATTATCCTTTGTGCTCTCACCAATTTTAATTATTGCATAGGAAATCCAAAGCAGGAGGGAGTTCACTTTGTGTAGTCTTGGATTTTTATTCCACAATTTCATTGTTTTTAATATTAAGAGACTCAATATATTTGACAAATTCACTTTTTTTTTTTTTGTTACTGGTATGGCATCTCTCCTGTTGATAATATGTAGATGTTTTATTTCTATTAACAAAACAAACATGCTTCTGTGGAAGCCAGATTTATAATTTAGAAAAGAATAAAATTAGTCTTTTCCAGTAAATCAGTAAGATTAAACTAATTAACACTTCCAGGTTTCACTCCTCAGCTCTCAAGCCTTCTGGAAAAAATTTTCCTATCCCCATATGCAGAATCAATTAATTCTTCAAAATGTGGTAGAATTTGTACCTCCTTTATCATATGTCATAACGGTTATTTTTGTCAGTTTATAGGCTAGATTTGCCTCATCTGTCATAGTACATACTAGATTGCACCCTCTTTGAAAGCAAGAATTCTATACTGCTAAACTCGGTGTCTCTGTGCCATCACAAACCTAACCCATTTTTTTAGGCAGCAATACACATTTGTGGAATTGATGATATAAAGACAGGAAAGAAGGGAGAAAGGAAAATTCAAAGTCTAATGGGTCTGAGTTCAAACATCAGACCTCCAAAATATTAAAACACTTCAATGCATAAAAATAGTATAATTACTGATTTAATTTTGCTATTGTCAGTACTGAAGCATTGTCACTCCATATACAACCATGTGCAAACATACATATATATGTTCCATATATGCATATATATGTACACACACACATATGTGGAAACAACTGATATTTTCAACTTCAGATTTTAATTTATTTCTCCTATAAGGAGATGGGGATAGGGTGGGGGGCACATGAAGAGAAATCATCAAATTCATGCATGTCCTCAAATTCATTTTTGTGTTAAGAGAATGGAGGATTCAGATGGAGAGATGGATTAACAGAGATATGTAACTTACTGATGTGTATACTAATGCATAAGTATGAGCATCAATATAAGAATAGGCTTACATGGAGACTCCACATATTTCTTATATTTTCAAAAGTTAAAGATACTAATATTTTGAAAACCAATTAGAGTTATTATTAAACGAATTCTTTATTTACACTAATAGGGAAATTATAGATACAGTTAAGAACTTATTTCAAAATATTTAATTTACTCTTGGAGCACCTGGGTGGTTTAGTTAGTTGTGTCCAACTCTCAGTTTAAGCTCAGGTCATTATCTAACAGTTCATGGGTTCGAGCCCTATGTTGGGCTCCACACTGGCAGAACAGAGCCTGCTTGGGATTCTTTCTCTCCCTCTCTCTGCTCCTCTCCTGTTTGTGTTCACTCTCTCTCTTTCAAAATAAATTAATACACATTAAAAAATTTAAAAATATATTTAATTTACTCTGTTATATTGAGATATTAAAATACTTTGAGGACCATATACTATGTCAGGGATTATTGGCCCATATTAATAGCAGCAATTTATTTACCACAAACCTTGTTCCTGATACTGTATTAAGTATGCAACACACATTACCCAGTTCAGTCCTCCCATCTACCTTACGATCATGAAAAACATCAACACATCATTCTTTAAAGATTCTAAAACCAAGGCTCAGAGAAGCTTTGAAATAGGCTAGTGACCTAGTTTAAGGGAGGCAGATCCAATATAGAAACCACCAGGGTTTCTCAACCTCGGAACTATTAATATGTTAGAACTGATAATTTTTTATTTATTTATAGTTTATTGTCAAGTTGGTTTCCATATAACACCCAGTGCTCTACCTCCACAAGTGACCTCCTCCATGACCATCACCCCCCTTCCCCTTTCCCCCTCCCTCTTCAGCTTTCAGTTTGTTTTCAGTATTCAAGGGTCTCTCATGATTTGCCTCCCTCCCTCTCCCTAACTCTTTCCCCCCCTTCCTCTTCCAATGGTCCCCTGTTAGGTTTCTCCTGTTAGATCTATGAGTGCAAACATATGGTATCTGTCCTTCTCCGCCTGACTTATTTCGCTTAGCATGACACCCTCGAGGTCCATCCACATTGCTATGAATAGCCAGATTTCATTCTTTCTCATTGCCATATAGTATTCCATTGTATATATAAACCACATCTTCTTGATCCATTCATCAGTTGATGGACATTTAGGCTCTTTTCATGATTTGGCTATTGTTGCAAGTGCTGCTATGAACATTGGGGTACATGTGCCCCTATGCATCAGCAATTCTGTCTCCCTTGGGTAAATCCCCAGCAGTGCTATTGCTGGGTCATAGAGGAGTTCTAAGACCTGATAACTTTTTGTTGCGGGGAGACTGTCATGAGAAATGTGGTGTGTTTAGCAGTATCCCTGAGCTCTTTTCACAAGAATCAATAGCAATCCTACACTTCTCCAAGCTGTAATAACCAAAAACGTCTTCAGACATTGTCTAATGTCCCTTGGGACATAGGTCTGCTCCACTTGAGAACCACCTGTCTACAATTTCTTGACCTATGTTTGCTGACAGCCAGACATAATCAGTACCAGGGATAGAGGTGGGGGAGAGCACTGACACACCATGGGTGAAGAACAAGGCATCAGCATGTATGGACCAAGTACATGCTATGTGTCAGCAGAAAGAATATAGGTGTGTATTATACAGACTTTGTTCTGTAGTTGACAGTGTCAATATTTTAAATTGTGTAATTTTTTTCTTTTTCTTTCTTTCTTTTGTTTTTAGAAAGAGAGAGTGCACAAGTGGAAGAGAGGGGTGGGGGGAGGGAGGGAGGGAGAAAGAATATCTTAAGCAGGCTCTGTGCTCAGCATGAAGCTCAATGCGAGGCTCAATCCCAGGACCTAAGATAAGACCTGAGCTGAAATCAAGTGTCAGACACTCAACTGACTGAGCCACCCAGGCACCCCAAAATTGTGTAGGTTCTACTCAGACTGAGTAACCAGAATACAGGACAATCAGGGGTGGGGGTGGTGAGAACACAGTGTTTTGAATCAAAGAGTTAAAGATTTGATTCCTGGTACCCTCTCCTACAAACTGCAATTTTGGAAAGTTGATTTGAGTTTCAGTTTCCTCATCTGTAAAGTGAATATATCAAGTTCATAGAGTTGATATGACTAATATAAGGCACAATGTATTTAAGGTTTTTGGGAAATAATGAATGTTCAAAAACTTATAACATTTATTATCATGATTTATGGATGATAGAAAATATTTCTAGAGGTTAAGCATAGCAGAAGCAGCTCATGATATTCTGGTTGTAGTGCTTTATAAATCTAGAATAATTTTCAAACACTTCCATATTCAAAGAATAAATAATAAACTGAATTATATGAGGGCTTAAGTGAGAATTCTCCATAATCCTTTCACCAACAATTTATTGTTTAACTCCATAAAAACAGTAAGCTACAGCACTGCAGACAAATGTACCTTTACAGCAAAACCTCAGGAATGATTGTGAAATATAATGGAGAATTCTATAATGAAATAAAAGAATGCCTTGGAAAATCTACAAGGGAAGAAACATTTTATTAATATAGCAAACCTGATTAACTCTAAAATTTATATTAGTATAATTGCATACTACCATTATATTCATAACTTTATTGGGTACTGATTTTAACAGCTATGCTCTTTCTGTAGGAAGCCAAATTGCTAGCCAGTACACAAATGTCCATCAAAGATTTTGATAGCAACCAATTCTCAAACTTATTATCACTCTGTAACTCTGAGTTATTTAAAAAAATGAAGGAGTTGTGTAAAAAAGTATTATCTAACAGGGCCATAAAATTATACTATCTAACTAAACAGATGTTAAGAAGCAAATTTCAGAAAAAGTTATGTACATATGCACATTATCTATCATCTATCAATCTATCCATCTATCTTCCATTTAGTCAGTTAGCTATTTTTTTGCTTCCATATATCTCTCTTTTAACTAGTTAGATATGGATGGCTGAGCCTTAACCTATAACTTCCCAATAGCTTTTGATTAGCCATAGATTTTGTAGGTCTTTCTTTTCTGAGCCATTTAAAATAAAAGCTCAGCGCAGGCACAAACATGTGATATTGAAATGACTTCTTCTGAGCTGACATCTCCCTCAAATATGCCCTTTGCTCAAATAAGTTTATTAATCTTAAACTGCTTAAATAAAACCAACTTGAGGAGGAGGCTAGGACAACAGCTAGGACAAGCTATCTGGTTTAAAATGGGGACCCATTTTCATGGCTTCAAACATCAGTAATCCCCTATTTTAGAACATACTGTCAGTGTAAATAAGTTTGAAATTGAAAGTGCTCAATTTGGTCTATCATATTAAACTGAGTGACCTGAATAATATATTCTATTCTACCGTGTAGAGCAGTGATATTCTCAGAGCTTCAAGCGCCCTCAGCAGCCAAGATGTGGGTGTCCCTGTGATCTTCCAATTGACTCTTCCTATATTTCAGTAATTATCCTTCCATAAATTGAACAATTGTACTTTCTGCCCCACCTTTAAAGAACTCACATTGCATACTGTCACACAGGGGAGGGGTTACATTTCAAATACTTATTTAAACTGAGTGATGATCAATAGGGATGCTGTCTCCTCATGTAAGTGAAGGAAATGACATGTGTAACTTATGACAGCATCCCAGGGAGCAGATTGTTTTAGAAATATATCATAAAAGTGCAGACAGGCTAAATGACACAAATCACCACATCACATCAGAATATAAAAATATTCAAATGGGTTGGAGAGTTTAAGTTCATTTTTTTTTTGAAGTATAAGGTGTACTAAGGACTGTCCTTTAAGAACACAAATCTGTCAACTAAATCAAGAACACAGTGCAAATAAAATTTTAAGTTAATGTAATGTTCAAGGACAGAGTCTATGCAGAAATATTAAATTAGTCAGAATGGCTTTACCCATCCAAGCCCTGTGTAGAGGGAGAGAATAGCCTGCCAGATTGATGCCATCATCTGGTTTGCCTGCCAAATACAATCCTATGGCAGAGATGTGTTCATTGGGCTTTCAGAGCCTGACATTATACCTTTGAGCTGCATTACTAAATATAAGTATAAATATGAATAAATAAATATAAATACAAATATAAATATGCCATGTATATATAAATATACATATATAAAACAAAACTATATGTATATATTTTTTTCTAATTTCATCATTACCAAACCAAATCATAAATGTTTAGCTTTCCATGTAGCTTATCAACAGAAACAGACTGGGCTGGTCAGGCTCAAGACTCTATCAGGTCTGTTTGGAATGTTATATACCTAGCATTAGGAAACCTGATGTTTTTCTTTTCTTTGTTACTTTACTTGCCTCTGTTTTGTTACCTGAATTAATCATTTTGACTCTGGATAATTCCTCTTTATATTGTGAAGATCTAGCTAGGTGGATGTGTCATTGTCTGGAATGTCTTTCTTTGAACTTCTATGTCAGCCATCAGCAATATGCACTTTTAGATCAAGAAATTTTGTAAACATTTCCTCTAGTTAACATATTAATGTAGAGAATTCCAGTAGTGACAGAGATTGCTGAAAACTTCTAACCCAATCATGGTGCTGATACAGGATAGGGACTTCCTTGAACGTTCTGGGGAAACTGAAGAAGTGAATTGCAGTTGAAGACAAATTATGTGAGTCCTACAAAAAAAAATACTGTGCCTGAAACCTGTTCACTGTTACATATATAAAATAGTACATATTAACTAAAGTAATAAAGAATTTATGTTTCACTTAATGTCCTCCATGGTTGTCCAGATTGTCAAAAATGGCAGGATTTTCTCCCTTTTTAAGGCAATATATCCCATTACACACACACACACACACACACACACACACACACACACATTTTCTTTAACCATTTCTCTATCAGTGAGCATTCAGGTTTCTTCCATATCTTGGCTATTGTGAATAATGCTGAAATGAATATGAGAGTGAAGATATTGCTTCAAGATACTGGTTTCATTTCCTTTGGATATATATCCAGAAACAGGAATGCTGCATCATAAGGTAGATCTGTTTGTAATTTTTGAGGAAACTCCATGCTGTTTTCCATAATATTTTTACCAATTTACATTCCCAGCAATAGAATTTGGAAAGCATTATGCTAAGTAAAATAAGCCAGACACAGAAAGACAGACACTGTTTGACCTCATTTATACATGGAATCTAAAATAGTCAAATACATAGAAACAGAGAGAAGAATGGTAGTTACCGGGGGCTGGGGAGGAAAAATGGGGAGATATTGGTCAAGGACTATAAAGTTAGAGTTGTCCTAGATGAATAAGTTCTGAAGATCTAATGCACAATAGTATGACTATAATTAACAATATTGTATTTTATACTTGAAATTTGCAAAGACAATAGATTTTAAGTGTTCTCACTACAAAAAAAAGGAAAAAAAGTAGTTATGTGAGGCAATAATTATTAAATAGCTTGGTGGTTGTGAATATTTCATAATATATACATCCAACTATTAAATTGCACATCTTAAATATACACAGTTTTTAATCATCAACTATACCTCAATAAAATGACATAATAAATAATTAATATAAGTTTATATTTAGTGGATGAGACATATAACTGGATACAATGGATTAAAAACATAATCCAATTATAGGCTGTCTATAAAAAAGTCATTTTATACCTAAAGATACAAGTTTAAAAATCAAAGGATATAGAATTTCTTGGGTAAAATATTAAAGGCACAGACAATAAAAGAAAAAATAGACTTCATGAAAATTAAAAACTTTTGTGTATCAAATGATAACCCACAGAATGGAAAAAATCATATGTATGCAAAACATATATCTATCTGATAAGGGACAAATATCCACAAAACATAGGGAACTCTTAAAATACAACAATCAGAAAACACACAACATGATTAAAAAGTGGGCAAAATGCTTGAATAGACAGTCCTCTAAGGAAGATGTACAAATGGCCAACATGTATATGAAAAGATGCTTAACAATACTAATCATTGGGAAAATACAAATGAAAGCCATCATGAAATACTACCTCACAGCTGTTAGTTAGGCTATTATCAAAAACACAGAAAATAACAAGTATTGTCAAGGATATGGAAAAATTGGAATCCTGTGCACTGTTGGTGGAAATGTAAAATGGTGCAGCACTGTGGAAAACAGTGTAGCATTTCCTAAGTAAATTAAAAATAGAATTACTGCATGATGCAACAATTCCACTTCTGGGTGTATACCTAAAAGATTTGAAAGCAAGGTCTCAAAGAGATATATGTACACCCATGTTCATAGCAACATTATTCCCAATAGCCAAAATATGGGAGCAATCCCAATGTCCATTGTGGATGAATGGATAAATAAAATGTAGTATATACACACAGTGGTGTATTACTCAATCCTAAAAGGAAGGGAATTCTGTAACGTTCTATAAAATGGATGAACTTTGGGCATTATGATAAGTGACATAAGCCAGTCCCCCAAAAAGCCAAAAATATATCATTTCATTTATATAATATAGCTAGAGTAGTCAAATTCATTAAGATAGAAAGTAGAGGCGCGCCTGGATGGCTCAGTCAGTTGAGCGTCCAACTTCAGCTCAGGTTATGATCCCGCAGTTTGTGGGTTCAAGCCCCGCATAGGGCTTTGTGCTGACAGCTCAGAGCCTGGAGCCTGCTTCGAATTCTTTGTGTCCCTCTCTCTCTGCCCCTGCCCTGCTCATGATCTGTCTCTCTCTGTCTCTCAAAAAAAAAAAAATGTTAAAAAAATTAAAAAAACAAAAGAAAGTAGAACAGGTGCTAAAGGGAGTGGGAAATAGGGGTGTTATTATTTAATGGCTATGGAGTTTGTATTGTAATTTGAAAAAAAAGTTCTAGAGATGAATGGCAGTGATGGTTTCAGAACAATATGAATATACTTAATACCAATGAACTTCACATTTCAAAATGGTTAGTATAGCACAAAGCACCACACCTCTTTTTATCTATATCTGCAGAAAAAGAAATTCATGCATTACTAGCACATTTAAAGCTTCTACTAACCTAAAAAATACTCTGAAAACAGCAAGTAACTATAATTTTACTAGAGAATATTTTAATAAAAATTAACAGTTTATAAGTCTGTGTACTGTGAACACCATTTCCAAGTATAACATAGGGCAAATATATTATATTGCCCAGGATGGCTAAATAATACAGTATGATATAATGGAAAAAAATTGGATTGAAAGTAAGAAAATTTGGCTATGCTCTTCCTTTGGTCCTAAATTTAATAGGTCAAAAATAGACAAAATATGTCCAGTTATAAGTAAAACATCACTTACTTTGTAAATACCTTAGCTCTTTTACAAAGATAAATTATTCAGCTTGACTGTGCCTTGACCTCCTATATAAATCAGTACAGCAATAGCATCTATATCATAGAATTCTTCAAAGGGTTAAACAAAATGATATATGGAATTAGCTGCAAGGAATTCCATGGTACCATAGATGGAATTCTAATACATAGAATTGTTTAAGAATGAAAAACAAGACAAAACGAAGCTTTCAGTACGCTATGTGCTCAGTGAATTTAGATAGTTTTTGTTGTTGTTGAAACCTAAACCCGTATGGTACTGATTTAATGCCAGTTGAAGTTTTAAGTACTTAATTTGTATTAACATTTTTAATCCTAACTAGTCTACGTTGTGCCTACTTTTATCATCCTCTTCCCTATTTTCCACCTGAAGAAAATGAAGCATAGATATTAAATAATGTCATGTTTGGAATCCCAAAGTGTGATTCATATTATTATCACAAGTATGTTAATCCATAATTCACTGACTGCAACAGAACCTTCTATGCTTGACATTTAGACAAAGAATGAGGAATTTCACTTAACAGTAAAATCATGCGCTACTAACTAGACTGAAGGTCTATGTGCCTAGAAAGTGGAGGATGACAAACTGGTGATATACTTTGCTTGACATGATTAGGAATTTGATATATTTCTTTTAGGGCAACATGGCATTAGTATTGAGTCTTTAAGCAACCAAGGGGAAAATGGAGGAATAATTTATATTTGAAAAATATTTGGACATCACAGAATGTGAGAAAATGGGAAAATCATTAGTTCCACCAGACTAACTTAGCTAATATTTTATTTTGTACGAATCCCATTTTGGTATTTTTATTATGCATATACATTCTTTGCAAAATTACTATCATAATGGACATTCATATTATATTATAATGCCTTTTTCCCTTAATATATCATACTCATTTTTCTCAATAGTGTTTCATAATTTTTCTAATTACCATTTCTAATAGGCATATAGTTTTTCATTAGGAAGATGTACCATAATTTACAATTTAATTAACCATTCTTCTTCAAGCACATTTCAATTGCTTTCAGTAGTACTACATTATAAGTAATACTTATATGCCGTTGTGCATAGAACTCCCACACACTTCTATTAGAATTCTGAAGTAGTGACATCAGATCAATATGAACTCTCTTTTGGCATGTGATATATGCTACTGAATTTTTTTCCTAAAGTTTTTACCAATTTTCAAAGCTAGTGATCTCCCCACAACTTTGTCAACAAGTGCAAGTTTGTTTTCCTTTGAAAGTTATTCATAGAAATGTTGATGAAGGATGACTGCCAAGACAGGGAAAGGAGGAGCAGCCAATGTTACAAATCTAATCAAAATGAAGGAAACTGGTGGTGTAGTCGATGGGGATAACCCTAATTTTAGCTTAACAGTTATTAAGTATTTTCTACGTGCCAGGTATATGTCATGTTCTAAATTCCAAATGATTAACATTAATTATCTAATTTAATTCATAAAACGAGCTCAGAAAGTAGGTAGCATTATACATTTTCTTTTGTAGATGGAGGCTCTGAAACAAATGTTAACTTACTAGATAAGGTAAACAACTTTTGAGTAGCAGATTTTTTTTTCAGCTTTTTAAAAAATTTTGTGTGTTAGAGAGAGAGACAGAAATAGAGGGGGTGGGGAGACAGAGAGAGAGAGAGAGGGAGAGAGAGAATCCCTAGCAGGATCCATGGTATCAGTGTGGAGCTGGAGGGGCTTGATCTCACCAACAGTGAGATCATGTCCTGAGCCAAGAAACAAAATTCAGATGCTTAACCAACTGCACCATCCAGGTGCCCCTTGATTAGCAGATTTTAGATGTAAAGAGTTATTAAATGAAGAATCAAAGGAAGAGCATATCCAAGTTTTCTAACTTCAGTACAATTTTCTCCCTATAATACTACATTATATATTTTATATAATTTATTGTCAAGTTAGCTAACATACAATATGTACAGTGTACTCTTGGTTTTGGAAATAGATTCCCATGATTCATCACTTACATACAACACCCAGTGCTCATCCTAGCACGTGCCCTCCTCAATGCCCATCATCCATTTTCCCCACCCCCATCAGCCCTCAGTTTATTCTCTACATATTTAAGAGTCTCTTATGGTTTGCCTCCCTCTCTGTTTGTAACTAGTTTTTTGTCCTTGCTTTCCCCAATAGTCTTCTGTTAAGTTTCTCAAATTCCACATATGAGTGAAAACATATGATATCTCTGACTGACTTATTTCATTTAGCATAATAAACTTCAGTTCCATCCAGGTTGTTGCTAATAGCAAGATTTCATTTTTTAAAAAATCTCTGAATAGTATTCCATTGTATGTATACACTACATCTTTATCCATTCATCAGTTGATGGACATTTGGGCTCTTTCCATAATTTGGCTATTGTTGATAGTGTTGCTATAAATATTGGGGTACATGTGCCCCTACAAATCAGCACTCCTGTATCCTTTGGATAGATTCCTAGTAGTGCTATTGCTGGGTCATAAGATAATTGTATTTTTAATCTTTTGAGGAACCACCATGCTGTTTCCAGAGTGGCTGTACCAGTTGCGTTTTCACCAATAATGCCAGAGAGCTCCCCTTTCTCCACATCCTTGTAACATCTGTTGTTGCCTAAGTTGTTAATTTTAGCCACTCTGACCAGTGTGAGGTGGTATCTCCTGTGGTTTTGATTTGTATTTCCCTGATGATGAGTGGTGTTGAGCATCTTTTCATGTGTCTGTTAGCCATCTGGATATCTTCTCTGGAAAAGTGTCTATTCATTCTTTTGCCCATTTCTTTACTGGATTATTTGTTTTTCAGGTGTTGAGTTTGATAAGTTCTTTATAGATTTTGGATACTAACCCTTTATCCAATATGTCATTTGAAAATATCTTTTCCCATTCCACTGGTTGCCTTTTAGTTTTGTTAATTGTTTCCTTTGCTATGCAGAAGGTTTTTATCTTAATGAGGCTAACCAAAGAGGTAAATATCTGTATGCTGAAAACTACAGAAAACTTATGAAAGAAAATTGAAGACACAAAGAAATAGAAAAATAATCCATGCTCAATGATTGGAAGAACAGATATTGTTAAAATGTCGATACTATCCAAAGCAATCTACACATTCAAAGCAATCCCAATCAAAATAGTACCAGCTTTCTTCATAGAGCTAGAAAAAAGAATCCTAAAATCTGTATGGAAACAAAAGACCTCAAATAGCTGAAGTTATGTTGAAAAAGAAAACCAAAGTGGGACGAATCACAATCCAAGACTTTAGCCTGTTCTACCAACTGTAAACATCAAGACAGTATGGTACTGGCACAAAACCATACACAATAGAATAGAGAACCTAGAAATGGCCCAGAAATGTATGGCCAACTAATCTTTGATGAAGCAGGAAAGAGTATCCAGTGGAAAAAAGACACTCTCTTTATCAAATGGTGCTGGGAGAACTGGATAGCAACATGCAGAAGAATGAAACTGGACCACTTTCTTACACCATACACAAAAATAAATTCAAAATGGATGAAAGACCTAAATGTGAGACAGGAAACCATCAAAATCGTAGAGGAGAAAACAGGCAACAACCTCTTTGACCTCAGCCCCAGCAACTTCTTACTTGATATGTTTCTAAAGGCAAGGGATATACAAGTAAAAATGAACTATCAGGCCTAACCAAGATACACTATATTATTTTTCAGTCCTGGCTAAAAATGTCAGTAAATCTATATGGAAATGATCTTCGTACTGAAACAGACTTACGATCTCTTAGTTTTTCTTCACTTTTCCTTTAATATCTTTGTAATTCACACCAATAAAGAAAGTACATTTCGATCATCTAGACTATTTGTGTGACACAACTATTGATAATGATTTGGACCGCCATTTTGTACATGCAACCTTGATTTTTACTATTCTTCACTAGTCTTCAGAGAGTCGACCTCTACATATTTTAGAAGAATGTTTTACTGACATCTGTTTCCTTGAATGTTTTAGTTAAACCTTTCAAAATGCCATTTGTATAGTTCATTTCCATTGTAAATTGATTCATCCTTCAAAATATAGCTAAAGTGGTCTGTATTCTTCATCCTCTCACCCCCTTCCCATCTCCCTCCTCTTCCATCTTTCTTCTAAGTTTTCATTCTTGTATTTATTAGTTAAGGACCTATTGTACTGGCACTTCCTCAACTATTAACTACAAAGTGATTTCTGTTTGAGCTTCCGTTTTTTTTTTTTTTGCTCTATGTTTTAATAATTATATAATGCTTATATTTGCTAAGTATTCAAACTTTTTAAGTTTTTTTTTCCTTTCCCAACAGTTTGAAATTTCCAGGAGAATAATGCAAGTTTTATTTTTGTTATATCTTGCAGTTCCTAGTACAGACATTTTAAAACATTAAGTAAATAAAAGGCACTCTGCAAGCTCTTATTGCCTGGTGATTTACTATGCTTTCATTTCTTATGCCATCAAATTTAGATTTTCTTAAGGTATTAAAGTTAAAATATAATCAGAGATGAGTAAAAATGTCATATTATTTTATGTCTCTGAAAGGAGAAACAAGCTTTTATTAAAGGATTGAACTATTACATATGTAATATGTATAGGTAATATATCTGTATATATATTATTGTCATATAGTATATAATTATTGACATTTTATAAATATTTGCATGTGTAGGTTTGTGTGTGGGCATTTGAAACATCTAGAAATTTTTACGCTTGTTACATTCAGGTTAGAATAAAATTTACTATTTTTAAATTTATGAAATCTGTCTAGTCCATATGCAATACCAATTTAAATTTGATAAAAAATATGTGTACTGAAAATATTGTCTTTACTATGGTGTGTATACTTTCTTTTGCAATGCAGCATCATTTTAATGGATAAAATACTATGCAAGTTTTGGAAGTTTCTTTAAAGAATGAATAGCTTTGGTTTCATGATGTAAGCTGCCCTAGGGAACAATTTTATAACACTGTATTTCTTTTCTATGCTCCTGCCTTAAGACATTGTCAATTGATTGCTGTAAAGTGAGCCCCTCCTCTTATTTCAGACTTTAGTCTTCCTCGAAGATACTAAGAACTATTAAATCCATTCTTGAGTATAAATCTGTACAGGTTTTGTGTATTAATTTTTATTTGGGGCAATTAAATAGTATCAATAGCTGCTACGGTGAAAGAAAAAGCTACCTGTATTGAATTTTTGCCGATTGTTGAAGATTTGTTCTTAGCATTTGAACTTTCAATATTGAGTTCACTACTTTTTTTTCCCTTTTCAAGTTGATTACTCATCTTGAATTGAGAAACACTTTTTTCTGTCTGTAATAGCACTTTAGGTTATTATGAACAATATCATATAATCACATTTATTTGGGTACAGAGTAACCTGAAAATTTCATCTCTTTTTTTTTCTGTGCATGGAAGGTTTTGATTGATAGGAGAGCTTGTGGTTGTAAATAAGCAGCTTTACTAAATTCTAGAGAATAGGTCACTTTCTTCAGTGACCTTTAAATCATTACATCTGAACATGTTTCTTATGGTAATGGCATTCACAAATGGCAAAAATTGGGCATTCTATCTGAATATCATATATTTAGTAAGATTAGATGATATAGCAATATACATTGTGGTTTTGGGTTTAAAACAAATAGAGTGTGATATTCACAGTACATGAATAATGTTTACTACTCACTAGTTTAAGTAAATATGTGCCTGTACTATCTCTATATATGTATACTGTACACTTCCAATGTGGTAGAATAGTTTGCTTTCCTCTGATTGCCTTTGTTTCCCTAAAGATTTGATCTGAAATATTCCCAGATTGCTTTCTCTTCTAAATTTGAATTTGCACTGAACTGCATTGTGTCTTCAAGATGGTATGTTGTAATTTAATCACATTTGTTACTTACAAATTACAGTGTAGTTGAGTGACTCCATCAACACGGAGGAATGTGTTGCTAAATACACAACCAGAAAAGGAATGTATTATAATATGAACTATTTCATGTTACCAAAAATACATCTTACAATAAAAATATCATAGGTATGGGTATCTCTATCTCATGCACGTGCACGCGCACACACACACACACACACACACACACACACAAATTAATGTACCACGTATCTTACTACCTACACATTTGTAGGTATAGATGTATATGTGTGTCTGTGTTTATATGCAATATGGATTATATATTCATAAACACGTATATACTGTTTAATTGTTCTTTACATTTGTATGCATAAAGGGCAGAGCACCATTTCTGAAACATTTCCATCCAAGTGGAAAATGTTACTTGGATAAAAAATAAAATAAGACATTTTAATCAGAGATATGTAATTCTGGATAGAAGTTTTTGTTCCTAGGAAAAACACAAAAATTCTAATTAACCTGTGAGATAGCTGAAATCTATTTCTAATAGTAATGTAACATGCAATATCTACTTTAGCATTAGATATTGATTTAAAGGAATATATACTGGATTTTGACTAAATGGCAGATTACCTGGAAGAGATCCTGGCAATTAGATCATTGCAAATAGAAGAATTGACAATAAAGATTATAAAGGACTCCAAGAGTAACTGAGTAAGAGTGTCAAACTCACAGAAGGAATTTCAAATGCTGTTCTTTACTGAATCTCCTATTGAGTTTCTACTCTGGGGTAGGTGATTAGTTTTCAACATATTTCCACAGTCGATATACTGACAAGGTAATAGATAGGTGCATTTCTTTTCTGTGTATTTCTTATATCTCTAATTTGTTCACATGGGTCTCATCTGTATTTTTTCTGGGTTTAAGTTTAATCATTAAGGGATATGCACTATGGTGAGGTGCTCAGATGAGCTGGGAGAGAGAGAGAGAGAGAGCTGAGCTACCAGATGTCTGAGTAGCCTATTAGAGCAAAATGCCAAAAATGAAAGAGTTAAGCCTTTAATAACTTACTGGGATGGTATGAGCAAGAGGCTAAAACCAAAGCAAATGGCGACTCCCATTTTTCATTTTCTGCATAGAATGGAACACAGGGGGAGGTCAGGTGGATCAGCACAGACCTGGAGGTCATATCACTGCTGAGATGTCCCAGAACAAAAGGCTGCAGCAGTTTTATGGGTTGGAGCCAGTGTGAGGACTGAGGGCTCAGTATGGAAAAATAATGGGTACTTAGAGTGGGGAAAAGTTTCTTCAAGGTTTTTCCCTCCTCCCCCAATAAACTGGCTTTTGCAGAGGCACATGAAGACGAGCTAGGTCCACAGCCTTGGAGAAAGAGACCCAGGAATGCAGGCCCTGGGACTAAGAGCTAGGAATGCAAACATGTACATCCAGCCCACGGGGGCCTGAGTCTTTGACTGTAACTCGTCTTAGAGACTGTAGTGCGTTGGCTGTGCACCAGGTCTGGTGGGAGTTGAACAGCTTTACTGAGTCAGGCCTTCTGGATGAAACCTTTATAATTTTCTATGTCCAGGCCTGAAAAACCACACATAGTTCCTGAAAAACCACACAGAGATTCTTACGCAGGAGCTGGACTCCTCATTATGTTAACAGATGCATTCATTAACCCTTCTAATATTCACCATAGCCCAATGTGATTAGCTATGCTTCACTGATGAAGAAACTAGGGATTACATTTTGTTAAGTAATTCACCTGAGTTTACAAAAATATTCAATGTAGGAGCCACAGATAAACTGATTCAAAAACTCATATGCATACTCTTATATTGTAGTGGAGGCAAAATTTTACCTCAACCCCCCTAGGTGAATTATTTAATATATTTCACATATTTGACATAAGATAGTTCAACAGCAGAAAAACATAAAAATTTATTTAATACAAATTGTACATGATATGGGAGACTTAATTAGGAAATGAAGACCAAAAGAAGTGGCAAAACCTTAATGTTTTATACTAGGTTGAACAGAGAGAGGCAATTATGGAAAAGTAACTAAACTGTGTGGGAAGCTGAAGGAATATAAGAAATATTTTGACAAGGTCTGCTTATGCAGAATTCTCTTGGTCTCAATTCCCATCCTTGATGATAAGAATGTTACCTTCCTTCTGGTATAGGGAAAACATCTCTCACACGGGAATTTTATCTCCTGCTTTTAGAAAAAGAAAGAAGGTCAGGCTGTTTTTATTGCATCTGCTATTTTTTAAATGTCTTTAACTCAAAATAGTCAATATGCCAAAATGGCAATATTTGGGGTGGGTTCTTCTAAACTCCTAGAAACCATAGCAATTCTGTTGTATGTGGTATATTGAACATGGTATATTGAGATGTGGAAAGGGAGATGTGGAAAGGGAGCTATTTAAAGGGATTCTGTAAGTCTTGTTGTTATTTCAATTTCTTTAGAAACACAATAACAGGAAATGTACTCTGATTATCTGATTGTGATTTTTTTTCACTTTCTCCCACCATTTCAGAAATACACTAGAAATATGTAAGGCAATAAACAATGTTAAGGAGATTTCTGGGCCTAATATTCCATCCTCCTAAATTATTATTTTTACTCTGAAACAATAGACATTTTTGTACATCTAGTTCATATTCTATTTCCTATCTTTGTGAAGCCTCCCTCAGCACCAATTCCAACTCCGAGACACACCAAATAAGTCTTCCTTCTTGGGACCACTGGGACAATCCTCTCCAAAGTTATTTTCCAGATGTATTATAAATATAGATTTACATGTCTCTTTTGGTATGAACTAGAGCTTCTTGAGGACAAGGATGCCAAGGAAATGTTGAAATCATGAACCTATGTCACAAATCTTCCACTATAAACACAAACATTGAGATGAAAGAAACCCAACTGGGATCACCTAACATGTTCAGTGCTGCTCCCAGTATTTCAGCAACAGTTGCAAGAAAACTTCACATTTCTACGTATTTACAGATATATGGTTTTAATTCTTTCTTTAATTCATAAAATTTATGAATTTATAAATTCACCCATTCTGTATACTGAGTTGCAATATGAACAATAAGTCACTATTCAGATTAGTGTATGGATGACACATAGCAAAGTTCATTTAAATAAGGACCAGGAATAAAATGGAAAATGATGACATGGATAAGTATCTGTAAAGCTTCAATCATGATCAAGTTGGCATGTTTCTAAAACCAGTTAGGCAAATAAAAACTGACTATGGTAAATGACTGGCTACCTCTAAATCTTTTGAGTAACTGGTTCAAAAATGCTGAGGAGGGCTGCAATAATGGGTGAAAAAGAAGATTAAGAGTTACAAACTGAGAGTTATACATTACATATGTCTTGGAGATGAAGAGTACACCATAGGGAATTTGGTCAATAATACTGTAATATGTTGGCTGACAGATGGCGACTACATTTATTTTGAGCACTGAGTAATGTATAGAATTGTTGAATCAATATGCAATATACCTGAAATGAATATAATATTTCATGTTAATTATATTTCAATTAAAAAATGCTACAGACTAATATACCTGCACCTTCAGCATGAGTAATTTCTTCTCTTGGAAATTTCATTTAACAACCTTCTAAGTTTGTTCCAGTCTTATATCAGAATACCATGGCTTCGAGTTTGCGAAGATAAAATGCAGTTACAATGTGGTGAACCACAGCAGGTTGTCACATTCAGTGGTCATAGTACCTTAACTTTTGATTCCCATAGCTGATAAAACCTGGCATAAAAATACTAGGCTCTATCAGGGAAGTTAGCAAAGCTATATATCTATTATTGACTCTTTTAAAGTTTAACTACTTTAATTTTTATGTAATGTCATTCCCTCTAGGTACAGCTAACCTAAAAAAAATATGAGATGAAAATGGTGATAATTTGCTAGTCCAAAAGCTAGACATTTTTAAATAATCAATCTGAATGAATCCAGATCTAGAGAAAAGAATTTGTTTTCACAGCTCTTGGGACTTGAAATTCTAAGGAAGATCCAATACTGTTTGTAAAGTCATTGAATTGTAACCTAATAATATATTGAGGATTCTTAATAAAAATCTTAACAAATGTTAATTGTTAAAATTAACAATATTAATTTTAGAAACAGTGTTTTAAATGTATTTTTACTGTTATTTTTATAATTTTTAAATATTTAACCTGCTATTTTAGAATGAAACTAGACCACTCTCTTACACCATACACAAAAATAAACTCAAAATGGATGAAGGACCTGAACGTGAGACAGGAAACCATCAAAACCCTAGAGGAGAAAGCAGGAAACAACCTCTATGACCTCAACCGCAGCAAT
>CM053574.1:87021084-87045153 GCA_028646485.1 Cryptoprocta ferox | reverse complement strand
AGAATTAAGATATTTATCTTTCCCTCCTGATTATCTTCTCACACAGCCTTAAATAGGAAGAATCAAATAGAACACTATCACACAGTGTTCTAGGAGACATACAGTTTATAGATTTTTCAGCTCCAGCACTATAAAATTTAGCACAGAGGGATGTGGATAAGGGTCAGTAGACATTAGCTAAATAATCAATGCAAGACTTAATTGCCAAAACCTAGCAAAAGTCAGATAAAAAGTAGAAATTCATTTAAATTTATTCATACATTCTACGAGGTTCTTCAGAGTTTATGTAAATTCTTCCCTCTCTTTTCAAATTTCCTGACATAATTGTTCTGGCAGTGAGTGCCACTTCCTCTTATGGAGGTGCCATTTTTGTACTTGGGATTCAATGGAACTGTGATTGGCAATTGCTGCTTTTACATGGCATCTTGAGGCCCTGATACTTTAAAATTCATGGTGCATTCAGACAAAAGTCTTGACAAATAGGCCCTAAATGGAACAGCCTTTGCCTTAGATAAACAAATTTGTGTAAAGCAAACCAGTTCTACTGAAAATTTTGTCAAGAAAATCATCCTACTGAATGTGAATAAATAACTTTATGACAGCCTTAGATAGCACATTGGGAGATTAGAGCCTTAATCCTACACATAAGAAAATGTTTATCTTCTCATCCAATTGTTCCAGTACCAGACTTATTTTGATATTTCCTTTTGATATCATTGACATGAGAGAGATAGTCATAAAGGTATCTTTAAAGCTTCAATTAGCCTATTAATTTACCAGAAACAGTATTATAGAATTGGTGGAACAAAAGTAGATGTAATATCTCTTCCCACCTCTCCATCATTGTTCCCATAATTTTTATTTTATTCATTCCTAATGTTTAACATATAGTAATATATATTTTATTTTATTATTTTGTTTATTATTATATATTAATATATGTTTTATTTTCATTGAATAGGAAAATCAAAATACTGTCAGTATCACCAAATTATACAATATAAATCACACACACACACACACACACACACACATATATATATATAATTTTAAATAAATCAAAACTGTTGTGGTTCCTGAACTTCAGAGGTAAAAATGTTAAATGTCTTTTATATATGTAGTAGACAGTTCTTCTGGCTAGCATATGATCTGATTGTTTTTCCAGTAGAAATAAAAGATTTACGTGGATCAATCTAATCTCTAGCCCTTTACTACCAAGAGAAGACTTTTTCTCTGAAAAGTTTGGCTCAGTTTCTGGGGAAAAGAAGGAAATCACACAACTCAATTAAGTTTTATGAAAAAGCACCAGCTTTATTCCAAACATTCTCTAACAGAGGTCCCAGGTTCTTACTTATTCATGGATTCTTCCTCATTTATTCTTATTCCAGAAATTCTCCTGGGAGGACAAGACCTAAAACTGCATAAGAAACTCTCACTTGGCAGGAAATATTTTTTAAATCCTACTCAGGGTCTAGAACTGCTCTAATATGTTCACCACTAACCACATGTGACAATTTAATCAAAATTAAATAAAACTAAAAAATTCAGTTGCACAAGCTATAGGTCATATGTACCATAGTCATATGTGACTAGTGGTGACTGTCTAAGATAGTGCAAATTACAAACATTCTATCATCATTGATAATACTATTTGATACTGCCAATTTAGAGCAAGATAAAGAAAATATGGTAGTTTTGCAGTTGTGATCACAGCTACTCATTAGAAATTTATTTTACCTCATAATAACTAATAAATATGTTCTAAAATAAAACAGAATAAACTTTCAATACCTACCTAGAGATAGGCTTATCTTTGGTACAGACAGAGAAATTAGGAGATACTACGGTCAGATTTTATGTCAAAAACCTAATGTGTATTCAGTTAAAATCAAAACTTTCACATACATATTCTTAAAAATAGTTAGGAGTTGACACTTGTGTGCCTTATTGATTGGATGGAATCAAAACAGAATAAATGTGTAAAAGGACCATTAATCTTATGTTTTCTCCTATAGGACCTTTTGCTTAAACATAAAATAGTCCCACTGAAATATACACTATTATATCATATTAGCGTGGTAAAACAGAAGTAAAAAGCTGTCTGTTGCATCACAACAACTAATTGGAAGCCCTAAGCAAAGACAGATTAGTTGAAAAGTAATCAGCAGTCCAAATTAATCTGGTTTTCTAAAACTTTATTATAAACACTAACTTTTAAGAAGGTTTTGTTTTGACCACCAGTTTAAGGCAACTGTTTGCCTCTTTATTCAGTTCCCTTTTTCTATAGTGAAATATGAAAACATAACCCATGTCTCATACAGATTCCTAAACATTTTTGTATATAATTATTTTCTGTAAATTTGACATTCTAGAGGAATACTCCCTGAGATCTTTAATATTCAACAACTTGGTTATCAGTATTGCAAGTTCATTTCCTTAGTTCTGAAAAATGAAAAAGGGCCATAATATCTTCTCTATGGGATTATTTGGGGTTATTAAATTAATACTCCATCAACTGAAAACAAAGTGAAGCAAATGATAGTATCTCTCAGTTGGTAATTATCTTATTTTAGCCTAGGAGACTGGAAATATGAATTATGTATCATAGAACTTCAAGAATATTTTTAATAACTCAAAAATGTTAAATTAATAAATTTTAATGGTACAAATGTTACAAAAATGATTTAGTGACTACTCCTATAAACCAGGATATAAAGTTGTCAGAAGTGGCACAAAGTTTAACATGCATGTAAACTCCTTGTATGGTCAGTGAATGAACATATAGACAGCAACTGTCAGTAATATATAATCAAGAACTAGAGAATTTATGGGATATTTCTATGTGAAGAAGAGATTACGAGATTATCTACATGGGTAGCATTGAGCAGTGGAGTCTGCAATGTACATATTTTATATTGCAAAAGAAAGGTTGCATATGGTTGTAGACAGTTCTGTAATTTTGAATAGAAATTCTAAAAATTTTTTTAACATTTATTTATTTTTGAGAGACAGAAAGAGACAGATCACGAGCAGGGAAGGGGCAGAGAGAAGGACACACAAAATCGGAAACAGGCTCTAGGCTCTGAGCTGCCAGCACAGAGCCCGATGCAGGGCTCGAACCCACGAACTGTGAGATCATCACCTGAGCCAAAGTCAGACACTGAACCGACTGAGCCACCCAGGTGCCCCATTGAACAGAAATTCTAATGTCTTTTTTCCTACTATGTGGCAGAAATATCAGTTTTGCTTTCATTTACATATTTATTTTCAATATTATTGATCTATAAATATATGCATTCTTTCAATTATCTTTGGAATTGGTTAACAAATTTGCCTAGTTCTTTGATGAGTTAAGAAAATCTTTAACACATGTTTACTTTTATGTCTATATGATGGGCATGTTTTTTTATTTTTTTCTGAAAATTATCTTTAAAGTAATCACTCTTACAGTTCAGTATCCTTCCACTGGGATTCCTTTTCTGCATGAAACATGTTGTAGTACCCAAATGAAACCTGCTTCTTTCTTTCCTTTGGTGTCATAAACAAAGATCTAGAACAGTTTGCTTTATCTCTTCGCACACCTCCTCCTCATCTGCTGGCAGAAATCAACAACACAGTTTTTCACTAACTATATATAATAAAGAAGAGTGTATGGCCTGCATTCATTAGGAATACAAGAAGAAATGAGTAAAGATGAATGGTTCTTTATTTGAGAGTCCCAGATACTTTCAGGGAAGTATTCCAAGTTGGAAACGGATGTCAAGGTCATTAATTCCTTTATCAGTAACAATTGTTGCCTAAAGAAACCTAGAAAGAGTTTTTGGTTGTTTTTCCCTTTCTTGTTGCTTGATGAGACATTTTAGAACAATGAGAAAGTCTCCAGTTATGCCATCACCACTAAACACTGTGGTACCCTTGGCCCCTAAAACTTATCCGTGCAGAGTAGGTTCCAAAATCCCCCCAGTGGATGCCTAAAACCATGGATGGTGCCAAACTCTATATATAATATGTTTGTTTTCTTGTATATATATACTTAGGATGAAGTTTAAGAATTAGCCACTGTTAGAGATTAGTAATGTAACTAATAAGAAAATAGAAAATTATGATAGTACACTATAATAAAGGTATGTGAATTGTGAATGTGGTCTCTCAAAATATTTTACTGTACTCAACACTTTCTTATGAGATGATGAAATTCCTGCATGATGTGATAAAGTGAGGGGAATGACCTAGGCGTTGTGACATAGCATTAGGCTATTGTTGATTTTCTGATATGTCAGGAGGAGGGTCATCTGCTTCTGGACCATGATTTACTGTGGGCAACTGAAACTGTAGAAAGCAAACCATGGATAAAGAGGGATACTGTTGTACTTCAAATTTAGTATTGACCAATTTTATCAAAATATCTGGTTGCTTGTAGATATTAGGTGCATTTCTATAAATTAGAGACTTCTAACATATATATTGAGCATTGCACTGTGATAAATGTTCTAAATGCAGGCATTGGAACCATAAGCAAAACAGAAAAAATAACAAAATATAAAGATACTATAATATAACATCAAGTAGTGCTAGATGTTATAAATAAAAAATAAGGTTGTGTGTATACGATAGATATTAAAATCAGATGATTAAAGAAGTCAATGGAAACATGAAATTTGTATATGAATGCAAATGAAAAGGCATGAATTACTTAATAAAAAGATTCAGTGTAACTGCTGACTAAGTGTTCCCTGTCTTTATTAGCTCACGAGGGGATAAAATATATTGAAAATGGCACAAAGGACCAATTCTTAGTCATGCATGATGGCACTGAACTAATCCAACTGCCAACCTCCCGTTGATTTCAAGGGATCTGTATGCTCAGATCAGCTCTGCAGAGATGCAGAGCAAAGTGAGAAATTGACTCAGAGAGACTTGACATCCAATATGCTTGATTCAGTTTTTCTAACACAGATGAACATAACATTCTCTCAGGTTAAAAAAAAAATGGGGAACTTCTGTATGGCTCCATTGAGCTTGAATTTCTTTTACAAGTATTCCCCCTGAATAATTTTCTATTAAACAATTAAATAATTGTGATTTTTCTTCTAATAAAGTATTATTGAAAACTTTTATAGGAAATAGAAGAACTCAGCATCACATTTAAAAAAATATTTCCATCTACGAAGAAATCATTGATTTACAAACCTAAGGGATATAATTGGGGGCATTTTGTATTATTGTTCAGTGCAAAAAAATCCCTCTGAATAGCTAGATATAATTCAGGTGTTCTTTATTTATGTGTGAGTATGTTTTTTTAGTAAACCTAACTGTGATGAATGTCTGACTGAAGAAATATTATCCACTAGAAGACACAAATCTTGTATGAAAATTCAACTTAATCCTCAAAGACTACAAAAATCTCAGCATATGTCTTTCATTAAAAAATGGTTAAATTTTAGTCTCCATCCTTAGGTATTCTTCATCTTACTACAGAGCCCTTTCTTAACGAAACATAGTAGGATTGAAACATATGTAGACATATGAACATATCATGTTTCCATATCTTCTGAGAGAGGGATAGAATCTTCTTAGGTGGCAGCTCTCAAAAGATGCTCAAAGGTGCTTAATTTTGCTCTCAGCTATAATTATCATCATATATAGGCATACCTCCTTTTATTGCACTTTGCTTTATTGTGCTTCACAGATATTGCAGGGTTGTTTTTTTTTTTTTTTAATAAATTGAAGTTTTGTGGCAACCCCACATCAAGCAGTTCTTTCAGGGCCATTTGTTCCAAGGACATTTGCTCACTTTGTGTCCCTGTGTCACATTTTGGTAATTCTTGCAATATATCAAACTTTTTCATCTTTGTTATATTTGTTGTGGTGATCCATGTTGAGTTATCATTGATGTTACTCTTGTAATTATATGGGGGCCCAAGCAAAACAGCCTTATTGCTGGTACAGAGAAAGTTATAGTGGTTTGGATAGGAGATCAAAACAGCCACAATATTCCCTTAAGCCAAAACCTAATTCAGAGCAAGACTCTAACTCTCTTCAATTCTTTGAAGGCTGAAAGAGCTGAGGAAGGAACGGAAGAAAAAGAGGAAGCTAGCAGAGGTAGGTTCATAACGTTTAAGAGAAGAAGCAATCTTTGTAACCAAAAAGTTTAAAGTGAAGCAGCAGGTGCTTATGTAGATGCTATAGCAAGTTATCCAGAAAAATCTAACTAAGATCCTTAATGAAGGTGGCCACCCTAAACAACATATTTTCATTGGAGACAAAATAGCCTTCTATTGGATGAAGTTTCCATCTAGGACTTTCTTGACTAGAAAGGAGAACTCAGTGCCTGGCTTCAATGGACAGGTTGACTCTCTTGTTAGGGGCTAATGCAGCTGGTAACTGTAAGTTGAAGCCTATCCCCATTGAGCATTCTGAAAATGCCAGGGCCTTTAAGACATATATATGCTAAATCTACTCTGACTGTGTTCTATAAATGGAACAACAAAGCCTGGGTGATAGCATGTCTCTTTATACTGTGGTTTTATTGAATATGTTAAGCCCAATGTAGAGACGTACTGTTCAAAAAGTGATTACCTTCAAAAAAAAAGTGATAACCTTCAAAATATCACTAATGGCAATGTACCTGGTAATCTAAGAGCTCCAATGGAGATGTACAACAAGACTAATGTTTTCATTCCTGTTAACACAAGATCCATTCTGCAGCTCATGGATCAAGGAGTAATTCTGACTTTCAAGTCTTATTATGTAAGAAGTTTATTGTGCAAGCCTATAGCTGCCATAGATAGTGATTTCTCTGCTGGATCTAGGCAAAGAAAACTTTCTGGAAAGGATTCACTATTCTAGATACCATTAAGAACACTCATGATTCATGGGAAGACATCAAAATATCAGCATTCACAGGAGTCTGCAAGAAGTTGATTCCCAACTCTCATGGATGACTTGGAGGGGCTTTGAGGGGTTGAAGACTTCAGTGGAAGTAGTAACTGCAGATGTGGTAGAAAGAGCAAGATAATTACAATTAGATGTGGAGTCTGAAGAGGAGACTGCATTTGCTGCAATCTCATGATAAAAATTTAACAGATGAGGAGTTGCTTCTTATAGATGAGCAAAGAAAGTGGCTTCCTGAGGTGGAATCTACTCCTGATGAAGATGCTGTGAAGATTATTGAAGTGGCAACCAAGGGTATAGAAACTGACATAAACTTAGTTGATAAAGCAGTAGTAGGATTTGAGAAGATGGACTCCAATTTTGAAAGAATTTCTAGGCTATCAACAACATCACATGCTACAGAAGAGAAAGCATCTGTGAAAGGCAGGGTCAATCAGTGTGGCAAAATTTTTTGTCTTATGTTAGGAAATTGTTGCCACAGCCACCCGTCTTCATTAACCACTACTTGATCAATCAGCAGTCATCAACATTGATGAAAGACCCTCTACCAGCAAAAAGATTACAACTCTCTAAAAGCTCACATGATAGTTAGCATGTTTTAGCCATGAAGTATTTTCTTTAATTTGATGGGGTTTTTTGTTTGCTTCTTGTTTGTTTGTTTGTTTTGAGAGAGAGAGAAATAGAGAGCTAGCAGGGGAGGGGCAGAGAGAGAGAGTAGGAGACAGAATTCCAAGCAGGCTCCACACACTCAGCATGGAGCTCCATGTGGGGCTTGAACTCATGAACCATGAAATCATGACCTGAGCCTAACTCAAGGGTCAGACACTTAACCAACTGAGCCACCCAGGTGCCCCAGACATGAAGTATTTTTTAAGTAAGGTATACACATTGTTTTGTTATTGTTGTTGTTGTTGTTGTTGTTGTTTTGACATATGCTGCTACACACTTAATAGGTTAAATATAATGTAAATATAAATTTCATATGAACTAGGAAACCAAAAATAAAAAATGTCTTACTTTGTCTTGACAAAATAATTTGTCTGGAACCAACCCACAATATTTCCAAGGTGTGCCTATACTATATTTGTTTCCAGGAATTCTTCTACTTTTAAACTTAATTTATGTCTTCATAGGTTATTTTCTATTTTTTTTATATAAATAGGCCTTGAATGACCTGAGTATAAGAAAGATTTTTATTGTTTGAGACCTGGGATATCAGAAACATTATCAGACACCTTTTACTCAACACATGAAGAGAGGAATTAAAGTTAATTTTTAGGAATGCGTAAATAACTTCTAGATATATAATTGGTGATTAAAACAATAAAAAATACTAAAAAACAAGAAAATACCCCAAATTAGAATTTTTAAATATTTTACAATTACAAATAATGTAGCTTTAACTAACAGATAACTTTAGTGCCCTAGATATACACACATATACACACATAAACATACACACATGTGTGATATAGATGTATTGTCAAACATTCAGTCATAGTTTTCATCTTATCTACTACAATCTTTTCTTTCTGTGTGCAAAATACTTCCCTAAAATAATAGTTTATATTTTTAAAAAATTGACAGGTTGTTTACCAGAAAAATTTTATTCTTCACAAAAATGAAGGGAATGTTTTCTGTCTTGATCTATCTTTAAACAGAGAAATCCTACTGATTTTGTGATGAGCTTCAAGGGGCACAGAGCAAGATGAAACAAGCCTGGTACTACTAAGATCTGCCAGGCTGCAGGCAGGATTTGGTATATCACTGTGGTCTCTTAATAGAGAACATTGATATATGTGCCTATACACACAGTAATATTTTTCATGAGTGACTTTCTTGTTGCTGAAACAAAATTCATGATGACTTGCAAATTCTTTAAATAAAAAAAATGCACTTTTGGGCTCCTGTATAAGGAATTAACTTAGAAATCAGAGCAACAGTTATATCTGTTCATCAATTCATTGCATTATGTAGGATAAATCCCTTATTGGCTTGGAAGTGGGTTTTTATGTCTAGTGGCTATCATACTGGACAGTGCAGATATAGGATAAGACATTTTAAATGTTATTGGGGAATAAGTGTACATTATTCATTTTTAAAAATCCTGATTTTCAAACCTTTCTTCTTTGGACTTAGTACTTTTTTAGAATATATCTGAGAATAAGACATAGAAAACAAATAAGTTTATACCAGAAGATTGAAACAATGTAAATATATACTATACTTCATAATAAATAAATATATACTATATCTGGTAATGATAACTGTTCTGAACAAAAAGGCTAAAGCAAGGTAAGGTAAATAAAAACTGCATATACTGTTTATACAAGTGGGAGTGAATAACACTTTTAGGACAAAGTGATATTTGAGTACATATTTCACCAAAATGAGAGGAAGGAGCCAGGTTGATATTCAGTGAAAAATATTTCAGAGAAGATATAATAATAGCAGATACAAAGACCCTGTGGCAGACACACTCTAAGGATGGTCCCATGATCCTCAGTTCTTGACATTTATGACTATGTAATCTTGAGTGTGTACAGAAACAGGGACTTGCTTTTAATCAATGGAATAATGCAATGGTGATTAGGTGTCACTTCTCCAATTACGGTGCTAAAGATTGTAATATCTATCTTGCTAGAAGACTGTCTCTGGCTTGCTTTGATGAAACTAGTAGCCATTTTAAAGGGTCTCATGTGGCAGGAAACTGAGGACAACCTCGAGCCAACAACTAGATATGAAGCGAGGGCAGCCTCTGGCTGACAGCTGGCAAGAAATGGGCCCTTGGGCCAATAGGCTGCAGAAAGTAATTTCTGCCAACCTCTGAGTTGTGACTCAGATGCTTCCAAATCAAGCCTGAGATGAGACTGCCACCCCAGCTACCTTTTGATTACAGCCTGTGGAACCTTGCAAAAGACCACTCAGTTAGGTTATGCCTGGATGTCTGTCCTAGGGAGACTGAGATGTTAAATGAGTATTTTAAACCGCAGTATCTATGGTGACATTGTTATGCTAATATAGACCTTCAGGAGGAGGCACATTATGCATGTTCTAAAATGCAAAATGGTAGTGAATGGATCAACAAGGAAGGAAAAAGTCATTTAGAGTCTGGGAATTAATTTAATATTTTTTTAAATTTTATTAAGAATAAAATTATAGCCATTTGGAGTGTTTCATTTAGAAATTTATCATACAGTGCATTTAGAAATATGGGTGAAGAAAAACCCATAGGGGACCAGGCATTGTAATGAGGCTGTTAGTTGGCTCTTGGAATAGTCTGAATGAGAAATGAAGATGGGTGATAGCAGTGAAAATGCTGGAAGTATAAAATCTAATTATGTTTCTGGGCACTTGGGTGCCTCAGTCAGTTGAGTGTCCAACTCTTGGTTTAGGCTCAGGTCATGATCCCAGGGTTGTGGGATTGAGCTCCACATCCATCTCTGTGCTAAGTGTGGAGCCTGCTCAAGATTCTCTATCTCTCTTTCTCTGTCCTCTGTCCCTCTGCCGCACCTCCCGCGTTCACTTGCACTCTCTCTTGCACGCTCTCTCTCTCTGTCTAAAAAAAAAATCTATTTATGTTTAAAAAGTGTGGCACAATGGTTTTGCTATTACCAGTGACCTGAAATGAGGATTAGGAAAAAAAGAAAGAGATTATAATGACCCTAAGATTTTTGGCTCTCCAGCTCTGTATATCAATTTTCATTTAATACATTTATTTGTGATTTTTATAATGCAACCATCCAAAGAGTCTATTTTGATTATTTTAATTAATTTGAACCAATATTTAGCTGCTTTAATGTATGCCAGAATAAGGTAAATAGCTCATTATTTATACAAATAAATGCAAAGTGAGCAATCTTACTAAAATCTGTCATCAACCTCAGATGTTTACATACTTTTTTTTTTCTTATGTTTAATGTTGTTATTAAGGGCGTTTACTAATATTAACTCAATGTATTTAAGCCATAAGTAAAAGGAACGAATAATAGGAAAGTGAATATATTATAATAGTTGATCACTAAGGAAGAACATAACTTGAAAAAAACGTAAGGTTTTTATTTACTTATAAAATTATTAAATATTTTTAAATGTATGATAAAACGTATTCCATTATTTGTTAATTTATCTAAATAGCTATAAGCAAGTACAAAATTTAAAGAGGTCATAACTGGCCTCATGATTCACCTTTTTTTCTTTTTTGAGTATAATTGACCACATAAAGCTACCTAGGTTTCTGGAATAGACAGTGATTCAGCAACTCTGTACATTATGCTATGATCACCACACTGTAGCTATCTGTCACCATACAACGCTGTTTCAATACCATTGACTATATTCCCTATACTGTACCTTTTATTGCCATGACTTACTCATTAAATAACCGGAAGCCTATACCTCCCACTCCTCTTTGTATCCATCCTCTACCCCCCATCACTACCCGCCTTCCCCTGGCAACCATCAGATCGTTCTCTGTATTTATAGATCTGATTCTGCTTTCTGTTTGTTTTCATTTTTAGATTCCACTCATAAGTGAAATCATACAATATGTGTCTTTCTGCATCCGACTTATTCTACCTACTATAATACCTCTAGATCCACCCATATTGTCCCAAATGGCAAAATCACATCCTTTTTATGTCTAAGTAATATTCTGTCGTATGTATATACATACCAAGCCTCTTTACCCATTCATCTATCATTGGGCCATTAGGCTGCTTCCATATCTTGGCAATTGTAAATAATGCTACAATAAACATAAGGGTGTATATGTCTTTTCAAATTTTGTTTTCTTTTGGACAAATACCAGTTAGTGGAAATATTCAATTATAAGGTCTATTTTAATTTTTTGAGGAACCTCCTTACTGTTTTCCTTAAGGTATAGCACACAGCTGTAGTAATCAAAACAGTATGGTACTGTCACAAAAATATACACATAGATCAATGGGACAGAATAGAGAGCCCAGGAATAAACCCATACTTATATGGTAAATTAATCTATGACAAAGGAGACAAGAATATAGAATGCGGGAAAACATAGTCTCACAATTCACTTTTGTAAAAACAAAAAAATACTGATAATTTAAAAACATATTTACACATACAAACACAAAAAATATTTTTGAAATGTATGAAATCCCAAATAAATAATAGATTTATATATTTGGTTCTATTTATACAATCTTGTGTTATTTTTATTTATCTTTCTACTGTCCTTTTGTGCAGGACATGCACAAAATTACCAGCAGAATAAAACTAGATAATTAGAATAATTACATAACCAGAACATTCAATAAAATAATCTTTACAAAATATATGAAATTATATCCTTTTAAACAGGCATATTTGAAACCACTCTTCTTTGGCTCATTTCATTCCTGTGATCTCAAAAAAGAGATAAAGAGTAACACAAACTTAATGATAACTTATGAATAGCATAGGTAGCACTACTCTTTTCATCATTCAAGTTACTTGTTTTATGAATTCATGCCTAGACCACTTTGGCTTAGTAGGTCTTCTCCAAAATTCCTCAGCACAACAGAATAAAATATAATAATGTCTACAAAATAATTATATATAAAACAAATATCATATCTAGATATGGATATAGTTGTACACACAAGATCAGGTTTTTCATGAGTTTATTTCTGGAATGAATATGTAACATTTTCATCTTTGATTCATTTAGCAAATAACAGCTTTAACTCACATGTGATTATTGTAGAGTAGCTATTATTTAATAAAGGTTAAGTACACTGGAAACAAAGCATAAAATTGTTTGTAGTACAGACCTCTGAAGATTAGTAACTCTTAAATTAAGCTCACATCTTGAGAAAATCATAGTAACATTTCTACCTACAATATCTCAGGAACAAGTGTATTCATTGACTTAGAAATGTTATAGTGGTTAGATCCCTAAATCACTTGCAGATGGATAGAAACACATTGCTGATTAGTGTAGTATGTTGTATGAGGTTGCAATGGAAAGATGAATTAGGCAAAATCAGAAATGTGCATGTGCCCTTTAGAGACAAAAAATAATGTAATAGACTAAATTACTTGTAAAGCCTATTACATGATATTTTGAAAAGCGTTACAAAGTTTCACAGAAATAATTCAAATAACATCTTTCTAAAAATAATTTTTAAAAAGGGTAATGAGCTGTGTCCCTTTCTACATGTCAGGGTCTTTTAAATATAATGTTCCAGTGAAAATTACATATCGTATTTCATTTCTGTAGCAATATATGGAATATTTTCAAACCATTATTTGTATGTAGTATTTTTTATATCTATTTCCTTTTAGCTTTTAAATGTGATTATACATGATGCCAATAGAAATCAAGAATTATAGTTACTAAATCTGGAACACTAGCAACATTCCTATTTCTCCTTCAAACATGAACCTGGAGGAAAGAAATATAGTCACAGCTACTTGCAAGGTAGTTACATGTATGTAGTTTTCATATGCATATTATACTCCTAGGTTATAAAATAAAGGGAAGGTGTTGATTGGAATGAAAAAGTTGATAGAAACTGTGGCAATGAAGAAGTGATAATGTCTTTCATCTCTCTTTTCCCAAATATGGTCTACGAAAATCCTGATAAGCACCTAGTAAATTATCATCTCTGGGCATTAAGTTTGGACATCTGCATTTTAAATGAAAGTACACCCTTGTTATACACAGTAACACTGAAAATGCCTTGAGCTGAATTGTCTATAAGTACAGAATATTTTAAATTTAATTTTATTTTTAAGTTTAAATTTTTTTCCAATATTTATTTTTGAAAAAGAGAAAGAGAGAGACAGAGAGACAGAGTGTGAGTGGAGGAGGGGCAGAGAGAAAGGGAGACAGAGAATCTGAAGCAGGCTCCAGGCTCTGAGCTGTCAGCAGAGAGCCCGACACCGGGCTCGAACCCACCAACTGTGAGATTGTGACCTGAACCAAAGTCGGACGCTTCACCAACTGAGCCACCCAGGTGCCCCTTAAAATGAATTTCATAGTTTCTTAATATACCCTTCTATAGATTTCCTTGTTGTGCTTTCTTTTATGATTAGCTTATCAAATATTTATTTAGAAATTATAATCTTTCTATGAGTAAACTCATTGAAAAAAAAAGCCTACTTTTAGAATGTGGATAAAAGCCATGTGACATTGTCCCTATACATCCTCAAGCAACCTCCCCTAACTCACTTTGTGTGACACTCGATTGTCACAGAACTGTTTAAAAACTATCCCTTTACACATATTAGCCAACTCAAATTCCTTCAGTATATATGCAGTTAATAAAAATATGTGATAAGGTAAAGGTCGGTGTAAGACAAGCCCCGTGATACTGTTTGTACTGCAATAAAATATTAAAATTTCTAGATACCTTGCTTTTAAAACAGTGTCAAAAGTCAAAAAGTACACATTTGGGGGATCACTGCTTTTGCTAGCAGTTTTTTCTCTATGTTCTCGGACAGTGTATCATCCCTAAAATTTTAATAGACTCAAATATTATATATCAATAATTGCTATTTTAAGGTTCTTACAAATGTTTAATCTGAAAAATATATTAATTTTGCTTCTCTAGAATAGCACAATCTGGTGATGTTATTCATTTATTCACACTCAGTTACAAATAACTTGATTTACCTGTAGAAAAATGGTCTTCCAAGGTGAAATTAAAGTATAAAAATCAGCTAAGTATGTAATTCCAAAAATTAATTGCACATCTTTCTGTGATATTACCATTGTTTAGTGACTGAACTGTCATTATTGAATCTTTTCCATTTGCAGAACATATCTCTCCATCCTTTCAGCTAATCCCTAAGGACAGCTAAGATACCAGTAGCACTTTGATATATTTGCTTGGAAACTTTTTGAGACAAGTCCACTTCCTCACAGGACCTAAGTGAAATTCCAGTCCTCTATGAGGAATATTGGTCCTTGTGATCAGATGCATTGCTTCTGGAGAAAGAAAGGAGGTAGATATTTTCTTTCCTATTCCCACCTTAAAAGTTTGTCAATTGGATATAGAGACACTATAGCCTGATTACCCTCCTATCCTACTGAAAATTTTGGAAGCCCAGGTTATAATCATCATAGTTAAAAACTTCAACATTACTGAACAAAAGATTAATAATCTTTCTTAATCTTTAACAATTTTGCAAGCAAAATTAGAATCTGAGTTTATAAGTGTATATATATGGATTTTTAAATAGTCATCTAAAGATATCAACAACTGATTTTTTAAGTTTATTTATTTATTAATTTATTGTGAGAGAGAGAGATTGTGAGGGGGGAGGAGCAGAGAGAGGGAGAGAGACTGAATCCCAGGCAAGTTCTGCACTGTCAGCATGGTGCCCAATGCAGGGCTCAAACTCACAAACTGTGAGACCATGACCTGAGCCGAAATCAAGAGTCAGATGCTCGACCAACTGAACCACCCAGGAGTCTCAATTTTACTTTCTAATATGTAAGTGGCTACACGTTTTTAGATTTGTACTTTTCATAAAGAAAAGCAAAGATGTAAAACTTAAATAGACAAGGCTCAAATGTACATTCTTGGAACAAGTAATTACTACAGGATCCAACAGTCTTAAAAGGCAGAAGTATTACTTAATAACCACAAGTATATCTTATCTGATAACAGAAATGAAAAATGAATGATATACTCAGTAAGACTCTAGAAGACAGGGATGCATGTGCTACTCTGTACTAAAAAGGACTGAAAATATGCTTACAATAGCCACCCAAAGAAAAAGCATGAGATTGATGTCTACCACTGTAATGCTGAAAAATGCAGAGGCTGTGATTAACAGCTGCTTATAATCTGCCCAAAGAAGAATTCCTAAGAAAAGACGGTTCACCAAACAATAGAGCTGACCTTTTTGTAATGCCTGTGATGGTCCATATAATATATATAATATGTCAACTATATGTGTGTCAACTATACTAGCAAAAAAGAACTAGAACTTTAATAAAAAGCACTGTGTCTTTGATTTATGACAGTTTTCCATATTTTAATAAGTATCTTTTTTTGCTGAATCTAAGCAGGACAGTCCTTTTCCAGCGGATGTGCTACAGACCCAGCTATAACTTTCATTCCCCAAATGTGATTGATCATAAGGCCTCCTGTAACTCCTGTAATGGGTAAAGGAGAACTAATCTTGTCATTTCTGTTGTTTGATCATTTAAGCCCATTTTAAGCTCCTACGAGGAGCTAAGAACCAAGTTTTATGTGATAGTTTAAGTTATAATTACAGGTACAGGAAAGAGATAACTTAGAATTTGATCGCCACCACAAAGAGCGATGGAGTGTCTCTACAGTAGAGTTACAGAAAGAGAGCCACATTTTAAAGCAAGAGCAGAACAAGTTGATTAACTTATGGATATTGAACTAGCCCTGGGTCCCAGGAATAAATCCCACTTGGTCGTGGTGAATTCTTCTTTTAATGTATTGTTGGATCCGGTTTGCAAGTATCTTGTTGAGAATTTTTACATCTATATTCATCAGAGAAATTGGTGTGTAGCTCTTTTTAGTGGGGTCTTTGTCTGGTTTTGGAATCAAAGTAATGCTGGCCTCCGTGAATGAGTTTGGAAGTTTTCCTTCCATTTTTATTTTGTGGGAACAGCTTCAAAAGAATAGGTGTTTGTTAACTCTTCTTTAAATGTTTGATAGAATTCCCCCTGGAGAGCCATCTGTCCCTGGACTCTTGTTTGTTGGGAGATTTTTGATAACTTCATTCAATTTCTTTACTGGTTATGGGTCTGTTCAAATTTTCTATTTCTTCCTGTTCCAATTTTGGTAGTTCGTATATTTCTTGGAATTTGTCCATTTCTTCCAGATTGCCCAATTCATTGGCATATAATTGTTCATAATATTCTTATATTATTGTTTGTATTTTTGAGCTGTTTGTGTGATCTCTCCTCTTTCATTCTTGATTTTATTTATTTGGGTACTTTCCTTTTTCTTTTTGATCAGTCTGGCTAAGAGTTTATCAATTTTGTTAAATCTCTCAAAGAACTAGTTCCTGATTTCATTCACCTGTTTTACAGTTTTCTTTTTATTTCAATATCATTGATTTATGCTCTAATCTTTATTATTTCCCTTCTACTGGCTTTGGGCTTTGGGCTTTATTTGCTGTTTTTTTTTCCAGCTCTTTAAGTGTAAGTTTAGGTTGTATATTTAAGACCTTTCTTCCTTCTTTAAGGAGGCCTGAATTGCTACATACTTCCTTCTTATGACCACCTTTTGCTGCATCCCAGAGGTTTGGGGCTGTCGTGGTATTATTTTCATTGGCTTCCATGTACTTTTTAATTTCCTTTTTAATTTCTTTGTTAACCAATCAATTCTTTAGTAGGATGTTGTTTCACATTAATAAGAGAAAGGATATGCGCCACATAATCCTCTCAATAGATCCCGAAAAAGCATTTGACAAAATACAGCATTCTTTATTGATAAAAACCCTCAAAAAAGTAGAGATAGAAAGATCATACCTCAAGATCATAAAGGCCATATATGAAAGACACACCACTAATATCATTCTCAATTAGGAAAAAATGAGAGATTTCCCCCTAAGGTCAGGAACACAACAAGGATGTCTACACTCACCACTGTTACTCAACATAGTACTGGAAACCCTAGCCTCAGCCATCAGACAACACAAAGGAGAGAGAGAGAATCCCAAGCAGGGTCCAAGCTGCCAGTGTAGAGCTTGATGCGGTGATGGAACTTATAAAACTGCGAGATCATGATCTGAGCCAAAACCAAGAGTTGTATGCTTAAACGACTGAGCCATCCAAGCTCCCCAAGAAAAATAAAAATCTTAAGATTTCTTTGAGGAATATAAAAACTGGGGGCACCTGGGTGTGTCAGTTGGGTTGAGTGTCCAACTTTGGCTCAGATCATGATCAAACGGTTCGTGGGTTCGAGCCCTAACTTGGCTCTGTGGTGACAGCTTGGAGCCTGGAGCCTGCTTCAGTATCTGTGTCTCCCTCTCTGTCTGCCCATCCCTCTGCTCATGCTCTGCTCTTTCTTTCTGTCAAAAATAAACAAACAGTAACAAAAAAAATTTTTTAAAGCTGACTTTAAAATGTATATGCAAATGCAAAAAAAAAGACATCCAAATAATCTGGAAAGAGTAGCACGCATAGCATGTAAATGGCATTGAATCAGTAGGGAGCCATTGTCCAAATTGGCAGTTTTAATGAATTTATGGTTTTGTGTTTGCTTTCTATTGTTTTTGTAACCAAGAGATAAAAATTGATCCTGAAAAGCAAGAAAATATTTGACTGTATTATATGGGAAGTATATTGTTTAGACAAGAACATAAATATTCATGTAAAAACTGACCACTAATAGGAGAGAGAACACCGTGATGTTTCTCAGATTATGTTTGAAATCACTGATCACTTATGACTAATCCATATAAAAAACAGGTACTGAGTATCAGTCAAAAGTGATAAAAAAGAAAGTTATAACACTGTCCACAATTAGCTACATCAAACCAGAGGAGAATGGCTTTCTGGTTTATAAGAGTATTCTACCAGAGAACAAGATGGGAGAGTATAAAACAACTGATGCTTGATTATAAAGTTTTAATTCCTACTTCAAATCTTATATAACCCAAATTGATTATCTTTCTTTTTTGTTTGTTTGGGGTTTGTTTTTGTTTGGGTTTAATTGTTTAATGCAGTAGTTTAAGGTTGAAAATGTAAGTGACACACAAATGTGAAATAGAGATTGGTAAAAGGGTACAAAAACTTTCAGCTATAAGATGAATAAGATCTGAAGATCAAATATAAAACAAAGTGACTATAGTCGATAACATTGTATTATATAATTAAAATTTACTAATAGTAGAACTTAAATAAATAAATAAATAAATCAGACAAATATATATGTGTGGTGGTGGGTGTGTTAATTAGATAGGAATCCTTTTCACAATGTATATGTATATCAAATAACTACCATGTACACTTTAAATATTTTATAACGTTGATGGGATACCTGCATAGGTTTGTCAATAAAGTATCCAACTTTTGATTTAGGCTCAGGTCATGATCTCAAGATCATGAGAGGGTAATGGGATTGAACCCTGCAAAAGCATGGAACCTGCTTAAGATTCTCTCTCCTTCTTTCCCTTCTCCCCACTTACATGTTCTCTCTTTTGCTAATATATGTAATACATATAGCTTTGTCACTTATACCTCAATAAGGCCGAAAAAACAAAAGGACAGACAAACAAAAAGAGCATTGACAAACACCTAAATTTAAATTATAGCTAGGAGCCCCTGGGTGGCCCAGTCGGTTGAGTGTCTGAACTCACCTCAGGCCACAATCTCATGGTTTCTGAGTTCCAGCCCCACGTCATGCTCTGTGATGACAGCTTGGATCCTGTAACCTGCTTTAGATTCTGTATCTCCCTCTCTCTGCCCCTCCCTTGCTCTTTCTCTCTCTCAAAAAAAAAGAATAAAACATTAAAAAATATTCTAAAAAATAAAGTATAGTTAACACCATACTTAACAGTTAAAATTTTGATACATTTACCCTAAGATTAGGAACAAGACAAGGGTTTTCTCTCTTACCACTCCTGATCAACATTGTACCAGAAATCTTAGCTAATGCAGAAAGACAAGAATATGAAATAGCGAGTATATAAATTAGTGAGAGGAAATTAAATATGTTTCTCTATGAAAAAATCCCTAGAATACAGCTAGGTCCCAGAATATAGCCTTAATATACAGGATCAAATGCTCTCTTATAGAGAAATGAACAACTGGAATTTGAAACTTAAAAATTATGTATCATTTAAAATAGCACCCCGGAATGAAATACATAGATACACATCCAAGGAAATTGATGTGTATCTATATATGGAACACTATAAAACTTTGATGAGAGAAATCAAAGGAAATATAAATGGGGAGATATTCCATGTAAATACATTTAAAAATTCAATACTGTTAAGATATCAGATATTCTCAATTTGATGTATAGAGTCGATGTACACCCAATTAAAATAGCAAGGTTTGGGAGGCCTGGGTGGCTCAGTCAACTTTGGCTCAGGTCATGATCTCACGGTTCTGGGTTCGAGCCCGGCATCAGGCTCTGTGCTTATAGCTAGCTCAGAGCCTGGAGCCTGTCTTCAGATTCTGTCTCTCCTTCTCTGTCTGTCCCTCCCCTGCTTGCACTGTCTGTCTGTCTCTCTCTGTCTCTCTCTCTCTCTGTCTCTCTCAAAAAATAAATAAAACATTAAAAAAAATAAAGTAAAATAGCAAGCTTCTCCTGGGGTTACTGATTAACAATTTTGTTATGACAGGGCGCCTGGGTGGCTCAGTCAGTTAAGCGTCCAACTTCGGCTCAGGTCATGATCTCAACGGTTCATGGGTTGGAGCCCTGCGTCGGGCTCTGTGCTGACAGCTAGCTCAGAGCCTGGAGCCTGCTTCGGATTCTGTGTCTCCCTCTCTCTCTGCCCCTCCTCTGCTCATGCTGTCTCTCTCTCTCGCTCAAAAGATAAATAAAACATTAGGAAAAAAATTGTATATGACTACGTATGTCCACTATAATTGAATAATTAAATAAAAGGATGGCAGATGGTAAGGAATGCATTTCTCATTGTTGTAGAAACTGACAAATCAGATTAGAAAGGGAAGGAAGCTAGGATGTTCTATAGGTTACATGAATTATAATGGATTACAGTTGGAGACATTGGTAAGAACTCAGGCTTTAATATACAGATACAGAGGACTACATATAGAAATAGTTATAGATATGTGTACATATACTGGTTAGTGTGTATACACACACACACACACACACACACACACACACACATGCATTATGTATACATACATGTCCTTTACTCTGTTAGCTGAAAGGGCCTAAAAAGGCACTCCATCCCAGTAGTAATAAGTACAAAAAGCACTCTGATACTGGTTTGGAATACCACTCTCCAGTAAAAGAAACTAGAAACCTTTGGAGAAATGGCTGATTCTAGGACTGTTGCAGACAAGTTAATAGATTAACCTAGAACATCTTGTATACCCAGAAAGGGATTAGTGTTTAAAAAATAAATCATCTGATCCAGATATGTGAAAGAGACATAAGAACCAACAAAAAGCGCTCCCAGTTGTCAAAGCTGGAACAATTTGAGCAGCCAAATTAATAAAATACTTTTGATTATAACCCAAAGTATTAAAAATAAAAGTATCTATGACTCCATACTGATAAAAAAAATTGATTGGATAAACTAATAAATGGTGAGAAAGGACAAAACCTCCCATGCAGGAGAATTCCAAACCAATCTTTTATTCAACCCTAAAGGAGGGGACGCACACCTCCTCACTTATTAAGTGGGGACTTGTGTACTGTACTTCCTTTCAGTGAGTACAGTATGGAAAGGGAAGGAAAAGAGAAAATTTACAGTGGAGAAACCTGTATTTCAGGCAGGTGATCAAGGTCAATATCAATACTCATAAGTCATATTGATAGTATATACAATTGATATGATGTGATGAAAGTGGTCACCTCTGTGATCTCTCCCCCTAAACCCATAAGTCCAGTGTAATCATGAGAAAACATCAGAAAAGCTGCAGGAGAGGAGTGTCATGCAGGATGTCTGACTTTTCATGTATATGCTTGGCTTGCTTCCCAAGTTCTCACAACAGCATTTCTGGACTCTCTGACTCTTTACATAAAAGAGCAGCCCTCCTCCAGTCTCTGACATCTGCAATCTCTTTGAATCATACTTCGTTCTTCACTATACCATATCCACTGACGAATAAATGCATATTCTTGTTTATATACTCATTGTCTGTCAATCTCCACAAAAATACAAGCTCTAACAGGACAAGGACTTTAGTTGCTACATCCTCAAGACTTTAAATAGCACTTGACATGTAGTAGGAACTCATTCAATATTTGTTGGGTGAGTGAATTACTTTCTTGTTCATCTACGATATGAATTTAAGAATTCTAAATTATGGGTTGTCAGTGAAGCTTAAATTATACTCTTGTTGCGTGATGGATGATTGGTGGATATTAGTTTCTTCCTTTCACTCTCTGAATTGCTTTGTATTCATATTTTATGGATAATGTTTATCAAATATGTATCTATAATGGAATTTACTACTATTGCAAATTTGTTAGCCTAGGAATTCAGGCAATGTTAAATTATAGGGTAATTCTCACTCCTGCTATAAATTCTAAAAAATGTCTGCAGCAATTGCCTCTTTCAATTGGCTTCTTTCTGTCTCATGTATGCAGTGGCCATGGGGAAATTTTACTCTTTTATTGAGTGAATTTTAGGGAAAAAAATAAGTCCTTCAATTCTTAAATATGCATTTACTTTTTTACTCATGTTTTGTTGTTGTTGGTATGCTGGTGATTTATTTTAAATGATCAACTCTCAAAAATTGAATTATAGAATTTTCCAAGTCTCAGTTAAAACCATTTTTACGTAAACTGGGATTGAATGTCTAAATAGAGAAATCTGGTGTTTTCAATATCTATATAATGCATACTCTTCCTTTTGTTATATATGGTGGGCCCAGTTCTTCCCTTCCATTTCTGTGTCTTATGATTATTTAACTATTTGAAATGAAAAACAAATATGTTCTTCATTTTAAAATCATCACCATTGAAATTATTTAACAGTAAATAATACTCTTGATGTTAAAAAAGGCAATCTATTAAGTTTTGATAAGAAAACAATATAAATTCCTATTATATTTACTTTCATATATTTCTTAATAATTTCTATCTTGAGGATAGCCTGTGAACATATAATTTTTAAAAACTAATACTTATGTTCCTGATATCTGTCATACTCATTTAAAATATTATTTTATTGTATATATATTTTTCATTAATACTTTATTGTCAAGTTGGTTTCCATATAACACCCAGTGCTCATCCCCACAAGTGCCATCCTCCATGCTCATCACCCCCTTTCCCTTTCCCCCCTCCCCCTTCAGCCCTCAGCTTGTTCTCAGCATTCAAGAGTCTCTCATGGTTTGCCTCCCTCACTCTCCCCAATTATTTTTCCCCATTACCCTCCCCCATGGTCCCCTGTTAAGTTTCTCCTGTTCCACTTATGAGTGAAAACATATGGTATCTGTCGTTCTCCACCTGACTTATTTCGCTTAGCATGACACCCTCGAGGTCCATCCACGTTGCTACAAATGGCCAGATTTCATTCTTTCTCATGGCCATGTAGTATTCCATTGTACATATAAACCACATTTTCTTGATCCATTCATCAGTTGATGGACATTTAGGCTCTTTCCATGATTTGGCTATTGCTGAAAGTGCTGCTGTGAACACTGGAGTACATGTGCCCCTATGCATCAGCATTTCTGTATCCCTTGGGTAAATCCCTAGCAGTGCTATGGCTGGGTCATAGGAGAGTTCTACTGTTAATTTTTTGAGGAACCTCCACACTATTTTCCAGACGGGCTGCACCAGTTTACATTCCCACCAACAGTGTAGGAGGGTGCCCGTTTCTCCACATCCTCGCCAGCATCTATAGTCTCCTGACTTGTTCATTTTAACCACTCTGACTGGCTGAGGTGGTATCTCAGTGTGGTTTTGATTTGTATTTCCCTGATGATGAGTGACATTGAGCAGTGTTTCATGTGTCTGTTGGCCATCTGGATGTCCTCTTTGGAGAAGTGTCTGTTCATGTCTTCTGCCCATTTCTTCACTGGATTGTTTGTTTTTCGGCTGTGGAGATGGTGAGTTCCTTATAGATTTTGGAGCCCTTTATCCTATATGTCATTTGCAACTATCTGTTCCCATTCTGTCCGTTACATATTAGTTTTCTTGATTGTTTCCTTTGCCGTGCAGAAGCTTTTTATCTTGATGAAGTCCCAATAGTTCATTTTTGCTCTTGATTCCCTTGACTTTGGGGATGTGTCGCGTAGGAAATTGCAGCAGTTGAGGTCAAGGAGGCTGTTTCCTGCTTTCTCCTCTAGGGTTTGGATGGTTTCCTGTCTCACATTCAGGTCCTTCACCCATTTTGAGTTTATTTTTGTGTATGGTGTAAGAGAGTGGTCTAGTTTCATTCTTCTGCATGTTGCTGTCCAGTTCTCTCAGCACCATCTTTTAAAGAGGCTGTCTTTTTTCCATTGGATACTCTTTCCTGCTTTATCAAAGATTAGTTGGCTATACATTTGTGGGTCCA
>CM053574.1:86939435-87011418 GCA_028646485.1 Cryptoprocta ferox | reverse complement strand
AAGTCTTGCATTGATTATTTAGCTAATGTCTACTGACCCTTATCCACATCCCTCTGTGCTAAATTTTATAGTGCTGGAGCTGAAAAATCTATAAACTGTATGTCTCCTAGAACACTGTGTGATAGTGTTCTATTTGATTCTTCCTATTTAAGGCTGTGTGAGAAGATAATCAGGAGGGAAAGATAAATATCTTAATTCTAATAGCAGAAATAGTGGCAGGAAGTTGATGGAGACATTAAGAATGGAGTGCCGAAAAATGCAAGGAATTGCTGAATCATAATATTATATACCTGAAACTAATACAACACTGTATATTATAATTGAATAGAAATAAAAATAAAGAAACACAAAAATATAAATAAAAATTAAAAAATTTGTTATAGCCAAATAATAATAATAGAAGAGTAGCAAGAACAACAACACTTATTCAGTGGTTCAAGCACTGGAAAGGGTCAATGTCGCTAGTGGAATGGTCAGGGTGGGCTGGTGAGCTCCCACTGAAAGGTATAAGTCGTCTCCTGATCAGATACTCTTATTCCTCTTTTATCTATTCCTCCAGTATCCACCATAACATTTTTGCTCTTTAGCTCTTCAAAAACTTTGTAACTAATTCTCTTTTTAAACCTATGTCTGAAATACTTTGTTTCCTTACTTTACTGGCCTAACACATATGTCCACATACTTTATCAACTTACCTCTCAATACAATATTGTCTTTCAAACATCTCACAATCCTATGAACACATTATAGGTCTTCTGTCTTTCTTGACTTTGTTCCTCCCACTCCCTTATGTAAAACTTAATATGTTTGCATATTAGGCACATGAAATTTAGACCTTATATAAGTATAAGAGGCTTTAAATACTGACCAAAGAAAAGAGAATGAAGGCCTTAAGAAATTGTTCAAAGAACAGATTTCGTATGTGAAGAGAGAAAACCATTAAAAGAGGATAATTTATATTAAATGTGTGGCTAATGGATTTTGGTATTTTCAAAGTAGTACAGTTGTTTCTGTTAAAAAGGTAGAGTGTGATCACTGCTATAGAGTATGAGTGAAAAACAACTACATTTAATGAAGTCCAGGAACTTCTCCTTTTATATTTTCATTTGTATTCTAGATAGATTTTAAAATGGTCCTGGGTAATCACATATCTAGTGGTAGGGAATAAAACTGAAATCCTTTTTACCTATGTTCTCAATGAATGTAGAACATTGACACTGCAAGTTAAAAGATGTCAAGGACAGCCCATAATGAAAATGATGGAAAGAGCCTGCATAAAATCCTAAAGGAACAGAGTTTATACTATGTGAATTCAGAAGTAGTTGTCTGCAAATAATACTAAGCTAATTCCACCTCTGGGCTCTTTATGAAGAAGATTATGGGAGAAAGCATAACTTCTTATTGACAAGTCTTCAGAAAAACATCAATGAGAGAGACGCAAGTTTTAATTAAGCAAGGAAGGAGAGAAACTTTTTCTTTTTCTTTCTTTTCTTTTTTTTGAGAGAGAGAGAGAGAGAGAGAGAGAGAGAGAGCGTGCACAAGCAAGGGAGGGGCAGAGAAAAAGGGATACAGAGAATCCCAAGCAGGCTCCACACTGGTAGTGCAGAGCCCACGTGGGTCTTGAATTCACGAACTGTAAGCTCATGACCTGAGCTGAAATCAAGAGTTGGATCTCAACCAACTGAGCCACCCAGGTGCCCCGATAAACTTTTCTATGAAGAGAATGAGAATGGGATTTTGTTATAAGGGTATGGAAAATCTAGATGATGCACAGAGGAGTAGGACATAAGTGAGACTCTGATCTGGAAGGAAATGTTGAAGAATATGAGTGAAAATACTGAGGCAGAGAATAGAGAGATCTAAGGGACTTGTAGTTTCTTCAATGGCTGAATGTCACCAACACCATAACAATGCTATTTTGCTCCAAGAACAGAAGTAAGTTTAGGATTGCAAGCTACATATTCAGCATGGAGACAAAAATTTCCAAACGTACTAGGGGCACTCCAGCAAGCATTTTTAAGGAGAGAATTAAACCACCACCACCACCACCACCACCACCACCACCACAACAAACTGAGTCACAAAGTAGATTTGAGGATACTCATGTTTAGGGAAGGGTCCCATCAGATTCAGCCTCTTGGCATCCAGGCAGTGATAGCAGGGACTCAAGAGTCCCACACGGTATTTTCTCATTCTAGATTATGAATTCTTCATGTAAATGATGCTCGATTAATGTTTTATATTGATTCTCTTATTATATAACTCATAGAGACTTTGGTGCATGTGACTGTGACATTGAGCAGGGAAATACTATGGAGGATATATGTCTATAAATAATCAGATTAAGGCATATTAATAATGTTTCACATGTCAACAGAATTAATGTAATATTTAATGAGCAACAATAGCAAAATATATTATGGTGATACTTAAAGCTGAAAATAAATGTGAGCAGATTGGGTATCACATCACCAGATAATAGGCTCTGATTCTACAAAAATGCTCAGTCACAGCCAAAGCATAGTTTCAAAGATATTGATCTTGTGACAACATTCTTTTGAAATGACTTTATTTCAGTTCAAACAAATGACTCAAGCAGATTTAAAAATGAAGTTGAAGCCACATAAAGGAATTTACCTTGGTGTTATGAAACTGCTTATTTGGACTGGCTGAGAGAAGTAGTTTAGCATCTAATTTCCCTAACAAAAATATGAAACACTCTAAATGGTGGAATGCACAGTAGGCTTTGTGAATTAAACAGTTCAGTTTCTAAACTAGTTTCTTCTGATAATCACATGTCGAAATTTTATTTCACAAGAATTTGATAACTTTTAATAAAGCTACAATGACTTTTATTATGGACCATCATTCAATGTAAATTTTATGTAATCCATAACCTGCAATAAAATTTCTATAGGGACTGTCATCTTTTGTATAGACCCACATATAAGACTGCCTATCATCCTTTTTTAGGATGGCTAATCTAATTTAGAAATAATTCTAATGTGTGATATTTAAGTGTAAAGTAATATGACTACATATAAAAATGCATTCCAGGGTTCCTGGGTGTCTCAGTTAAGTGTCCGATTCTTGATTTTGGCTCAGGTCATAATCTCGTAATAGTGACATCGAGCCCCATGTCTGAGCTGTATAGAGCCTGCTTAAGATTCTCTCTCTCTCCCTCTCTCAATCCCTCTGCCCCACCCCCCATTTGCACTGTCTCTCAAAAAAAAAAAATTCCATTTTCAGATATTCCTTTCTATCCATATTCATCCCTTCAAAGCAGGAGACACATTGTAATGCATGTTAAAAACTGAGTATAGGAATGAAGCAAAGAATATGGTCATGAGGGGAACCTGGGTGGCTCCGTCAGTTAGGTGACTTACTTGGGCTCAGGTCATGATCTCACCACTTGTGGGTTCAAGCCCTGCTTTGGGCTCTGTGCTGACAGCTCAGAGCCTGGAGCCTGCTTCCGATTCTGTGTCTCCCTCTGTCTCTGCCCCTCCCCGACTTGTACTCTGTCCCTCTCTCTCAAAAATGAATAAATGTTAAAAAATAAAAAAAAGAAATATGGTAATGAAAAAGGTAGTTATCAAATATCTAAAATGTCTGAAATATAGTTGATTTTCTTCATCTACTTCACTTCTGCTTGTTTTAGATATTGGTTGTGGTTTATAACAGCGTGAAACCGTTGCATTCGATCTTAACAACATTTTCACCCAGATGATAAAATGACACATTGCACAGCACTATAGGGACAGGTGACAGAAAAAGACAAGGCAGTGCTTCGTAACATTATCTGTAAATCTAAAATAAAATAACCTGAACAGGCAAGCATGTGATAACACAGAGAATATACATGCATGGAGCCTGCATGGAGCATTATATGTTGGGAATGTGCTTCAGAGATTCACCAGGAGGAAATCTTAACTGTGTGAAGACTTGCTATGTACATTGTTGGCAAAACATTTGCTAATTAGAAATATAACAGTAGATAGAAAATTTATCAAGTGCAAGTGAAAGCCTAAAGAAGGAATAGAGAAAATTGGAATTGATGCATGGCCTCCTCAACACAGAATAAACATTGAATTGACCTTAATGTTATGAGCATCTGGTAATTTTCCAGAAACAAATCTAATCATCATAAACACAGCAAAATATCATTTGAAGTGGCGCTAAAGGCAACATAATTTTGGTATGTATTTTTGTAACTATTTCCACATTTCTTACATGATCAGAATCGTTTTACTCAAAACTGGTATCAGGCCTTCTCTTTGGGTATGATTACACCCCTCACCTTAGAATTTAACATTCACAGAACGAAGTAGATCTCAAGGACTCAGTTTCACATTTTTCTCTGGGTAATTCTTAGTAGCAATTTAAAGCTTTCTTTTTTGTGTTTTGAAACCAGCATTAGAAAGTGACATTCTGAGGTAAAACAAAATGGGAAAAATTAAATTAAATATTTATCTTCCACCTGATATTAGCTTGTAACCAAATTCTGTAAAAGATGATTTCCATTTTTCATCCTACCTATTCATCTATCTACTCAAAAATAAATCTACTGAACTTCAGCAATATGATAAGTATGTGAAATACAGAGATTAATATAGCAAAGTTCTGTCTATATGAAGTTAAGTTTCTAGAACAGAACACATGAAATACTACAATACTTCTATTATCATCTGGGGTGCATTTATAACCCATAAAGTATTTTACATATGCTTTCTTACTTTTTATTATTATATGAACTAAGGATCAGTATTTCCATTGTACAGGAGAGAAAACTCATGTTTAGAGACATTCAGTGACCTATCTTAAGTTCCAATGATAGATTGTATTTTGGGATTTTAAATATCTGATATATTTCAAAGTATCTGGTTTTAAATACTTTAGTATTACCTTAATGCCATGTTTGCCATATGAGAATGTGAACACTGTTTCTGATAAGGAATTAAGGAACACCCCATTGATATTAATTTCCTAAAATGACTTAGCAAATTACTATATATATGGCAGCTTAAACAATGGAGAATTATTCTTACTGTTCTGGACACCAAAAGACCAACATAAGTTTTGCTGTACCCTGTCAGCAGGGCCATGGTCTCTTCAGAGGGTCTAGGGGAGCATTCTCCCTTGCCTCTAGCAGTTGTCATTCTATGTGGGCACATCACTCAACTCTCTGCCTCCATCGTCACAAAGCCTTCTCCTCTTTTGAATGTCAAATATTCCTCTGCCCTCCCTCTATTTATAAAGATATATGAGATTACATTTAGGGCCTACTTAGATAATACAGGAAAATCTCCATGCCTCAAGATCCTTATCACACACAGATCTTTTTTTTAATCTTCTTTTCTCTCTCCCTCCTTACTCCTCCCTGCCCCCTTCCCCTTTCTTTCTTTCCTTCCTTCCTTCCATCCTTCCTTGCTCATATAAAGTTAACATGTACAGGTTCCAGAGATTAGAATGAGGATATGTTTTAGGTGACTATTACTAAGTTTACCTCACTATTCTAGACCATAATAACCTTTACCTTGAATTACTGCACTAGGTGTTTCTTTAATTGGATTCCCAGTTTACGATTTCCTCTCTTCTAAACTACTTTTATAAACCAGCAGGTAACATTCCTTTTATCACTTTTTTTATTCTAAAAATTTTACAGCTGTAATATCCGCTCATTCACATTTCCTTCTTTTAAGGCTCTCTGTATCTGGAGCACCTGGGTGGCTTAGTCAGCTAAGCGGCTGACTTCAGCTCAGGTCATGATCTCATGGTTCCTGGGTTTGAGCCCCGCATCAGGCTCTGTGCTGACAGCTCAGAGCCTGGAGCCTGCTTCGGATTCTGTGTGTGTGTCCCTCTCTCTGCCCCATCCCTGCTCATGCTCTCTCTCTCTTTTCTCTCTCAAAATTAAATAAACATTAAAATTTTTAAAAGAAAAAGAGTCTTTAGATCTTACTCTCCTGTCCTACTAACTTCCTTCTCTATCAGTGAGATCCTTGATTTAGGTCAGACCAATGTCAGCACTCTCCAATTAGCACATAATCCTCATTCCTTTTGCAATTCCTTTGTTTTACGTATGTAGATTAGATTCACTTTGACACTTTTTTTTCATCTGATTTAGCCATCTGCATTACCTACTTTTAGTAAAATTAGTGGAAACAGCAACATTTCCAAAGGAAAAAGGAGATAATAGAAGGTAAGGAGAAAAGCCTTAAATTGATTAAAAATGTAAAACTGTTCAACAAAAAAAAGGAAATTTAAAAATATAAATGAGTTTTTCTATACTCATTTCAATATACCTAAGTATTTGTAGGTGGAGTGAAATAGTCATTCTCATGCACTGGCTCTCATATTCTCCATTTCATTTTTTTAGTAATTACATACCTGTTATAATCTCTTATTTGCTTGAACTCATCGAGTATAATTAATATCTCAATCTTAGCTTCTATGGGCTTTTTCATGATTTAAACTTTCTAAATCTGATGAGATATAAGGAGTGAATACAATCCTAAAAATTCCCCCAATTATTAAAAAAGGCATTTGTATTATATTGGAATAGGAAAGTTGACTATAGGAAAGCAAACTTTTCATTGGTTTTAAGACCATTGGATGTCCAACAAAATATGAAATTATTTCAGTACATAACCTAAATTAAGTTTATGTAATTAATAAAAATAAAGTTTGTGTATTAATAAATAAGTACTTATTTATTCTGCACAGTATTTAAATGACATTGGAAGCATACTTAATGTTAAAGAATACTTATAAACTAAGCTAAATGTGTAGTTTCTTCGCTTCCATGGCAAAGTGTAGTTGAAATGGAACATTATCTACCACGGATGTAAACAAGGACGTTTTCATGTGAGACCATCACATACTGCTTTGGCAGAAAATGTACAGTTGTGCACAATATATTTTTCCCCAATCACTACCAACAGAATAAAGCCAAATGTGTAGAGGAGAACTAAAAAACTTGGAGTAGAAATATATTTCACTATCTTAAGTGAGGGTCATAAGTAGGATTAAAGAAGCCAAAGAAAAGTCTTTGACTCATGTCATACTTGATGGAGTAACTTCTCCAAATCAAGGGAAACTGTTTTATGGCAAATTCTCATGTTTGCCTTGCTTCATTGTCCACTATGAAAAGAGATACTAAAGATGTATAAGTAGTTTTGTCTTTTTCTTGTAGTTCATCCAGAAAATATTTTTTGTCATTTTCTTAAAACAGTAAAATTGATTCTCATAAAATATAGTACAAAAATGTGCAGTTAACTGTTAATGTGTTTATTATACTGAAATATTTCTGGATTTCTGAGAGAACTACTTATATCAGTTCTACTAAATGAAATATAAATATTCAAACCCAGGTCTTTTATAACATAGAATAGATACCTGAAATATTTCTAGCTTATATTCTTCAATTGTAGTTATCTGCTCTTTAAAAGCCAATTCAATGTTTCAAAAAAATAAAGACATTTATTTTTTGTACTACCTAAATGTTCACTGAAGCTGTTTATGATTTCCTCCTACTTATTTCTGAGTTTATTACTAACAGGCATTATCCTTCTTATAAGGCAGACATATTTTAGGATATAATAATGTCACTAAGAATAACAAAACATAAATTAAACATTACAGGGTATCTGTGTGGCCCAGTCAGCTAAACGTCCAACTTCTGATTTTGGCTCAGGTCATGATCTCATGGTGAGATTGAATACGCGTCAGGCTCCATGCTGATGGTACAGAGCCTGCTTGAGATTCTCTCTCTCTCTCTCTCTCTCTCTGCCCCTCCCCTGTTCTCTTTCAATAAATAAACAAACTTAAAAAAATAAGCATTTCAATACTGTTAAAATGATCATGAGATTCTTGAAAATACTTCCTCCTATGCAACATTGGTTCACATGAAATCCTACCATCATGTCAGGAGACTAAAAGACATGAGCACTTTTTAAATTACATTTTAATTAAAAAGTTTTCTTAAGAGTCTTATCTCTAACTTAACATATACAATTCTTTTTTTGGTCTCTGGCAGGCTCTCTTCTCCTTTGTTTTTTCTGTTATCCCTTTGTCTTCAACTGTCTCACACTTTCATCTTTCAGATTCCTCTTTCTCTGTGCTATGGTCTGAATGTTTGTGTCCTCCTCAAAATTTCTATGTTGAAACCTAATACCCAATAATACCCACAGTGATAGGTAGGAAGTGGGGCCTTTGGGACATAATTATCTCATGAGGGTGGGGCCCTGAAGAATGGGATTAGAGCTTTTATAAAAGAGGCCCCAGACAGCTCTCTATTCTCTTCCACCATGTAAGGATAGGATGAGAAATCAGCAGTGTGAAAGCTGGAAGGGGATTCTCAATAGAACCTCATCATGCATTCTGGCATTCTGACCGTAGGCTTCTAGTCTCTAAAAATCTGAGCATTAAGTTTCTGCTATTTATAAGCCAGCTAGTTTATGGTATTTTGTTAAAGTAGCCTAAACAGACTAAGGCACCTCTGTTTACCATTCTATGCCATTCTTTTCAGAGTTCTGCTCTTTGCTTCATTCTCTTCTTGTTCCCACATGGCAGTTACCCACATCCTATGAATTACACTGTTACTTTAGCACAGTATTTCCCAACCAGGGATGATTTTGTTGCTCCCTACAGGAGACATTTGGCAATGTCTATAGAGATTTTTTGTTACAAATAGAAGGTAGTGCTAGCAGCATCTAGTGGGTCAAGGCCAGTGATGCTGCTAACATTCTATAATATATAGGACATTCCCCTCACTACAAAGAATTATCTGGCCACAAATCTCAGTGCACCACAGTTGCTACAGATTGAGCTGTTACAGACTTCTAATTCAAATGTTACAAGCATAAGCCAAGTACATTACATCCACCTGCAGGCCCTAGAGACCATTCAACTTCAGTGTGCTCATCATTGAACTCATGGTGAGAAACCACGTTTTTCTAAAATTTTAGCATCAAATTCATGAACATCATACCAACTATCTTGTTTCATACCCTAATTCCAGAAACAGAAACTAGTAATAAGCATCTGAATTATAACTTCCTATGTGGTTCCAGTATTCCATATTCCTCTCTATCCCTAAGTCACTTTCTTATGTAAAGAAGTATTACCTCTTTTTAGAATATTTAAAAAGCCTCATTTGTAGTCTCCCATTTTCTTGTTCCACCATTTCTAATCCACGACTGTACGATGCTATTTTTTGCATGTAAAATTTTATGTCATTCCTATTTTCAAGGTACATGTTATGATTTTTGTGCTTAACGTACAGGCCTACTTATACTGTCATAGCTGCTTACCTGTCTGGCTTCAATTCCTGTCACTTCTTTGAACACATTTCTTACTCCAACAGTACTAAACTACTTGTGAATATACAGTATTTTATCAAACTTTCCTGTATCGGCAAAGAGTCTTTTCTCTGCCCTCTCTTGTCTCCTCAGCAAAAGCATATGCATCCTTTAAAATTTGACCAAAATACTGCCCGTTCATTAATTTCCCACTGCATCAGTCAGTTTGAATTTTTCTATTTTTCCCTGCTCTCAATATGTATCTCTATTTTGATAATTATCATATTACTTATACATTACTGAATAATCCCTGCTTTCATTCATTTTATATCTGACTTTGAACATATGTCAGGAAAATCTTTTTTAATCACTCCAAAATTATTTACCTCTAAGGACACTCAAAAAGATACCACTGAATCCATATTCCAAAAATACACACAAAACAAACTGATGTCCCATCTCTCTCATGAACTGCCGATCCCTGGACCAATTCACTTAAGTCACAGGATAAGTATCAAATGTGAAGCTATTAGCTCCTCAGAAAGCCTATGGATGGAAAGAGCAAACTGAACAAGAAGAGGGAGTTTTCCTGGAGGGAAAACAATGCTAAATACCTACTTCAGCAATCTTTGTGTAAACAGAGGATATGTTATGTTTTAAAACTGAAATTCCCTAGATTTTCTATTAAAGTGACGCTGTATTAATGAAAAAACAAAAGAATTTTAAAAAACACATTTGTCCTGTCTTCATTTATTTATCTAATTATTATGTCCTTAAAACTATCCTCCATCATGATGATGATAGAATCTACCAAATTATATAGAAATATTTAGGTTTGGTGTAACAGCAGTTCCATTTCACCCAACATTTCTGGTAGAGCCCCTCTTCAGGGGCAGTGGAATGAAATGGAGAGTATGTATGAGGAGCCATCAATGTGTCATATATAATACTGAGAATTTTCCTCTTGTGTTTCTGCTTACTGAATAATTGATCTGCAATAGGTAGATCATATTGGTGAGCAGAACACATCTTCCTAATAATCTTAGCCAGTGTCCTCCTCTTATCCAATCCCAAAGAGTCATGCCATCTACCACACTTGATAGGTAAATTTAGGAGTCTTCCACTAATGTGATCCTCTCTTGGCATTCACACAGAATACTGCCCAAATGCCCTCCTGTTTAGAAAATCATAAGTATTTGCTTGCTTATGTCAGTCTGTTCCACATCTAGTCCATTACTCTTCTCTAAGGAAAGGAGCAAAAGATCAATCAGTAATACAACTAAAACTCCCAAACTTATTGGTATTAGTTCTATCATATTAATTAAAGACAATTCAGGTGAAGAATTTGATAAAGAAAATGTTAGGCAATATTGAATTATCATTATTAACAAAACAGGGTACCAAAGAATAGTATATCCTTGATTTTTTTCTGAAAATTATATGGGTGTGTATGTTACAAAATCTAAGAAATGGTAATCTCATAAAAATAAGAGTACAGTATAATTATCTCAGTGATTCTTTTGATGATTTAAGCTAATTAACGATTGTGTTACTATAAATAAATTATTTAGGCTCATTAAAATTATTATAGATTTTATGAGTTTATAAAAATACCAGTTCTACAACCTATATTTTGGCAGCCAAATTAGGGAGGGGAGGACCTTAAAACGCCACATTGCACACATTTTGAAACAGAAAAAACTCATGAATGAAGAAAAGTAACTGCTATCCTGTGTAACATTTATTTTCTTGTTTATTTCTTTTTTTGCACTGCCCAGAAGATATGTTTGGCATATCTTGAAGAAGCAGAAACATCACTGTGAATATCCATCAGGTAAAGCAATTTTTTATCCTATTAGGAGGTCTATGAAAGACATGAAAAGACAAGAAAAATAATTTTAGGTTGAAGAGAAAATGTACGTGGTGTTACCATCTGCTTTGAAAGAATGCCACATAGATAAGAGTGAAAACCCATCTGACGGTGATACCCTGTAAGAAACTGGAATAATGAAATTTTATTTCTTAAAGACAAAACTCAGAGATGCTTAAGAAAATTGGAAAATGCCAAGCAGACTGGCAGCAAACAAGACAGACATACTGTCTCTGTTAAAAACAGAGTCTTACAGTGATAGACAGAGCTCTTCAACTACATTTGCTTAAAATATGATGCATGGGATCCATAAATTATCCTATATTACTCATGATAAAGAGTATAACTACATATTTTGAATAAATAACTATTTTAAAGCATGTTCTTTATTGTTAAATAAAAACGAGATTTCTGTTTTGGGTAAATAATACTTCATTGCAGGTAGTCTATATCACATTTTAATAGAGTCCGACTTCATTTTGGATGTTTGACTGCTGACAGACTTCAAGCCCCACTCCCCCTCCTTCTTCCTTTCCACAGCTAGACCTGATAAGAGCCTGGGCGCTTCCTTCTAAGGCACCAGTGGGAGGTTAAAAATATGCAAGCCCCTTCCCATCTGGGAACTCTCCTCAGCTCCACCCTCTAACTACAATAAAATCCAAAGCTAGTTGCCTCTCCTATCTCTCTCAAATCATTTTCAGACCAGCTTACGAGTCTTTCCTACTCTCCTCAGGAAATTTCATATAGGAGTAATAAATCTCTTCATGCCCTGGGTGCATAGGTGGCATCATCAGTTCTAACATTTGAGCCAAAGTCTGCATGGTGGTGCTTCACCCCACCATTGCAGGGTGACTATAACCCACTTCAATATATGTATACATAAGATAATTCATGTACAACATATATGAGAGAAGTTGCAGCTTATAGAAAGCATCTTAATGCAGTCTAGTTCACAAATGCTAACCTCATAAAACATTTTAGTTTAGGATGCCTGGGTGACTCAGTCGGTTAAACATCTGACTCTTGATTTTAGCTTGGGTCATGATCTCATGGTTTTCATGAAGTTAAGCCCTGCATTGAGCTTTGGGCTGACAGCTAAAGCCTGCTTAGGAGTTCCTCTCTCCCTCTCTCTCTGCCCCTCCCCTGCTCGCTCTCGCCCTCTCTCTCTCTCTCTCTCTCAAAAGTAAATAAACATTTAAAAAAATTAGCTTAGTCTTAAATATACAATTAAGTTACTAACTAGAATAGTTAAAAGTTTCATTCTCCAATTACAATTTTATTTTTAATATTTGTATACAGGTACTAAAACAGGAATTAAAATTTAATGTTTAAACCAAATCCTTAACCAGGAAAGTCTGCAGTCAGTGATTTGTAGAATATAAATTATGAATGCTTCCTAAAGATACAAAATCTGCATATTAATAAGTGCATTTAGAGAAGAGAAAAATATGATCATTAATTTTGTGCCTTGATTATTCTATTCAATCTTAACCTTGACAAATATTTACAGATTACAGGGTTAATAAGTTGTGATACAAAAGAAAATAAAAAGCATTCTTTTTGGTCTTCACTGAATTAATTCTTATGTTTCTATCCGTATATCTAGAAGTAGATGTGTAGCTGATTGGGATAGGAATTAATGTACTGGATTTATACTTATTCACTACTACATCTTAATTCAAATTGATTCCAATCATGGGAGTTTAAATTAGTTATGCGCACATAGACATATTCACACACACACACACGACACATAGATATATTCACACACACACTCTATATATGTATAGACTAGTATATATGCAATACAACACAGAACTATATATACATGTATTTATATAGCATATCAAATTTAAAGTGGTCAGGTATACATACACAATAATAAATGCAATATAATGCATTGCTTTATCATTCTTATTTCTAACTACAGACATTTCTAATAAAAATAAATAAATATTTAAAAGAATCAATAATACTCTAAAATGCCTTCCAAAATATATGAACTCTTAATATGTTTTATCCCTGTTAGTGAAAATCTAAAAATATTCAAACTGTCTTCATAGCGGCAGCAATGAATCAAACCTATTACTGAGACTTTAAGCCACTCCAGCTGCATATGAAGGAGGTGTGAAAAAATGAAAGTTCAATAATCTAAAAAAACATAGTGCCTTTCCGCACTTTGTGGGATGGTGGAGCACACAGAGTAGTATTCACTCAGTGGGGGATTTTTGCAATAGCAGTCTGATCTAAGACTAAATCCTAATCCAAAATTAAACTCAAAATGTGTTTCATTGCATCGGAGCCAACATTTCTCTGAAATGTTTTCTCTAACGAAGCTCCCCTAAATCTCTGATTGTCTAAAGCTTTTACCTTATTTCAATGTATGTCTTTAGAACATCTATTCTGAAAAATAAAAGATATGTTAAAACACATCTGTTTGGATGATTGCTTCTTATTACCTCATTTGGGAAATTGTAGATATTCTCTTACGTATGGTAGAATAATAAAATGGAGTTGAAAATGTGTCCAGAATTGCATGCTTCTTACTCTGATAAACTGGAAGATACTCAATTAACAGAATATAACTACACAGATTATCAGTTTTCTAATTTAGGGTGTTAAAAGTAACTATAAATTGCAACAAACATTATTAAAGTAGCTGAATTTTCTTTTGGTGGGAATAAAAATATTGATTAATTGCTGTTTTTCATTTGTTTATATGGTTCTATCATTTAAAGAATGATAATGTAATAACATATTGATACTTTTTCAAATGAACTCATTAATGAAAAATCATAGGTTTTAATATGCTAAAGAAACTATTAGTAATTGCTAATCTGTGAGTACATGGAGAAATAAATTAAGCAGTATGAGCTAAGTCTTTTGTACTTAAACTACATCCAGTAGAGCTCTTTGAGTTGCCCTCTTCTAGTTGCTTCAAGAAGGCAACATCAGATATCCGGGCTTATGAGGAACATTTTCCTAATGTGCAATACTTAACATGAGGATCAAATAATGTAGTAAAGAAAAATGGGCTACAAACAATTGATCACTTAAATGATAATAAATGCTAAATAAAGTTTCAGAAGTTCAAAACCAACATTTGTTATATACCGTTCATGTTTATTGCACTAGTATTCAAAATAGCCAAGATTTGGAAACAACCTAAATGTCCATCAACAGATAAATGGATGAAGATGATACACACACACATATATGTATGTGTGTATATATGTTTATATATGTGTATGCATATAAACATATGTACACACATAGTGGGTTTACATACATATGTATGTATAAACACAGACATACCATATATGTGTGTAGATACCCACAATGGAATACTTTCCAATTGTGAGAGAGAGGGAAATCCTGCCATTTGTGACAATATAGATGGATCTTGAAGGCATTATGTTAAAGAGACAAGTCAGATATGCAAAGACAAATACTGCATGATAGCACTTATATATGAAATCCAAGAAAGCCGAATTTCTGAAAACAGAGTAGAATGGTGGTTTCCAGGGTATAGGAAGTAGGGGAATTGCGGAGATGTCGTTTAAGGCTACAAACTTGCAACTAGTAGAGAAATGAGTTCTGGGGACTTCATACACAGCGTAGTGATTATAGTCAACAATAGTATATAATAAACTTCAAAGGTGCTAAGAGATTAGATCTACATTATCCTTACCACACACACACACACACACACACACACACAAATAATTACATGATAGAGATGTTAGCTATTACCATGGTAGTAATCACAGTGCAGCATATAAATGTATCAAATAAATATGTCACACACCTTAAACTTACATAACACTGTATATCAATTATATCTCAATTAAAAAAATCCTATCAGAAGGGCTTCCATTGTTTTGTGCAATTTGTATGTCCACCAATTCTTAATCTCCCTAATATCTAAGTGAGTAGTAACAACTTATTAAATGCACGGGCAACAAACTAAAAGATTGTTTTAATATAGAGATGAGAAGAAACTACGTAATGGAGAATAATCTTGACAGAGTGGCAAGAACTTATGGATTTTGGCATCAAGAGAATGTTAGATTTTAATCTGTCTACTTGCAAAGTGATCTATTAACTATAATTCTACTGAGGCACTAACATTATGTTTCTTAGATACTGGAAAGAGATCTAGAAAGATAATGTATGCATGGCAGCTGCCACACGGTAGGCACAAGATAAGATTTGCAAAATGACTGGAAATTTGGGCAAAAGTAAATCATATAACATTGGAAGTTGTGTTTTTGATGGAAGCATTTTTTGATTCTATGAATAAGAAAATGTTTTGTTCAGAAATCAAAGGTTGGGATAAAATGTGCTAAATAATATAATTTTCTCAATGGACAGAGAGACAGAGAATATGAAAAAACCTAATACCCTTTCATGAGAAGAATAATGGACATACTCAGAAAAGAAGGGAACTTCTCAACCTCATAAAGGATCTATGTAAAACCCAAAGTTAGTATCAAAATTACTGGTGGAAGTCTGAAATTGCCCCTAAGATCAGGAAAAAAGACAAGGATATTTACCTTCAATATTTATTATTGTTAAGATGACGATACTATCTAAATTGACCTACAGATTCAACACAAGAGCTAACAAAATACAAGCTGTCTTTTTTTTTTTTTATTGTTTGCAGAAATTGACAACCTGAACTTAAAATTCCTCTGGAAATGCAAATGACATAAAGTGTACAAAATAAGATTAAGACAGAAGTATGTAATAGAGGACTTACATTTTCTGATTTTACAACTTACTACAAAGTAACAGTGATCAAGAATGTGTGGAACTGCTCTAAGACTAGACCTATACATCAAGGGTATGGAATGGAGATTCCAGAAGTTAACCCATAGATTTTATGATCAGTGATTTTTCATCAGGGTGCCAATACTATTCAATAGGGAAAGAATATAAGGTAATCCTTTATATAAAGAACTTATACAACCCAACACTAAAAAAACAAACAGCCTGATTTTAAAAAAATGGGAAGGGGACCTAGAAAGATATTTTCCCAAACATCTAGATGTCCAATAGATCCATGAAAAGATGTTCAACATCACTTATCATCAGGGAAATGCAAATCCAAACCACAATGGGATATCACCTCACACTAGTCAAAATGGATAGGGTCAAAAAGAGAAGAAATGAAAAGTGTTGGTGAGTATGTGGTAAAAAGAAAACACTTGCGCACTGTTGATGGCAAAGTAAATTGGTGCGACCACAGTGGGAAAAGTATGATGGCTCCTGAAAAAATCAAAACTAGAAATACCATATGATCCAGTAATTCCATTACTGGATATTTACTCAAAGACAATGAAAACACTAATTTGGAAAGATGTATGCACTCCCAGTTAATTGCAGCATTATTTATAATCGCAAAATATGGGAGCAACCCAAGTATACATCCATAGATTAATTGATAAATAAGATGTGCTATATGTATACAATGGAATATTAGTCATAAGAACAAGTGAGATCTTGCCATTTGTGACAACATGGATGGACCTAGAAGGTATTATGCTAAGTGAAATAAATTAGATAAATACCATATGATTTCACTTATCTTTGGGAAAAAAAAAACACAAAACAAACAAATAAAACCAGGCTCTTATATACAGAGAACAAACTGGTGGTTGACAGAATGGATACTGCAGGGGTGATGGGCCAATAGATAAAAGAGAGTAAGTGCAAACTTCCAGTTACAAAATAAGTAAATCACAAAGATGATAAGTACAGATAAAGGGATACAGTCAATAATACTGTAATAATGTTTTATGTTGACAGGTGGTGATTATGCTTATCATGCAATTCTATGCAAAATGTAGTTCTATACATTACTCAATGCAATGAGTAATGTATAGAATGAATGAGTAATGTATAGAATTATCAAATCAATATGTTGTAACCTGAAACTAATATTACATTGTATGTCGATTATACTTCAATACAAAATTATGATAAATAAGTTCTTTCAACAAATGTTGCTCTGACAACTGGGAAAATGAATAAATAAATAAAAGAAAAAATAGAAAAGAAAAATGAAATTGGACTTCATCTTACACCATATGCAATGATTAACTCAAAATGGATCTATAAGATAAACTCAAGAACAGAATAAAACATAATTCTGTGTAACCTTGACTACTCAACATGTTCTATATGTTGGGTAGAGCACAGCAATTAAAGATAAAATACAGTGAACTTTCTCAAAAACCTTCTTCAAATAACATCATCGAGAAAGTGAAAAGAATTCATAAAACACATTGCAATATTTGAAAATTATGTATCTGATAAAGGTAAGGATCTAGTATCCAGAATATGTTTTTTAAAATCTTAAAACTCGACAACAAAAGAGAAATAACTGATTACAAAACTAGAGGTTTTTCCAAAAAAAGATTTACAAATGGGTGATAAGCATATGTAAAGATGCTCAGCATCATCAGTCATTCGGGAAATGTAATTTGAAACCACAATGAAGTCTCAATTCACATCTATTACAATGGTTAATTTTCTAAAAACTTTGATGATCAGGACACCTGGGAGGTTCAATCGGTTAAGCTTCCCACTCTTGGTTTCCACTCAGGTCATGATCTCACAGTTGGTGAGTTTAAGCCCCACCCACATCAGGCTCCAAGCTGAGAATGCAGAGCCTGCTTGGGATTCTCTCTCTCCATTCACTCTCTGGCCCTCCCCTGTGCTCTCTCTCTCTCTCTCTTTCTTTCTCTCTCTCCCTGTCTCTTTCCCCCTCTGCCCCACTCACATCCTCTCTTTAAAATAAAAAAAAATAAAGATAAAAACAAAAGTCATCACGTGACCTAGAAATTCCATTCCTAGGTATATACCCAAGAGAATTTAAAGTGTCTCTACATAGTGAAAACAAGAAACATGTAAATGTGTTCATAGAAGCTTTATGCATATTAGCCAACAAGTAAAACAATCCAAGTGTTTATCAATAGTCTAATAGGTAAAGAAAACATTTTCTCTTCATATAATGAAATATTTATCACAAAAAGAAATGAAATACTTGTAAATGCTTCAACATGATTAACCTTGAAAACATCATGCTAAGTGAAAGAAGACACAAAAGGACAAATTATATGATTCTGCTTATATGAAATGTCCAGAATAGGCAAATCAATAGACAAGAGATATTATTATTTCCTGGTGAAGGGGAAATGAGGGAATGGTAAGTGAATGCTAATGGGTATGGCAGGTTTTTTGTTTTTTTTTGAGTGATAAGAATGTTCTTGAATTAGGTAGCAGTGATGATTGAAAAACCTGTGATTCTAATGCAAATTATTAAATTATACTTTTTAAATGAATACATGTAATGATATGTACGTACCATCTCAATTTAAAAAAGTTTTATATCATTCTCTACTCTGTACGACAAGATACTCAGTTTTCAAAATAAGAAAAGAAAAGCATATAAAAAGCAGAAACAAGTATACTGAGGAAAAAGTATAATTAGGACCAGACTCAGATGTACCATTGATGATGGAATTAACACAGAATTAAAAATAACAATATACTGGGGCACCTGGGTGGCTCAGGCAGTTGAGTATGCCACTCTTGATTTCTGCTCAGGTGGTGATCTCACAGTTTGTGGATTTGATAGGCTCAAACTGACAGCACGGAACCTGCTTAAGATTATGTCTCCCTCTCTCTCTGCCCCTCCCTTGCATGCTCTCTCTCTTTTTCCTCTCAAAAACAAATAAACATTAAAAAATAATAACAACATATTGCAAGTTCTGATAGTAAAGGTAGATAGCCCACATGATCAGATGATAAGTTTCAACAGAGATGTAGAATTGAGAAGGAATTGAGTAACAATTCTGCAAATAACAACAAAACTATAACGGAGATAAAAAGTGTCATTACAGACTCATCTGTAGCTTGACTTGGCTGAGAAAAGAATCCGTGAACTTTAAGATAAGTCAGTAAAAACTATGCACCCTTAATAACAAATAGAACAAAGTGTGGGAGGAGGAGGAAGAGAAAAAGAAGAGGAAGGAGAGGGAGAGAGAAGGGGTGAAGAAGGGGAGATAGAGGGTAAAGAGAAAGAAAACTGTTCCAGAACTTACACTGTGTAATGGCACATATCTCACAGACGGGAAAGTTGTATTAAATCCAGGCTTTCAAACTTCTAACTCAGATTTTATACAAGGTATCATACTGTCTTTCGGGCAACCACACGTATACTGTAGTGGATTAGGTAAAGTAATGCCAGCTGTGTAACAAACAATCCAAATACTTGTGGCTTAACATGAGTAATATATATCTTTTCCAAACTCCACTACTTCTCAAAACCTTAATACTTTGTAGTTGAGAATACACTGTTGAGCATAACTGGTAACCCAGAGTTCTGGGGACCTTATTATGTGTTATTCCTCCATAGCAGGAGAGAACTTAGTATATCCTAAAAGATATTTTATGGCCAAGAGAAGAGATTGCATATATGACTCCTGCTCTTATTCTATTGAATAGAACCCAGCCATATAACCTCCATATAAATGTAAGAGACTGGGGAATGCCATTACCCTGTTTGGCCAGGAAGAGAAATATAAATAAGTATATTTAGTCTTTTTCTGCATATATATATATATATATATATATATATATATATCATATGCATATGTATTTTTGGTATTTGGTACAAATCATGTAGATTTATACTACATGATTGCCCTATACGCGTATATAATAACTGATTACTAATACCTAGATGTCATCCTTTGTATTAGTTTTCCATTGTTATATAAAAGTTAACCCAAACATAGCAGCTTAAAACAAACAATGCAAATTTATTATTTCAGTTTCTTGGAGTCGAGAGTTTGGACATGAATTAGGTAAGTGCTCTGCTCAGGGTCTCACTAGGCTAAAATCAAGAGTTTGGAAAAGGCTCCAATCTCATTTGAAGCTTAGAGTTCTCTTCCAAGCTCAAACATTGTTGGAAGTATTTGATTCCTTGTGGATGTACAACTGAGGTCCTCAGATCAAAAAGACTGCCTATTATATCTGCTATGTGGCCCTCTCTAGAACATGACAGTTTGCTTTTTCAAATCCAACAGGAAAATCATCTATACTGTTTCAAATATCTTTGATTTCTTCCATCTTGGATCTCAAGACTCTCTTTTACAAGGCTCACATAAGCCTCGTCTTCTAAAGGTAATCAGTTATAGGGATCCAAAGGTAATACTTTAAACTTCTTTCTTATATCATATTATGGGCTATCAATGCTCTCCTTACTACTGGAAATAGGACCATTAATTTCTTTACAACTAATCAGATTAGAAAACAAATTCCAGAAAATTTTAAATAACACATACTTAAGATTCTGTTTTTCTCAAATTACTATTGGTAGCAAAATACTGTAATAGCTGGGGTTCACCAACAGAACCAGTGGAAGAATATATTATTATATTATACATATTATATTATGTTATATTATAATAAATTGGGTGCTAAAGAAATTGTGGATATTTGTTCAACAAATTCAAATATGGGAGCTGACTCAATAGGTTCAAAGTGGGAAAGGTCACGAGCAGGTGAGAACCACAGAAACATGGGCCAAAACTGTTAAACAAGTGGGCATCTAGCTCTTTCTCTCTAAAGAGGGGCTACTGTCATTTTTAAGAACTTACAACTAACTAAATCAACTCTACCCAGGATAATCTTTCTATTTTAAAGTCAATTGACTGGGAATTTTACTTTTATTTAAAAAAATCCCATCATAGAAGCACCTACGCCAGTGTGTGTTCCAGTAACTGAGAGATTTGTGGCCACTGATTCTCTTTTATTCTTTTTTTTTTTTTTTAAGGTCTATTCATTTTTCAGAGACAGAGCAAGACAGAGCGTGAGTCGGGGAGGGGCAAGGAGAAAGGGAGCCACAGAATCTGAAGCAGGCTCCAGGCTCTGAGCTGTCAGCACAGAGCCTGATGCAGGGCTCAAACTCACTGACTGCAAGATTGTGACCTGAGCTGAAATTGGACGCTTAACTGACTGAGCCACCCAGGTGCCCCCTGATTCCCTTTTATTTTTAAACTATCACAAGAGAGTATCTTTTATATTCCATCCTACCCAGACATACTAGAAAGGGAAATCTGGGGCACATAGGTTAGCCAACCTAATTTGACACTGCCTACTCATTTCAGTCCATACTGTCAATTAACCACCCATACAAATCTCTGTAACTAGTACTTAGTCCCCAAATACAGACAATAACAAATCAATATTTCCACTTGAAAGAAACCCCTATCTAGCATATAATAAAAAAAAATACTAAGCCCCTCTCCAGAGAAGGATACAGAGTCTTTGGTTAGCATTTACTTTTCTCCGTTGATATTTGAACCCTTGATTATCCAGCCAAACCATTAGCTATAGGGGTCATGAATAATAGGATTGTATTTCTGACCATCTGTCTTTCCAGGCAAATAAATAGGTCAGTGATTAAATAAATAAATAAATAAATAATTCGTCATTAGGAATTTGCTCTATTAATTAATTAAATCCCTAATTGGAAATCTGCCCAATTAGGAATTTAGAATGACATGTTCAAGTGCTCCCAATCATATGGTATTAAACTTGCAGGGAGCTGTAAGAAGTATTTCAAGAGATACAACACTTTCCTTAAGGAGTTTAAATGCTAGTTTTGCCCTAAGGAGCAGTGAGTGATAAAGAGAAACCTTCCTGATCAAAGAGCTTGAGCCACGCACTTTAGCTCTGGAATTTGATTTTACTCTACTTACAAGAGAAGTTAGCCAGTTACTGCTTTACTGTTTAAAGTTTTTTCTTTTTACAATAAAATGTTGAAACACACAAATTTGTATTGAAAATAAGTTAACTGATGTAAATATCTGACATCCACCCCATACTGTTAAATTTAAAAAAAATAGTTGCAAATAAAACTAATGCATCACTGAATCCTGTTCTCTCTTCCCTCTCCAGGGTTAACTACATCGTGTCCATTCCTATTCTTGAACAACCTGGATTTTAAACTTTCCTTTACATAAATGTCAGCATGCTGGAAGTAGTGTTTTGCAACTTTTGAAAACTTAAATCCATAAGTATTTCCTTTAAGATATCTGTCAGATTTTCATTCTTCTCAAATCATCCCAATGACACATTGGTGAGTGAAAGAGTGTGTAATGGTAACTGAATTTATTATAATAAAATTACTTCACTTACCAAATATTCCTAATTGAAAATCTTGTCCCTTCATTTCCTGTAAGTACCCCCAGGTTTTTGTCCTTACAAGTGTTTCAAATTTTATTATCCAAATATAAAATCTCAATTTTTTTTAACTATCTGAAAGATTGTAATAATAAGCAATATTCAGCCTGAGCAGATCTCAACACTGACAAATGCCAGTTTGAGTTAATGTTAAGGAAAAAAAAACATTTATAAAGACAAATAGCTTCTTTCTTGGTTTTTATTAGTGGGGAGTTATCTTTAATCGCTACTATTATATTTTTAACATTATAGCCAGTAAACATGACTGTCAAGAAAATGGATTTAGTCCCCACAGAATAAAAGAACATTCCAAGAACAATTTTTCATAGATACGTTTTTACTTCTTGAGAAAAAACCCAATGCATAATATTTCATCCTACTAGTTTTGATTGTTTGTTGTATTGTCTTAAAAAATACATCATTTTGTAAAATTTCACAAAGTAATTAAAAACAAATTGTTTATATTCAGCCTGCAGAAAAGCAGGGAAAAATTAGTGGGATTCAAATCAGGCAATGATAAATGAAAATTGATAAATGAAAATAATATATATGGCAATGAACATACAAGTTCTGGACAAACTACAATAACTCTTCTGGAAATAAATGTTCTACTATATAGATGTAACTTGTCTCTAATATATTTTCTTTATGTATAAATATAGTTAAGACAATAATATATCTGTCCTTAACCAATATGATACAAACTTATTTTTTAGCAAGATTATCTGTCATTTGTATTTTCTTTGAAATTGTGTATTTTGCTTTGCTTTATGTCATATTCATAAATAGGAATCAAATAGTAGAGCAATGCTAGATGATTTCATTATACTCAAGTATAAATTTACAATATATTTTACTTTGTTGGCATACACTTTTGTCTTAGAGTTAGAACTATGAGCCAGTATTGTTTAATGTGAGCATAGGCTCAATAATAAATGTTATTAGCAGGATAACTTGGTGAAAATTCCACAAAAAATAAAATTAACAAAAATCAGTAGTCATCAACAGTATATTTTTTCCTTCCTGTTCAATAAAATAAAATTAGAACTCAGGAGTTGTGATTTTGTGTAGCCTTCCCTCTATATTTTACATATGAATCTCACTTTCATCATGAGGAAATATATATTCAGATGATTATGTGGTGAAATTTAAATATATTAGCATTGGTATTCCAATTGTAATGGAAAATAAAACAAAAATTAAGTGTGTGTTCTTAGCACTATTACAAGATAGCATTTTACATACAGGTAACTGCAGGTAGATTACAAGACTTAAAAACAGTAGAAAATTTTTAGAAGGGCACCTGGTGGCTTAGTTAGTCAAAAGTCCAACTCCTGATTTCAGCTCAGGTCAAGATCTCATAGTTGGTGAGATTGAGCCACGCCGCGGGCTCCGCACTGAGTGTGGAGCCTGTTTAAGATCCTCTTCTTCGCCTTCTACCCTTTCTCAGCTTGCCTGTGCACCCACATACACTCTCTACCAAAATTAAATAAAATTTTTAGAAATAGTATGAAGAACATTTTTCACTAGTGTAAATAATGATTTATTAAATCTAATTATAGAGCACAGTTTTCAACTACTAGTGTTATGATATATCAACTCAACAAGCAGTTATTCTGTATTATGACTAAAATAATAACCAAAATATTTAAATCAGATTTGAGAAACAGTTGCAATATTCATCATAGAAGTATAATTAAAGATTCACTCTTTCTGGTTTTAATGACATATTTAATAATGGCTTATCCATGAGTAATTTCATTTATGATGTCAGTGGATATATGAATAAATAACATCAAATTAAAATGTCATGTACTTGTAAGTATGAATAATTATAAATGTTAAACATTTTTCAACCTTAGTTTACTTTTCTTGACATTTTAGCTCAGGTTTTTAAACTTTTTATTGAGCAAAATTTCCAAAGACCATCCTTCCACTCCTTTCAAGAATTTATATTACAGCTTTGATCCTTTACGTGTGTGTGTGTATGTGTGTGTGTGAGAGACCATCCAAAGTGTGCTACCATGAATCCATGATTCTTGGATGTGCAGTTGGTGGGTGATGTCACAGCTAGGTCTGTGTTATAAATTGTTTTCACCCCATATTTCTTTCCACAAATTAATAGTAATGCCATACTATGTCAAGTTCATTTTGATTTGCAAGCTTATATTTGGGGATGATGATGTGACAAGTAGGTCTTTTCTTGCTTAGATTTAAATTAAATAGTTGCAACGTAATCCTCCATTTTGAGTTAAATTTACATACGGAACAAACTTCTGTACTGAATTACTGCTTATGGGACGTATGAAACCATATCTTCTTCCTTTCATTTTTGAATCACTCTTACTTCCATGTCTCATAAACTGAGCTTGATTTCTTTAGCTTCCTTTTTTTTTTTTACTTTATTATAAAATAAATGTGCATAGTGAACATTCATGTTACATAAAGTTCAATTTAACATGAAATAATTGCATTTTATACATGTGGAACTTTTAATTTAGGAAATTTCCAGACATGTGGAACTTTTAACTTAGGAAATTTCCAGGAAAATAAAAGCAAATACAAATTCTGTATGTATTTCACATTATTTTAATTTAATATTTAAAAATTATTTGGATGATAATTATAATGGACTTAATCTGTCCTAATCATTAACAGTTTGTACATATCTATCTGTGTCATTACATATATTGAGGATAAGCTCATCAGGTCAACTCCTTTACTTATAGTAGTAAATGTTTACCTTCTCAAGAAAAAATAATGGATTCCTATTAACATAAAAAATGACAGCAATCATTTTGTAATGAATCTTGCAGTTTTTTAATCTGTGAAACTACCAATTTCTGTAAGTATGACATTGCCTATGCTTTAGAATTTCTGATTTATGTAACTTTACTGTAAAAGGTACTGGACTTTGACAAAGAAGAAAGTAATGTTCCAGAAACAATTTATTTTAATTATTTGTTTTAAATGTTTTTTTTAATGTTTATTTATTTTGAGAGAGAGAGCATGCACTAGTGGAGTAGGGGCAGAGAGAGAGGGAGACAGAAGACCCGAAGAGGTCTCTGTGCTGACAGCAGAGACACCAATGCAGGGCTCCAACTCCTAAACCATGAGATCATGACCTGAGCTGAAGTCAAACACCTCACCGACTGAACTACCCAGGACCCCAAATTTATTTTAATTCTGAAACATATTTCATTAATGAGAATATAGTAGTACATATATTATGTGTGCTAAAAATATAAATGTTGTGTACTAAACATATGGTTGTGTACTAAAAATATGAATTTTTTATCAATAGTTTTTCAAAAGATTACCCATCGAATTACCGCAACCTGTTTCATAATAAACTTTATTATTATAAATAATGTACTTTCATTTTCAACAATTATATCCAAATTTAGAGAAAAATATGGCTAATTTCAAATTTTATAATAAAATAATTTAATTGTGAACTGTGTGGCCCTATCCAATAAAACTATATTTGAAAGGAAAAGCTGAAATTAAAGAAACATTTATTCAAAACTCATTAGGTATTGGGCTCTGGTGATGCCCAAACACATAATACAGAGTCTCTCACTAAAAGTTTGTTAAAATATAATGGAGAGAAAAACATGTAAAAACAAATCATTAATAAAAGATATATTAAGTGTTAAACTAAATTATAATTAACATTCTTTAGGGACAATGTATCTTTATATCAAGATAATCACATTTTTTCATAAAGGAATCAGCATGTGTCCTTGATGTTGAAATAGACAAATACTTTTTATAAGCCTTGCCAAGTACAAGACAACAGAGAAGGTAGATTAAGAGTCAGTGAAACAGAAGGCCTACAGTTTAGCCTCAGCCAAAAAAGAAGTTGCCAAAGGATAAACAGCATGGTGGGGCTTTTAAAACTAAGGTTATGATCAAGAATTTATTCTCAAAGCTGACGTCAGAGATAACAAAAACACAGCTCAAATTTTAGATGTACACCAGAGCCAAGTATGGCTAATGTTACTGCGGGGACAACAAAGTAGTTATCCTAGAATATCTGGAACAAGATGATTAAAAAATACCACAGTGTTTGTGAAAGAATATCTAAATGGCTGTGAACACAAAAGAGAAGAGCCTATAAGCTGTGTGTCATTAATAATCAGTGAAGAATTCTTCTACAGAGTTTTTCTCCTAAGGCCCTTGAAAATACTTGTTAAGCTACACTACACATTCATATTTTATTAATGTTCAAAGACTGAGAAATAGACCCAGATAATAGATGCACTTTATTAAAAGTAAAGCTATTTAAAATTTTTGATAGACTATCTTGAAAGAGTTTAAATTTGAGAAAACCGAGAGTTGCATTCTAAATGAGGAGAATATATTGTAGTTTGAGGATGTTCTATGAAAATTTTGCCCACAAGAATGAATAAGCCAGTAAAAAACATTAAATAGAGAAGTTTTTGTTATCACAGAAACTCAAATAAGTATCCTAGTTCTACTATTTAGTAGGTATACGACAATTGAAAAATTGGTATAGCTCTTTAATTTTCAAGTTTCTTCACCTTTTTTTCTGCCAACTGTGATTATGTACAACTTCATACATGTATATATAAAATGATATATTATGTATATATTTAATATATGGTTGTAATATATATAACTACATATAAAAAAGGATTAAGTGAGAATTATTAAGGGAAAACTTATTTAGAATATACACCACCATCTAAATAGCACTGAATAAATTAGTGGATGTTATCACAATATATATAAATATTAGCAAGTATAGCAATTATTTATGTAAATGAAGTAGTGGTTTTTTGGTTGTAATACCTTTTATAACTATAGTGTTATTAATGGCTGTTGGAGAAATTAACCATAAGTTATTAGTTTTCCTGTGAGGTTAGTGGAAATAATGTGTGTACTTTTTGGAACTATTGTGGTGTATTTGTTGAAGTACTAATAAGTATTTTACTGGACGATCACTGGGAACAGAAATAATTTACATACTTTGTCCATTTTACCTTTAAACAAATTAATGTGCATAGCCCAAGATTTTTGGTTGAAACAGATCCCTCAGTGGAAAAACATAGACTGTCAGGTTTCAAAAAATTTGACCTTATTAAGTTCTTGTACCAGAGTTCACAGGTTTATAATCTTAGGCCATGTACTTAGCCTAAGTAATAGGTTGGCAATAGAAACTCTTGGTTTCTATTACATTTCAGGGCACGAACATGATGGGTGGGATGAAGGGGGTATGTGTGTGTGTGTATGTGTATATATATAAATAAGGGATATATGTATGTATATATATATATGTATGTATGTATGTGTATATATATATGTATGTGTGTGTGTGTGTGTGTATATATATATATATATATATATATATAACCTTTAAGACATTTTGTTGGTATATATATATACACCAAAAAAATGTCTTAAAGGTTTTTTTCTTAAAAGGTAATAAAGGTTAATATAACTTGCACCATGGTAGACATCATATTTGTTATCAGCAGGTAAGAGCATCCTGTTAATTATGTATTCTATGATTGGTAAGATGTTGGCAAACTTAGTGTTTGGTGATTACATAAGCAGCTGCCAATCTTAAATTTCAGATCTTTCTTGTAAGAATCAAGACATCCAGCTTCTCTTAAAAACTGTGATACCTGATAACACTGATCCAGTATGTTTCAAAGGGAGCAATTGAAATTGGTAGGAGCTGAATAACTGTTTTTCCTGTTAAGCAAGACATGGTCCCTAGTTTACCACACAACCTGGATCTCTCTGTGGTTTCTGTGACATAATGAGAAATTCAGTTGCTGTTTATGATTGTACTTGGTCTATTTTTGTCTTAATAGATCTTACAGAAAAATGAAATATTTTGGTACCCAATGTCTGCCAAAAGTATGAAGTCAACATATATAATATGAGGGCTATAGTGTTTTATAAAAAGGGGAGAGTAGAATATTCAGATGTGCTAAGTTTCGTAAAAAAAAAAAGTATCTGTGTTAAAATAACAAAGTCTATACATAATTATTAACCAATCTTCATATCTTCACCCAACATCTTAGTTACCTAACTTCTCTAGTCATTTGAGTTATAAATTGTTTTCAGAAAATACAAACATCAGCTGAAAACTCACTAATTTATGGGTGAAAGGATAAAACAATAAATTTGCTTAGTATGTGAAGACATGGTAGAGAAAGAAATATTGGTACTTTGAGTAATCATAATGAAATGTTCAATGTCATTCCCACAGTTCATAACACTTCAGCACCTCTAAATATGTTGAGATTTTCTTTAATTCACAATCATTCCTTTAATATTGAATGGAAAATATCTTTATATTATACAACATAAAGCATTCTCCATTAGTATATGACTTTTGTTAGTAGCCTTGACTGATCAGGTATCTCTTATAGATGCAAACTTTTATGTATCCAAGTATATTTTACATATCCATCCTTCCACCTCAAAAATTATCTCCGTGTTTTAAATCAAAGCAAGTATGAAAAGGCTTTGGAAACCAAATGGGGTTCATTATTCTTGGCTACACTTTGGAGAGATTTTTTTTCAGGCATTTCTTATACTCAGATTCTTCTCTGGGAATCTAGATTAAATTACATTTATTTTTATATAAACTGCATAGTAGGCTGTTCTAAATATAAAGCTCTATATCTTTCCAATTTCTATCCTTCAGATCAGTATGTGATTTACATAATTAAAACATATTCTTTGATTTCTTTATATTGTAAATCACTCCTTTAGCAACAAGGGTATTTTTGGCAATAATTTATAAAATTATCACACTGCAATAGTTAATAATTCATCTCTTTATATAGAAGAAAATATTATTCACTAAATAAGCAAACAACAAGGTACAACAGAGCAGGTTGATATGCAGAAGACAAGAGCCACAACAAATTTAGTATATTACTCAGCATTCATTAAAATTGTTTAATGATGTATAATATTGTATAAAGATGGTACTCCATATAGTGTTGTACAACGTATTGTATTCCATACAACAGAATATTATTTTCATCCATAAAAAAGTATGAAATCTTGCCATTGCAATAATATCTAGAGAATAAGCAAAATAAGTCAGTCAGAGAAAGACAAATACTGAATTATTTCATTCATGTGTGCAATTTGACAAAACACACGAACAGAGAGGAAAGGAAGAGACAAACCAAAAAAAAAAAAACCCTAAAACAAACAAACAAGACAGACTTTTAACTATAGAGAATAAACTTATGATTCCCAGGGTGAAGAGAAGGAGGTTAATGAATGGAATGGGTAAAGAGGATTAAGAATATGCATATCTTGATGGCCTGAGTAATGTATAGAATTGCTGAGTCACTATATTGTACGCTCGGAACTAACTTCACACCATATATTACCTGTACTGGAATTAAAAATAAATAAATAAAAATAAAAATTATGTGCTCTACCTCAGTACTTGTGACCAATGTAGAAGTTAAGATACTTGAGTATTCACCTTATGTTTTTATTAGATTCAATACGTATACTATAGATTATTCAACAATGAAATTATGAAATATTAAACATTGAATAAAATATAAGTATAATATATATGAGTATAATAAAATATGAGCACAACCCTGAGTATAATATGTCAAAGCATATGCTATCAAGAAAATAAATTGACATCATTTTTTTTTTTTTCAGAGAGAGAGAGAGCTAGGGAGAGAGCAGTGGGGGGGAGGAGAGAGAGAGAGAGAGCTAGGGAGAGAGCAGTTGGGGGGAGGAGAGAGAGAGAGAGCTAGGGAGAGAGCAGTGGGGAAGGAGGAGAGAGAGAGCTAGGGAGAGAGCAGTGGGGGGGAGGAGAGAGAGAGAGAGAGAGAGAGAGAAACTTAGCATACTTAAAAGTGGATCCTGACACAGACCTCAATCCCATGGACCTTAATCCCACTACCCTGGGATCATGACCTGAGCCAACATGAAGAATCAGACACTCAACTAACTGAGTCACTCAGGCGCCCCTTTATTATTTAAAACCAATAATACATTCTTAAACATTTAATAAAATAATTGGCTTTACAGAGACTCAAAAGTTCTAATTCATATAAATCAAAGCATAGTTATTGAATAAATTTATTTACTTCTTAATGTTTGTAAGGATGTTGTCAGACATAGCAACAATCTCAATTAAAATGTTTTAACAATATAATTATGATAAAATAGTGTTTACCATATAATAGTTCCATTTTTGAAATGATAGATCTTATCACTTAGAATTGGGACATCTGCATAAACAATTCCTAAAGTAATCTTTTCAGGATTATACCCATTAAGATGAAAAGATGGAAACTGCATTACAATCATAATAGAGTCATTTGATAAAATCTTTAACATAATCAACACTACTGGTTTTCACCTTAGATGCTATCTTTTTAAAGTCTCATGAATTTGTGATCAAGTTCTAATTTTCTAAAAAATGTAAGTGGACCTCAATAAAATATATTTTCTTAAACTTGTCAATGGTTTCTCATTTTATTTTAATAATATACAAGTTAATCAGCTTGAGTGTTCTTTTTTCTTTCAACTGTCATCTCCCACCCATTTACTAATGAAAAAAAGTTACATATTGAAACGTCTGTTACTAGTATGTCTAGTTCTCTCAGTCTTTAGATATTGATACTCTGACAATTCTTATCCTCCTAATACCTTCAAGAACAGGAAATAAAGCAAATTGCAAAATATAATTCAGTAACTGTTCATAGTGTGAATAAATTTAATGTATGTTATATGTGTGTTTTATATAAGAAATTATATTCATCTTTATGCCAAAAATTCTAATATATAATAATTTTAAAAAGCATTTAATTCTATAATTTAAAAAGTTGAGTTGTGGGCAGTATGCACTCCAGTGGTGATATGGGGGTTTCACTAACTATTCAGAGAATCTGACTCCTTTTATTAATGCTTCTGTCTCTAGCATGTCACAATGACATATTTCATATTTCAATATGGAGACTCAGTTCAACAATCAGCCTTCGTATCTACATTACTTTCAGTAAGAAGGAAAAGTCAAAAAAAGGTGATGACTTCTCTCTTCAAAGAGGTATTTAAGGTTAGTAAATGAATGGGGAAAAATTAACTGTCTCTGCTCTCTGTACTTTCATTAATCTATATACTTTTATTTTATTTATTGAATGCACATTTTCTAAACTCTAAACATAATCGAGTGTTTATATTTGATCATTTTCCAAGAAAAACTGTAAAGGTAAAATGTTCACTTTAATATCATGTGGGTGATCATATATCTCTTATTTATTTATTTATTTATTTATGGAGAAAAAGAAAGATGGTGAGTTGGGGGAGGGGCATAGAGAGAAGGAAGAGAGAATCCCAAGCAGGATGTGTGCTGTCAGTGCAGAGCCCAATGATGTGGGCTCAAATCCACAAACCATGAGATCTCAGCCTAAGCAGAAATCAAGATTTGGTTGCTTAATCAACTGAGCCACTAGGTGCCCCCATATATAATTTTTAATCTATAAAACTATCACCAAACTTCTTTGTTAGGATTAATTCAATATTCAACAATATCGTTTTAAAGATGTTTGGAGAACTTTTAAAGAAATAAATTGTCAATAGCTGAGTAGAGAGCTGAGCTAGTAGGTGCTGAATGGTTGATTAAAACAAGAAGCCAAAATCAAAATGTCACATTTTAAATCACATACTGCAATAGTATAAACAAAGAAAAGTGCTAGCTCCACCAATGTTCAAGAGGAGTGCTAAGTAAAAATCAGATTTATCACTGCAGATGAGTGTAGTGGGATGGAGAGGTTGTCTCACTGCCAAGGGAACCCAAGAGAAAGCTCCTGCCATTTTGTGTACCTAGGGGAATGGGGACAGGGAGGGAGGAAAGGGTAGGAATGGAAACATACTGAGTCGAAGGGAGTAAAATGTCTTCAAATTTTCTCCAATCTCCCTGATATGAAGATCCTGGCAGAGCCACCTGAGAGAGAACTCCAAGAAGAACCTCAGATAAAAAAACTCCAGATAGAGGCTTCTGAGCTAGGAATGCATTTAATATCTTTAATATGTATACATTTCTGTTTTAGTCTGCCCAGACTGCCATGAGAAAGTATCATAGACTGGGTGTCTTAAACAACAGGAATTAACTTCTCATATTTCTGGATTCTGAGCCATTCAGAATAAGATAAGGCAATTTACTAAAGTTTTGAACATGGTAAAATCCTGATAAGAACACCTGCAGTGATATATCGAAGTAATTTTGTTCTAGTGTTCATATCCGACTATAATGAATTGTACTTCTTTCTATTATATTCCATTATTTAAAAATATTTTTAATGTTTATTTATTTATTTTGAGAGAGAGAGAGCACAAGAGTGGGAGGGGCAGAGAGAAGGAGAGACAGAATCCCAAGTGGGCTCTATGCCATCAGCACAGAGCCCAATAAACTCACAAAAGTGTTAGATCATGACTGAGTTGAGATCAAGAGTCAGATGCTTAACCGACTGACCCACCCAGGAAAACCATGTTATACTAACATTGTTGGTGACACTTCAAGGTATATTTTAGTTTTAAGGTAAAATTGGTAGTTTTAACTATTGCTTCTTAGTTCCACATAACAGAAAATTAAGACCAATAGAATTCTTAATCCCCAGAAAATCTAGACCAATATAAATGTTTAAGGAGCACGACGTACATATTTGAGTTGCTCTGATTTTAATCCTACATAAATATGTGGCTTGGTCAAATTATGAAGTGTATGTAAGCCTTCATTTTCATATGATTAAATGAGGAAAAAATATGGTTTAAAACAGAAATCTAGCACAATCAACCCTATTGGTATGAGTTCTGGAAAACGACATTCTATTTCTCCTTCAGATCTATGATTCAATATAGCTGGAATATAATTATTTCATATTATATACTTTATATGCAATATTAGTTCCCATCTAATATTTTTATATAACATTTCTTCTATATCAGGAAGGTATATACCTAGATTTACTTTATACTGATATTTTTAAATATTACATTTCCATTTTAATATGGCTCCCATAGACAATTGTTGAATGTGTAAAATATTATACCCAAAAACTAATTTTTTTCATTTATTTTGCATGTTATTGGTGTTTTACTAGAATACACTGTATAATCAAAGTATCCATCATAAAGCAAATGTACTAATTTATTATCATGCAAGTATTGAAACATATAGCTATACTGAAAGCAAAAGCTAAATAGAGATTATGCAGAGTTGCTCAAGCTAAAATTCATTTTCAATTATTTTTAATTCCAAAGATACATAATTGTAATTTAATTTAATTTTCTAATATCTACCACTTAAAATGATTCACACAAATCTACTTATCCATTTTTCAGTTACTGAAACAGCAACAAAATTAAGCTGATTAATAAATTAAAGCTAGCCAAATTGCCAGATCAAGCAAAGGATTTGAAGTCATTAGAATTCAGTCTTTCATTTGCCTAAGAAAAACTGACATCTAAGTTTTTTGTACTCTCCAAAATGAGAATACTTGAAATTAAAAAAAAAGGACATGAAATCAATGAAGTTGCAGCAATACTAAAATTTTACTCAAGAATGTAGTCACACCTATTGCTGAAATCAAGGATGATAAATTGAAACAATATGAACCAAAAAGCAAGAGCCAATACTCTGAATCATTTTTTATGTATTATTTACTTAAGACTTTAATGTAACACTCTCTATTAAATTATTATATACATTTTCTAATGGACGTCTTCTCGGTTGTCAGATTGCCCCTGATTTCCTTTCCTGAGAATTCCTTATTCTCACAACCACTGATAAAATGGTGACTCCAGCAAACTTATTTATCACCACATACCCTTAAAGTTTATTTTGTTTGGTTTTGGTTTGCTTAGGATTAAATAACCAATGATTTCACGTGTTCTTCCAAGGCACAATCTAAGAGGTTTCAAAAAGGGAGGAATTTTATATTCCACATGCAAACAAAATAAGGGGGAAAAGAAGCTTCTTTCAAAAGGGTACTAACAAGTGTGAAGACTGAGGGTTTTGACGCCATACTTATTTAATAGGTAGGAAGTTAACTATACTTTAGTAAAATTTCTTTCCCAGGTTTGATTAATGATCCCATGAATGGCTGTTCTGAAGAGAAAGCACTGTGGAATAAGGAAAAATACTCAAAATGACTACTCCGCACCAAGTGAACTGAAACATATATGTACATATATATGAAGGTATGTTCTCAAACAAGTTGTTTGACCAAAACAAGTTTACCTCAAATTCACAGTACTGAGAAACTTCACTTTTATTCTTCTTGAAGATACTGCTTGAAATGCTTGGGACACAGTTATCATTTTAAGGATTCTTAAAATACTTGTATAGGAAAACCCAAATATTCACACCAAAGATTTTGTCCTTTTACTGTTTGTAGAGATTTCAGCACCATAGAAGCAAATGGAATTTTAAATTATTAAATAATCAATGTAACACTACCCCTCAAATAGAGGCAAGCTGATATATACTTAAAGTTGCTCATGTTTTCTGGCTGCAAATGAGACTCATTCCCAAGTCTTTTCTTGGCCAGCGGATTCTCTTCAGACCTAGAGGGAGATTCCTCTAAAGTATGGGTAAATTACAGTCCATTGGTGTTATTCAAGGTCCTTCTTACATTATCCAAAAATATAAGGTTTTGTCTTTTTGTGTTTTATTATAATTTACATGTAATTGCCTTTTTATGGAGTATGTATTGGTGAATACAATATTATCTACTATATGGGATCCATTATTGCCTCAAACTAGGATTCATGTATCTTTCAAGTTCTTTTATACCATGCCAGGGGCTGCGTGAAGCCAAAGGATAAATATTGTTCATGTTCCTGGAGTGTTACTTTCTTCAAAAAAAGTAATATTTTTGCATTGAAATCCAAGCATATCATTAATAGAAACAATACAATGAGGGAATTTATTAAGGTAAAAGATGAGAATTTACAAATAGGTTGGTCCTAACCCATATACTTAGCACTACCTTGTCATTAACTAACATTAACTTCCTGGTTAAAATGAATTTGCCACCTTTGACAGTGTCATCCAGGAGAACTTCAGTGTAGTATCATCAAGGACTATTAGGATCTGACAAAATAGAGGCTGTTTAAAACCGTTTAGGGGGAAATAGCAAATATGAGACCATATGGTAAATCTGACCTATTATGTACTTTGCTTAGCCAAAATATCATTTTAAATAAATTTAAAACAACACACAGTTGTTACACCCCTCCCCCCAATTTTAAACCTTAGAAAAACAAAAACAAGGTGGATTTATAGATTCTCTTGAAAACATGCAAATGCAGATAAAATAGTCTTTGAAGACAACAACCAAAGTGAACTCCCTATTGGCGAAGTATGCACTCTGTTTGCCACATGCTCCAGTCTTCACTATGGTCTATCTATATTCATTTGTTCAGAGTACTTCATTCACTCATTTAGAGTACTGGCATGTATTTTGTGACCTTAGCTTACAGATTAAAGGGTCTTGTCAGAGAAATGTCGCAGCACAGAATGAGACTTGCCTGGTTCCTTTTGAAGAAGCTATACCACAACCACACACAAAACCATACACTCACCATACATATAACAATACCACAACCATACCACACACCATTTACATGTAAACAGTTACCATAAATAGATGTTTTCAAAATTGCTATTTGGTGATAGTAAGATTATAAGGAGACATCTCCCACAAATTTAATGCCTGGAAAAGAAGCCCCATTTACAAAAAAGTCCAAGCCTCTTGTGAGCAACTACTTCATCCACATATGCAAGAAGGCCAAACAAAATTTAATGACTTTCTTAGGTCACTGAAAAATGACACATGATTAAAATAAGACCATTTGTACCAAAAGTGTGGATTTGGAGTAAAAAAAACACATGTATATGATGAAATCATTATGCTTTATATATGGTTACTATATTCTGACAGCAGAAAAATGTGAGATAAATTTCAGTAGGATAAACTTTTAGTTTATGCCTGAGAAGATGAGATTTGATCAGTGAGGCTATAAGAATGACATTTATTAGTAAAAGGAAAACCACTTTCTTATGTTCCATAAAATAGTTTTAGTAGTTTTCAAAACCTTGCCGTAGGCAAATGAAATTTGAAACAACCCTGTGCCAGTATAACTTTTGCTCCTTTGCAGAGAGCCACAACAGTTCCTTGACTTCATTTAATAAAGCAAGAATTAGAGAAGTCACCAAATGATTTAAAAAACATTGTTTCAATGCATGCTGTCTTTCTTTTATCTTTTCTCTGCATACTTCTTTGTTTGTTAGGTTTCTGCTTGTAGGAAGAGATCATTGAATGCTAATATGTTACTGTTTGCCTATTAAAGTTACTGCTTTATGTCCCAAGCCACCCAGTAGTTCATTAATCAGAGTATTCAGGGAATTTATTTTACAGTTGGGACCCTTAGGTATAAACATAAAAGTATATATGAATAGACAGGTAAGACCATGATTCCTTGTATTTCTTTTCTTTTTTTTTTTTTTTTTTTACTTGTAATGTTACACCTGCTCTTGGTTCCTTTTCATTTTAAAATTAACTTGTTTCTCCCAAACAGAACATAATTTCAATAATACAGTTTCCTTGTTTGGTGAGATATTTCTAAAATAAGAAACAGGAATATTGATGGTTCTCTCAGAAATAGTGTGATTGAGTAATGAATGATACTGGAGATATAACAGGTTTAAATTTGAATATTTTTGGATCCAGTCAAACCTTTGTTACCAATGATTCATTTGATCTGAACATATTATTAAATATATTTTTTAAATAGCATGTCTTTGCAAGGAGAGGTTCTGAATACAGCTAGTTTAGAGAAAAAAAGGAGTAAAATATATAATTCAAAACCAGATACAAACATTATCCTCTTTTTGCTTCCAATCTGACTCCAGCTGTCATACAAAATAGGCTCAGATAATCAGATTTACAACATACCTCTTTCAGAAAATCTTGGACTCCAATATTGGTCCTACCTACTAACTATAAAAGAAGAGTACATTCCCCAAGTTTACCTCATCACTATATACTGGTTTTTCATAACAGAAAAAATGTGCTGAAACCACAAAAAATATATAAAGGAAAATAAAATAATAATCTCTTGGTTTAATTTAAATTTAGAAGATTTCTTCACTGATCTATACTGTTACATTTGGTATATTTAAGAAAAAATGACAGGTAATGATTTAAGATTACAGTTAAATTTATAAACGGTTTAAATATTTAACATTAAAACCTTTAATAGGAAATGAAAAATATGAATCATTTACAGATTTGAGAATACAAGTCAGGCATATATATGTCTCTGTGGTACTATTTCTATTATTATTTAAAAGGGGGTATATATGCCTATAAGAAAGAGAAATTAATAATCCAGTGAATGTAAAGTTACATATAAAAAAGTGTTACACCGTTAAGTAATGTTTTATTTGACTTCTTTTTGTGGGTGTTTCTGACACCTACCATCTGAGAATTTGTTGTCGATAGATTTTTTAAAAAGCAGAATATATACCAAAAGAGATGAAAATGTTTTCTTGAAACCCAATAAATTGCAAACATTTATTCCAAATTATTATTTTTATTAGGAATTTCTTGAATTTTATTTTAAGTATACATCACACTATGTATACTATTTCTTAAACTATATTTTCACTTATTAAATAAGCTCCAATTAATCTGAACTTTTTCTCTAAGAAAGGACTAGTTTAATTCTAATCACATAGTATACTCTTTCCATTCATCAGACATGGGGCAACCCTTAAGAAAAGGCTTAAAGATCATTTATCTTCTCTGTTTACTTTATATTTTTAAAATATCTTATGGTTAGATATGACATTAAAAAAACAAAATCAATGGAAAAACTGAAAAAGAGTGCCCGAGTTTGGTGTTTAGACATGTTTTATCTGGGAGTAATTTAGTATTTTATTGGTCTTCATTGATTTGCAAATAAAAAAATATTCCTTTTCTCCCTCTACCACAACTATGACAGGGCAGCTAAGCAATGGTTAATTACTGGCACTATCATTAGCTGTAAGTGCTTATCACCATTAATTTATTTTACTGCAAAGAATGTCATTGCCTCTAAAGTGTAGATCACTTAACATTCCATTTAAATAGTTTATTGAACAAAGTCACTTTAAGAGAGTTCATTCTCTTTAAGCAGCCACAAGTTCTTTTTTCCTTTTTTTTTTATCGCGATATAGCCCACATACCATAATATTGGCCTCTTAAAGTGTACAATTCAGTGTTTTGCAATGATCACCACTATCTAATTGCAGAATGTTTTCATCATTCCATACTCACCAACAGTTACACATGGTTCTTTTCCTCCACACCTTACCTTGGAAACTACTAATCTACTTCCTATTGGTATAAAGTTACTATTCTGGACATTTAATACGAATAAAATCATGCAATGTTTGGCCTTGTATTTCTGATTTCTTTCATTTGGCTTACCATATACAAGGTTCATGAATTTTGTAGCATGTAATTCCCATTTCAAAACTTACTAAATAGTTACATTAATCAATACTGTGTTGTCCTAGGTTGAAGATAGATACAAATGACCAGTACTTATGTGAAGAGATGCTCAGTATCATTAGGCATTAGAAAAATTCAAGTCAAAGCTGTGAGATAGCACTGGACATTTATCAAGGTGGTTACAGTAAAAAAGAAAATAACAAGTATTAATACATATGTGGAAATTTAGAATCCTCACACACTAATGGTGGAAATGTAAAATCTTTCATCTACAAAACAGTTTTGTAGATGTTAACAAAAAGTTAAACATACAGTTATCATAAACCAGCAATTCTACTCCTGGTTATACACTCAAAAGATAGGAAAACATTTGTCTACACAAAAATATGTACTTAAGTGTCCATGGAATATTTATGTTTTTTTATAGCAACATGTGGCATAAAACATGGAATATTATTTAGCTATATAAAAGAAGGAATTTCATTTGCTTTTTATAATGAAGTTGGTCTAAAGCCATCTTTTTTTAAAATTTTCTTTAATGTTTGTTTATATTTGAGTGAGCGAGCCAGAGAAGAGACAGAGAGAGAAGGGAGGGAGGGGCAGAGAGAGAGGCAGGCACAGAATCCGAAGCAGGCTCCAGGCTCTGAGCTGTCAGCACTTATTGAGTCTATTCTATTTGGAATTCATGAGTTATTTGGAAGTGTAAATTAATACATCTCATTAAACTTGACAATATTTGGCCATTGTTTCTTCAAATATTCTTTCTACCTCGTTTTATTTCCACCCCTTGAGACTCCAATTTGTTTACATTGGTATGCTTCTTCATTTCTCACAGGTCTCAAGGTTCTTATAGTTTTATTCACGTTATTTTTTTCCCCTGTTCCTCAGATTGGATAATCTCAAAGGACCTTCATTCTGATTTTTATTTTATTTCCTGTCTGCTCATATTTGTTCTTGAGCTCCTAATACATTTTTCATTTACTGTACTTTTTATTTTTTTAATGTTTATTTTATTTATTTACTTTTTTGAGAGCGAGCGAGCGCGGAGGCAGGGAAGAGGCAGAGGGAGAGGAAAACAGAATCCAAAGCAGGCTCCAGTTTCTGAGCTGTCAGCATGGAGCCCCACGCAGGGCTCAAACTCATGAATCATGGGTTCATGACCTGAGCCAAAGTTGGGCACTTCACCAATTAAGCCACCCAGGTGCCCCTCATTTACTGTACTTTTTAACTACATAATTTCAATTGGGCTTCTTTCTATAATGTCTCTCTCTTTACTGATATTCCCTATTTAGTGATACCTTTTCATACTCCCTTTATTTCTCTAGACATGATTTCCTTTGCTTCTTTGATCATATTTAAGATTTAAAGTCTTTGTATAGTAAGTCCAATGTCTGGGCTTCCTTGGGGATTTGTATTGACTTTTTTTTTTTTGTCCTGTCTTTCTATATAGGCCATAATTCTTGTTCCTTTGCAGGTTTTTTTCCCTTTAAAACTGGACGTTTTAAATAATATAATTTGGCACCTCTGGAAATCAGATTATATATTCTGGACAAGCTTTTTTGTTGTTGCTCTTTGCTATCTTTTGTTTGTTTAGTTACTTTATGAACTAATTCTCTAATGGCAGTGCTCTATATGTCATGTTTGATCACTAAAGTATCTTCTCAGTTTGTTTGGTAGTGAGGTAGAGATGGGAAGGGATTTCATTAAATTCCTAGTACCTCTAAGAGAACTGAAGGGCTCAGTGTGTTTGTTGAGGGACATCTTCAACATTCAGCCAGGCAATTTACAACTTTGATGTCGATTTACTCCCTGATTGCACAGAGACTCAAAGTCATCCAGAGGTAAAAATTTAGCGACATTTCAGTTTCCTTAAGCATGAGCACAGCCCTGGTGATAAACAGTCCTACAAATGTGCATGGCCTTCTAGATTCCCAGGAGTATTTCAGAGTTTTGACAGACCCTGATGAATAAATATCTCATTATCTGGTATTTCCTTTTAAGCTTTTTGATTAACCTACTGTTTGCTCAAATTGTTATCTGCCATCTCAGGCATTTAGTTGGTTTGAATCAATTGCATTTAATTATTTCCAAAAAATGCCTTTGGGCAATAGGCAAGATCTAAGTTAGTCAAATAAAAACTAACACAAGTGAGGTCTTTCAAGAAATCAGTAAATGGGTCTATTAATAACAATTCTTTTTTTTAACATTTTATTTATTTTTGCGAGACACAGAAAGAGAGACAGAGTATGAGCAGGGGAGGGGCAGAGAGAGAGAGGGAGACACAGAATCTGAAGAAGGCTCCAGGTTCCGAGCTGTCAGCACAGAGCCCGATGCGGGGCTCGAACTCACAAACTGTGAGATCATGACCTGAGCCGAAGTTGGACACTTAACTGACTGAGCCACCCAGACACCCCTATTAATAACAAGTCTATGGGATGGGGCCCTCAAGGAGCTTTAACCCATTCTTCCCCATTAGTGGCAAGAAGACTGTTGGTTTTCACCATGATTGCTGTTAGTTTTTAATTATTTAGCTGGGGGTGAAGAGACAGAATACGACAAGGTAAAAATGCCACAAACCTTTCTGTTCTTACAGAGATTCAGTTAGTTTTTCTTAATAAATGCTCCCCAGATCTCAGGAAGACTTTGACTAATTTCCAGAATTCGGAAAATATTGATTCCACCATGTTTGCCATTGTTCTTGTTCCTTTTATAAAAGAGGGTATTTGGAGTGCTTCATTCTATCTCACTGATGTCACCCCACAGTTTTATTATCTGATAGATATAAACTACAGAGGAAAGAAATACTAACAATATTCTCTTGTGTCACTTAAATTTTATTAATTAACTGATGGTTACTAGATAATTTTTAATAGACATTTTAGTAATCTGCAGATGATGGACAAACCCTTGTTTGCCAATTCCTCACTCCTCCATGATTCTCACCACACACATGCACGCACACATACACCTCTTATTTCTACCCTTACATAAATGTATTTCAACTTGTAACACATAGTCAAACGTTGTGCTTCCTCTAATTGTGCTTGCTCCATTAGAATGTATGCTATATAGCTTTTTACATATTCTGGTATCTTTAAAATTTGAGCATAGGCTAAATATACACACATGCCTCTCCCTGTGAATAGTCACTTATGAAGTCAGTTAAAACTCAACTTCTATTATAAGCATAATTAGGGCACCTGGGTGGGCCAGTTGGCTAAATGTCTGACTCTTGATTTCGACTCAGATCATGATCCCAGGGTCATGAGATTGAGTTCCATGTCAGGCTCTGCACTGAGTGTGCTCTCTCCTTCTCTCAAAATAAACATTATAAGCATAATGTTTTTCTAAATTACATTTAATTCATAAAAATAGATTATCTCAGATGAAGCATTATTTGGTAATTAAATTTCACATCATTTTAAGGTAAAATTAATTTTAAAGGTAATTTAATCTCACCTCTTTATAGGAATTAAGTATGGATATCTCAACATTTGAGTGACCTAAAACTTTCAAATTTTATTTGAATATTTATTTGAATGTTATTCATTCTATGTAATTTATTTAATATTAAATTAAAGATTAAGTTCCATGATGATCTTAACATTTTACCTATGGTTTTGAAGGAATATATTTACTTTTGCTTTGAGTTAGAAAGTTTAATTTGTCTTTTAACATTAATTTAAAATACTATTTTATATTGATTTTATTTTCCCTTTACAAGTGTCCTAATAAATTATGTGAAATAAAAAAGAGAGAACACTCTTCCAAACTCTATGGAAGAAATGAATGTCTTTCTTAAGCTAGAATTAGCAAAATGAAAAGTAAGTATATGCAGAAAGTAAAGAAATTACAGCATCTACCAATTTGGCTGGGAGAGAATTTCTTAAGGTAGAGTTTATATTTTAGAGCAGTGATCTGCTGATGACAACTTTCCCATCCAATCTTACACAATTATTGCTTGCCCTCAAAGAGAAACTTAGAAACCTGTGAATGTGCCCCAAGTAGCACATCTCCAATCTGAGTCCCAACCTTCAGACTTAGGATGGAGAAAAAAGAAACGGTTTCTTTGTATTCATAAGTCACACTAATTCGGTGAAATGAATGTGACTCTGAATGAACATAGCCTACATCTTGTAAATGGAAAAGTAAACTTTAATTACTGTCTATTGAGTCTAATTTCAGTAAAGGGAATTGGTAGGAATTTTTTTTATATATTTCACACTCATCCACTTCTCCTTTTGAATGCATTTCTAAAGCCTATTCTTCCCACATATTTTATTAAATTTATTTAAAATTTATGCAATATATATAATTTTTCAATTTAATAAGCACCACTCATTCAAAGAAATAGAGTTTCATCATTATTGCCAGAAGTCCCTTCTATACGTAGGAAGGAGCATGGCTTCCTCCTTCCTCAGTTGTAATCCTATCCCAACATTGTGTTTACCATCCCCTTGATTTTATCCCTCATATTACTACTTACATTTATGTCTCTAAAAACATATTATTTAGCTTTGCAAGTTTTTGAAAATTTTAATGTTTACTTATTATTTTAGGGGCAGAGAGACAGAGTGTGAGTACAGGAGGGGCAGAGAGAGAGGGAGTCACAGAATCTGAAGCAGGCTCCAGGCCTCTGAGCTGTCAGCCCAGAGCCCGACGTGGGGCTCGAACTCACAAACCACGAGATCATGACCTGAGCTGAAGTCAGACACTTAACCAACTGAGCCACCCAGGCGCCCCAAGCTTTGGATGTATTTGAAATTAAATCTTATTAAACTCATTCTATATTATGTTATTGAGACCTATTTATACTGTTGAATGCAGTGTTTTTCATTTATTTCCATGGCTTTATCCTTTTTAATTTTATGAATAAAAATAAGATGCATTTATATAATCTTGTATCATTTTCACTCTTTCTTGCGTTTTGTTACTGGGAACATTAGTTATAAAATCATCCTTATACAGGCTTCCTAGTAAACATATGCAAACTTATTTAGGATACACAACAGATCATAAAATTTTGGATATGTACATTTTCAACTTTACTAGGTAGTACCCATTGTTTTTCCATAATTAAAAAAATTATATGTCTTTCTACATGTAAGAAATTAAGCACATCCTCACATCCTTTGTTCTTTCACTGCCACTGACATAGGTTGATATTTATTACAAGTTTTTTTTTTCTGAGTTATTATGTCTTTTTCCTCTCTCAGTTATTTTTAATATAACAGCAAATGTTTAAAAATTTGATCAATTTAGGTGAAACATCTCCTGCAATATCTATTGACTTATTTATTTTCTTATATAAATATTCTATCTAAAATTGTTTTTCTATATCTTTCCACATATGTCAGATATTCTAAAACATATATACCGAGAGTATTTTTAATCAAATCTCATGTTTGTATGACAGTTCTATTAAAATTCTGTCTCCCCTATATTTATAAAATTTCCATTCATTTAGTTAATATTGTCACAGAAAATTCTCATGACATTATGATATTTATTTATTTTAATCAAAATACTCTTTTCTCCTTTGAGCTTTTATAATTTTAGTTTTGTCACTGATATTTTATAATTTTACTATAGGTGTTTAGAATGCTCCTTATCTCCTTTTTTTAACTCTGAAGGCTCACTCATTTATTTTTTATTCCAAGACACTTAATAATATCATCTAATCAGTTTTTAGCCCCAGTTTTTGAAATTTTCTTTCACTCCATAATCCCATAATCCAGATGTTAATACATCTACATTATTTTTTTACTTTTCTTCATTTTTCTTATATAGCATTTATTAACTTATCCTCTCTTAGTACTTCTGGGAGAAATTTTCAACCTGAAAATTTCAATTTTCAAATTTGTTTCCCAAGGGTAAACATTCTCTAATCACCCCCATCTACTGTGTTTTTCCTTTCAGTTCTTTTATTTCCTATATGTATTCTGGATTTTTTTTCTGCTCATATATCAGAGTACTAGTACATATGTCTCTTTTACTATGTCTAATGTATGAAGTTTTATGATGATGACGATGATATCACTGTTCTTCAAAAGTGCCAAAGCATTTGCCTGTTACTGCATCTATTTTTGATCCAGCTTGTTGATTTCTTTGGAAATAAAAGTATTCCCCAGAGAGCTTACTGATTTGTTTGTAAGCTCCGATTTCTTGCAGTAAGAATTAGATAGGGACCAAAGGATACACTGTTGTCTGCATTAACCCTGTGGCCACAGAAAAGAACTAGGTGAAAATAACTCCTGGAATAGAGAGCCCCAGAGATGAAAACACACCCCCCACCCCCACACACAATATTTATCCTTCCTCATCTCACATAATGACTCCTTTGGAGGAGGATTTACTCTCATTCTCCCAGCGGGAAACAACATCAGGAAGAGGTATTTGTTACCAGTGTTTTCAAATCTTCAATGAATATTGGAAATATATAAGGAGGTAGATCATTCAGAGATTCTGATCTGATTGGTCTGGTATGTAGCTCTGTATGGGATTAAAAAAAAATCCAGGTGACTCAGTGTACAATCAACATGTAAGAACCACTGTCCATAGATTCCTCAGCCTGTGTGTAGAGGTTAGAGGTGGAAAATGGACTTTGCAAAGCTAGTCAACCCACAGCGTCGTTTTCCTTTTTTTTTTCAGCCTTTCACTTTAACCAGGCTTCGGAGTTGTTCTTACTTTAACTCTATGTATTCTAAAAACTGAAGGCTAAGATATCACTTAAAAGGACAGGTCCCTGATATCCTAAAACAAGTTAGGAGAGAAACAAGAGCAGAATTAGAAGCTTCTTTACGGTATCATTCCCTCACAGATGTATCTAGTTTGGAGAAACTGCCTCCCAATCACATTTCAAAGAAGCCATTTATCTCAGTCTTTAGTTCAGAGTCTATCCTTATTGCCATGATTTCTGTCTTCGGTTGTGGTAATTCTGACCCAGAAAGTAAGCAGTTTATACTAGTTCAGAATCTTAAGAAAAACCACACACTATTAGACATCTTAAGAAAAAACACACACAATTAAAAATTAGGGATACGGTATATACATTTACTCACAGGGATCAATAAACAAGTATCAGTTGCATAAATAAGTGTACTTTTTTCAACATGAAAGCTAGTGCAACTGAAGACATTAAGAAATTCAGTGTCACATCTATATTATGTAATGTGAGGTATACTAGGAAGGACACCACATTAACCTTTACTAATCAATTAGTATTAGAATAATTAAATTAGTATTTACTATTAGTTAGGGGCACCTGGGTGGTTCAGTCAGTTAAGTGTCCGATTTTAGTCTCAGGTCTTAATCTCACGGTCCATGGGTTCAAGCCCCACGTTGGGCTCTGTGCTGACAGCTCAGAGCCTAGAGTCTGCTTCAGATTCTATCTCCCTCTCTCTCTGCCCCTCCCTTGCTCATGTTGTGTCTCTCTTAAAAAACATTAAAAAGTTTTTTAAAATATTAATTATTAATTACTATACTTAAGATTCATACATTAAGTATATTTCCAAATATATAAATATCTTCTATACTGAGTCTCTCTCCACGTACTCACTACACTCAGAAGCCATATCATAAACCAATAAACACTGCCTAAATTTTTTCTAAAGGGATTAATTTTGTTGGCATAAACATTATGTCCCACCCAATTCCGCTTCTCTTATTAGAATTTATATTTATGCAGGCTCATCATTTATTTTGTGATCTTTGATAAGTCACATCATCATGATGAAACTCATTTTCCTCACTTGAAATCGAAAACTGGACATACTGATCTCTTTGTGACTCAGTTCAAAGTGTACAATTCTTTTTCTTTAATTCCAGTATAGTTAGCATCTAAGTATGCAACTCTTATAGGATTATATTATGTTGAAACAGATGAAGTTGCCAATATTATACTCTCTTTTTGCTTACTAATATGGCAATTAAATGTTTAAAACAATATTTTTGGCCCGATTTTTTACGGATTTTGTTTCAGCCAGAAAATTATAATCGTATCATGTATTTGCAAGATTAGAAGAATTTTTTTAAAAACTGGAATCATTTGGGTACCTGGGGGGCTTAGGCGTTAAAGTGTTTGACTCTTGATTTTGGCTCAGGTTATGATTTCATGGTTCATGGCTTGGAGCCCCGGGTCAGGCTCTGTGCTAACAGTGTGGAGCTTCCTTAGGATTCTCTTCTCTCTCTCTCTTCTCTCTCCTTCTCCCCCGCTAGTGCACTCTTTCACTCCCTTTCAAAATAAATAAAAACTTAAAAAAAATGGAATCACTGAAAGTGGAAGGAGTTGAAGTAAAGAGCATAGAAAAACATGGGAAATATTTCCAATTAAAAAGTTTACCTACGGCTATCTTAGAACACATAGTTACTGATGACCACTAAGATTTATGGAAATAAATCACTTTGTGATATTATCCAGGTCTTCTTCCTGGCCTTAAGGTATCCCACATTCTTGACATAATGAAACTGGACTATTTACATAGTTACTGAAAACAGAATATAACAAGCCTGCTTGTATCCATGGTTTTCAATCTTGTGAACAAAAGATTTTTTTTTCTTTTTGCCAAAATAACCCCTTCATAATGTTATTCAATTCTTATTTTGTACCTTACCACTAACATTAAGAATAGTTGGCTAATTCTTCATCTGTCTCCTAGAAAAAATTCTAACTATGGTGGTATTTGACTAGTTCAACTATTTGATTTAGAGAAAACCTCAAATAGACTTGGTAATTTTATGCTCATGTATATAATTACTCAAATAGTTTCATAATATTTTTAATTTCTTTAATGTTTATATATTTTTTGAGACAGAGAGAAAGGCTGACTGCAAGAGAGGGAGGGGCAGGGAGAGAGGGAGAGACAGAATCAGAAGCAGGCTCCAGGCTCTGAGCTGTAAGCACAGAGCCCGACGCAGGGCTCAAACCCACGAACTGTGAGATCATGACCTGAGCCAAAGTCAGATGCTTAACCGACTGAGCCACCCAGGAGCTGCAACAATATTTTTATACACAGAATTTTAAGAGCTTTTTCAATGGAGGTAATCACATACCCATTATTTACTATCAAGTGTTTGTGTGCTTGAGAGAATTGAGGGTAGTTAATTTTCCTAAAAATGGTATATATGTCCTTGTACTACAGCAAATACATATGTAGGAAATGTGTATTTTAAAGGTAATCTTCAACGTAAGCATTTAAAAAATCGTAATCCAAATTAGTGTACTTCAAATTAGTATATTTAATTATATGGTTGGATAGAACAACTTCCTTATATATAGAGTATAATGGACTCTATACTAGGAGTGATGTGCTATTATACTCAGTGATGCACATGTAAGAGGAGGCAATCTCAGCCTTCAAAAGGTATTTTCCTCTGAAAAAAGAGTTATTGTGTGGAGTCTTGTGAAAATGTTCCTTTAGTTACCCACGCTGATCAGCTGTGCTAGGTAGGTTCCATTTTTACAGCTATTGTTTACATAGATATTAGACATCTCTTTCTTTTTGGTTGGGTAAATGTGATAAGATTTATAAATTTTTAAATACTATATGTAATATTTGTTATTAAAGGCTGCTCCATCTACATGCATATGTAACAAACATGATATATTAAATATACACACAATATATATTATTAGCATTTATATTATAGGATATATACATTTATCTTATGAAAACTTTTTTTTCATTTCTTATTATGTTAGTGAATAATTGATTACCCATAGGGCTTTCTATAGAGGTATATTCCATAAATAGCTACATTTCCCTATGAAATATCCATTAAAAGCCAGATCTTATAAGTTCAACAACACTGAAGTATGATTTATAAAAATTTCATGCTCTTGGGTAGATTCTAGTATTAGATTCAAATAATCACTAAAGGGCTGTGTTACTGCAGATACAATTTTAAACAAAGCAGTATCCCTATGTCTAAAGAATTTCTTTTTTTACCTAGCCACTTTCATGAATCTGCCTCTGGTGCACATAAGATGAATCTCTCTTTGATCATGAGACTGAAATTCAACAGTCTCTGAAAACATGAAGTTTCAAACATCTACTGTTTCTTATCAGATGGATTTATTTCTTTAATCTATTTGCAATTGTTTTTTTGGATCTTACATATAATAAACAACTTTGTGCTACATGAATGTTTTCTTAGGAAAATCTTAATTGTCATAATTTAGTAATAAGGAATGGAATTTTTTAAGTGACTTAAATTATCTGTCCATGAGGAAAATAAGCAAAAATCCACATCAATAGAGTTCATTTAACACCTTCAAGTAAAAATGCATAGCTATATAGGATCGTTTTTTATTTGTGATTTTTTTTGCTACCAAATTAATGTATTTTTCTATTCAAATAATTTATTTGCTAACTGAAGGGGAATTTTTAGAGTTTAGGAAGGAAAGAAAATACATAGCACTAACTCCTTGGGTCAGTATTTTCTGACTTGAAAAACTTCTCTTGAAATTTTGCATGTATTCTGTATGTCCAGATACATAGAACTTACTTTTATGTGTAGCTTATATAAAGGTTTCTTCTAAGAACTAACACATTTAAAAAATAATTTGCATCCTATGTCATTAAGACATGAAATTATATCTCCCCAAATGAAATTCAGTTTCAGCTAGGCTAGGGAAGTATAGGGGAAAGTCTCCCTTTTAACATCCTTTTCCAATTTAGAGTACATAATTTAGACCAGGTCACAACATCTTTTTACTCTTTGGGCTCTTCTAAACCAGGTGTGTCAACACAGAGCCCCAGGAACACAAGGGCATTCATTACAAGTGTAACTACCAAGATTATATTATGACAGACAATTAAACTTGTATATTCCAAATTGGCTCTACTAAGCTATTGCTTGTGTCTTTTCATAATTATTGATTCATGCACTCTGAAATTCAGAGGCAACTTCTCATAGCACATTCAGTTCAAAATAATCTTATAGAAATGGTATACTATCTGGCAACTTCTAGGGGCGCCTGGGTGGCTCAGTCCGTTAAGCGTCTGACTTCTGCTCAGATCATGATCTCACGGTTTGTGGTTCGAGCCCCGCATCGGGCTCTGTGCTGACAGCTCAGAGCCTGGAGCCTGCTTCAGATTCTGTGTCTCCCTCTCTCTCTGACCCTCCCCAGCTCACACTCTGTCTCTCTGTGTCGCTCTCTCAAAAGTAAATAAAAAAAGACATTTAAAATTTTTCAAAAATAAACATTTAAAAAAAATCCTTCTAGGACGCGTGGGTGGCGCAGTCGGTTGGGCGTCTGACTCGGCTCAGGTCATGATCTCACAGTTCGTAGGTTCGAGCCCCATGTCGGGCTCTGTGCTGGCAGCTCAGAGCCTGGAGCCTGCTTCCGATTCTGTGTGTCCCTCTGTCTCTCAAAAATAAAGAAATGTTACAAAACATTTTTAAAAATCCTTCTAGGTACTAAAAGAATTATATTAGTCTCAGATAAAACTGCCATAGGAAACACAAGCTTTCTGGAAATTACAAGAACTTATAATACAGAATCTCCGTGGAGACTGCAAAAATCTTTTTAGATTTATTCGTCAGCTGCCTCTCTTATATCTATCAATAATAGTTTTATCCCGAAGTTCACCTCTTGAACTTCACTCATCTCTCTCTTCTAAATTTTTTTTTCCTAATTTGTTCAGGCTTAACTGCTTCAAATCCCTGCCCTTCACCCTCCCATGTACACCACATAGATCTCTCTACAACCTCCGTTCTGTCATCTAGTTAAACCCAATATGTTCCACCTCTTCTTACGGAAACCTCACTTCTCTGCCTCTGTGATTGATGCTGCCCTTGCTTGGTTCATTTCCTCACGACCCTATGTTATGAACATTATACAAAATTAGCAGCTTTTGCGGCCCTTAGTGAAAGGCCTGGAATAGTAAACCCAAAGGAGAATATGTTGCCTACAAAAATCCCAGAGGCCCACTAGGTAGTGTGCGTCTTTACTGGATGTATTAGAAAACAAATGTCACAGCTTACTTTTTACCTTAGAAGTGGCACCACTGGTCTTACAGAAATTTCACTGAAGCTGAGAGTCCCTAGGACACTTGTCAGATTTATTTCCTACCCTCTGACATATACATATTTACCAATATGCTAGAACAGTGACTACCATGTGTGCATTTTGTTTCTTTGGAGAATCCTGACATAGATTTTGGTAGCAGAAGAGGCTCTAAAGGAAGATAATCTTAAGGATGAGCTTTCTGAATTGTTTCAGGGTTTTCCATAATTCTGGAATTGTTACTCTAATCTAATTAGTTTTAAAGGCACTAATAACACTCTTTCCAGTGGTAAAGGGGTCACTGACTGTCAATATCATGATGCAGCAAGAGATATGCAAACTATCACTATTGGATATTTCTAATCATATACTTACATAAAGCAACGTTCTCGGCCACTTTATATTTGATAACAATATTTTAGCTAAACTAATGAGTGTTGAGAAATTGGTGGTTACTGCTAACTTTTTGAATTCTCTCACTTGATTGCATTCACATCACTCATAATAGAATCATTAGCTACCTTAATGAAAGCTATAAATGTTGCCAGTTATACTCTGAAATTTAACTACTGTGTCTCCTAAATACTGTCTGGCACCTTCCATTTCTGTCACAACTGCTTTCTCTTAACCCATAAACAAAATTCTACTTCCTTACCTATGAAAATTGTTGTCTCTTTGGCACAAAGTGAGAGATAGATACCCACTTATCTGCATCTATATATTATATACATACATATTATACATTATATTATATAGATATGTATCATATATTATCTATATATCTATGTATCTTGTTAGTTAGCAGTCAATAGTTGTTATAGGAAAAATGTCTCCATTATTTCTCTTGTGTTTCCTTTCTAAGAACACAAAATATCCATTTACAAGTGCTCTCCTACGCTTTGACTTGTCTCATTTTCAACATGCTCATAAATATTATGTTTGGAGGAATTTTTTATTTTTTTAAAACTTTTTTTATTTCTCTGGCTCTACACATGCATCACTTACCAAAATGGTATGTTCTGAGGATCTAGTGTATAACACAGTGACCACAGTTGATAATAGTGTATTGTATAATTGAAATTTGCTAAGAGATTGGAACTTAAGTTCTCACCAAATAAATAAGTCATGAAATTATTAACTCATTGTTGAAAATCCCTTCACAGTTTACATGTATATCAAATCATCACACTAAGCACTTTAAATATATTACAATTTTATTTTTTAATTATACCTTGATGAACAAAACAAAACAAAACAACAACAACAACAAAAAAAACAAAACAAGGCATTGTTTCTCTCACTTCTACTCTAAGGATGGCCTCAGTGGCAATTTTGATTAGAGTTTTTCTAACCAGGGCAGGGATCTCTAGTACTAAAATCCTTTTCCAAATTTGTGAAGAAATAGTAGACATAGCTCTTTGGGCTTTTTTAAAAAAATTCTTTAGTGTTTATTTATTTTTGAGAGAGAGAGATACAGAACACAAGCAGGGGAGGGCAGAGAGAGAGGGAGACCCAGAATCCAAAGCAGGCTCCAGACTCTGAGCTGTCAGCACACAGCCCGATGCAGGGCTCAAACCCATGAACTGTGAGATCATGACCTGAGTCAAAGTCGGCACTCAACCAACTGAGCCACCCAGATGCCCCTGGACCTTTTTAACTCTGAAACTTATTTTCCATTTTTCTAATATGCTTGGAGATCTTCACAAAAAAAAAAATCATAGCCATTTCAAAAATTCTCTGCTCATTATGGTCCAATGAAAGTACCAAATCAACATGTCCTATTGGGCAAAGGCACTTTGATGTCCCCCCCATGTATATATACTCTTATATACTATATACTATAGACATATATAATATATGATATATATATTATATGATGTATATAGTTATAATAGATATAATTTATATATATACTATAATATATACCATCTCCTTTGAAATAGTTTATAGGTACATGTGGCATCAAATAACAACTGTCTTAAATTCAGAATCACTCAGACTGGCCGATTTTAGGTGAAGGCCCACTTTGGTGAAGAAGCCAGACATAACTGACAGCAGTTCACAATTCTTTGGCTTGATCTTTGGTTACCTTTTTTAACTTAAAATGATTGAGTCAACAGCCCTTACTTGTCACAAGAAATAAACTTTATACCCATTGTCCTATCTTCACACACTTTATTTAACCCAATGTCCTCTTAAGGACTGCCATATAGCAGCCTGGGACTGATACCAAGTGTCTTGGTAAAATGAGGGCCTATTTACTCCTCCAAACTTTCGTGTCTCCTTCTCTTCTGATACGAATCCTTTCTCCACTTGAAAATATTGTCTTAGCTTCTCTTTCTGGCATGAAAACTCACATGTTCTAATTCTAAACGAGATCTTAAAGAAAGATCAATAGGTACTAAGTTGGTCATTGACTTCTATAAACTCCATAAGAGGTGATTAATTTTCTCTGAAAGTAATACATCAGAGAATGATTTAAGTCAGGGAATTAGCCTTGATATAGCTCTAATATTTCTTTTATTTCTAATGGAGCTACAGTAAGATTCTGTTCATATACGACAAAATGTCAGAAGACGCTCCGTAAATTATATGGCTGGTGGACTACTGCCACTGCCGAAGACTCAGACTTTTACAGAAAACTTGTGATTTCTCCAAACTCCGTGAAAGAATCAACCTTCAACTTTTCAGGATTTTAATGGTCCCATTCTAATACCGTCATAGAAGCCAAATGGACTGGAGACCAAGAGAGGAATATTTAGCTATAAAGCTCTTGGACTTCAAATCCTATCATGCATATATTTTCTGCCCCAGCTCTCAAACCATGTGACTCTAAGTTGGCTATCTCCACAGTTCAGAACATCACTAGAAGCTATGCTGGCTAAGCCACTGGAGTGCCGTAAAAAATGAAACAGATAATTACATCATAATTTTGATCTTTGATATATATTTATATTTATTTATTTTTAAAAATGTATGTTTTCTAAATATTTTAATGTACTTTTTATATTAGTAAAATATTAGTATATTATATGTACATATGTGTGTATTAAAGTACACTCAAAAACTTTACTGGTGGGGCCAAATAATAAGGAAATTATATAAATGACTAGTCTAAATGACTGCTTTAACTTCACAATTCCAGAAACCTGGGAGCCTGTCTTAAGTCCCCAAAAGGGTATTTAAAGTTGATTTGAGGTTTGGGAGGTACTGAAGGAATCATCAAACTGTTTTCCAGGGTGATTATGTGAGTTTACTGATCTCACCAGCAATCTATGAGTGATCTAGTTTCTTCGCATCCTTATCAGCATTTGTTGTTATCACTATTTTTTGTTTTTTAATTTTACCTATTCTGGAAGGTAAGTAGTGTCATGTAAACAAGCAACTACCATACAACACAGCAATTATCTTCCTGGAAATTAATTCCAGAAAAATGAAAACTTACATTTATATAAAACTCTGTATAGGAATGCTTATAGAAACTTTATTCCTAATTGCAAAACCTGAACACAACCCAGATATTCTTAAACATCTGTATAAACAACTCTGGTACATGTAAAAGTCATGGAATATGATTCAGCAATAAATACAAAGTGGTTTTAAGATACTCAAAAACCTGTATGAATCTCTGGAGAATTAGGCTGAGTAAAAAATAAACTCTGTTACATACAGTATGGTTCCATTTATATAAATTTCTTGAAATGACAATGTTACAGAAATGCATAACAGGTTACTGGTTGCTAGAAGTTATGAAGGTAGGTAAGAAGTAAAAAGTATGGCTATATAAATGGACAACATAGGGACCTACGTGCTTGTAGAAATATTCTATAACTTGACTATATCAATATCAATATTCTACTTGTGATATTATCCTACAGTTTTGAAAAATGTTACCCTCAGGGGAAACTGAGTAATGAGTACATGGGATTTTTCTGTATGATCTTTTACAAGTGCATATGAATCTATAATTATCTCAAAGTAAAAAGTATGATTTAGAAAGCAATCTGAATCTTCTCTTCCTACTTTGGGTGATCCTACAAAAATGGAAGTTAGTTTTTTTTTTATTCTCTTGTATATCTTTCCATAAAAAAATGGTGCAAGAGGACAAAAGAAAGGGATATGTAGCCAAATGAAGATCTTTGTAAAGTTGAAAACTCCTGAAGATATTTTCCATTCCGTATCATCTTTACAGCTAATAAAATATTTTCCATATTTTGTAATTAACATATTCCAATTGTATTTTTCACATATTTGAGCAAATATTTAGATGTCAAGTGATTTTGTTCACATGTCTGAATGAATTTTAGATGACATTAAAAATAGTAATCAACTCTCCAGATTGACCTCTTTTCTATAATATTTCACCTTCAAGGATTTAAATTTTTTCAATGCTTACTGAGTTGCTCTTTTAATAGTTTGTCTAAATGAATTGACTTTTCAAATAATACACCCTAAGGCATGGTCTTACTCTTAATTCTCTATTTCTAAATCTCTATTCTTATTTCAAGGCAAACACCCTAAAACAATATATCTTGATTGTATCATGTCAAATGTCAAATCATGCACATTCCATTCATTTTTATTTAGGCTCAGATTTATATAAAATTACATAGAAAAACTATAAAAATGCTTTCTTTTAGTTGAAACTGCTAAAAATATTCATACAAATATGATATGGAAAATAATAATATGTCTTTCAAAAAGTATCTTAAAACATGAATTTAAATTCCACTCTGGAAGGATGAAGTACACCTAATTTGCTCTTATAACTGCTGCTAAGTACAACTAAAAATGCTGAGCATTTTATATAAAATAATTTAAGAAGATTCTTAAAATAAGACAAGAGAATTGAGGAAACTTGGGAATAGTCCAAACAAAGCCTACCCTCTCTAAGAAAAAGAGCAACAAAAGAAGCAACTTAGTAAGAAAGTAATATTCTTAGATATAACAACGGGAAGAAACGATGTCCAGGGATTTAGTCAATGCAGATAAAAGTAAGATATATGAACTAGAATTTAAAACAATGATTATTAGGATACTAGCTGGGCTTGAGAAAAGCATAGAAGACACCAGAGAATCCCTTCCTGCAGAAAAAAAAAATAACTAAAATCTAGTCAGGCAAAAATTAAAAATACTATAAACAAGATACAAACCCAAATGGAGGCCATAAATGCAAGGATGGACGAGGCAGAGGAGTGAATTAGTGAAATGGAAGACAAAATTATGGAACGTGATGAAGCTGAAAAGAGGGAAACAAAGGAAGAGATTACAAAGGTACACTTGTAGAACTCAGCAATTTATTAAAACATAATAGCATTTTTATCATAGGAGTCCCAGAATATGAAGAGAGAGGAAAAGCAGCAGAAGTCTGTGTGAGCAAATTGTAGCTAAAACTTCCCTACTCTAGGGAAGAACATGGACATGAAAATCCAAGAAGGAAGAGAATCCCCAGTAAATTCAACAAAAGCTGGCCATCACCAAGGTATATTACAGTCAAATTCACAAAATACACAGACAAGGAAAGAATCGTGAAAGCAGAAAAAAAATCCTCAACCTACAAGGGAAGAAAAGCCAGTTTCACATCAGGTCTGTCCACAGAAACTTGGCAGGCCGGAAATGAGTGGCAAGATATATTCAACATGCTGAATGGAAAAAAAAATGCAGTCAAGAATACTCTATCCAGCAAGGCTGTCATCTACTGTTTGAGTAGATTAAAAAAAAAAGAAGAAGAAGACCGAAAGCAATGAAGACTATAACAAAGGACCAAAAAGCATCACCAGAAACACCAATCTTTAGGTAACACAATGACACTTTCAATAATCACTCTGAATGTAAATGGACTAAATGCTCCAATCAAAAGACATTGGGTATCAGAATAAATTTAAAAAAAAAATAAGATCCATTTATATGCTGCCTACAAGAAACTCATTTTAGACCTAAGATACCTGCAGATTGAAAGTGAGAGGATGGAGAACCATCTATCATGTTATTGGATGTCAAAAGAAAGCCAGAGTAGCCATACTTCTATCAAACTAGATTTAAAAAATAAAGACTATAACAAGAGATGAAGAAGAGCATTATATCATAGTTAAGGAGTCTATCCATCAAGAAGATCTAACAACTGTGAATATTTATGCCTCCAACTTGAAACACCAAAATATATAAATTAGTCACAGATATAAAGAAACATTTATAATAATATAGCAATAGTAGGGGACTTTAACACCCCACTTACAGAAATAGACAGATCACCTAAGTAGAAAATCCACAAGGAAATAATGGCTTTGAATGACACACTGGACCAGATGGACTTAACATACATTCAGAACATTTCATCCTAAAGCAAGAGGATACACATTCTTTTAGAGAGCACATGGAACATTGTCCAGGATAGGTCACATAATGGGTCACAAATTAGCTCTCAGAAGTACAATTGAGATCATACCACATATATTTTCATATCACAATGCTATGAAACTTGAAGTTGACCACACACACACACACACACACACACACACACACACAAACTTGGAAAGCACTCAAATACATGGAGGTTAAAGAACACCCTACTAAAACATGAATGGGTTAACCAGGACATTAAAGAAGAAATATACAAGTATATGGAAGCAAATGAAAATGAAAACACAACAGTCTAAAACCTTTGGGGTGCAGCAAAGGGAGTCCTAAGAGGGAAATATATATCAATTCAGGCCTATCTCAGGAAGCAAAAAAAGTTCCAGATACACAACCTAGTCTTATACGTTAAAGAGCTAAAAAAGGAACAGCAAATAAAGCCTAAAGCCAGCAGAAGGGAAATAATAAAGATTAGAGCAGAAATAAATGATAAAGAAATAAGAACAACAACAACAGAACAGATCAACAAAGCTAAGAGCTGGTTCTTTGAAAGAATAAACAAAATTGATAAACCCCTAGCCAGACTTATCAAAAAGGAAAGAGTAAGGACCCAACTAGATAAAGTCATGAATGAAAGAGGAAAGATCACAATCGACCTCACAGAAATACACACAATTATAAGAGAATATTATGAAAAAGTATATGCCAACAAATTGGGCAATCTGGAAGAAATGGACAAATTCCTATTAACTTCCAAACTACCAAAACCGAAACAGGAAAAAAATAGAAATTTTGAACAGGCCCATAACCATCTAGGAAATGGAATCAGAAATCAAAAATCTCCCACAAACAAGAGTCCTCAGCCAGATGGCTTCTCAGGGAAATTTTACCAGACATTTAAAGAAGAGTTAATAACTATTCTTCTCAAACCGTTCCAAAAAATAGAAATAGAAGGGAAACTTCTTAACTCAATCTACAAAGCCAGCATTACCTTCATTCCAAACCCAGATAAAGACCCCACTAAAAAGAAGAATTGTAGGCCAATATTCCTGATTAACATGGATGCAAAAATTCTCAACAAGACACTACAAATCAAGCTCCACAGTACATTAAGAGACTTATTCCTCATGATCAAGTGGGATTTATTCCTGGGCTGCAGGGCTGTTCAATATTCACAAATCAATCAATGTGATACGCTACGGTAATAAAAGAAAGAATAGGAACCATTATTATCTTGTCAAAAGATGCAGAAAAAGCATTTAAAAAAATACAGCATCAATTCTTGATAAAAACTCTCAACAAAGTAAGGATAGGTGGAACATACCTCAACGTCATAGAGGTTATATATGAAAGATCCACAGGTAATATCTTCCTCAATGGGGAAAAACTGAGAGCCTTTCCTATACAGTCAGGAACAAGACAAGGATGTCCACTCTCACCATTGCTATTTAACATAGTACTGGAAGTCTTAGCCTCAGCAATCAGACAACAACAAGAAATAAAGGGCATCCCAATCAGCAAAGAAGAAGTCCAAATTTCACTATTTGCAGACAACATGATACTCTATGTAGAAAACCAAAAGACTCCACCAAAAAATTTGCCAGAACTAGTACATGAATTCAGCAAAATCACAAGATATAAAATCAATGTGCAGAAATATATTGCATTTCTATACACCAATAACCAAGCAGTAGAAAAAGAAATCAAGGATAGATCACACTTGCAATTGCACCAAAAACAATAAGATACCTAGGAATAAACCTAACCAAAGAGGTAAGAGAGCTATACTCTGAAAACTATTGCTCAGTTATGAAACAAATTGAAAAGGAATCAAAGAAATGGAAAAACATTTCATGCTCATGGATTGGAAGAGCAAACATTGTGAAATGTCCATACTATCCAAGCAATCTACACATTTAATCCAATCCCTATCAAGATATTAGAAAAAAAATAACATGTCCCTGTACCGTGCCCTCCCCCCCAAAAAAGAATAGGAAAATAAAAAAAATAGTTATGGTATATGCTGACAATGATGTAAAAAGACTGAATCATTCATATATTGCTGATGGAAATGTGAAAAACTAAAGCCATTCTGGAAAAGTGTGACATGCAATGCCACATGACCCAGCAATTGCACTCCTGGAAATTTATCCTAAGATAGTGAAGACTTAGGTTCATCCAAAAACCTCTACATGACTTTTTTTTAATGATATTATTTTGTTTTAAATGTTTATTTATTTTGAGAAAAAGAGAGAGCAGAGGAGGGACAGAGAAAGAGGGAGAGACAAATCCAAACAGGCTCTGTACTGTCTGCACAGAGCCCAACACAAGGCTGGATCTCACAGAGTGAGATCGTGACCTGAGCCAAAATCAGGAGTGGGAGGCTTAATCAACTGAGCTACCCAGGCACCCCTATATACAACATTTTATAGCAACTTTATTTTCAGTAGCCAAAACGTAAAGACAATCTATGTGTCTTTTAGTAGGCAAATAGTTAAAACAAACTGTGATATGTACACACCTTGAAATTCTACTCAGCAATAAAAAGGAAACTATTGAAGCTTGCAACAACCTACCTGAAGAACCTCTAGAGAATTATGCTGAGTAAAACAAAAATCCCCCAAAGGGCACATAGTGTATGATTCCATTCGTATAATACCCTTTTTATTCTTATTTTTGAAAGAGAAAGTACAAGTGTGTGTGTGTGTGTGTGTGCACGTGCATGTGTGAGAGAGAGGGAGGGGCAGAGGGAGGAGAGAGACAATCTCAAGCAGACTCCAGGCCCAGCATGGAGGCCAACACAGGGTTGGATCGCAACACCCTGTAATCGTGACCTGAGCTGAAATCAGAAGTCAGACATTCAACCGAGTCACCGAGGCATCCCCCGTTTGTACAATATTCTTAAAATGACAAAATGATAGAAAACTGATGAATGTTCTACAGAGTTAAGTCTATTCTTCAGAAAAAATATTAGTGACTCTGAGAGGTTAAGGGGAAAGGAGAGGAATGGGATGGAAGAGGGTGTGACTATGAAAGGACATAAGGAATCCTTGTGCTGATAGAAATGTTCTTTACCTTGACTGTATCAAAGATAGCATTCTGCCTGTGGTATTGCACCACAGTTTGGCAAGATGTGAGCATTGTGGGAAAGTATGTCATGGTAATTATGCATCTCTGTTTTATTGCTTGAAACTACATGTGAATCTATAATAATCCCAAAATGAAAAGTCAAAAACAAATTACTCTAGTTTAAGCATATAAAATCATGTATTAAAGATGAAGATATGTAATTGCAAACATCCTTCTATTTCATTTATATAAATGAAAGAAATTACATAGTCACTTATATAAGGATATTTAAGAAAGTAATTGCTAACAAATATATTGAAATAAAATAATAATGGGGAAATTATGGTCAAAGTTAAAATAATTGTTATGCATTATTCTTTAAATGTATGCATTCAACAATACTAGTTAAGAGAAAATAATATTTATAGTAAAATAAGAAATATCTATTAATTAATGTTATACCAAGATAATTTAAATATAATATTTCTATCAATAATCTCCTTTGAAAAAAGAAAAATAATGAATTTTCTTGGATTAATATCACATAATTAGAACACTAAGTAATTTTAAAAAATAATTCATATTTAAATAAATACAAGAACCGAGAAACTAAAATAAAGGCAAATGTTGATAATTCTAAGCACATGGCTGCCTGTCTTGATGAAACTGAAAATTTATGATATTGTTCAATTTAGCATCAGCATTAAAAAATACATGCAATATCACCAGGACCTTCCTATTCTAATAATAGATTATTGCAATGTGTAGGCCACTGAGGAACATACTATTATAATGAGTTCAAACCAGATTCATCTGAGTCATAAAAATATAATGATAATAATATAATGGTAATGATGATAAAATGACTTGTACTAGGTCACTATAGTGAGTCAGGAGTAAATGTAGTTAGAAAACTTAGGTGATCAGCCTATCCACTAAATCATGCTGCCTTTCTAATTTTAAGCACTCAATAATAATGAATATTCATTAAACATGTAACAGCAAAAATTAAAAAGCAATACATCCTGGCTGCCTAAAGGGGAATAAATGGTTTCCACTTCTGGTCATTTTCCTTCTGCACCTATGGCATTACCCAAGATATTAATCTCCTTTATTATTTCTGGAAATTGTTGGCTTTAACTGACTGCCTATTGTAGCTATATCTTTTGCTATGCTTAGAGGAATAGAGAAATTCAATTCAATAGTCATATCAAATGAAAAGGCCATTGTTTTCTAGGGCTGCCATAACAAAGTACAACAGACTGGGTAGCTTAAACAACAGAAATACATTTCTTCACAGTTCTGGAGGCTAAGAAGTCCAAGATCAATGTGTCCACAGGGATGGTTCCTTGTGATGGTCATAAGGGAAAGATCTGTGTCAGGCCTCGCTCTTTGGCTTATAGATGGTCATCGTCTCCCCATTTCTTTACATCATCCTCCCTCCATCAGTAGGTCTGTGTTTAAAGTTCCTCTCCTTATAACACCACCAAACATATTGGATTAGGTATCATCCTAATGTTCTCATTTTAACTTCATTACCCATGTAAGGATCTGGTCTTCAAAAATGTCACATTCTGAGGTACTAGGAATGGAGGACTTCAACATAAAAATTTTGGAAGATCCATAATTCAGCCCATAGTGGACATAATGCCTTAAATTTTCAGCAAAGGCATGAGAGTGGCAAGAAGAAACTGAATGCAGGGATTTATAACTCTCCTTTAAAAATGCTATCAAATAATATATGTAAATGACTACCTTTGTAAAGACAAGAAGTTAGGGTTGTATTTACCTTTGGTTCTCAGTGACACATCTTGTAGAACTTCAAAGAAACATCAGCAAGATATTAGAAGGATTATTCTATGTATAATAAAAACCACTAATTGAATTATATCATTATATTAAGACTGACTAGGTAAACATTAACAACATTTTGGGCAATTCATTCTTGCCTCTAAAATATAACTGAGTTGTAGTTATCACTAGTCACAAAATTACAAAAGAAAATATATATCCATAAATGTTTTCTGATGTATCACAGCTTAGAAGATGAAAGAGTCATGCAAGCAGTTGACTCATATGTTCTGTTATCGTGATATTCATCAATAGGGCATCAATGCTGCTCTATGTCAATTATTAATAACTCCAAATATTATTATTTTTGAAATAAAATGTATTGGCTCTCATCATCATCATCTACTATTTTATGAGAAATACATGACACTCCTCTATATAGTAGGATCATTCAGTTTTGTGAATGAGTCCATAAATTAAAATAGTTATTATTGATTAATTTGATAGATATTAAGACTGAGGGATTAGAGGTGAAGGAAGTGCAGCAAAGGTATCAGATTGACTTTGCTGATCTTGCCAGTAAGGTAGATGCCCCATTTGGCTTTACCAGAGAAACTTGTCTTGGGGTTTATTAGTTAGAAGAGTAAAAGAACTCAAAAGGAGGGAAAAAAAAGAAATCAGTTCGTATTTATTTGTTTATTTTAGATAAACAGAGAGAGAACAAAAGTAGGGGGCAGGGAAGGAGAGGAAGGGGGGAGGGAAAGAGAGAGAGGGGAAGAGAGAAAGAGAGAGAGAGAGAGAATATGAATGAATGAATCTTAAGCTGGCTCCACCCTCAGCATGGAGCCCACCCTGGGCTCTGCTCGATCCCATGACCCTGGGATCATGACCTGAGCCAAAATCAGGAGTTGAATGTTCAACCAACTGAGTCACCCAGGCATTCCAGTTCTTCTTTACCTAAAACATACACTTGTATGTTGGTACACACACAGGAGAAATCGAGTGAAAGAAAAGAAAAGAAACTTAACAAAAAGCAAAAATAGCAGTCTATGCTAAGTATCATTAAGCTTTGAATTCAGTTTTAGTGTTAAACACATGGTATTACAGAATGTGCGTATTTTACATACAAAATATTTTAAAGGTCAGAATCAGTCAGCTGTATTTTACTTGTTATGCCTTCAGGGCTTAACCAATATAATAAATGAATACTCTTCTGTATTTTAGTTTTGTTCCAGCCTGATTGATTAGCTCCGAAGCCATCATGAAAGTCAGTATATTATAGGTCAAAGGCTGTTGTGAAATGGGAAAAAAAAAAAAGAAGAAAAGTGAGAATAAGCACATACAACCTGTAGAGATAAAGATTTAATCAACCCTACAGGTAACAAGTATGGTAGCCATACAGTAGTTCCTAAGAGCCTTGTAAAATGTTTATGTGGCACAGAATTTCATAATAGGAAGAAAACTTTCCTCTATCAATTTTTTTGTAGCCTAAGGACTAAAATAGTGATTTACAGTTTCAGTATTTGGGATATAAAAATACACTAAACTGAAAGAGTCAAAAGAAGAAGTTCTTATATAATGTGCCAATCATGACCATTTTCTAGTATCATAATACCTTATTTAAAAATCTGAAGATGCAAAATAGCACTTGTTATATATAATATAAAAGAACAAAACTAGTCACTACTTATTGTCAATGTTTATGAAGAGATAAAATACGGACTAAATGCATCATGATATATTTTTTTCTAGAATGTGGAAGAATTGCATGAATACAATGTATACGGACTAATCAATAGAATCATATTAAAATGTACTATGGTATCTGGTCCTCTTTTTGGGGTGTATGTCCTAAAGGAAAAATATTTTATTCAGCACTAGCTTCCATCTATGAATAAGGACAATTATTTTTGGGGAATGATTAAAATCACTTTATGATGATTTTAGGGTAGCCTCATGGCAACAATGCTTTAATTAAAAGCTGAACCATTAATCCAGATTTGCTGGGCGTTTAAAATTTTGAATGTACTTACATATACATTATTCTAGTTGACTGCTATTTCCTAGAGAGAAAGGCTGTGAGTCTTACTACAGGTCTATAACTTCTTAAACACAATACTGAAATGCAAAAATCTCCTAAAATTTAAATTTTTCCCACCACAGTCTAAGCAGCAAAACTGACCTGAATTGATGTGGGAAAGCTGACAGACCAGTTTCAAAATTCATTTCATTACAAGGTAGGGATATGTTTGCTGCTACAGATCATGCTGGGGCCATTTTATATATCTAACATCGGGAACAAGGAAAATAAAATTGAATTCTGAAATATATGTAGCGCCAAGGGTTTGGGATACAAGATTATCTACCTGTTTTCCATGGAAATGAGGACAGCAAGACTGGTAAAGTTTGAGTTGCTCAAGATTATGTAATTATGGAATCTATCTCCACTATATAAAGTAGTTACTACTATTCCCATTGATCCATTGTGAAAAATTAAGACGAAGAGTTTTAAATAATTTGCCATATGAACCACAACTAAAAATTGACTGTACTGACAGTAAATTTCTCTGTTGCCACCAATTCACATTCTTAACAGTATACTATCCTGCTTCCTAACACTTCTGTTTTTTATTGTTTTCTTGCTTATTTTTGGTTATTTCTGTAGATCATGTTGTGGCTCCATTGCAACTGCTATATAAATGTCAACTCTGATGTGGTTAAAATATATTTTACCAATTAGCTAACACTAAAATAAATTTACTAATCAACTGAAAGAACATTGGTTTCTATAAATCAAATATACATCTTTTAAAATGTCTTTATGTTCCTTACTGTGGTCTATATCATACTTTTCTACTACGACCTCATATATCCTCAGATACTCTCTTTTAAACTATTTCCCCTTCTTGATTTCTCTGGAGCCTTTTTCCCTGATGTGGTGCATGGCACACTCTCAGTTTTTATATCATTATGCTCTAGTGTTTTCTCATCTGAAAGGGCATTCCAGAACATTCTACCTAAAATAGCCTCCCCTCCATCATCACTCTCCCTCCTTTCCCTTTATTCTTCTCCATAATAGTAATTTCCCTAATATACACTGTAATTTTACTTTTTAAATTATTAGTTCATTATCAGTTTTCTCCTATTAGAATGCAAATCCTATGAAAGACTTACTTCCATGTATGTCCTAACATCCGAGTATCATATACCAAAAAGACAGCATGGCTGACATAAGCATTTAGTGAATAAATAATCCATTCCATCACTAAGATCATTAATTTTTTATCAACAATTTTTCTACTGCAATTAACTTGATAACCCATGTCTTTGGATCTCTTAGTGTCTCCCTTACTGCAGCCTGTTTTCCATTCTGCATCTAGCTTAATTATCTAAAAAAATAGCCTTATTTAAATATGTATATGTTTCTTCCCAGTGCTCCATCCACAACAGTTTACAGCACTTGAGTAGCTTCTTGTTGCTCTGAAGCCATAAGATGTTCCAGAATATTCTTCACAGACAGATCCCTGCCTACTTCTTCAGCAAATTCGTTCTCATTTTCTTTCACTCTTTATTTGCTTTTTCTGCAACCTCAGTAATCACCCTTCAGCTCCTATAATAACCCTTCCCAGGCTTTCTCCACATAGGCCTTCTGTCAAAGTGGATTCTCTGCTCAGAAAGGACCCTTTCCTTTCTACTACATAAACCTTTCTCTTAGATACCTCTCTTTTACCTCAGATCTAAATTTTCAGATCAATTTCTTTAACACATCTTTCTGTGAGCCCCTGACAATGTCAAATATTTCTAAATATGTTTTGTAAACATCAAAAATTCTTCTCCTTTGTGTATTTACCACAGTTACAGTTTCATATGTATGTGTATGTACATACATGTGTAGATATTTGTCAAATGGCCTGTCTCATGCATTAATATGCAAATCTCAGAAGGGTGGGTTCTTGGTTTTTCCTTAGCCCTTGTTATGGACTGAAAGTTTGTGTCCCTATACCCACTGATATGTTAAACACTAATTCCCAATGTGATGGTATTTGGAGGTTAGGCCTTTGGAGGTAATTGGATTTAGATGAGTTCATGAGGGGTGAAACCCCCATGATGGAATTAGTGGCCTTATAAGTACCTTATAAGAGACATGAGATCTCTGTGCCATTGAGGATACCACAAGAAGGTGTCCATCTGTAAACCAGAAAGAGGGCCTTCACAAAGAACCCAACGAAGGTTGTATCCAGCTTCTACAAATGTGAGAAACAAATGTTTGCTGTTTAAACCACCTAATCTAAAATATTTTTGTTATGGTAACCTGAACTAAGAGACCTATGTATCACCAGTTTTTCACATAATGCCTAACATAGCAGGGACTCCAATACTATTTATAGAGTAAAGAAATGTCTGGTTGAATAAATGAATGATATACTGGACCTTAAGACATCCACTCTACCACAAAGGAAGAAGCTGCCATGACAATATATGGCTCTCACTTCTCTTTTATGTGAAAAAAACAAAGGAGTGTAAATAGGAAGATAAACTTTACATCATGATTTAACTTTCCTTCCACATAATATTGTTTCTTTTGTCAACTATATGTTCTTCAATCCATTCCATCCTTTCACTAAGGTTAAAGAAAATATTTCCCTGATGGTTGGAGGCATTTTTTGAATCTATGGTGGGGGTGGGGGAGTTTTGCTACTAATGATGAGCATCTAAGGAAACAACATTATGATAAATCATAAACAAATGCAGATAAGTATCTTGGAGGGGGCAGAAAAGCATAATCAGTAAGAAGTCTAGCTAATATAATTAGCATCTCAGCATATACAATTATAGGATGATGTGTTCCAATATAAATGCAAAGGGAGAAGACTAATTAGCTTATCTCTTCAATGGACATAGCAGAAACATAACTTGCAAAGGAAAAGAAAAAAGAGCAGTTTGAAACTAATAGTATCTAAGAAGGTAGAACACATTTATGATTCTACTCTTTCATACATACCCATGATACATACATTAGTGTATTTGTATGTATAAAATAAAACTCTTTAAGTAATTTTTACAAACTAAGATCACCAAAATTACTTGCCAATCACTCTCATAAATTTGGTGTTTTTTTTTTTTTACAGATAGAATATTGAATGATTTAGTTTTCCTGTGCCAGTAGTAATCAAATAATTTTGTTATACAGGGTTGTCTGCTTTTTAATCAATAATTTTGACTCAGGAGAATATAAAATATGGCAATATGAATCAAGTTATATCTATGTTTCCTCAATCAACTGATTCTTAATATGATATATAAGTGAGAGAAAAATATAATAGAATCAACCAAATTTTCTAATTACTTTAAAACATAAATATGAGGTTTTGGGTTTTTTTTTTCAATTTTTATAATGAAGTTTCAAGGTATTTACTTTAACACACTCAAGTTAGCATTATATGGAATGAATTATAGACTTGGATATGCCAACATATATTTGTGGGCATTTAATGATTTGAGTTTCAAAATAATCACTGTCTTACTTTCTGTGAAGCCGTGCTCTAAGAATAGAGAATCTAAACATACATTTGCTAATAATGTCATTTAAAGTATTTTATCAAAATAATTTACTTAAACTCCACAATATTTGTTTTGGAAAGACAGGACAGATTCAAAGTGAATGAATCAGACAAAATAAATGCACAATTTTTAGTATTCACAGGCTTCCATCAATGCTAACCAAGATTCCAGATTGGTAAATGTCTACATCACTTTCTATTTTATATGCTCTCATGGGTAGCACATCTATAGAAGGTGACAAATATGAATTTGAGGAAAGAAGGGGATAGAGAGATTAAAACTACAATACATTTTCTTTGGAGTCAAGTATACCTGAACTATATTCTGGCTTCTACCACTTACTGTGTTATCTTAAGACAATTAATTATAAAATAGTGAAAATAATAATACTTACTTTAGATGATTACAAGTATTAAATATTTCATGTAAAACATACAACACATTAGTAAACGGAAATAATGTTAGCTCATGATGCTACAATTTAATAAAATGTGCAATTAATTAAATCATTAATTTTAATTCATTTGAGTATAGTAGGCATTATTTTACTCTGCACTAAATTGCTTAGCTTGAACCTCTTCTTTTTTCCTTTGTGCCCACAGATAGGGATCGAACCTGGTGTGATCCTTTGTTGGATAGGCAGGGAGTATTTGTTATATATACAGTTTACTCAGTATGGTTGAACATGTTCATCCAAAACGAGATTTTGAGAAATTATTTTTAGAACGTAAAATATTAGAAAAAAAACCTATGTACTTACTATCTTACTAAATGTATATTTATGGCCAAGTTTATACATTGTGGTAAATAACTTCAAGTTCATTTCACACAGGCTATCTAGTGGGAGCAGACAACTATGTGGACATGAAATTTCTTTATGGGGTAGTTTTGGATAGTTTCAGGAGTTCCACTAAAGCCCCTCATCTCCTATCTGTTGCCTGGAATTATTTTTATCAGTAAGAAAGAATTCTATAACTAGACACAGTGTTACAGTATTTCAGATTTACATCCGTAGTATAAAACAATTTGGATTACTTCCTGTTTATCTGATGTCTTACTACTCCAACACATCCATCTCACCTGAATCACTAGCATCAGTCTCACCTCGGATCTTACAAAAAGTACAGAATTTCAGGTCCTGCCTCATACTTACTGGTTTGGAATTTGCATTGTAACAAACTTTTGAGCTGATTTGTATGCACATCAAAATTTGAGAACAAGGAATCTTAAAAATAGAAGACAAACAGCAGGACCTCTAAAACCTAAGTGGATGAGAATAAGAAAGAAGTCAGAAATACTGTGGAGTTCTGAAGAGAAAAAAACGGAGGGATGTCATAAACACAAACTAAATGAAAGATAAGTCAAAAAAGAGTGCTAGATGGCTATGATTTACAGTATGTTTTTATCCCATTTTTCTCCCTCTCAGAAAATATAAATGCCATTTTCTCAGATAATCAGACCACAAATCCAGGACTTACTTTTAATCATTCACTTTTCTTCACATCCTAAATCTAATCCATCAAGTACGCTAACTCATCCCTAACTTTTCCACTTCTTATCTTTTCTCTCATGCTAAGTCCACATCGGTCAAGAAAGACCTGACATGAAGACTGATATTTATATTCCATTTTGTTCCTATTCAAAAAGTTGCAGTTACCTAGTAGATTCTGCTACACACATTTTCACTTTCAACTTTCTCCTACAAATAAGATATAGGGGATATATGGAACAAAATCCACCCAGTGAAACTTTCCTAGAGATTACCTGAAAGAAGAAAAAGGTAAAATAAAACATGATTTTTTAATGCCAACCCCATCAGTGGGGTGGGGGAAAGACAGAAAATAACTCATTGAAGGTATTTAACATACTCAATAACTGATATTATAATTAAATGGAGTTATATAAAATGAGATTTTTAACTGATATTTACTAAATGAATACATACAGTTACTGGGTATGCAGGGTTGTGGGGCTTAGAATATCCTAGGCACAGGGAATTGTATGCTTATTTTCTAAGAAAGTTCTGAATGACAAAGAGCTTTGTGGTCCATGAGTACTAAAATTTGGGATTTTATCCTGAAGGTAATTGGAAATCATTACAAGTTTCCTTACAAAAAATTCCACTAAACACATTACTTTAAAAAAACCCTAATCTTATTGTCGTTATCAATTTGCAATATATGTGTATCAAATCACCACACTGTATATTTTAATCTAACAAAGTATTATGTCTTAATAAAGTTGGAAAGATAGTAAGTAGATGAATGTTTGAATGAATAAGTGAATGCTTTCATACTCCAGTTTCATACTACAAAATTTTCTTTTCTCACAATGTGGTCAATAATTTCTTTGGTACAACTGTTTAGAAAGAGAATAATTAAGGCACTGTTTAGCAGGTTACAGGCAACCTGATGAGGCCCTAGGCTAAAGACTAACAAATGAGGATGGAGAGAAATGTAGTTAAAGTATAATTATGAAAGTAGTAATGACATAAATTGTAATTTTGGACATATTTTCAGAGGTGGCTCTCAAATTATGGCTTCTGGATGTGGTGAATGATGACACATTTTAAAGAAAAAAATATGATAAATACCATTAAGTAGCACTTATGCAAGAAGAAGAAATAGTGTCCATTACTGGCAATGTACAAAACCACTCTCAAAATTAAGATGAAAAGTTCTTGTAAACAGTAATATTGTTGTATTATTTATGTGTATTTAGTTTGAATTAGATTCTATAAAAAAAGTATGCTATGTAACATTGTCAATGTTTGAGACATACTACATATCAGACATTACATTAAACAATTTAATGTATCATCTCTTTTAAAACTTTAAACTATCCTATGAGATAAGTGCTACCATAATTTCCATCTTACAGATGAGGAAATGGAATTTCAGAATGACTAAATAATTTGCCCAGTTATACAGATGTTTGTTGAATAAACCAATATTAAACCAGAGCTACCTAAGGTCTGTATTTCACCTGTGTCGGTAAGAATTCCTTTTGAAAACAGATGGTGCAATCAAATATGTTAATGGTAGAAGTTTATAAGGGACTGATCAAAGACATGTGAGAAGGACTAGGGAGAACTAGCAAGAGATGATTGCAAAACTTTATCTCCCTAGGTCCGGAAGGGACAAGAGGACAGGGATGACTGTAACCCAGAAGCAGCTATAACACCTGCTATAATGGAGGAAAGTTTCCTTAAAGGATCTGGGGACGTAATAGAGGAACACAGAACTCACAGCCTGTAATCACAAAATGAAAGATCCAGGAAATATCATACTTCTTGGAAAAAGGGGACCTTGTCCCAATCCAACTGATAAAACAGGGAATTTTGCATTTTCTTATGGGAGAATTTCTTTGCAAGAAACACTAGGTAAACACAGGAGACTGTACCTAGCTGAACAGAGCAGTGTAGTGTGCATGCAAACAAACACATACAAACATCTCAGATATATACCAGCGATTTCAGTTTATTGCATTTGATAGAAGCCAGTCCATCTACACCAGGAGTTACAATTGCGTTTCTCATTTCAGATAACTCTCTTTCACCTATTTCACACTAACTTCCAACTCACACCTCTCTCATATCTACTTCCATAAGCAAATGTTGGGTCTCTTTCAATAGGAAGGGCCATATTTAGAGTAGTGTTTATGCATTTCTTAAAGGGCCATATTTATTGTGGTGTTTATGCATTCTTTAACCATTTAAGAAAATGTAGAAAACTGTGTTACCATTTTCATAGTTTCTGTTTATTTTTAATTTAGGTTTTTAAACATATCAGTGGTGAAGCTTTTGAATGTTATACCCATTTTTCCCATTAGCACTATGGTTTTAACTGCACAATTTTACATAAAGCAGTAGTAATTAGGAAGATATTTTCATGTTTTAGAAAAAATGACTGTAAATCTCCTCTCCAAACTCAAGTAAAATCCATAGAACAAAAGATCCAAGAAAATCCTCGAGTTCAACTGCCTGGGGCACAGACACTAGGACTAGAGAGTAGAAATGGGGAAGCAAACAAAAAATATCTACCTTAAACCTCTATGCTGTGCTGCTTTTCATATGAGAAATAAACATGTTCTTAAAGAAACTGATCCATGAATTCAGCAAAGTCGCAGGGTACAAAATCAATGTACAGAAATCGGTTGCATTTTTATACACCAATAATGAAGCAACAGAAAGAGAAATCAAGAAACTGATCCCATTCACAATTGCACGAAAAACCATAAACTA
>CM053574.1:86906723-86938935 GCA_028646485.1 Cryptoprocta ferox | reverse complement strand
GGGTGTCATGCTCAGCGAAATAAGTCAGGCGGAGAAGGACAGATACCATATGTTTGCAGTCATAGGTCTAACAGGAGAAACCCAACAGAGGACCATGGGGAGGGGAAGGAGGAAAAAGAGTTAGGGAGAGGGAGGGAGACAAAACACGAGAGACTCTTGAATTCTGAAAACAATCTGAGGGGGGAAGGGGAAGGGGAAAAGGTAAAGCGGGGTGATGGTCTTGGTGGAGGTCACTTGTGGGGAAGAGCACTGGGTGTTATATGGAAACCAACCTGACAATAAAGTTTAAAAAAAAAACTGTTCTAAAAATAATGTTTATATTTTTAAAAAAATCATATCCCCAAATAAACATGAAAAAAAAAAGATCCACAATTGAGTATGAAAAATTATTATAACCAAAATGATGATATTAATATATCATAAAATTTGTTTGAAGAGGCCACACAATATAAATATACAATTTACTGACATATCTAGAAGATTTAGTAGTTAGTGACAAATTCAGAAGAATAAAATAAAGAATATGAAGGTATGAATATATTCAGAAGAATAAAATAAAGAATATGAAGGTATGAATATAATCAGATACCTAATGAAAATACTTTTTAAATTAAAGGTGGACTGAAGCATAAATTCAAGTCTTCAGTGAATTTTAGGAAACAACATGGTTAAAATAATTGTATAATATGTAGAAAAAAGAAAACAAAGTCAATTAAAATAAGTTATATGTTTATTAGATGGAAAGAAAATAAGGACTCAGCTTCTCCTTCATATTAGTAAGTAGCAGAAGGCAATATCATAATTTTCAGAAAAAAAATATACAACCACTAAATTCTATACCAAATTACATCATTGTGCATGGGCAATGGTAATAGAACGGTACTCTTAGATATGATGGCATTCATATTCTTCATGAGTGACAGAGTCTTCCTTGGAATACTCCTCAGGATAATACTGCATATGAGTGAGAAAGTAAACCAAAGAGAATATCCAAAGGTAGAGGGCATTTCTGAAGGACAGAGACAAGTATAGTAAGAGCAGTTTGTCTCACCCGCTGCCATATCACTAATCTCCTATTTTCATTTATGTGCCACCAGATTAAGCTCAAATTTAACAGCATAAATGAAAGTAAAATATAAAAGCCATCCACTGAGATGGAAATAAGAATATTACATCAGACAAATTCTATGAAATAATTTACGACAGTGTTAATTGGACCAGATTGAAAAAAAAATACACACAAGGACCTGCCACAAGGACATGGGAAGTCAAAAAACAAAACACCTCTCTGAGAAATGTTGGAGACTTAGAACTATATGAATTCCCAAAGAGATCTCCACTCTGGTGGTTTTAAAAACATATCCACAAAGTATTTGACACTTCTTCAGGAGATAAAATATGATTTCCTTTCCTTTGAATGTGGGCCAGCTTTAATAACAAGCTTCTAAAAAGTAGAATATGGTGTGGTTGGTATTGCCTGACACTGAGGCTGGGTTACATAATAGTATAGAGTCTCCACATGGCTGTCTCTTGGAAATTCACCGTAGGTCAATTTCCTATGTAGTGAGGAAATATGAAGAGGTCATATGTAAATATTCCAGCTGACATTCTTGGCTAAGTTCCCAATGGTAGCCAGCATCAACCACTAGACATGAGTGAACTAGAATTCAAATGATTTCTCCCCTTTCATCTTTGGGTGAACCCAGTTCATGCCAAATGGAGCACAGATGATCTGTCACCACAGAACCTTGCTCAAATTGCAGATTCATTTTTTTAACAATGACATTCTTGTTGTTTAAGGTACTAAGATTTTTTTGTGTCTTGTTATGAAGCAGTAGATAAAAGGGATATAACTATAATTTTAAAAGACAAGAACAAGTGGTAAAGGTTGGTTATTTAAGAGATTTGTAGCAGTCTTTTTTCAAGGAAAAATCACATGTATTTATAATAAATCAACTGTTCAAGGAGACTCCAGAATAAGGACAGACATTCCTAAAAATTGTGTGGGCACTGAATTATTCCAGAAACATCTAAGTGTTTCCATATTCTGGTCTAGGAAGGAAGCCAAAAACTAGCCATATCAGGTACCAGGAGAAGAGAACATATCAGAAAGAAAATTTTGATGGAAATCTACCACTACCAAAATTACTTCAACATTAAAAGGACGCTCATTTAAAGAGTTCTGGGTAGGTCTAGGGTCATAAAGTGCTGGAAAACAAGATTTGGGGGTTTTCAAATAGTTTCTGTTTACTTTTGTAGCTGACCAGATTTTCATATTAGAAAGAACTAAATGTTCATATCTATTAGAGAAGCTTAATATGTATTGCATTTTAGAAGCCTAACCACATGTCTTAATCATCTATAGATATTTTGTTATGCATCTAATTATTACCCTACATCCCACTGTATACAAACTGGTATAAACAGTGAATTTTATATTTCCTTTAGAAGATAACTATACAAATATAACCAATATTGTTCAATATAATTTTGGAAATCCTGGCAAACACCAAAAACAAAAGACAGAAGTATAGTTATTCATTTTAAGTTTTCTCTTAGATGATTCTATGATATGATCAATTATCATAAAATATTAGAACTCACAAGAAAACTCAACATAGATGCCAACTACAAAGTTATTTTACAAAATTCAGTAACTTTCTTCAACATCAGTAGTAACCAAACAGAAAATACTAAAGAAAAGTATTCCATTAATAACAACAATGTGAAATATAGTTCATTGTTACTTACTTCTTTACACAAAAATGTATTTTTCATTTTTTCTCAGCAATATTTGTCTGGAAAACTTTAATATACAAATTTCATGTATACCTTTTTGGTTGGTAAATATACTTTATATTAATTAAGTTAAATGTGTTATATATTTATCATATATTATATTTAACTCTAAATACTAGAAGTATGTTTTAAATATATATTTAAATTTTTTAGGAAAATAAAACACTTAAAAAATCAAGTGGTGGAATATCTAGAGATAAAAGAGAAGTATGTGCAGAAATGGATTATAATTATAGCAGAAGTTACAAGTTTGGCTAGAAAACTACAGTATTCCAGCCACTAAAAATAATGGAGTTTCTAACATTGATGAGTTAACTCATGAATATTCTTCAAATTATGAGGAAAAAAATAAAATATAATATTAAAAATTTCAGCGACTATGGAATGTACTGTAAGAAAAATAAAAAGATGCAGTTTGAAATACATTTTAAAAATCCTCTTCCATGGACATTCGTTTTAGTTAAAAAATGATTTTGGAGTACCTGGGTGGTTCAGTTGGTAAAGCTTCTGACTTTGGTTCAGGTCATGATCTCATGGTTTGTAGGTTCCAGCCCCATGTTGGGATCTGTGCCGACAGCTCAGAGCCTGGAGCCTATTTCAGATTCTGGGTCTCCTCTCTACCCCTTCATTGTTTGGACTCTCTCTCTGCCTCTCAAAATTAAATAAATTTTAAAAGAAATTAATTAAAAAATGGTTTTAACAGAATATGGAACCAATCATGGAAAAGATGTTGATTTTAGAAAATTTATTTCATATGATAGCCAAATATTATTCAAAAAAATTTTTAATAAGTGTTCTAATGGTGAGTTGATTCCACATGATTGATTCTTTTATTTGAAAGAATCCTTATGCTTAGGGGTGCCTGGATGGCCCAGGCATGTGGCCAGATCATGATCTCACGGCTTGTGGGTTCAAGCCCTGCATTGGGCTCTGTGTTGACAGTGCAGATCCTGTTTGGGATTCTCTCTCTCCCCCTCTCCCTGCCCCGTCTCCACTTGCACTATCTCTGTCTCTCTCAAAATAAATAAAATAAACTTAAAAATATATATCTCTTTTTTTTAACTTAGTTATTTTAAAATTTTTTAAATGTTTTATTTATTTTTGAGAGAGAGAGAGACAGCGTGAGTAGGGGAGGGGCAGAGAGAAAGGGAGACACAGAATCTAAAGACAGCCTCCAGGCTCTGAGCTAGCTGTCAGCACAGAGCCTGACTCGGGACTCGAACCCACAAACTGTGAGATCATGACCTGAGGTAAAGCCAGACACTCAACTGACTGAGCCACCCAGGCACCCTCAAAATATATATCTCTTAAAAAAAAGAATCCTTGTGTTTATTTTGTTTTGCAGGAATTCTTTCTAAACATAATACAATAGTATAAAATATTGGCAATTCAAAATAACTTCTCCAAGACTGGAAGAATTTAAACAGAATTTATGACTGCAAAAAATCCAGTTTACGTTATGATGCTTTTTAAAAATGGAAATATCCTTTAAATATATACATTCAAACTAATATTTTAATACTTGATGCCTTGCAGAGGTTGATTACATAAGATAAACAAAAGTGGCAGAACATCTTGTTGTTTCTAAATGTTGCTGTTTGGTGGGGCACCTGGATGTCTCAGTTGGTGAAGCCTATGACTTTGGCCTAGATCATGCTCTCATGGTTCCATGGGTTCGAACCCCATGTGGGACTCTGCGCTGACAGGTCATAGCCTGAAGCCTGCTTCAAGTTCTGTATTTTCTTCTCTCTCTCTGCCCCTTCTCTCTCTCTCTCCTCTTCTCTCTCTCTCTCTTTCTCTCTCTCTCTCTCAAAATAAATAAACATTAAAATACATTTAAATGTTGCTGTTTTGTATAAAAAATAATTTACATCTTAGAAGGTCTGAAGAATTGATTTAAGTCAAAATGCCAGAGTCTTTCTGAAATTAGTTGAACTTATGGATCATTATAATGTTGATATGGCTAATCATAAAGAAAAAGAATCTGTGTCTTACTCATCTAATAAAAGTAAAAGGTAATTTATGATGCCAGCAGATTATTTTGTTATATATGAAATATTATAAGGTACACTAAAATAAACAAAATGCTTTTCCTTGCAATGAAATGTAATGCACCACTGAGATACATAATTAAAATATTAAAATTTATTTGGCCATGTGGTTATGTTTTCAAATTAAAATAAATGGCACTATTTTATCATGAAATCAAGGTTGTATCTAAACATTTAAGTGGTGCCTCTGAAAATATTACATTATATACAATGGTGCTAATTTATATGCTTCCCACAGTGTTATCGGTGACACTAGGCCAGGTAGATGACCTACTCACCAGACAACTCTAAAGTCCAGTGGCCTAAAACCAAAGGTTTATTTTTAACTCATACTACATGTCTAATGCTAGTCAGAAGGGAGTTTAGCTTCATATATTCGTTCAAGGAATCAGACCTAAGGAAACTGGAAGATCTCTGAACAACACAGGAAAAAGGAAAGATGAAAAGTCACATGCTCTTAAGTATCTCCAACTGGAAGCAGTATATATTTCCATTTCTTCAACTAAAACAAATAACATGGTCACACTTTTTTCTAAGGAGGCAATTAAGTGAAACTCTCCCTAATTTTCAGAAAAGTTGAAAGAAACTTTTTATTTTAAAACAATTTAAGGTTATTTGTATTTTGGGAGAGAAAGAGAGGCAGAAAGAGAGGGGAGAGAGAGAATCCCAAGCAGTCTCCAGACTGTCAATGCAGAGCCCAATATGGGGCTTGAACCCACAACAGTGAGATTGTGATCTGAGCCAAAACCAAGAGTTGGAAGCCCAAGCAACTGAGCCACCTAGGCACTCCTGAAAGGAACTTTATATTAGTGAACAGTTGTAATATTGCCCCAGCACCTCTCAAATATACATCCATGCGTATATATTTGTATCTATACACACACATACACACACACATATTTACTTTATATTCTCTGAGATAATTTAAGAACATTTCCAAAGCATATTTCCAAATATTACCTCAGCAATTAACAAATTACTGTGAAAATATATGAAGGAGTCATTATCTTCATGCATTTATATATGATAGAATTAGTATCATAATTCATGTTTTCAAGTTCGGAATTTTCTATTCTTTCTTATAGGCATTTAGAATATAACTTTAGTGAAGTTCTAAATGCTACATCAGAGATCTGCTCATATCAGTGAACCAAATCATTGATAACCTCAAATATATCTGGGAATAGATAATTACAGCAAGAAACTTTTACCTTGATTCCATCCAGAATTAGATAGTAAGGCATAAATTATTCAAAAATTAGGATAGCACTATCTTCCATATTGTGTTTTAATGTCTGCATTTCTATCAACTATTGCTACATAGTTAATGTCCTTTAAAGGGTGTGGCTTAATATAATCAACTGTTTTTCTCTCCTGATTCTATGGGTTGGTTGGATGATTTCCCCACTGTTTTGTCAGGCTTCAGTAATTTTTTTAAAAATTTTTAATGTTTATTTAACTTGAGAAAGAGAGAGAGAGAGAAACAGGTCATGAACAGGGGAGGGGCAGAAAGAGAGGGAGACAGAATCCAAAGCAGGCTCCAGGCTCTGAGCTGTCAGCACAGAGCCCCACACAGGGCCTGAACTCACAAGCTGTGAGATCATGACCTGAGCCGAAGTCGGTCGCCTAACTGACTGAGCCACCCAGGCACCCCAAGTCAGGCTTCAGTCTTATGATTGCATCCATCTGGTTGGTCAGCTGTCCAACAAGGCCTCACCCTTTTCTTATAGGTAGTACTGGTTGTTAACTGGGTAGCTTTCTTACTCTAGTTAGTAGGCTGTATCAACCACTTTATATTCAAAGCATCCCTCCAAATTTTAGAGATGATAGCTGCAAAACCTCTTGAGGCCAATCTCCATACTCATCTGTGACTTCCACCAAATTCTTTTAATCAAAACCACAGGTGCAGCCCAGTTTCAAGTAATGGGAAGAGTTCCACTCTGGATGGGAAGAAGTACAGAAAAACCTTTGGCTATATTTAATCTACTGGAGGGTTTATCATTCTGATTTTGTAGATATTTATAGATATAGATATAATTAGATAAATTATCTAGAATAACAGTTATCACATAATGCTTTAAAAACTATTAATAAGTAAAGTCTTCTCAATAACAAGCCATACAAATTATAGGTCATGGAACTAAAAAAATGTTAGAGTTAAACATCTGTGTGTGAGTGGTGTGTGTATGTGTGTGTGTGTGTGTGTGTGAGAGAGAGAGAGAGAGAGAGAGAGAGAGAGAGAGAGAGAGAGAACAAGTGATGGGGGAAGGAGAAGAGGGATTTTTTTCCCGTTGGTGTTTTAGGCCATTTCTTCATAGTTTTTTTTTTTTTTTTTTTTTTTTAACCAGTGTACAGCAATATAATATATTTTGAAATTGAGCTTCTATTCATGACTAAAGGGCTTTTGGGGGTTGCTTGCTTCCAATTAGATGATTTAACAAAGCTACACAGCAGCTGTTTGAATGTTCTATTGTCTTCTGTGAAAAATGCCATGTTAAGGCCAAATGAGGCATGTAGCTGTAAAAGTTGTGGGCATCAGTAATGATAGGATGCATTTATAAAACTAGGTGATCTGAAATATATTATGGATCTTTCCATAATATGCTCTACATTTAATTTTTAGAACAATGCCACAGGTGGAGGATTTTACAAAAAGGGAAACATAAAATGTAATTGAAAATTAGTAGAAAAGAATCACAAACTGCTTACACCCAAGTGTCCTAGCAAATGATTTAGATTGACAGATATCTTGGAGAGTTGCTAAAATGGGACCATATGTCTGATAATTTCAGGGTGATGACAGTTGAGAAAAGTGAACATTGCCTTGATTGGGTTATAGAACTTGTGAATATCAGAATCGCTGTCAGAAACTTGAGAGGCACAGACACGTACTCCTCCACATCAGCCAGAGGCAGAATACAGCATTCAGTTGAACAGCTCATGTAACAACTCCATGACACCCTCAACCTTTTTCATGTCTTTTTGTTTTTTGACTAGACAGAATCACCCACTCCACCATCTGATCATGAGGGATACAATTTTCTTTTATTAGCACTTTGGATTGACATGCCTAAAATCAGAATTTTATAGAAGTACAATTAGGAAATGGAGGAAATGATTTATTTTGTGTTTTTCTCAAAGCTTTAAGTGGTACTTATTACCAAATAGCTCTAGCAAGAAATGTTAAGAAATAAAAGTATCACATGAATAATTTTTAATGTTTGGGAAATATTACAAATGTGGGGAAACAAAAATACCAGGTTCCATATTAGTTTATGGTGCATTCATAGAAACAAACTACAAAAGAGAAATCTCAAACTGTCTTCACTTCCAAGAAAGATAAAACTGTAATTATTTATAAACAACATTTTAAATCCAAGATTCTTATGAAAAATATACTAGAAATATTTAAGCAGAAATCTTCTCTATCACAGTGAGAGAGTGTTGGGGCAGAGTTCATCTCCTCCTGCCAGTTAAACTCAGAAGGTACTAAAGTATTGAAACTTAGAGCAAAAAGAATGTTAATAACATTAGCCTCAATAGGAAACAGAATGAAGATCATGTTTCAAATTAGATGAAGTTTTTTAGATATACATAAGGTATCTGTGTGGCCTTCATGTGAAAGTTAATTAGAAATATGTGCCTGAAACTCAGGCTAAACTGCAGAATTAAAGATGTTTTGGGGGTGAGGAGAGAGAGAGACAGAAGGGAGACAAAACTCCTACAGAAGAAAAATATCAGTGAACTTTGAATACAGCAATAGAAATTACATAATGTGAGCAACAAAGAAAAAGCATACTTAGGGGGAAAAAAAGAAACACATTATCAGGGACCTGTGGGCCCTATATCTGTAGATCTAAATAATTGTGTCACGTGAGTCCTAGAAGAAGATGAGATGATCGGGATGAAACTGAAAAAGTACTGAGAGAAATGATCAGTTAAATTTGCCAAATTGGACAAAGACAGAATTTAAAGATTCATGAAACTGAGTGAACTCCAAAAAGGATGATTTCATTGAGTCACATTTCTGAAAACTAAAGAGAAAGAAAACATCTTGAAATAAACCTGAAAGAAATCTCATTTTATCTGCAAGATGGAAAATGGAAGTCCAAACATTTTTCAAGAGTTGAAAGAGAACTGTCAACCAGAATTTTATATCCAGCAAAAATATCTTTCAGCAAATGGACAGAAATCAAGAATTGCCAGATGAAGGGAAACTAAGATAATTTCTCATCAATGGGACTACTCAAAAAAAATGCTAAAGCAATTTGTCTAAAAAGAAAGAATGTGGTACATAAAGGAATTTTGGAACATCAGAAGGGAAGAAAAATCAAGAGAAAAATGTAAAAAAAAAGATAAATACATTTTCCTTATCTTCATGATACACAGAACAACCTATATAAATATCCAAATAACTATAAGGTTTATAAAAAAAAGCCATTGTAAAATATTTCATTCAATATGACTCCATTAACATTTTAAAATGGTAAAATTGTGGAAATGAAGAACAAATTAGTGGCTTCAGGGAATGCAGGATGGGGGAGATGGGGGAGTCTATAAAAGTGCAATATGGGGCATTCTTGTGACTATGGGGATGCTCTGTATCTTGATGTATTATTTCCATATCTTGGTTTTGATACTAAATTATAGTTTTGCAAGATACTATCATTGGAGGAAAGTAGGTAAAGTGTATACGGATCCCTGTTATTTCTTACAACTGCATATAAATCTACAATTAATCTCAAATTAAAAAGCTCAATTAAAGTATTTAATGGTGATAACGATAACATGACAGAAAATAAAACTCTGGTCAGCAGATTTTTAAAAGTGTCTAAGCCCTCCTATTAGAAATTGAGAAAGCATTATGTAGATTGTTTCAATAATGGAGTCCAATCTAAGCATATCACAGCCATATTTGCACTACCACATTTATAGGTGATTTTGATGTTCTTAGTTACTGCATGTCAGTCTAGTGTTCAGTATTACAGGACTTAGAAACTTACATACAATAGTGGGCAGTAAAAGAAAGTAAGGCATGAAAAAAAGTAGAGTAAATTGGGGTGACTCCCAATGTATTTATCTGGACAATCTCAAGTATTAGACTCTTTATATAAATAAATTCCTCATTTCATAATTCAAAAACTTTAATATTTTTATTTTTACTTCTTTTAGAGGTAATTAGTACAATTGTGGACTCAAGTAGGTGGGCATGGGACCTAATTCTTTCTCTTTTTTGAAGTTTATTTATTTATTTTGAGAGAGACAGAATGAGCTGGCATGTGCATGCAGACAGAGGAAGAGCAGAGAGAGCAGTACAGAGAGCAGTAACAGTTTCTGCATTGTTAGTGCTGAGCCTCATGTAGGGCTTGATACCACTAACCATGAGATCATGACCTGAGCCAAAATCAGGAGTGGGATGCTTAACCGACTGAACCACCCAGGCACTTCTGGACCTAATTCTTTTAAACCTTAGTTTCATCACTTGAAATAGAAAGACTACATAAATAACCTCAGGATATTACTTTGAGTTATGAACATTATATATATGTATATATATATAAACATATATATATATACACACACATATACACACACACATATGGGAAACACTTGTGAAATGTCAAAATTATAGAAATGGGAAATACATTAGTGGTTACCAGGGGTCATGGATGGGGGATGTATATGTCCTTAAACAGGCAGTATGGGGCCTTCTCTTTTACATATACATATATATATATATATATATATATATATATATATATATACACACACTCATATATATCAAAGTACTTAATCTAGATTCTGATATGCACTTGATGGTTAATATATAGTAGGCATTGTTTTTAATAACTTATTATTCTCAATAATGTTTGAGAAGAAAAATGATTATGTTAATAAAAGAATACTGAGAGAATAAAAATAGTAGTAACACAGTCATGCTTTGAAGAATAAGCATCATTTTCAGGAGCAGAGAAAAGAGTGAAAAATTATTTCAATCCAGATCAATTTACTGTCATCTAGTGCAGTTCCATAAACATTAGCAATATCCAGGAAACAGAACAAAGGGTTCAGTGATCATACAGAGTTGCACAGTCTTACAGCAGAGTTCCAGCATGACACCAACGTGTAGCTCTATATCACTAGTATTGAATTTGCTTCATATTGAAAAAGTCATCCATGACATCCTCAATCACATTGATTCAAAAAAGATAGTAAACAGGCTTTTAACTAAAATAACTTATTATCCTAAATTGTCAGCCTTTAAAATCACTAAAAACAGAGAGAAGCAGAAAGGAAATGAGATATGTTATGAGATATGAGCAAATAATACAGTGTGATTCATTTTTAAAATAAAGAGGCTATTATGCCCAGCGACAGAATATCTATGACAGATATATTTAATATAAGGGGAATCTTAAAAACAAAGCTGCAAAATATACTGAAATATCAAGGAGCTACAAATTAGATTTAAATATAAGCTTCAGGAATATAAGGTTATAAGGTCAGTGCATTATCAGTGTAAAAACCCAAGATCACATATTGAGAGATATAGGATTTTTTTTTTTTCCTGATGCAGCTACACAGAACCAAGAACTGTCCCTGTCTCAAATAACCATGTTATTGTGTTCCAAATTCTGAATGAATGGAAGAAAAAATATTTGTATTACAATTATTTATGTATATTATGCAATATCTATTCTGTATTATGCCATCTATATTGCCATATCTATACATAGCAATATACATATATTATAAATATGCATGTCCTATCCATCATGTAATACTTATTTCAATCCACTGTACCTCTCCTGTGTCTTAGGCAGTATTTGAGGCTTTTTACTTTATAAAATCTTCTCACCTCAACCTCCCAATTTCTGTATTCTCATCCTCATCTATAATCAAGGAGAATGCCTATAGGAGGGGCTCATTCTCTCAACCCAAGGTTGCTTTCTCAGGTTGCTGTTTTTTTTCCACTACAGAAGGATATGGATTAATAAAAAGTATGTTCTATATTTTCAAAAAGAGTCAAATGTGCATTTATGCACTGTATTGCAAACTTACACCTATTTACCCTCCAAATGCAAAATTCTTTATATCATATATCATTCGCTTATCAAAAAGCCAATTTCTGAATAATTCCTATATGCCATATATTTTGCTAGAAAGCATCATCTTCTCCAGTTCCAAAGGAGCCTGCATAAGGCTCAAGATATTAACCACTCTTGGATTCATTTATATATGAGATAGGCAATATATATGATTTATATTGTTACATCTATCTCATATATAAATGATAGATTTTTAAAATTTTTTTATGTTTTTATTTTTGAGAGAGAGAGACAGACAGAGAGAGAGACAGAGAGAGAAACACACACAGAATCCAGGGCAGGCTCTAAGCTCTGAGCGGTCAGCACAGAGCTCAATGCGGGGCTTGAACTCATGAACCGTGAGATCATGACCTGAGTCCCAGTTGGACACTTAACCAACTGAGCCATCCAGTGCCCCAATTTATAAGATATTATAATACAAAATGTAATAAATTTAAATTTTGGAAAGTACCAAATGATAATAAACAAAAAATATTTCTTTTCCCTTCCTGTATACTGCTTTCAATTCTCCAATGTAGTCATTTTTGTTACATCAACATTCAGTTCTTAGTATCCTAAAACCATCCGACCCAACATAGTAGCTACTAGCCACATATAGCTATTTAAATTCACATCAATTAAAATAAATTTTATTAAAATTCAACTTCTTAGTCACAATAGTCTTATTTCAAGTGCTCACTAGCCAGATGTGACAAGTGGCTCTTCAACTAGAAAATCAGAAATAAAACATTTTCATCATCACAGAATGCCTTAAACGATACACTTAATATAGTGGTATTGTTAGAATCTTAAGGAAAGTGTTAAGTCATCCTAGATGAAAGTTTCATATAGTCAAAATTGTTCTTGCAACTCACTAGAGTAAGTAACATTTAGGGGGTTATAATTAAAAATTTTAGATATTTCATAATGGCTTTTTTATCCCCCTCTGCTTTGGAAAGTACTGGTTTCCCTGGAAAAAGCAATATACAAAGTAGGTCATTTTTATTGGGGTTCCATTTATTTTAATTAAAAGTACATTGACTGTAAATATTGGACTCACAAAAGATAGGGAGACACACTCAAGAGAGTCACAAGGGAACTGACATTGAGAGAGAAACAATTTTCTGTCTGGTTTTAAATACTCACGGGAAAATACTCTTTATAAGTATGCACTCTTTGTGGATTAATAGTAAATCCCCTCCCTCCCCCTGTCTTTTTCTATCTCCTAATTACTTATAGGTAAGTTCCATTTTATTACATAAATTTCTGAGGTCATTCCACCTCTAATTCTTGATTTAGCTGCTTTTGACAGTATACCGGGACTCTCTAGAAAAGACGTTTAGAAATTTAGAATTTAACTTACTTATAGATACATCCCTTTTTTTTCTTAGACATTTCCAACACACTTTAAAATTTCTTTTTTACATTTTATTTATTTTTGAGAGACAGAGAGAGACAGAGCACAAAGGAGGGAGGGGCAGAGAGAAGGAGACACAGAATCTGAAGCATGCTCCAAGCAGTCAGCACAGAGCCTGATGCAGGGCTCGAACTCACAAACTGTGAGATCATGACCTGAGCCAAAGTCGGATGCTTAAGCGACTAAGCCACCCAGGCACCCCTCCAACACACTTTTAGACCTAGCCCTTCTAAGACAAATTATGCAATCTATTATGGACCTTTCTTTCTTCTTCTTTTTTTCTTTATTTCTTAGCTTAAAACCAAATAGTCTTATGGCTAGCATTTGCTTCTGGGTAGATGAGTCAAGTAGGAATGAGTTTAACTGAATCAGTTTCCCCATGAAGTGTCCTTGATTAATAATTCTCCAAAAACTTGTCTATAAACTTTAAGCTTGAAGAATTCCCATTCTTCCACCTAGCAGAATAGAATACACATTTTGTCTTCTCTACACATCTGAAATTCAACGCAGGAGTATGTTTAATGATATATCTATGAGCTTGCTGTATTCCAGAAAATTATTAAAAATTCTGCTTAGCCTAGAGCCCATCCTCTTAACCTTCATATCATTATAAATTTGTCATATGTACTCTTTTGCTGTCACAGTAATAGAAATTTAAGAGGGGAAATACAGACATGTATGGGCAGTCCGCTACCTGAACTTGAAATTGAATACAATTTTGAAGTATTTCTTATTATACGGGATTATATTATATGGAAATAAAATCTGGGCCCACAATTTTATCTAGTATTAGATTTTACCCTGAAACTCTGCTCAATCTCTTATAAAAAGAAGTAAAAGAGCTAGGAGTTTTATCTTAACCCCTCCAACTGAACAGAAGAGACAAAGTACAGCTCTTTGCTTTGATGTATTTTGATAAGGAAAATGTATTCTCCAGGGCTCCTTGTAGGATCAGGCTGAGTTTGGGACCTAACTTAAAATTACAGCCTTGCTTTCCTCTCCTTTCCTATTCAATTTCCCCCTGTCCCCAACTGGTTTCTCCTGAGAACACTTCCTTAATGTATCACTTGCACCTTAATCTCTGGTTTGGCTTTCCTCTAGGAAAACCTAGCCTAAGATATTTGATACTGGAAATGGTCCTGAGAAGCAAGTGTTAAGAGAGTTATTGGATCACTTGCCATTCAGATGTTAATGAGGAACCATCCCTGGTATTAGGTGAAGTGATGAAAAACCTGGTATGCACCCAATTTTAATTATAAAATAGCATTTAACACATAATCTGAAATATCTGTCATTTTGGATTTTTTTCCTAGCAGGATGGGTAGGTATTTGCTTTGTATCTGGTGACTAAAAGCTCACTGCTCAGTCTTTCCCAGAATAAAGAAAAGTGTAATCTAAAGCCTAATTATGTTTTCCAGTACAGAACACAGAACATGGTCATCATGTCCCATTGGCAGAATACCAACTTTAAAGAGTATGAGATCATACCTCCACTGAGCACTTTACTGTCCTTTTCTTCCTGACTTCTCTGCTTATGACACTTCTGTGTCCTGGAATGCCACCAACTATCACCCTTTCCTGACTGCAAAAATCTGTAAGAACCTCTATCAATGTCACAGAGATGGTGAGTCTCTCTAATCTTTCTTTCCACAGGAGAGCTCTCATTATTCTTAAGTCATATAGTTTTGTTGCAAGTTCGTACTATAAAGTGTCAAACCACCTGCATTATTAGAATCTGAATTAACAAGATACTACTTAATTCTCCAGTCTCATCTCAAGCCAGTCTTCTTGCTTATATGTCCCAACTTCACTGGCCTGCTTTCAGTCCATTTAGTTCCTCTAGCCAGTTTCCCCCAAGAACTCTGTTCATGCTCTTTCCTCACTGAATTAATGGTGGTACCTCCTTCAGGGCTCTGAGAAGCCCTTCATGGTTCCTCAAAATAGTTAATCCAGTTATAAGATATAGTCTTTTATTAGGCTGTATTTTCATTTTCCACATATACCAAGTATACCATGACTATACTTTAATAATTTTTGCATATGTTATAAGCATTGCTATAGTCTGATTAACTAATCCAGCTCTTTTGCTATTACATATGTTCAATAAATATTTATGGAATAAATGAGTGAATGGATAAATAACTCATCCTATTTAATATATGCTGTTTTGTTGCAATTAAAACTGAAATGTATCTACATATACTATGAAGTTGAAGCATTTAAATCCTAGAGTAGAAATCTTTTCAAGAAAAAGTTTTTGCTCTTCGAGGTTCTTTAATAGAGTTGAGCACATTTTGAACCAAAACATGCATAATATTTATTTAAAGAGAGCAATGTTGTAGATGATATTGGGTGGAGAGGCCTTGGTCTAGTGATAGGGGTAGAAGCTTCACTGAAGTGGGTTGAGGAAAAAATGAGAAGTCAAGAAAGGGCATTAGGTCAGGAAATATGTGAAGTTATGAGATACTGTGCATGTGTGTGTGTGTGTGTGTGTGTGTGTGTGTGTACATACATGGCAGGTATTCATTTTTGGATGGGAAAGATATGAGGGTGGTTAAAATTATGGAACTATCAGTAGGGATCATGGAGCTATGTAGGATAGCCAAAATAATAATGCATATCCCAGGGAAAGAGAAAAAAATTGGATCCATTTTATTTTGGAAGGATTAACCTTAGTTTGTGAGAAGACCCTTCACCATAATAGCAGGAAAAAGAAATGTATAGGTAGGGTTGCAAATTTAGTGACAAAATACTGAGGGATTTCCCTTTTGATAAGACATATGATAGAGGTAGTGAAGTAGGGTTGGATGATAGTGGAGAAATATTGCAATCTTTGCTACATTAAAGCACGGACTACTAATGGGTATATAAAATTTTGGGGTAACATTGGTGGCTAAATTAACAGATGAAAATTTCTAATGCTCTCAATCTTTAGTAATAAACACTTTTTTCTAAACAGTGTTTGGGAGCTCAAGGATAAGTTTAGTTGAAATAGGATAAGAAAGCGGATACTGACAAGAGAATCATTTAAGTTGTAAACTATGTACATGGAATGAAAAAAGCAGAGAATTGAATATTTTAGAATAAGTAGAGCTAAGCGTAGGCTAAACAAGTGTTTTGTGTTAGAGTTTTAATTCACTCACTAACGATCTCTCAAAGTAAGTTTAGTTCTTGGAGTGGCATTTGTTGTGATTTCTTAAAGTGATGACTATTGTTTCGATTGCTGACTTGTACACACACAAGGAAGTACTGCTTTTAACTACTAATCTTTAAAGACGAAAAATAGGATATCAGGAAGACTATTTCAGTATTCAAATATTTATGCAAATAGGAAAGAGAAAATATAAGTTTCCATTTCATGCAATTTTATTTATGAAAGGTTTATGTTTGACTTTCTCATGGAGAGTAGGGGAAAATATATAGTAAGAAACTTTATTGGTTGCTCATTTCTATTTTACCTAATGCTTTTAATGTGGATACCAGTAACTGAAGTTCTTTCAATCATATTTTCCTCCTGCTGCTGAAGACTGGAAGGGGTCTGGGTGAGGACAGAATTACAGGTAATAAAAGAAAGTGGGAACAATTTCTATAGAAATTGTGAATTGTCTGGGAAATTCCGAGTAGCATGTTTATGTTTCTGTTTATTCTGTGGACCAAGTATGGAGAACAAAGAGTTACTGGAGGAATTATGGGAGAGGGGATGGGCTAAATGGGTAATGGGGCATTAAGGAATCTACTTCTGACATCATTGTTGCACTATGTGCTAACTAACTTGGATGTAAATTAAAAAACAAAGTAAATTAAATAAAAATACAAAAAAGTAATGAGAGTAGTGAATATTTAATAAATACTAATTTTGGTCAGGCCGTAGTACTAAGAGCCTCATGCAGATTATCTCAATTATAACTGTAGCCTTAGTTGTAGGGAGTATTTTTGTCAACACATGGTAGATGAATATAGAAAAAAACTTGAGAACTTAAGTAATTTTCCCAATGTCACAGTTAGTAAAAAATCAGAGAGGGATTCAAGAGCAGGGAACAACCTATTCTCTAGTTTACACTCTCTATTCAGAAGTCTGTAGCGACCGCATTTCTGAATTACTCAGACTGACACCACCATTGCCAGGTAAAGCAAATATCATTGCTGGTTCCTGTGTGTCGAAGAGAAATGGCTCCCTAAGTATGGTTTTCAGACCAGTAGCAGTGTTGTCACATGGGAATTTGTTAGGAATGCAAGTTTTCAGGCTACCACCCCAGACCACCTGAATCAGAAGCTCAAGGCTGCTACTTGGGGCAATCTAACATGATTCTGATATGTGCCACAATCTGAGAACTACTGATGAAGAGTGTGTTTGCTGTTCCTAAAGTCACTTGGTTTTCTTCACTGATTGTCCATGACAGGGTTACTCATGTTTAAGAACATTGGATTCTGTGCTTAGACATTTTTACTTCCCAAGTAGGAACTTCCTATTCCTGTTCTGCTGGAAAATAAGATCAATACTTAAAGTAATCTAATCTCATGTTCACTGAGTCATTTAGATATTTTTAAAGTTTTATGAACTATGAATATTCTTCTGATCTTTGGTATTGGTGGTCAAATTTGCCTGGCTTTAGAGAATGTCTTTTGTCATTTTGATGGAAGGAGATGTTAAATGATAATCTTAACTTCTGGCAATTCCAACATTTTTTTTTTCTCTCTTTTCTGTGACACCATAATCATTCTGCCACATTCTTCTGATCCTCCTCATCTGACCTTACTTTATAGTAAGAATCTTCTACAGAATTTTGTACTCGATTTACTCTAAACAGAATTTATAGGTTGGACGATACTCTAAGCTTTGTGAACAACTTAAGTCAATATCTAATACACTTGGATTACTATTTTAAGAGAGTCATGAGAAAGCTGGATTCTACCCTGAATATATATTCCCTGTGTCTTTCCCATATTCCTGTGGGCTAGTCAAACTGGGACACTTTTAGGATACATTTAGATTCATCAGTGCTCAGGATATTTGCATTTTAGAAGCCTAATAACTTTAAAGGCTAAAACTTCAAAGATTATTTCCTCCTTTAGGAAATACATTTTTCTTGAAAAATCTGACTATTATTTATTCTCAGGTGAAAGAAATCAGTAACAAATACCATCAAAACAGTGTTGTACATTGTAATGCAATGATTCTTAGATTCTCATTCTCATATTATATGTCCTTTCTTTTCTATCTTTATTATTCTTTTTTAAAAAAATTAGGTCATGTTCAAAATTATGAGTCAATGAAAAGTGTTTCAAAATAACTTATTTTTGTCTTGATCACAAATGCATAATATTTTTATTTCGATAGCAAGCTTTGCTTTGTTTGTAATTATACATTGGCTGCCTTAAGAAGACTGCTACACATTTGTCAACAAACTGATAAACACCAAATTTACGTGTATATTCTTTTAACACTACATCTCAATAAATTTTACATTGCTCCTATCTGTGTTAGTAGTATTTTAAAAACATTTTTAAACAATCAGGGGACTATATAATGAGTGATATCTATATTCTGGTATCTTAAAAAATGTTTATAATGGATATAATATTGTTGGTGGGGAAAACTTTGCTTACTGAGTAAATCACAAACATCAGTAACAGGAGTTTGGGCTTTGATATGCTGGGGAATTCATTCTCAGAGCACTCTTTGTCCTACAAATAACCCAGCAATAAATTATTTCAAGTAACTTGGTACATTCTTCCTTTGTAACATATATGTTTGGTTAAATGCAATGTGCAAATTTTGTTCCTGCTACAATTAGTGCAAAAAAACAAAAAAACAAAAAAAACCCTGTGCTGTATGTTATGATTATCATAATAACATGAGAATTCAGCGAGGGTTTTCACACAAAAGGAAAGACCCATTAGGTGTGAATTAAAACTTTTTATATTGATCTAAAGCATATTTCAATTAAGTACTGGCCATGTTAGACTGAAAACATTTTTGAAGCACATTCCCAGTGATCAGTTCAGGAACTCCTCTTGAAGTTAGCATCTTATTAAACACATCTTTTTAATACATGAAAACACCCACAGGCTTTGATACTCTTGTACATTATCTTCATTTCTATAAACAAATGAGTTGATAAATACAATTTACTTTTCACTCTTCCAGTCATACAAAGAATTATTGGAGTTCTAGGTGTTTCCATTTAAGAGCTATTGCAACAAACTGGAATCATTACATAAGAGATCACAGGAAGACGATTTTGAGTAAAGAACTTTTACGGTAAGACTTAGGTCAGGAACTTGCATGTTACAGATTTTTAGAGTCTGTCTACAATCAACTCCTTCAACCAGCTCCTAGCAGCATAAATATTGACCCATGATTTGACATATTTCCTCGTAAGCCATATACAGAATATAGAATCAATGATGTTTCCAACCTAGTATGATTGGAATCAAATTCGACAGGAAAATAAAATCCTTAGATGAATAAAAGTGGAAATTCATGAAAAGTACCTCAAAACACATATTTTACTTTTTTATTCTTATTCTTCACTTTCAGTGGTATAAATTGACTTCATTACCAGTAAAATCTTGAAGAGGTACTTATTTCTCATTTTTCATAAAAATTTGCCTAATTCTTATTTACCAGTACTTTTTCTATGACTCCAAAATATAAAAATCAGATTTTCCAAGACCCCACATATTTCAATATGTGGTACTTTTCCTCTCTTAATATTTTAAGAAGCATCATAATGTTTATGTGGTATATTGTATTTAGTGTCAATCCTTTCATTTCTAACCAATATAGTAGTCTATATCCCCCTCCATTTTCTTTATAATTACATAGTTTTCCTCTAAAGCTCTACCTCCAGAGGCATATGTTACTTTTTTCTAGCTACATTCTATAATTTGTCTCAAAGAGAATTTCCTTTTCCCTCAGGTTGGGACACCATAAAATTTTTGACAGATGAATAACATGGCTGACAATGCTTTTACGTTCACAGTTTCCTACATCAGCATTGCATCCTTTCTCATTTAAAACCTTATTTTATAAAAGAAAAAAAAAACAAAGATTGCAATATCCCTTTTGAGAAATCATTTCCTTCCACGTTGCTTTTCTCTTTTGCTTCCCCGCTTGGCACAACAGTCTCATTCTTACTTTGCTGCAAGCTTTTTACACATTATGAGGCAGAGAACTCACATCAAGTCAAGTGAGGAAGACAGGTGAATGACAAACTGGAAAAGAAAGCACCAGTGTAGCACTCCAGTTATGTACTCATTACTTCTTAATAAAATGTTTTTAAGAAAACTGCCATTCTCCTAGTAACCTGGATAAATGCAACCTTTACTCACCTCCCTGAACCAATTTCATTTTAAAGTGATGATATATCAAAACCATATTTCACTGTAATGAAATCACTATGTAGCAAACAGCATTTGAAATAGTAGGCTACTAAGACCTTCTCTTTACCATTTTCCCCATCTAAACACAAAAAACACACACAAAAAATGGTGTCACTGGACAGTTTCTTACTTCTTTGATAGTAAAGATTCCTATATCAAAAATAAAGGATTGGGTCTTAGATAAGAAGTTATTTGGTCAACATTGTCCTTTGCTGATAGTCCAAAGGTAACACAATATCCATCTAAGTGCTCAGGTTTGGGGTCTTCTTCCCCTTAGGTGTGGTCCCTACCTTTTTCTGTTTGCTCTGACACTGGAGTGCTGATCACTCCATTATCAAGCCTTCCAGATCAGCTAAGCAAGCAGAGTCACTGTAGGACACTGGAGGGAGAAGGGAGCAGCTTACTTGTTTCATTCTTTCTCTTCCTTGCTCTCTGCCTTGGGGCCAATCTCCAGTAATAAAATGAGTCTTCTTCCAATGCCCTCATCCCTGTTAAATAACACAGCTTCCTCTGGCCTAGAAGATTTTTTTTTTTTCTTTCCATTGCTATTTTCTAGGCTTGTTCATCATATCCAGTTTGATTTTTCAGCTCCTTCATCAATTACGTAACTAATTCCCTGCATGAAATTCTGTACGCATAGATGCCTAGCTGTACTTCCAATTTTTTGCTTATTCCCTGACTGATACACTGCTTATAAAATAAAGAGTTATAAGGAAGATCCTATTATATACCATAAAGTATTCAGCCAATAAATATTTTTCTGTAAAACTTCAAAATATCAGGGTTGCAATGAATCTTAACATTCAGATATTATCTATCATCCTGAATATGGTTACTAGCAAAGTCTTTTTATTTCCAGTTTTGTTAGATATAATCATGTATTTTGGCTGTTAAGTTTTTTTTTTTTAATTCTTTCTTCGTGTCATGTTGAAATCTGACCTATTTGGATTATACCCATTATGCTTTCAGGTCATGGACTGTGAGTTTAAAGAGCCTACATATTGCATTATACCACCTTATTCTTTTGAAAATATTGCTTCAGAGCTTTTGCTAAAATAACTGAATGAGATGAGGAACACAAAATCATTTGTTTATTAGAAATATCAATAAATATCAAGAATCCCATACTATTCAAATATTCCTTGCAATATGTATAATCTTTTTTTCTTTCAGACCATCATTCATTGATCTCTTATGTAATAGATCCAGTTTGTTGCAATAAATCTTAAATAGAAACACCTAAAACTCAGACAATTCTATGCATGACCAGAACACTACAGAGTAAGTTGTATTTATCAATTCATTCATTTATATAAATGAACAAAACATACAGGACTACATGAGAGAGTATAATCAAACAAACTGCTGTTATCATGAAGTCTAAGATTTCAGTGATCCTTAGATATACCCTGATTTTAAATGCGCTAAAAGGTGGGGGTGGGGGGGAATGACCAATACCATTTTAAGATATCATCAAGTTTAAGATTCATCCTGAGTTCAGAAATGGAAAAATGTGAAAACATAGCTAATTGTGTCATGCTACAGGTGTTCCATATTCCAAAACATAAATTCAGATTAAAAAAATAAGTGTGTTTCGGATTTATCAAATCTGTTCTGCTAATATAGTTTAAGTGACATGGCAAATTTTTACCTACTTATTTTGTATTTTTGGTATCCTTACAAATGGTCTTTCTAAAATTTATTTTTCCTGATATCCATTGCAATTTTAGAGAAATACCAGTCATATCTTGCTCATCCTGCAGGATCAGCATGATGCCATCAATATAATGGATCAATGTTTTGATCTGTGGGATGATGTAATGGTCTAAATCTCTTCTGACTATATTATGGCAAAAGTTAGAGAAGTAACATAGCCTTGGAGAAGATTATACCTTTGACTGTTCTGGTGAGCACAAACTGTATATAACAATTTTTCCTGATAAGAACAGAAAAGAATTTATTCATTAAATCTATAGCTACACAGCTTGTACCTGAAGCCTTATGCTCTAGTAATGCAAACACATGCAAAACAGCAGCGGCAATCATGGATACTAATTGCTCAAGCCTGTGATAACATACAGTCATTCTCTGTCTGGTTTTTGCAGGGACCAGATTAACAATTTAAGCAGATGATGATATGAACACCACCAATCTTCTTTTCTTGATTGCACATATGAAGGAGCGCCCTCATCATCTGTTAATTTGGGCTCTATTAACAATCTCTACAATTTAAGTCAGTCAAATTCCCTTGGTTGGCCTTCTGTCTTTCCAGTTGTCTCTGTAATTGTGGCCTGTTCCTTCTGTCAGGTAAGTTCTACTACCTTGCCTCTATTACTTCGGGATCTCCTCATCCCCAAGGCTATCATAAGACTAACTGACCTACTACCTGAGCTGTAAGCCCTGCTAAAAGAGAAGAGCCACCACTGAACTTAGTGATGCCAGAGCTCTATTCACCAGCACATTTCTTTTTTTTTTTTAATTTGTGTTTTTTTTTAATTTTTTAATGTTTATTTATGTTTGGGAGAGAGAGATACAGAGTGCGAATGGGGAGGGGCAGAGAGAGAGGGAGACACAGAACCCAAACCAGCTGCAGGCTCTGAGCTGACAGCACACTGAGCCACCCAGGCGCCCCTCACCAGCACATTTTTAGTGGCTTCCTTGACCAAGCACCTTTAAACATAATCTCAGAGGTCATCTATGGGCTCCTGATAGTGTATTCTAGATAATTCTTTCAGCTCATCCAGGATGAAATCTCTTTCTCCCCTCATCAGGACCCAAACAGACACTATGCTTAGAATTAATCTTAGTCATCAGACTGCTAAGAGAGGAGGCATTTGTTACCCTGAAAGTAGTGGTCTCTGAAGTATCTTTCCTCATGGACCAAGTGCTAGTTCCTAATAAGGAAGAAGGTCCAAGGGCACCTGCATATGCAAGATATTCATGGGAATTAACCCAGATGTCTCCATCCCATGATTCAGAGATTTTTCCAGTTAAAACTTTGATCTTAGTATGATAAATGTGCCTTGACAGGACATTTAACTTCTCTGGAACTGAGACTCTATTGGACTATATTGGGAATAGTCCAATATATCCAAGTGAGTCTGCTCTTAGCTTATCTGCTTTTCCAGCATTAAGTTATAAACACCTTTTAGTAATCTACCAAAAAAGAAAAAAACCCCACTAGTTCTCACATTTAGCCTTTAACTATCTTTATTGCCCTCAATGTCTTATCAATTTCTACAGGTGTCCATACAACTTAGTAGTAACCAGCCAATTTGACTGATTTTGTGCATTGTGAATCCCATATATCTGTAATGCCTGAATAATTACACTAGCAATCAGGATGTTTTGCCAGGTTATCACTGGTGAAATCTTCACCCACTGTGTCTAACATTCCTAATGAGTTCTTCCTTGCAGTGCAGTACTGGGGGTGATCTAGTCAGTCAATAAGGCCCATTTGACTGCATGGTTTTGTTGACCACTCCTGATTAACCAATTCTGTCAATTATAGTCATCTGAGAAACAGACACCATGATGGAATATGATGTTTAAGAGAATTATTGGGAGAAACACTGTAAAGGGTAAAGGGGGGGGGAGAGGACAAAGGATATAGGAAGAGTCTTAAGACTGCAATGCAAGTGTCACAACTGGCAACAGAAAATTAGAAGAAAAGAGATTGTGTAGAAAAGTTTAGACTGCCATTTAGCCCTGAGAAATCTTGGCCAAGCTCACTGTAAGTCCTGGCAGAAATACAGGTCATTAGTAGAGTATTAGTAGGAAATAGTCTTGGTCTACTACCACCATTATCACAATTATTGTCTGAGGGATGCTCCAGACAGAGCGGTTCCATTGGGAACACTGTGGTGGATATGAGGGTGCATTAGGTGGATTTGTATGTTCACTGGTGCTCTCTGTAGCACGATCTCTTTGCTAGGTAATATGAGCAGAACTTTTCTACAGCTGCCATCTGTACGAAGGAAGAGTGGTGTGAGTGGTCCATCTGTGCACAGGCAACAGGAGATACCTGTCCTATATGAACACAATTAAAAAAAAAATCATATGCTGAACACCAATCTGTTTTTATTATCTATGTATATCAATAATAATTTTTTAAATTTTGTTAACATTTATTCATTTTTGAGAGATAGAGAAAGAGCACAAGCAGGGGAGAGGCAGAGAGGGAGGGAGACAGAGAATCTGAAGCAGGCTCCAGGCTCTGAGCTGTCAGCACAGAGTCCAAAGAGGGGCTCCAACCCGTGAAACACAAGATCATGACCTCAGCCAAAGTCAGATGCTTAACGGACTGAGCCATCCAGGGGCCCCTATGTATATCAATAATTCTAAGTAATGTCAAAGATAAAATACTCCTTCTCACTGAGGCAGACCTCTGCCTTATTACTCTCTCCCATAGGTATACCACTGCTGCATAGAATACTTTTTCATTTCTAAATTTCTTAATTTACTACTTTCTGTGAACTGCCAGGACACAGAAACTTGGAGAGAAAACACCTACTTCAGAGAAGTATTCCTATTTGTTACAAAGAGCTCATTAATACAGTATTCTTCATAACAAAAACATTTGGAGTCCTGATGGTATTCATTATGATAGAATTTGCCTTATATTATGACAAATTTTTCTGAATGTTTTCTCTCTACTAAATGTTGAATACTTATTTACAGCATTAAAATTTTATTGCTCTCTCAAATCAATACCTTTATTCTCCCTTTTGTAGAACTAAATATCTGCAATACCTCCAAAAAGCACAAATGAAAATATTGTGCCACTGAAAAAGAAATATAAATTGATATATTGTGTATTTATTGAACATGTATTTAAAAACATTTAACACTAAGTGAAACAACAGAAAATTTATGTGGGCAAATAAATATGATAATTGAAGTTAGAAAGCAAATTTATATATAATTTACAAAATGCATATTTTTGTAGTTTGCTGAATTTAAGGAATAGTCTGATATATAAGCATGTAAACTTAAGAAAATCTGCTGAATTTAATAAAAGTCTCTAGATATTCTGTTAACATTTTAAATAATCAGACATTTTTAAAGAACTTTAATAAGCAAAAGCAAATGAAAATTATTATAAGAGAGAAAATGATGTCTCTATTAATGCCTAGCACAGAGCCACAGTCTACTCTGATAAAATAAATATCCTTGGTTAGAAAACAAATATCATTCTACCTATTTATTTAGACTTGATAATTAAGTGAAATTACTGGAAAATGATTATAGGGGGAAATTATTCAGAATGATAGAGCAAAATATATGTGCACGATCACATATATTACAGGTAAATAAACTAATATTTTTTACATCCACTGCAAATATTTGCTTGTGTAAACTTATCGGCAACATATAAAAGTATCTATGTGTATTTATAAAGGTATTATTTGTAAAGGTATTTTAGAAAGACATCCAACTGGGGTTTCTGGGTAGTTCAGTGGGTTGTGCATTCGACTTTAGCTCAGGTCATGATCTTGTGGTATGTGGGTTCAAGCCCCACATCAGGTTCTATGCTGACAGCTCAGAGCCTGAAGCCTGTTTCAGATTCTGTGTCTCCCTCTCTCTCAGCCCCTTCTCCCCACTCTCTCTCTCTCAAAAATAATAAATAAACATTAAAACTTTTTTTTTTAAAAGAAAGACATCCTACTGGAAAAAAATCATTTCTCAAGAATACTTTGGCCATAAATATTATGGAATTATATTACATGTAGATACTGATTTACCCTTAACTTTTTGAAAAAGGAAGGAAGGACTTTATATATATATATATCTGTCCATCTATCTGTGCGCTTATATAGAGGATTAACCTTTCTTTGGTTATGGCAGTTTACTGATATGTTACAAAGTACACAAAAGACAGTACAGAGGTTCTAAAGAGACTAACCATCAGAAACTACATAAAGCTAGAAAGGTAGCTTAGACTACACATCAAAGAGCTCTTGAGATAAATAAGCCGCCTACTTTATTTTAATTATTGGCTGGGTTTTCCAAAAGTATTCACTGAAATGAATTTGGACTGGAAGATATTTGTTAGGGAATGAGTTGTATGATGGGAAGGGTGAAAAGGTAAATTAAGCAGCTGGATAAGCTGAACTGAGATTCAACAACAAAACTTCAGCCATTCCTATAAGAAATTCTGGAGAAGGGATGTCTGGGTGGCTCAGTTGGTTAAACATCTGACTTTGGGTCAGGTCATGATCTCGTGGTTCGTGGGTTTAAGCCCCTAGCCAGGCTTTTTGCTGACATCTCAGAGCCTGGAGCCTGCTTCAGATTCTGTGTTTCCTTCTGTCTCTGCCCATCTCCCACTTGCGCTCTGTCTCTCTGTCTCTCTCCCAAAAATAAACATTAAAAATAAAACAAAAATAGAAATTCTGGAGCAAATATCAACCAAAGTTGTCCCACGTTGAGCCAAATGGCTGGACTTTTATATTACTACCTTGCTCAGTCTTGGAATATGGGTTCATTCTGGAAGGAGGTGACCACAGATAGCTGAGGGAAATCCTGAAGCAACTGACAGGTGAAGCTATCTACGGGCCATACTCTCTGTAAGAGGACAGCAAGTCTTTGCTTGGAGGAGAATCACGACAGCTCCTATCTGTCTTCGACAATTTGAAAAACATTTTTGGAGTCTCACTCCTTTTTATGTCGGTTTCATCTTAGCAAATATTGGCAAATACTCTATACCCTGGCACAGGCTAAGTAAATTACAATACCGTAGTAACCCTAAGTATTATTAATCTTAGAAACCACAAGTAAAGAATTACACTTTAATATATTTCATAATTTTATGTATTTAATAATTTAAAATGAAGAGACATAAATGATTTCTTTGATGCCTTTTATTTTTTAAGTTTATTTATTTATTTTGAAAGAGAGTGAGACAGAGAAAGAAAGCATGAGGAGAAGAGGGGCAGAGAGAAAGGGAGAGAGAAAGAATTCCAAGCAGGCTCTGTGCTATCAATGCACGGATCCCAGCGTGGGGCTCAATCCCATGAACCATGAGATCATGACCTGAGTTAAAACTAAGAGTTGGATGCTTAACAGACTGAGCCACCCAGGCACCACATGAAGGCTTTTATTTAGGTTTATGTAATGATACCTTATATTTATATGATTTTTAGAAACTAATGGCATGCATTTAAATTTTACCTTAGGAACTAAGTTTCCTTTCCATTTAAGCTTATTACTTAAAAAATAGGTTATCATAGAGTTTCCAATTGTGTAGACAAAAATAAATAAATGATGAAATAAAAAGAGAACAATTCTTTGCATTAAAAAGAAACTTTTATATTTTATTTTAAACCAAGAAGAATAGGGGGTGCCTGGGTGACTCAGTTGGTTAAGCGGCCGACTTCGGCTCAGGTCATGATCTCACAGTTCGTGGGTTCGAGCCCCACATCGGGCTCTGTGCTAACAGCTCAGAGCCTGGAGCCTGCTTCAGATTCTGTGTCTCCCTCCCTCTCTGCCCCTCCCCCGCTCATGCTGTTTCTGTCTCAATAATAAAAACATTAAAAAAAAATTTTAAACCAAGAAGAATAGGTTTAAAAATAGAAACATGGACAAACATTGTATCAAAAACAATTAACTACAACTATAATGGATTTTCTATAGATTATGGAGTTCTGTCTCATACTTACTCTTCTATTCATTTTTTGTGGTCATTTGACTTTAGAATCAACTGCAGGTTCCAGATAGTAAACATTTTACTGGAAGCAGCAGCTTGCCCTCTTTTGATCATCTCCAAATATACATGAGACTGATGATTTTATTTGTAAAAGAAAAAGTACTATTGTAATCCCTTGGTTTTATTTATTTTTTTCATTCAAGCTCTGATCAAATACCCAGTATATTTGGCATGTTTCTTTGAGAGTTTTCTATTTAAGAAGACCTTGATTTACCTCATTTTCTGTCTTTAAATGGATTTTTTAAAATTTTCTTCTCACAATGATGAATAATTGAATCATAGTTGAAAATGGATTGTGGATGACAAAATCAATCAAAGCACATTAAATGTCAATTGAATGGGGGAAAAGGGAGAAGCAAAAGAAAAGACAAACACCATAGAAACATTAAAGCAACAACTAAAAGTACTCAGCACAAGAAATATTGCAAATCTTCTTTGGTGAGCAAGATGAAAACGGCCTGTGTCGTTTTTCCCCCTCCAGCAGAGAATTATTTAAGGAACAACATACTAAAGAAAATAATATAAAATTACTAGAAGAATAGCAGTCTCAAGAGTTAATTTCACATAGAGAGTAAGCTACAGGGTAACTTATATTTTAGATAGTTCTTAGATATTCTTAACTCCTTGTGATTAAAATGATATAACTCTTCTGAGAATCACTGCCTATGTGTCTAAGATTACTCTTTCAATTCTCCACTTGAAACTTGGGAACTGCCATTCTATTCCACCCTCTTCCAATAACTTCCATATGCCTCTTTGACTATATTCCTGACCAGTGGCAAATGGTTACTACTCTGGGAATAAGTCAACAGAGAGACCTTTAGTACTCTGCAATAAGAAATTTCCCTCAGAAACCATTACTTGTCAGCATGGAAATATACCTCAACTTCATTATACCTCCCAGAATCCTATGTTTTTAAATATCATAGCAATTCACATTCCCAGAATTTAGGGTATCTGACATTTTGAGTATGGGTATGTTCGTGTGTGTGTGTGTGTGTGTGTGTGTGTAAATTTTGACAATCCACAGTTTAAAGTGTAATGGCTATATAAAGAAGTGCATATTCATTTACTAGAATAGGTGTTTGCAATCAACCACTTATTAGGTTAAAGCAAAGAAAAGATGCTTGAGGATGTCTTTCAATAAAATTACTTGCTATTATGCCCAAAGGTAAAAAACAACTTATTCTAATGTGATTACTTAAATGAACAATCCCCCTTAATCTTGTTCTAAGATGTAAATAAATGCAAATATATAATAGGGGAGTAGGAACACGAATTTTAGATAACCTAATAAAACGGTTTTGCACACCTTAATACAGAATGTTTACTATATCAAGGAGATAGTGAATGTCTCACAAAATGAATTTAAAGTTAGTAAGGATGATTACCTTTCAGGATTCACTTGATTTTTAATTTCTGTGGTTAAGAACAAGGACTCAGGAGTCACAAAACTACTGAACAAATGCTGCTTCTTTTTGAAAATTTTGAGTAATGTACCTAACTTGAGTGAATTAACACCTCAGTTTATCCTGAATATTTCCATGATTTCTAGGTCTCTGGAATTGAATTAGCCTTTGCTTTAAGATTTAAGTGAAAATTTCTTGAACTCGAATCCCCTGTGACTCTAGGAAATACAACTTCCTTCACAGTACTTCTATTAAGTTCTGAGGCTGTGTAGACTAGGGGATATCTGTGCACTCCTATGGTTGTCTCTCTCTGCTTGCTGATAATGTAGACTTTAAAAAATGAGTTCTTGAGGAGGACAGGGATTTCATTACAGTAGAGGAGGAGCTTGGGAAATTCTATCAACTAGAAAGAATTTCAACTGAAAAAAAAGTCACTTCAGGGCTATAAAAATCACCCAAAGAATATAGAAAACTGTGAAAACAATTATTCAGTATAAACAGTTGCCCTTTGGGTCAAAAGAGTGGGAATGTGTGAATTCCCTGTATGGGGCTGTTCTCCTCCTCCTCTACCTGTGGCTTTGACAACACTGACTGAGGGCCAGACAAGCTATGAGAACAGGAAGTTTTGCTGCCTGAAGGCACACACTTGATTTGAAGTGGAGCTCAAAAACTCCATGTCCTGCAGCATGCTTAGTAACAATGGCAATTTGTGTTAGGAAATGACGGGTAGCCCGAAGATTCAGTCCTAGTCAGGACAAGCAAAAGATTCACAGAATAGGGAGAAATACAAGAAGAAATGGGCAATAAGACAGATATCGGGACACTGAGAACACCCACCTATGTCTAGTTTACTGAAAATCTACATGCATGTACTAAAATAAAATATTAGACTAAGCCATAATAATAGGGCTCAGACTTAGAGCTAAAATTAATGATATAGAAAATACCCTTACAACAGTGAGTTTCAACAAATACAAACATTGGTTCTTCAAGAAGAATAATTACATTTATAAACCTAGGTCAGACTGATTAAAATAACAGCCACCACTGTCATGGAAGAAAAAATAACTCAAGAAAGTTCATAAAAGATAAAAAAGAGCCATAAAAATTTCACGTGAAAAAAATTAAAATTAAAAAATATAAAGTTACAGTTACACAAAATGATTAAGATATAGATATCTGCAACTCAGCACAGTGTCTATGGTTAACAATATAGTGTTGCTACTAAAAAATTGTTAAGAGATTTCATGTTAAGTATTCTCACCATGCATGCACGCACATAAAAACCAAAGAGACACAAAGAAACTTTGGAAGTCATGAGTATTTTTATCACATTGATTAGGGTGATGTACACATATGTATATATATGTCAAAACTCATCAAATTATATACTAAATTTGCTCAGAGTTTACTTGGTATATCAATCATTCCTCAATAAAACTTTAAAAATAACTGAAAAGAAAAAATCTAAGAAAATGGCCAATACTTTGAAAAATACTGAAAATTGACACAAGAAATAGAAAAGCCAAATCATTATATAGTTCACAAACTGAAAAAATGCTAAATAAAAATTTCCATAAAGGAACTCTAGGCCTAGATATCATTAATGTTTAATTTTCTACATAGATAAAGATGGGAATACAAACTGAATTGTGTATTGTCACAAAATATAATTTATAAGATACAAGTTTTTAATTATATTATGCTATAAAGCCAGAATTTTTAATTTGTAGAACTGATTGAGGTTGTTCTCTGACATTTTATAAAGTTTTTCTAATTTAGTAAAAAGTGAGAGTATTTTTTTAAAGTCACCTTTTGCAAGTAGTTACCTATCAGTTTCTTTGCATGTACAATTATTTAAAAATATTTAATGTTTATTTATTTTTGAGAAGGAGAGAGAGAGAGTGAGCGAGCAAGCAGGAAGCTGGGGAGAAGCAGAGAGAGAGGGAGACACAGCATCCAAAGCAGACCCCTCACAGCTCCGAGTTGTGAGCACAGACCTGATGTGGGGCTTAAACTTGTAAACGTTGATATCATGACCTGAGACAAGGTTGGCTGCTCAACCATCCAAGCCACCCAGGTGCCCCACATATATAATTACTTTTAAGTAATACATTTTAGTGCATACTATTAGACACAGAAAGATTCGTTAATATTTTTCGTTAATATTCATGTATCACTATATTTAAGAAAATAAACTCTGAATTTCCAATCAAGTTTTTTTTTTTTAACTTTATAGTTTATTGTCAGGTTGGTTTCCATATAACACCCAGTGCTCTTCCCCACAAGTGACCTCCACCAAGACCATCACCCCGCTTCACCTTTTCCCCTTCCCCTTCCCCCCTCAGTTTGTTTTC
>CM053574.1:86862780-86906223 GCA_028646485.1 Cryptoprocta ferox | reverse complement strand
GCAGGCTTGCGCCACCCTTTTCACGGAGCCTATAGGCATATTTCTATAAGCATCTCTTTCTATGGGCATCTCTTAACCCTGCAGTGTTGACACATGAAATTATCAGAGCCAAGTAGCTTAATACACAAGAAAGGACTGCAAAAGTATAGACAGAGTAAATAAACGATGGATGAGAACATTCTTCAAAAAGAACAAACTCAAAGTCAAATCCATGAATTCCCCTATGTGTCAAGGCAAATGTCTGTCAAACTTTCTGCCAGTGAGAAATATCACATTTTTCTCTTTGCCTTTAATGTTTTATTTTTCTGTAGGAAATATGGGGAAATGGTTATTTTATCTCTTCTCCACCATTGTGTATTGGGTAGTAAAATAATTTTTTTTTTTTTTTTTTTTTTTTTTTTTTAGAATTGGCAATGGGAAACTTTCTCTATAGGGCTAAATAGTAACTATTTGAGTTTATTTTTAAACTACTCAGTCCTGTTCAGATCTGTCACTGTAGCATGCAAATAGTCAGAGTTAATATATAAACAAAAGAATATGGCTGTGTCCCAATAAAACATTATTTTAATAAAACAGAGAGTTGCATCATAGGCCATATTTTGAAAAGCAAATACTCCTGCCTTGGAACAGTGCAGTATGTGAACCACATATAAATCAGAAGGAAAGGATCGCACTTCATGTGATAATCTGTGGGTGAAGGCACTTTTAGTATTACTACTGGATAAAAAAGGCCAGTATATGGTTTTTGTTTGAGAGGGAAGAATAACCAGAAGAATAAGATTTGGTAAAGAGTACCTAGATATCTATAATTCCACTTCCTTTATCTACAAGGCATGCAGCTAGATTTTCTTCCTTATTCTTTCTGCAGTTTGAGGTAGCCACATAAGTGAGTTCTTGACAATGCCACACGGGAGATGATAATGTTCACTTCTTCTAAGCTTGTCACATAAAAGACTCTTTAGGGGTTTCTCATTATCTCCCTCCATCTTTTTAAAGATCTTGACACCAAAGTCATTATCAGTTACAAAAGCCACCAATAGTGGAATTTTAGTCATCCCACGTTCCTAAATAATATTGTGGATTATTTATTAGGAAGGCCCATTTTGATTATAATTTAGGTGTATCAGTTCAAAACTGAATGCTATCTTAGATAATCAAGAAAATTTCTATTGCTTATGCCTTCAACTGAATATCATCCAGGTAACTATAAGAGTATCAATCATAATTAAAGTATTTGAGCAGTGCATTTTGCTTATAAATATATTCTTAAAATAATCTTGTGCCAATATTCCAGGTAACAAAAGTACATTGAATAGGAAGATAAAAACAATTGTGGAAAAACCCAGAATACTGTTTTCACCTATAGCCATGTTTGTTTTGAGCCAAAGAGTGATATTTGAATGTACTGAAGCACATAGTGACTATTCTATTCTGAAGTAAGTTACTTTTAGAAGTGCTTATTGCTCAAAGATATTTTAAAATCTAGAAAATTAAGACATTTCCATAGCCAAATGGTTGTCAACGGGATTTTCCTAAGATTTACATTTGGTTCTATATGGTTTTATTATCCTTAATTAGGCTGATGTATTTCCCTAGTAGAATTATTATGAGTTTTAAAGCCTAGATTTTACTTAAGAAAAAGTAAATCATGGATAGTACATGTTAATCTAGGAAAATTTTATGTAATAAAAAATACAAACTTGGATGTCTGGGTGGTTCACTCAGTTAAGCATCTGATTTTGGCCCAGGTCATGATCTCACAGTAGGTGAGTTTGAGCCCCACATTGGGGTCTGTGCTGACAGTAGGGAGCCTGGAGCCTGCTTCAGATTCTGTGTCTCCCTCTCTCTCTGCCCCTCCCCTGCTCACAATCTGTCTTGCTCTCTCAAAAATAAATATTTAAAAATTTTAAAAAATACAAACTTCCAAACAGCATTTTCCTCATGATGTTATTTTATTGAAAGGGTAATCTGTTATTTTGACTCAGGATGTTTGGATATTCCAAAATTTTCTTAAATAATATCAAAAGTGGATGTTATATACTTGACATTCTGATTAAAAAACCTATTTACCGGAAGTAATAGACTACAGGCTACAGAAAATTTATCTACTTGTCTGATTGATAATCTGTGGATTTTTCCAAAGTCATATATATTTTAATTTTAAAAAATGTTTGTTTATTTTTGAGAGAGAAAGAGAGAGCACAAGTGGGGGAGGGACAGAAAGAGAGAGGGATATACAGAATCCGAAGAAGGTGTCCAAGCCAACACGGGGCTGGAACCCATGAACCATGAGATCATGACCTGAGCCAAAAACAGATGCTTAGCCAACCGAGCCACCCAACCCACCCTCCCCCCCACCGAAGTCATATTTTTATATTTCCAACCAAGCCTATATAATGCAGTTGATTTGGGAGTTATTCGTTCATTTTGCACATGCCACTATAACCTGAGCCATTGAGAACCACGCAGCTTAGTTGGAAAGGTAACATCTTCAAAACTGGATTTCACATTCCATGAATTGTTAACAATTACATTCTTTATACATTATTTGGAATAGAATTTTATTGTGAATAGCTGTTTAAAAGGGACTTTAAGAATATTAGTTCAGTTCAGTGTTTCCATAGTGTGAAATATTTGGAAAGTAAAGACAATTTTTGTGTAAAAGAACAAATCATTATTTTAATTAACTGCTTCTGATGCTGACTTACTTGATCAGAGTTAAACATTTTTTGTCAGTTTCATATTTGATTTGACAGAACATTTTGTACTGCAATTATTAGGTTCTAAAACATGACACCTTAGGCATTTGAATAAGCCATGATTTGGCAAAAGATACAGAAGTTTTCATTGTTGGGTATTTGGTTAACTTGAGCTATAACTTATCATTATAATCTTTAGAATGGTCCAATAGTGTTTATAACTACATTTGTAAAACAAGGACATTCATGATAGTGTTTGTAGCACTTACAGTTCAAAAGAAGATTCTTGCTCCAAAACCACAATATTTCTTGAGTTCTTAGTTTTGGAACAGTTTGCTCTATTTTCTTCCTTCCTTCCTTTTTTCTCCCCTCATTATTATTTATTTTCTTTTCTCCCTCTCTCCTTGGTTGTCTTCTTAAATTAAAAAAAAATGGTTTTAGTGTCTTTTTCCAAAAGTATTTCCATTACTTTAATCAGTTGCTTATATTCCTTCTGTCTTTTAGGAGTCAAATTAAGTGACATTTTTTCTACAATTTCTTATATAATGAGATCGAATTTAAGCTCTTTAATATCACTGTGTCTCCATCTAAATTGGTATTTGCTGTACTCAATTATTACTGATTTTTCATGCCCATCCAGTCCCCAGTTTTAAGCACATTTATGGCAGGGATAGGTTATACTCATATTATTCACAGATTTTGGAACCTTGTAGATTCAATAAGCATTTGATGAATGATTTTCCATAAGCATTTATACTCTGAAACAAATAGCTCATACTTTCATCATTGTTCCCATGGGATCCCTGGTAATTCTATAGTTATGGGAACAGATGTACATATGAATATGCTTAGAAAAAATTAATTCATTATTGGTGACACTTTCATGAATTTTGTTTTTAATATATGTACATATATGTATATTTTTATTGAGAAAGATTTCTCTTTTTGATAAAATCTTTAAATTTCCTAATTGCATCAAGTCATTTGGAGTGAGTATATTTAGCACATATTTACTGCATTTTTTATAACTAAGTAATAATTTAAAAATCAAAAGCATCTAAAGCATGTTTAGAGCTAATAATGTTTAAAATATGGCTTTAATTTTCATGATCTTCTGAAAAGTATATTTCCTATCTGCCTACATTTTCAGAAACGATCAGGTCCTTAAGGACAAAAGTTATATTAAATCATTACTTTCAAATTTTATTTTCATAGAAGTTTGTGTAGTACTGGTACATAGTATGCAGACTTTAACTGGATAATAATTAAATACAAAAGAATGTATGATTAAAATGAATCCTTTGTCTTCTAGAGAATGTGTTTGAATTTTAAAATATATATTAAATATAGATAATGTAGTTGTATGCATATATTTTTCTCCTTAATATTAAATTAAAATGCATCATATAACATAAACCTCTAATGACACATAGCACAAGCAGCTTTCATCAGAAAGGAGAATTTTTAAATTTGATTTGAACAAGATAAATAGAACCATATTGATCCAGGATAATTTGCATAATATTGCTGATATTTCACCATAAACCAGAAGAAGTTTCTATACGGATGTGGTTTTTAAAAGTATCTGATTTAATTACAATTTATTATTTGTTACATTGATCTATTATACAAATTCAGTGTCTCCTTTCAACTATTTCATCCATGAATATTACCATTAGAATTATTGATTATATATCATATGGAAGGAGACTAAAGGAGAGGCTTGTTAATTAGGGGCTATTTACAATTTGACAATGTACAATTAAGTTAGTATTTGAGACAACTTGGTGTCTGCAAGAGCAATAAGGAAATAACTTACTTGATATTTTTCATGTCAGCAAGGAAAAAAAAGTTGACAACATTGCCAAATTTGCTTTTAAGAAATGTGTAAATGAAGAATTATGACATATAGTAATACTGGTGTCTATGATGTTGTAATTAACACAAAGTGAATCACAATGCACTCATAAAGTCCAGATGTTCAAAAATGTATAAACTGAGGAAAATATACCTTATTACTTTTGAACTGATTCATGTGTGGATTCATAAATGTCCTAAGCAAATAATTGAAATTGGAAGTATATTTTATAACAATTTAAAATCATATATAATTTTAAATGAGAAAACAGCATGTACTATTTTATAACATATATATATGTTAGTTATAAATGAGTGCACACACACAAGTACACACAGAAATACATATATGCCTTTGTTAAATTTTCTAGGATAACCTTTAAGTCATTTCAACATATTCTTCTCTTTTTATACTTCATTTTTCATATTTAAGCTAAGTTATGTATTCTTTATTCCAGACTGTTTTATTAGTACTCAGGTTTTATCACTTTTAATATTCTCACTTCCCTTCTCACTCTATTATAACAAAGAATCCAATTTTCTAATTCCTTCCTGGTCAATTTCCCTGAAGCTATGTCCTTTGCTGTGTTTTATAATTACAACAATTTTCTAAACTCTAACTTCCATGCCAGTCATCTCTTTGCTTAAAAGTTTATTCCATATTAATTTTACTTCAGAAAACCTAAGTGGATGGAAAACAGTTTGCTCAAATATGCCTTTTATTAATTGCAGATATTTCTGTTTGAGCTACACAAAAGAAAATGAACTAAATATATAGTGAGAGAGGTTAGATGCAGAGAGGTGCTTCCTGATTAAAAGTTACTTTGACATTAAGGGAACTATGATATCTACTTCCCAGAAGGATTTTAAGAATTGAAGAGACTCATCTCTCTGACAGATTAGGTTTAATTTTGCCTGGAGGTAGGTGACAGAAGAGATAGCCCATGAACCGTGATATGAAATAAAGAATAATAGGTTTTGAGTACCTTATAACAGAAGTTCATCTTTTTTTTCTTTCCTGAAATTGTGTAAGTTGTCTTAACTTCAAGTATAGGACTGTGTCATCAAACAACTTTTGGATTTAACTAGAGTTTCTACAGACCTGATCTTATCAAGATTTGTGAAACATCACACCGTCTGATCTAGGTTTTGAAAGCAATTTCTCATTTTTTAGAAGTGCTTTTTTTTTCTGTGTACTGAACATATAATTGTTGTAAAAGGAGAGTGCAAATTATATTTTTTATAATCAAAAAGTAAAACAATGTAGTAAATCAGTTCTTTCCTATGAATAACTTATAATTTGATATTTCGAAATGTTGTTTTAAAGTAATATTTCAAGAAACTCTGAATTTTGTCTTATTTTATTCCATATTGTAAATCTTACATATATTCCCACTACTCTACATATATGCCTGAACCCTAATTATATTTTATGTCATAATAGGTTATATAATCTTTAAATTTAAGAGTTAGTAACACACTTTTGGACAAAAAGAATTCAAATCAAAATCTCAAGATTTTAATATCTAAAATAATGTCAATAAATTACTTCTTTAAAGTCTAAAACACAGTCACTAGCAACACCTTAGGACAGCATCAAATGGAACTATTATCATTAATAATTTAGAAAAGTGACATCCAGGAAAAGTAATGGCAGATAACAGAAAATCTCTGTAAGGCTAACTCCTTTTCTTCCCACACACCACTAGAACACAGTAAGTGGAGATAAAATAAGCTATATAATCCTGAGACTTCTTATGAATGATTGCCAAACGGAAGGCATGGTGCTTACAAATAATTATGTTAGCAACTGAATGGAAAACTGGAAAAAATGAGAGAAGAGACAGTAATATCTACTACTTTATTTCTAAGCAAAAATGAAAATACGTTTTTCCAGGCTACAAATACAATGGAGAAGCAGCAAAAACAACTCTAAATACAGAGATTGATATCTCCAGGTTGGCACAGAGGTCACTAATGAATATTACTGAGACAACTGAGGAAATCTGTATATTGATACTATGTTAGATTTAGACTTAACAATTTTAAGTCAACATTGCAGTTTCTTAACATGATTATTATATTGGATTTATGTGAAAGAATGTTTATGGTTTTAGAAAATATTTGAAATGTCTTGGCATGAAGGGTCATGTTTCCTACAAATAGATTTTGAAAGTTTCTACAAAGTGTGTGTGTGTGTGTGTGCGCGCGCACGCGTGCACACACATGCAGAGATATAAGAGAAGGTAGCAAATTTTAATGATTTTCTGATCTAGGTGTATAATATATGAGACTTCATTTTACTAGTCTTGCAGTACTTTTATAGTATTTTATTTTCTTTCAAAGTAAGACACTGAAGAGAAAAAAAACATGAAGAGAAAAATTGCTAGGCAAGTTTACATACTGTGAAAGAATGGAGAGTTTGATTTTAACATAGTTACAGAGAATGTTTTGGAAGGTTTTAGAAAGGGAATGATATAATCTGATTTTTTTATTTTAAAAGATACCTTAGTACTGTGGAAAACAGACTATGTAGGGAGTAATGGGTCAAAAGACCAGTACAAGCCTATTTCAATAGCCTAGTAGAGACACTGCAGATTTAGAGTTAAGAAATGGGGATAATGCAAAGCATTAAATTAAAAAAAAAAAAAGGTAACATATTTTGGAAGTAGGTCCAAAACAATGCTCATAATTTTATTTGGTTAAGCCCAATAAGGAAGGAATGATTATTAATTAGTTTTTGCCTGAGAAAATGGGAAGATGTATAATTAAATGAGATGAAGTTGAAGGAACAATCTTGTAAGATGAGTCCAAGAGTTCTGTTTAGTTACAGTAAGCTCCATATGACCTGTAGACTTTTGGGGCAATTATAGGCTGAGTTGTTCAAGAGTGAAGCAGGTAAGAAACCAAGGAAACATTAGTTATGGATCAATCTTCATAGAGATGAACTTTAAAGCAATGATATTCTATGAGATCAAGTGAGAAATAGGAGTACAGATGGAAATAATACTAAAAGCCTGGGAGATAATCTTATGAAATTCCAACATTTAGAGATCAGAGAAAGAAAAATTTGAAAAGAAGTCTTATATCAAATAGCTATGATAAAGGAAAAGAATCAGGAAAGGGTGGAGTTAGAGATTTCCAGAGAAATGAATGCTAAGGGAAGTCTCCCCAAGCTCTTCTCAGGCTCCCATATTTATTAGGCATACATCACAGGGAAAACACTGAACAATACCTTTTTGGCTATGCGCCAGTAAGAACTATATTAAGTGTGCAAAAATTAAGGAGTTCCCAAGACTAAAAAAGAGCAGATGCCGAAAGCAGGGTGGAGAACAAGATAAAATGTTCCACAGATAACATGGTCTAAGGAATTAATAAGCACAGGCAGGACCCAACCCCTAAATATGCATTAACTAGATACTGGTCAGCTGTTTTCAGCAGGGCCAGAGTGCATTGTAATGTATTCCCTACAATCTCCTTAACCAGGATATAGCTATTTGATTTTCCACATATCAAGTTAAAATATACTAGAAATGTTTGCTCCTTTTGCGGAACATTTGCAGAACAGGTTACTTGCCATCCAAGGTTTTAATGTATTTATATTTCTTATTCTTTCACACATAAAAGAAATTTCCTTTCTCACAGTTCTGGAGGCTAAAGGTCCAAGATCAAGGGCCCTCAAGGTGAGTCCTGGTGAGATCTCTCTTCTGGCTTAGAGGCAGCCAGCTTCTTGTTGTACCCTCAACATGGAAAGATAGCACTCTCCTGTCTCTTCCTCTTCTTAGAAGGACTTAGGTCCTTATAAGATTCACTCTAATGACCTAACCTAACTCAATCTTGATTTCCTTGTTATAGGCCCATCTCCAAAAATAGTCACTCTGAGAATTAGGGCTTCAACATAAGTATTGGGGCACCTGAATGGCTCAGTCAGTTAGGCGTCCGACTTCGGCTGAGGTCATGATCTCGTAGTTTGTGAGTTCAAGCCCCGTGTCAGGCTCTGTGTTACAACAGCTCAGAGCCTGCAGCCTACTTCAGATTCTGTGTCTCTCTCTTTCTCTGCCCCTCCCCATCTCATGCTCTCTCAAAAATAAACAGACATTTAAAAAAAAAAGGATTGGGATGGTAGGGGGCCACAATTCAGTCCATAACATAGGGCAAGTATATTTTAAAAAGTTTACATGATTATTTGGTGAATGTTGAGTGCCTGTCAGAGATTTATGATCATAAAATTTAAGTGGCATCATTCAGCATAATTTTTTTAAAACTTCTCCAGCAGTACTGTAAACAAGCAGGAGAGCCTAAGATGTACTGGTCTTTTCCCAGCAATTATTGCAGAGGATGGATTCATGGAGAAAATGATTTTTAAAAAGGGCTTAAGTTTATTTGAAATGGAATATGAATTGAGTTAAGAAAGGAGAAATGAGATAGTGAGGCTTGTTTGTAGTGTTAGTAATTGGATGTACCAATAAAGAGTTACTAAAGTAATGATGTGAGGATAAGTGACCTAACAAAGATAATAAATAATGATTGAATGTAAAATGCTTCAAATGGTCATTTTGGGGATGTGTAATTACTTTTGATAATGAAGACAGGAATAACTCTAACAATGGGAGTGTGAAGTAGAGGGTAAAAAAAAAAAACTCTTTCATTCTCAGGAGGTCAAGAAATTGAAAGGCCAGTGCGAAGAGAGTAGTTGCCAAGAATGATGACAGAAGTAGATGTGGGGGTGCTTGGGTGGCTCAGTTGGTTGAGCATCCGACTTCAGCTCAGGGCATGATCTTATGGTTCGTGGGTTTGAGCCCTGCATCAGGCTCTGTGCTGACAGCTAGCTCAGAGCCTGGAGCCTGTCTTCAGATTCTGTGTCTCCCTCTCTCTCTGACCCTCCCCTGCTCGCGCTGTCTCTCTCTGTCTCTCAAAAATAAATAAAAAACATAAAAAAAAAAAGAAGTAGATGTGGAGAGGAAGCCAGAGAGCAAGACTTCTGAAAGTGTACTTAGATGGCTTTGCAGGTGAATTTATTTACAACAGTTATGTTCCTTCCACATTAGAATCAACGGGGAGGGGAGAGAACTTTGGGGACAGAAATAATGTCGCCTGGGCTTAAATACAAGTGTTCCTGATTTAATTAACCTATGGTGTTGCTAGATCTTGATATTTTAAAAACATAGTTGATATTTCTCAGAAGGAGAAGCATTTACTTAAAGCATATCCAACACTAATCAATTTTAATCACTGAGTGAAACTTAATGTGAGTCATATCATAGACTCTCTGACTAGTTGCTTTGCTTTTCAAATATTTTGGATATTTTTATACTATTAAAATTCAAATAGTCATTTTTAAAATATTTTTACCAATCTGTAAATCTGTAAAACTATTCTGTTATTTTAACTGTAATTCCATTTACTTCAGATAATCAAAGAGAATAACCTTTAAGATATCGTATTCTCCTTTTACAGTTATTTAACTTTCTTTTTCAGTCCTCACAAGAATTTTTATTATGCTTATTGCTAGTTTTTAGAAAATCTATTGTATTTTAAGTTTGTAAATGTGACTTTCTTTGTATATAGGATAATTTCATTTTGGTATGTTACTTTTGTGACCAGCTACCTTATTAAATTCTCTTACTGTTTCTAACAGTGTTCTAATTAATTCACTAGACAAACTATTTTACCCTCTGCAAATAATGAATACACATTAAAAGAAGAGTGAACATAAAAATATACCCACAAATGTAAACAAATTCTTCATCTTGGCCAAATCACAATTCCATAAATATTGGTCAAATAACATCATTTGTAAAAACCTCTAATATTTTCTGACTAATTTATCTCTGTAAATTTTGTTCACTTTCAGTGATAACAGAGAGCTACTGTTCCTTGTATTCATCCTATGCAGAAAATAAAAGAACATCAAGTCCTTAGTATTTCTCACGTTTGTACAGACATAATCTTCTAAAATCTTAGTGTTATTTATAAGAACATATTTTAATACACATAAAAATTAAGGAACACTTATGTCAAAGATACTTCCTTGCACTTTGAAAACAATACATTGTCATCCCCTTCATCTTGCAAACAAACTCTAATTTTTCATTTGAGTTTCATATCACATGATATTCGTAGTTCAATTAAAGAATTCTGCCTTCTATTTTGTGATTTCAGTCTCAAAACAAATTAGGAGCTAGAAAAACCCTAAATTCCGTAGGATGAAAATAAGTGAATTGCGTAGGAATATGTATCACTGTCTTATGATGGAAAGTTTACTGGGTTGCAGGTAGAAAACAGAATGATACTACCTTTGATATTTTATATATGTGACATTGAGGTTATTTGGAATACCAGAATCATTGATTATTTAACTATATGTGGAATCATAATATTCTCTCGATGTTTAAGTTGTAAATGAAACTATATATATATATATATATATATACACACACATACATATATATATGTAAATGTAAAAATTGTAATGTTGTAATGCCATTGCCTAATTCAGTATGTCAGGGAACTTACTACTGTATTATAACTTTTCCTGGAGATGCTATTCTTTACAGTTTCAATTTCTTTTGTGTTGCTTTTTTGAATTATATAGAGGTAAAGATAACTATCTGTCCTATAAGCCTTCAAGCTAATTACAATGATATGTTGTCATACATTAATGTTTAGCATATTTAAAATGTACCTTAACTTTTATAAACTCTTAGATATTTAGAATGTTTAATTCATTTCCAGTCTGTGAGATGCAACAAAGAAGATATATAATTGGGGCTACTTCCGTTTAGAGTGATTTCATTAGTTGTTTTTCTCCCTCGTTTTCTTTTTTGTTGTTGTTGATGTTGTTTATATGTATAGCAGATGGCAACAATCATAGAAATCAGCACAGCAATCAAAGGGATCAGTGGGATGATGAATCTTTGTCAGGGTCACAGGATGCACCCACTGGGAAAATAGCAGCAACATCTGACAGCGAGTGCTGAACACTGTATCTGCCTAGTAATCAGACAGGATCAGGACCAAGGGTGACCCAGAACTGCTGAATGAAAAAGAGAGGATAAAAAAGGATGCCAGAAATTTATTTGCAGCAAAGAGACTACATAAGCAAATGCATTCTTTGCCCCTTCAATAGTTTAATGTCTATCACATTCTTGATATTTGCATGTTGGTTGGGATAACATGGTAAACTGCATGAGCCAAAGTGAAGGTAGGCACAGATTTGCATACAAATATTCTCAGTTCCTAACTAATGAGTACCTAAGGATATATATGTTGAAATCTGAGAATTTCCAAGACATCGTCTGAATTCAAATGGATTTCATCACTCTCATGATTCTGTGCAAACTCAACATGGATATATTTAAAGAAAGTTATATTACAAGTTTCGATAGAATTTTTAAACTTTTGAGGGATTTTAATTTTGATTTTAAAACCACTTTTCCTTTTTCCTTTTTGATTCCTTTGTCCTCATATCCTACTAAGGTAAAAGTTTCCTAATTTCAGGTAATCAATCTTTTCATCTCAGATCCTCAGAGTAGTGACATCATTCATTTTCTTTTTTTTTTTTCTTAACCTGGATGAATACAACTGTACATGGTTAATTTTATATGTCAACCTGACTGAATAATAGGGGGCCCAGAAATACTATTTTTGTATGTGTGTGTGAGAGTATTGTGAGATGTGATTAATATTTTAATTGGTGGACTCAGTAGATTGCCCTTCCCAATGTGCATGGGCGTCATTTGATGTCTTAAGGGCCTGAATCCAATGAAAGGCAGAGGAGACCAAAATTCCCTTTTTCTTCCTGACTCGCTGCTTTAGCTGAATATTGGTCTTTTTCTGATCTCGAACCAGGACTTAGACCATTGACCTCCCTGTTTTTCAGGCCTTTAGACAAAGTTTGGAATTTTACTGCTAGCTTTCTTGGGTCACCAGCTTGCAGTTGGCAGATCATGAAACTTCTCAGGCTCCATAATCATATCAATCATTTGAACCCATTTATACACACACACACATATATATACACAGATATAGTATTATATATATAACTACATATAAATATATATTATATAATTATATTAAATATAAACTATATATATTATTGGTTATCTTACTCTGGAGAACTCTAATACAAATTCTCAATTATTGATTTCCAGTTCTGATTATTCACTACTACATGATTTGTAAGGGTCCTCAAGTGTAATCTAACACTTGACGTCATTTACACAAGATAACATTCTTTCTGCTTTTCATATCAGAGATAATATAATCTTTATAGGGAGAATTCAGACTTCAAATCTTTAAAAATATCATCTAAATCTCTCTTCGCATAAACTGAATGGTTATTTCTTCATGCCTAAAGTTTTGTTGATCTCTTTTTTCCCAGTGTCATCATTCTAATGAGATATCTTTCATTTCACTATAAATCATTAAAAAATCAAATCACGTGACAGTTGTCTGGTGCGGAGTGTGTCCTTAAATTTATTTCATCTGGGTGATTCAGCCAGTTAAGCTCCCACTCTTGATTCGACTCAAAGTCATGATCGCACAGTTAGCGGGATTGAGCTCCACATGGGACTCTGTGCTGACAGTGCTGAGTCTGCTTGGGATTCTCTCTCTCCCTTTCTCTCTGCCCTTCCCCCACTTGCATGCACTCACTTGCATGCGTGTGCTCTCTGTCTAAGTAAATAAACTTAAAAAAATAAAAAGAAATAAAACAAAAATAAACTTACTTCATCTGGAGTATTATTTGAGCCTTGTAAACAATTCCTATATTCCATGGGACAAGAACTAAGATTAGTCTCAAGGGAGAAGTACTTATTTATGTAGGTTTGCATGCATTCATTTATATATGTATATATGCATAAATTGATTGATGTTTATTTATTTTTGAGAGAGAGAGAGAGAGGGAGAGAGAGAGAGGAGGGGCAGAGAAAAAGAGAGACAGAGAACCTAAGGCAGGCTCTGTGCTGTCAGCACAAGCCCAACGTGTATCTCAAACCTATGAAGTGTGAGATCATGACCTGAACCAGAGTCAGATGCCCAACCGACTGAGCCACCCAGGCGCCCCGTGTTTATTTTAAAACATTTTGATGCGTCTATTAGTTATGTTGTCAAGTAAATGGATAAACGGCAAGTTTGTTTTGTAGTCTGATAAAACTTCATATATTAGTCAAAATGGGTTCATGAAAAGTTTGCAGTTTTGTCACTTTGTTCATTTGTCTCTAAATTTGTACTTTAGATTTTCAGTGCCTCCAAATTATTTTATTAGAATATTTTCATTTTTCCAGAAAGTCAAAAGACTACATATGCAAAGGAACATTTGCAATATTTAGCTCATCTCAAACTTAGTCTTGAGGAAAGAAGATGAAAAGCACTCCACTGACAAACATGAAAAATATTCTGCAGTTTTATCTTCCATATATTTAAGACTCATCAATATAACATTCAATATTTTAGTGTTTTAATTGGCTTATCGGTGCTTTGGATACATCACCCTGTGCATAGGTATTTCCCCTGAGGAGAATTTACAGCAGAATGAAAATCATCCAGAACAGAGGTCCTAGGACTTCAGGAAGCAAATTTGTACCTCTTACTGGGAACAAGGGACAATGGCCTAAACTAAGAAACACACAGCTAAATGGATACTCCCAGTTATGAAATGGGGCTCTCTCTGCCTATCAAGGTGTTTGGAGTTAAGAATAGACTCTGGGGTTTCTGGTTTTATAAACCAAAAGTGTGGCAAAACTACAGAAGAGAAGTAAGTCACTACGTTTGTTGTACTTCCATTATTGCATCATGGTAAAATACCGTTAAATAGCTTTGCTTAAGGTTAACAAATATTTCTTAGGGGTCTATGTCCTATTTATCCTACCCTATAATAGCAACTTCTCTATTGGATTTTAGAGACCAAGGAAGAAGAACTGCATCTTAACATTTTCCATTTCTTCACAATACTAAGCATAATTCCATGCCAAGGGTAAAAAACAAACATATTGCATTTGATTGTTCTGTAAATTTAATGTACCACAAAAAATAGTAGAATGTGATAGAGGAATTGGTTATTATAAAAATAATTAGGGACACCTGTGTGGCTCACTCGGTTAAGAGACTGACTTCAGCTCAGGTCATGAGCTTATCACTTGTGAGTTTGAGCCTCATGCTGGGCTCTGTGCTGACCAGTCAGGGCCTGGAGCCTGCTTCCAATTCTGTGTCTCCCTCTCTTTCTGTCCCTCTCCAGCTCTCGCTCTGTCTCTTTCTCTCAAAAATAAATAAACATTAAAAAAATTAAAAACTATTTAAGCAAAATCTTAAAACTATGAAAAAAATAGACCTTCCCTGGAATTTCATTTCCTGCATTTCTAATGCAGATTTTAGATTTATTTTGATAAACATACTTAATGTAAAATTTGAATATGGCATATGTCAATATAGAGCAGTAAGAGGTAGATAGTTTTCCCAACAGACATGATTTCAAAACTCTATATTTTAATATCTAATATTATTTGGTAATTCATTTTATTTCTGCAAAACCTAAGTCAACTTTTTAAGTAGTGATATATGTATAACTAGTATATTTGCCAAAAAAAATAGAACATAAAGTTGCAGGTATTATCATTATTAGAATCATATTTGTTCTTTATATAGGGGGTTATGGCTCACTAAAACATTTTAAAATCAGGCATATACGCCTTTGAGTAGCATGAATTGTACAAGTTGAAATGAACTTTATTACTTTTAATTGTAAAACAAAGTATCACAGAATGCATCTAAATGCCAAAATATACCAAGGAAATGGGAAGAGAAGTCAAATAAGATATTTATAGATATGTGTAGACTCAGAGATAATCTTCTAAAGAAACCTTTTTATATACATAAAAAAGTCTCAAAGGTAAATATACAAAAAAATTATAATAACCTAAGAAAGAGATAAGTAGAGCTACTATACGCATGCAGTTAAGATTCCAGAGAGACAGTTTTGCATCAGTCCTAGAAATCAGCGGTATGGAATGAAGAATTAGATAGGAGGTATCTGGTAACACCCAGGAAATGTTAGATTCAGTGAAAACTACATTCGATTACAGGTCTTAGTAAAATGTATATGAATAAGGTTTATTTATTTTTGAGAGGGAGAGAGAGAGCATGGGAGGAGGAGGGGCAGAGAGAGAGGGAGACACAGAATCTGAAGCAGGCTTCACAGTCTGAGCTGTCATCGCAGAGCTCCATGCGGGGCTTGAACCCACAGACTGCGAGATTGATGACCTGAGCCAAAGTCCGACGCTTAACCAACTGAGCCACCCAGGCGCCCCATGCTCCTTATTTCTAAATAAATTGTATTAGGATTATAAGATGTGGCTGAGGATTGATGAAGAGAGAGACTACATGCTATATCTGGCCATGTCTACCACCTAACAGAACATGTTGTAGCACCATATACCAGTGGCGAACAGTACAAAACACACAGCTTTGTTGCAGATTGGTGACATCGATGATGGCCAAACACAGTATTAGTGAAATCACCGAAGAACAATTAATAATTAGGAATTCCACTGAATAAGAAAATTTAGCTTCCGATGGTAATGTATTTGATAGAATAAATTCACCACAGTGGTCAAGAGAAACCTGCCAACAATTGGGAAACCCACCAGATATCTGTGAAGTTCATTGACAGTTTTTGGCATTCACTTAATCTGTGGTCATTGTCAAATTTATTTTGGTATAAGGAAAAGTTCAAATTTTTATTTCTTGAAATTCTAATATTTTCAAGTAATGTATGTTTTCTTTACTACTGAGTCTAAGGGATATGTATCAAAAGAAATAAGAAACCAAAACTATAATTAATTATCTATCTCCCTACTTACATGGGATTTTGCGTGTTTTTAAATATGTTATTTGAGGTAGAAAGTATGATGTCCCTATGTCAATGATAATTCATAGTTTATGATATATGTTAGTCATTCTCAGAGATTTTTACCACAGGGTCTTTAAAAATGTGATGAACAAATAGTCCTTAGGAATTTTCATAATGTTATATGACTAAATGTTCAAAACACAAAGTCCAATTTAGAATGTATAGTCTTTCCTTACTAGGGACTATAATTAGGATGAAAATTCTGTTTTGATAATTTAGCAAGCTACATTTCCATGTAATTTAAAGCATATAGGACTGATCCCTTTCACTTATAATTTTTTCCTTTGGCATAGGGCCTCAATTACACCATCTAAAATTGCACATTTGAATATATACACTGTGACAGTGATAACAGTTTAAATATTTATCACATAGCTCCTTGGAATGGATACCTATAGTAATGACAGTTACCATAGCTGCTACAGAAGAGGTTTGCGTAAGAATTATAGACTGGAGAACTACAACCGATACCTATCTTTCTATATATGTATGTCACAGTTTCTTGATCCACTCATCCATTAAAGAACACTTAGGTTATTTCTGTATCTTGGATATTATGAATAATGCTACCTTGAACATAGGGGTACACATATCTCTTCAGAATACTGATTTTAATTCCTTCAGCTATATACACAGGTATGGAACTACTGGATCATTGTTTTTATTTTTTGATACTCTTTCCTCTTCTCTGCTTGATGAAATGCCCATTATAGTGCAAGTCTTAGGGCAAATATCAGTTATTTTATGAAATGTTTGCCTAACCTTTTAAGCAGTTATCTCTAACTTTCTGCATCCATAGCAACTTGTATTATCGCAATTATGTCACTAATTACACCATATAATGTAAACTCATAAGGGATAATAATAAAGTTAAGAAATTAGATTTTAAATTCAGTCACTGTTGGAATCAAGACCTAATTTCGTTCAATTTTTGCTGTGTAAACTCAAGCCACTTAACTACCTCTTGGTGAAAAAATCATATTGGATACAAATTGAGGGTATTAGTTGTTTTTACCTTATAGTAACTTTTTCTAGATCTAAATTAGATGGAGATGGTACACGAAGGTGCTTAGATACTGGCACAACATAGGCATCAAATAGATGGTTTTTAAGTCACAGTTTATATGAATGAAGAATGAATATTGTGGGAGATAGAAATAGATGACAGCAATATTCAGAAACCATCCAAAAGTAAATTGATATTTGAAAATATTGGAAATATGAATATTTGAAAATAAACTTCTATTATTTAATTTCTATTATTTGAACTTGTGTTCTTTGAATATCAAACTATTGTAATCATAATGCAAATTAAATTAGGCTTTATTCTTATTTTAAAAGTAAGTCACTAATTACATTCTCTATAAAAACAATTAATGTGCCTATCTCTTTTGGAGTTTTGCATATTAGGCATTTTTTTGTATACCATTTCTCATTAACTATATTGCCTATTTCAATTACTAGATTTTATATGTTTATTACTCATTTATTGTACCTGCTTATCTTTTTATTATAAAAAAAAAATGTATACCAAGGCACCTGATTGGCTCAGGCGGTTAAGTGTATGATTTTGGCTCAGGTCATGATCTCACAGTTCATGAATTTGAGCCCTTTCTCAGGCTCTTCACTGAGCCTGCTTCGGATTCTCTCTCTCTCCCTCTCTTTCTGCACTTCTGAGTTCTCTCTCTCTCTCTCTCTCTCTCTCTCTCAAAATAAACAAACTACAAAAATATATACCATTATATATTTTTTCAAGTCTTACCCTTCTTCACCCTAAAATAATATGGACTAATAAAAGGAAACATTTCTTTTTTCTTTTTGATGCAATAAACGAGCCACCAAATGAAACTATACTAGGCCAGCAGTGTTTGTGGAACAGTGTATTTGCCACCCTTTTAAATGTTTTGTTAGTACTTGTGTACCAAGGATGTCACGAGTGAAGTAAATGTTTTTTCCATAGTTAAAATACACTTCATAATAGAGAATTGAAAATTCAGAGTATGATCTAATTTCCAAGACAACTTCTTTATACTATGTCAACTAGTATTCCATTTACCCAGGGTATTATGAGTTCTAAGATCATAAAATGATAACAAGAAGAAATGATAGAGAGATGACTAGGATTTAAAGCTAAATAGAAGGATGAGTCCTCAATTCTCCCTTGAGTCCTTTTCTGATTGTCTGCAGTAGTTCACTGGTAAATAAATCAGTAGATGCAGCAGAGAAAAGGTAACTGTTCCCTACCGTTTCCTCCTTTTCAAGGATAAATGGATTTTACAGGTTTATATTTAATGAGTGTTTTGCCAGCTTCCACAAAATGATTGCTATTTTAGAAGTCCAAACCACTAGCAAAAATTCTCTTCATGGCTTTTGGTTTTCAGTAAATCTTTAAAATATATATTTTATTCTTTCATTCATCCACAATTTAATCCTTCCAGCCAGCAAAGTGTTCATTCAAAAATTCTGAATATGTACCATATGCTAGACACTGATACAAAATTGCAGGCAAATGTTCTTCTCTTAGAAATAAGAGACTGAAATCCAGAAGGTAGACAGACAGTCAATAGCACATGAGCAGGGATCGACACACACTGATTGTGATCACCAGTCTATTATGAATTCTATAAATTATTGCAATCTTATAACTTCTTTAAATTTTAGTTTTACTCTATTTTATTAACACTTGTTGCTATTATTTAGTTAGTTAGCTTAATGGAACTGTAGACCATTCATTTGGGTCAATAATTTGACCACACACCGAGCAACTGATAGCAAATTGATGCATCATTTTTCAGCCATTAAAGTATTTGAGAAAACAAGCATTAGCTTGATGAATTAGGAGGTACTATGTGTAACTTAAGATACTCATATAAATGCATTAGGTGGATGTGGACTGGCAAATATTTTCAGATCTACTTGTTTTTTAGAAAACATTAATTATGAATGGTGATTTACACAATCCCTCATTTAATTATTTTATTTGCAGGGTCAAAGCTTGATGATTCATGAAACAGTAAATTTGCCAAATGTTTTCAGAGAATGAAAAAGAGATTTAGTGGAAGGGCACTCATAATCTTTACAAGACATTTATATGCTTTGCAGAATTTAGTGTCTGTTGATAGTAATTAGCAAAACAAAATCCACCTTGTTGCACTTCACTAATACATGGAGATTAAAAAGTTGTATACCATACTCCTATGTTCCAAATGTAGCCTTTATTATAAATATTCTTCTTGTGACTTTGAAACTTAAAAAAGCAAGACAATACTATTAAAAAGATATGTTATAATGTTTATGATTTTGTAAAATGAACTATAATTCTTCCACTTAAGCATAGAAAACACAATGCATATGATTTTCTACCTCCCTAACTCCCTGTTAAACCTTTCTTAAAATACTCATACAAGGACATTTATAAGAGTCATTGAATATAGTGACAAGGAGGTCAGAAAAGGTGACAGTAAATAAGAGTGGCTGAAAACATTATGAAGGCTGGAAAGCAGTTGGAAGAGGGTAACTACCATAGCAGAAGTACAGGAGAACCGTGCCTATAGTGACAAAAAATCACATTAAACAATTTATGGCCTAGAACTCAGAATATTCTCTAACAAAATATCTCTAAAACAAGGATTTGGTGTAATGTTGATAATGAAAAGATTGGTATAAAGCCTGTATGAGAAAAAGAAATCTTAGGCAGTCATAGAACACCCAATAGTGGCCTGCCAAAAGATATGTCCACTCCTCACCATTGGAACTTGTGAATGTGACCTTATTCTGAGCAGGGGTCACTGCAAATGTAAAGTAAGGATCTTGAGATGAGGAGGTCGTTCTGGATTCCCACCACAGGCTTTAAATCTAATGATAAGCATCCTTAAAAGAAATAATTGGAGGGACATATGATACAGAAAAGGGAAGACACAGACAACAGAGGGGAAGATAATGTAAAAATGGACACCAAGGAGCAGTACAGTCACCATCTAAAGAATGACAAAAGCCATCAGAATCTGAGAGAAACAAGGAATGCATCCTGCCCAGGCTCCCCAACAGTTTGTGGGGTGGTGGGGAGAGAGCATAATTCTGCCATCACCTTGATTTCAGACCTCTCGCATCCTGAACCATAAGAAAATAAGGTTTTTTAAAAAAAACTGAACAGTCAGTACAGAGCCTGACACGGGGCTCGACGGGGCTCAAACTCACAAATAGTGAGATCATGACCTGAGCCAAAGTTGGACGCTTAACTGACTGAGCCACCTAGGCACCCTTAGTTTTTGTTGTTTTAAGTCACCAAGTTTGACTCATTTGTTATAGCAGCCACTGCAAACTCAAACACCAACCTTCGAGCTGGTAAAGATATGAAAGTTTATTCTCTCTCAGAAGGTCAATTCAGATAATCTGGGAACCAAAAGCACAAATGAGGGCAAGGGAATATATAAAAATAAGGGGATTAAATGAGAAAGAGTACATACTGAATGGTGAAATATTTTCCATGCATGCCACATTTCTGATGATGAGGGCAGGCTGTATAATTCTTTCTGTCAAACATACTTGCCACAAATAATGGATCAAATGTTAATGGCAGTTAATTTTCCTTAAATAGAAATACTTGGTCCCAATTCGAGCAACCCATAGTGATGCTCATCAAATACAAAGCTTTCATTCATTTCTTTGGAGATATATCTTAAGTGTAAAGAAACCACTAGGTCCAATACATATTTGAAGAAAGCTTCTAAAATAAAAGAATAAAACAGATCAACGGAAAAATAAAACAACAGAAATATATAAGACATTGCATAACAAAATAAACAAATCAAATGACTCATCAATTGGATGCTGTTTTATTCATATGAGAATATAGAGTGGAAATCCTTTAGAAAGAAAAAGGACCTATTAGGGTTAAAATAAGCTATAAAAAATTAAACATTAGAATTGTTGGATATGCAGACAATAAATTTATTTTAAAATTGCACACAAGGGACACCTAGGGTGGCTCAGTGTGTTAGGCATCTGACTCTTGATTTCAGCTCAGGTCATCATCTCACAGTTCATGAGATGGAGCTCTGCACCATGTTCTGTGCACAGAGCCTGCTTGGGATTCTCTCCCCCCCCCCAGCCCCTCCTCTAGTTTCTATAAACATTTACTTGTACATGAAAACAAAAAAAAGTATAAACTAGTAGAAATATTAGAATATTAAGCCAAGAAGTCCAACAACTAAGTAAAAGAATCACCAAAACTTAATACAGAGAAAATTAAGGGGAAGACATTATCAACTACATAATAAAATTTCTACATACTAAAGGACAAGTTAAGTTAAAATTCTATACCAAGACTTGTCATTGCAAAACTGAGAAATTCAAAATGCCAGAAATAAAAGAATATTCTAAAGGCATCCAGAGAGAAATCACACAAACACAGACACACTTAAATGAATGAGAATTGCAGTTTCAAAAGACTTAAAACAGTCCTGGAATCCACATTTCAAAGAAGCAAGGAATTTAGAAGATCTGTACGCAATTATTTTCGATGCTAGAATTCTATACTAGTCATATAATCAGACAAGTGTGAATATAAAATAGATGCATCCCTAGATATGCAAATACTCTCAACATTCTCAGAAAGTCATGTTACAAAGAAAGAGATCTTAGAAAATGATAGATGGTAAAGCGAAAAAGAGAAAGTGACAGTACCAGGGCCCAGGGTTTCCAGCACCAGAGGAAGGGAAAAGATGATGGTGAAGATGATGTTCTTGAAGAGCAGGTGTGTCAGGTGCAATGGGTCTGGAAAGCACACAATTCACACTGAAGAGTGACCCTCAAAATTACTGTCAGAAAATGTAGTCTTTGGACAGGATGTTTGATGGTCAGTTAGTGGTGAATAGTAAAGTTAAGTAAATAAAAATTGGACAATTACTACCAAAAGAAAAAGAAAGGTAGAAGAAAGAAGTCAGGGGATGGTACATGTCCAAATTGTGAATAATATTTAAATAGTCATAAAGATGCTCACCCTGAAAACTGGTTTAAACAAAAATTGTTATAAGTTAACAGGCAAGATTGGGTTGAAAAGGAATTTCATTCATACCTTCCACAGTATCAAAATCTAAAATGAAAATCAATATATAATGTAATATAAATGTTATTTTTTTAAATCTGCAGTTAAATACTGATTACCATGATACACTGATAAAGGAGTAGCAATGGTTAATTATGAGAAGAGCACTTTTATATTAGATACTTAGATAAATAGAAAATATATCTTAACTTTATCATATCCAAGCCATCATTTCAAAGGCATTTTCTAAAATTAAAAAAATACAATTAAACAAAGTTACATGGTTTAATTTCTTTTCAGTGATTATCTCTTTCTCATACATAACAGAAGAAGAGTTTATGAAAGGGGAAAGTGAAAAAATGCACTGACAGCTCTCAATATTCCTTCTTTAGACCATCCCACACTCGTCTGAGAGAGATTTTTTTTCCATCTTTTGTACAAAGGTAGGGGTATACAATCACTGAACCATCCTGCTTCTGGAAGTAGTGGGAGTATACGGAATGATGGGAACTGGAGGAATTTAAGACAAGACCTTAATATCCTCCTCTGGGACAAAACGAGCTACTTTTCACAGATATGCTGCATGTCTGTGGCGCCTCCAAATAATTTTCTAAGGCAGAGCTCAGAGCTCGACGCATTAAAGAACAAACATGTGATTTGCCATCTTTAGTTTCCTTTTTCTGCTCCAGGAGAAGGCAACATGAGGCAAGAATTCTTAAGGAAATGTCTAGATTAGAGGAGGGAAGAATACAACATATAAAATGAATGTGAACACCGCCCTTAGTCACTAGATCCCACCTGATCTTCAGTTTCATACTCAGGATGTATAACTAGGATTAAGATAAAATTACCACAGACAACACAAAGGAATGCTTCTTCCTATCAGTCTGAGTAGATTAAGTTACCAGTATTTCCTCAAAATACAAGGATCACTTTCAGTAACAAAATTGAAGTACTTGACAATACACACACAGATTATATATGTATATAAAGGAAATTTATGAATGCAAAAATAAACAAGACTACCTAGCATAAGCATGCAATTAATGCAATGAAAATATCCTAGAATACTTATGAGATTTCCAATCAGTCTCCAATTTTGCAGTAACAGCATGCTTTCTTCATTAGCAATAGAAAGAGACAGGAAATAACCAAAAGAAAATTATGTACTGACATGCTAAATACTATATATCCTACTACTTTGTGACATTAGACATACTAATATAAAATGATGTTTATCCCTGTTGTAAAATTTTATTCTAGTTATATTTCAGACTAACCAAGTAGACATTCTGCTCATGGGCACAATACTCTATGTTCACAATATATATTTTTCACCCCTAAAATTATCCTTTATAAGGCATGGCTTGTTTGGTAGTCATTCCAAATACTGGGGCTATGATTGCACCATGATTTACTCTTTGTACGGTTATTGGCAGATTTAGGGTCATTCACGTATTGCCCACTGTGATTTGATTATTTACATTATTTTAAAACTTCAAAATATTTTTAATGTTCAACATCTGAAGGAATAAATTGCAGCTAGATCCAATATGAGTTTTGTTGCAGTAAATATATGGTAACTATTAATCAAGCTGTATTTGGAGGATAGATAATACTTTGCTGGTGATGTGCCCAAAGTGGAGTACAGACTCCAAATCTCTAGCTTTCTACTAATGTAACAATTAACTGGCAAAAATTTATCAGAATAAACTACTTTTGATCCCTGTAATTGAATCAAAACGTTACAACAGCCAGAGGAGTGCTTAATAAAGAAAGAAGCTGCTAAATTTCAGTAAGAAAGCATTACTGCATTTTAACTTTACTGTCCATTCATCCTTCACCCCTAGCTCAGTTATGGTCACAGGGATGGTGTATACATTCCCAGGATAGCTTGCTGATGCTAGAGTGGATAATAAGGACCTTTTACACAAAAAATTGTAGCTGTGGATTTTGATTTATCTGGTGGCTTCTTGAGGTACAGCCTTGGGGTTTGCTTGCCTTTGTTTCCCCAGCTTCAGAAAATGCTCAGGGATGAAACATCCTCCTGTGTAGCATACGTTGAAAGCATTTAAAGGACAATATACAAGCTGTAGAAATAATTGTTCTGAAAAGTTTACTTATATAGAAGAATAGAGAAGGCTATATGCATGCCCTAGACTGGGTGTATGCTCAGAAACACCAGGGAGACTAATCTTTTACCTCTGGCTGACCTTTAGGGTCCATGAAAGCAGGAAATTTGAAAGGGAAGGTAGAGAGAATTCCGCTATACCTCCTGCCCCCACATATGAATGTTCCCCATTATCAGTATCTCCCACAGAGTGGTGCATCTGTTCATTTGCTGACCCTACATCGACACATTATAATCACCCGAAATTCATTGTTTATATTACAGTTCACTCTTAGTGGTGTACATTCTGAGAGTTGAGATAAATATATGATGAGGCAAATCATCAATATGATTTCACATATTATTTTCACTCCTCTAAAAATCCTCTGTGCTTTGCCTAGTCATCCATTCCATCCCCTGAATTTCTGGCAACCACTGATCACTTTACTTTCTCCATAGTTTTGCCTTTTCCCAGACGTCATATAATGAGCATCTTAAAGTATGTAGCCTTTTCTGATTCACTTCATTCACTTAGTAATATGCATTTAAGTTTCCTCTATGTCGATTATTGCTTGATAGCTCACATTTTTTTTAACCACTGAATAATATTCCCTTGTCTGATCATGCCAGTTTATCCATTTGCCTCTTGAAGGACACCTTGCTTGCTTTCATGCTGCAATTATTGAATATAACTGCTGTAAACGTCCATGTGCAGGTTTTTGTGTGGTCATCTTTTCAACTCCCTTGAGGATATACTAAGGAACATAATGAGTGACTCTTAGGGTAAGAATATGTTTAATTTTCTATGACATTGATAAACTGTCTCCCAAAGTGGTTGTACCATTTTGTACTCCCACCGGTAATGAATGAGAGTTCCTTTTCTCTGCATCTTCAGATTTTGGCATTGTGAAAATAACTATATTAAATGACCAATAAATAGAGTATAGCAATATAACCCTTAAAATTCCAATCAGCTTTTTCTCTGCCTGGAGACAAGTCATCGTTCCTTTATGTCGACCGCAGATTACAGGAGTTGCTCTACAAAAATTATTCATCTTCTAAACTTTTACATAGATTTTAGAAAAAGTTATCATACTTACATATTCATTACATTACACTACGGGATTACAATGGTAGCGAAATGTCCCTGCCCCATGTTCTCTTTTCCTTGATTACTATGGCCTCAAAACCAACATTTCCAACTCTAATATTTCGTCTGGAATTTTAACTCCAAATTTATGACGTCAATCTTAAAATATTATATCAGAATAACTTTACACTGTGTTGGTATTATTAAGTGTACATTACTGTGATGATTTGGGACTTGGCATCATTTCCCATCTCTTGGAACGAATTGTGTTTATATTTTCTGCTTTAACCATCTCTATACATTTTTTATACCTTTTGTGATAGAATTAATCATAATACCAGGTCTCTGGAAGCTAAAGAGGAAAGGCCAGTCATTTTCATCATTCACTCTATTTACAATCCTTTCCTTTTCAGTAAAGGGCTGCGTGCTAGCACTCTGATGTGCTTAAGATCCTCAGTACTAGATTCTAGTTTGTTCATATTCTGGGAAGAATAACTTACCTCTTGTCAGAGAAGGGAACTTGACTTCAATGTGCTTAATACCTTGGGGGCAGATGTCTAGAAGAAACATGTGCTACTTGTATACACTTTCAGAAAATCTTTCTCTTAACAGTCCCACCATTTTTCTATATTTTAAGATAAGTGGTGATGCCAATTTCTTAGACTTTTAGGAACTCTGCAGAAAAAAAATCTTTTTCCCCCCATCACTTGTACCTGCTACTAAAACAATAGCCAACTCTTCCCCCCTTTTTTTTTTTAAATTTCCGTATTTTTTACTCTCTCTCATGAGTAGGGGCCCTCCAGTCCATTTTATTCTTAAATGTTGGACCATTTCTAAATTATTTAATACAGCATTGTAGTATTTGTGAAGAAAATACTAGCAAGTCTACATATCTTGTTTAGAATGACTAACATAAAAAAAGACAAGTTTTGGCAAAGATGCAGAGAAAAGAAACTCCTTGTGCACTGTCAATGGGAATGTCAATATTTGCAACCGCTACAGAAATCAATATGAAGGTTCCTCAAAAAATTAAGAAAGTACTATCATATGATCCAGCAATTCAGCTTTTGGGTATATATCCAAAAGACATGAAAACAGGATATCAGGAGATACCTGTACTCCCATACTGATTCCAGCATTTTTTACAATTGGCAAGATATGGAACAAACTTCAGTTTCTGTCAATGGATGAACTGATAAAGAAGATGTGAGATTATTTATATATAAATATATATAAAACACACATACACACACACACACACACACACACGTATATAGCAAAAGAAAGAAAAACTTGCCGTTTGTGATGATATTGATGGACCTTGATGACATTATGCAATGTGAAATAAGCCAGACAAAGACAAATCCTATATGGTATCACTTAGATGTGGTATCTTTAAAAAAAAAAAAAAGTCAGTTCCTAAGAACAGAGAGTAAAAAAGTGATTGCCAGGATCTGGGGTTTGGGGAAAATAGGAAAACACTGATGAAAGCGTACCAACTTTCAGCCATAAGATTCCATACAAGTTCTGAGGATCTAATGTAAAACATAGTGACAATAGTTGATAGCATTGCATTGCATAAGTGAAATGTACTAAAAGTGTAGGACTTACACGTTCTCACAAAAAATATATGAGGTGAGGTGATGAATGTGTTAACTAAGTAGATGGGGGAATATTTGTACAATGTATACACCACTTTAAATATGTTACAATTTTATATTTCAATTTTACCTCAAAAATTAAAAAAATAACATATGACTTATAAGTTTATGTTTTAGAAAAATAGATAAGGACAATTTGGTCAAATAATTTTAATGAAATAGAGTGGTCACCTTGCGGAATTGCTGATTAGACTGAAAATACAACAAAACCTACATAAAGAGGCATATATTGAATATACATATAGAAAACAGAAAATAAAATACATATGTAAACACATCAAATATTTCAACTGGTGGGAAGTGGGTGGAAATAATAAACTATAGGAATAATTAGCAATATAAAGGTTTAATACAGAGCAAGTTTATTAAAGATTCTGAGAAAACTTGAGGAGGAATAGCTAAATGGGGAAAATATTAGGAAGAATTATACAAAGAGGACAGTTGTCAATAAAATGTTAACTCAGCAGACCTGGATTGCTCAAACCCTACATATTCTAAAGAAAGACCTATTTTAAGAACTGGCCTTTGGCCAGCTACTGGCAGATAATCTCTAAGTTCTTGGAATATTTTGTCTACGAGAGTTTTTATATGCCTGAGGCCTTGAGTCACGCTGCATTTATGACAAATGACTGTTTTTTGTGTGCCTGAAGACTTGGGCCAACATTATAGATTGTCACTGGGAGAATTAATTGAATGAAATGCATCCCTGAGAAACTCCCCTAGGTGTGGACACTTAGGTGTTTTCTCTTGGACTTCATTCTGCGGTACCTTTCTCTTCCGTAGCCTTTCACTATAATTAACCATACTTGTGAGTATAACAGTTTTCTCTCTTGTGTCCTTCTAGCAAATCAATAAGTCTGGGTGTCCCCAGGGACCCCTGACAGAGTAAGTTACATAATGGAGAATTAAATTGATTGTTCTGAGACTATAATATGCTCTGAGTGTTGAATATGACATGCCAAAAAATTGAACCATTATAAATTATTTTACAGATAAACTTTTATGATAATATTAAATAATAGCTTTTTTATGTACATAATTCATGTTCCAATTTAAACACACTATTTGCATAAATAAATTCAATCAAATTTCATGGCTACAATTCTGGAGCTCTCTGAAATAAGGCTAAATCACATTATTAATAGACAAATTAATTACAGTTGATATCTTTGAATGCTTGTTATCTTCCAGACTTTTTTTCTGAGCAATGTATATGCACTAATGTAATCAATTCTCACAAGTCCATAAGGTGGAGGTTTTGACTATTATTCTCATATATTATTCTCCTAGATAATGTTTAGGTACAAAAAATATATTTAGTAAATTGTCCAAATTCACAAAACAACCAATGTCTTTATGGTAATGAGATTAGAATCTAAGACATTTGATTTCAAATTCCTAAACTCAGCCACCCTGACATACCAGCCATGGACTTTGTTTCTATGGTGTAAAGACCTAAACCAAGTCCAATGTACCATCCATCTCTTATCTGTCTACAACAGTACTGGGTGTTTGGTATGTATGATTTAATTTATTCACTTACACAATTGTATGAAAGAGGTTTCCCTTTTTACAAACGAAATGATAGGCTCAAAAGAACTGAGTAATTTACTCAAGGTCAGAGGACTAGCAAGGGACTGAGCCATAAATCAAATGTATTTGTCTTTACTGATGCTTTTTATTGATAAAATTGATTTGGGATACTTGAAAGTAGATGCAAGATAGAAGGGATGATTCCAATGATCTTAGGTCATCCAAAAACTAAAACAATGAGTTAAAAAATGATTTATTTAATGGAAAAATGATACACGTCAATACACAAAAAATATAGATATCGATCCTTCATTGGACCAAAACAAATAAAGCAAACTGAAGAATCACAATATGACTTTAAATAAGTATCTGTAGCAAACTGTACAAACTATTTTTCTGATGTGAACTAAAAATTATATGTTGTTTAAGATAATAAATATATCTGGCACCTTTTGAGACTTCTCATGTTAAATATTTCATGAGGTTACTGCCAGAACCAAGAATAATTATAGAAAAATTTTTGTGGACATGTTTTTAACATGCATCTATGCTGGAGTTGAGTATAACCTTTCCAATTCAACAAAATAAAATAACTGAAATTGTCCATTTTCTCATTTTTCTTCTGAGGTGTGAGTTTTAACTAAACTATCACCTCAAGCTAAAAATACAAAAACTTAATAATAGAATTATTATAAGAAATTTAAGACCTTATTTTTAACAGTTTCTAATAAAAAAAATCATTCTCAAGTCCGAACCTTCCTCTTTCTTCCAGCTTTCAATGTAAGGCTTAGGTGGTTCACTTCTATTCTTAGGTATAGACTGATTGGGAATGTTTCTCTTACAAACATATTCAAAGGTTATAAAATTATGTTCACCTCTGGTTTCATTTACTTGTAGTGACTGTAGCGTGAGCATCAAATACAGAGCTTATGTTATCCCTTACCAAAGCTCATCACATTTCAGACCCTCGTCTGGGAAAACTTAGTCTATACCAAGATATTATCAAGCCTCATGTCGCCTTCTCTTGCTCTAGGCACCAAAAATAATATGTAGAATAATAATAAATACTTTTAGCAGTTTTTTTCATTGCAATCCTATGGCATGAGGCACAAGGATCTAAAGAAAAGGAAAAAGATAAGGACCCGCTCTATATGCACTGTCTACAGAGGTTGATGTTTTACCTGATAAATTCATATAATAATGCATTAAATATTCAGCAAATAGCAATTGGCTACCATTCATCAGTTTCTGATATTAACTGAATGAGATATAATTCCTATCCTTAAGTAGCTTATTCAATATGGTAATCATATAATTATAGGAGAGTTTGGGCCCAGGAAAGAACAAAAAGGAGCTCTAAAATAGATCTGGGAATCAGGGAACACTTGCTCTATAAAATGATTTGACACACATATTCAGGGCAAGAGAATGATTTGGCCAAAACCTAGGTAAATTTGTGTGTAAAGGAGATGTCTATCATCTTCTGTGTTACTTTAAATAATACCCAATATTTAATTAAATATTTGAATCCCAAATATTGCATAATTCTATTTCTATTAATGCAAACTGAATCACGATCCAAAGTTAAGAACTTCTGCCTTAACTGAGAGGAATTGGGGAAAATGCAGCTGATTTCTGTTACTTTAAACAGCTTCTGGAATGCTGTTATCATACTAGTGATCACGTTCATTCTGTTCATTTTAATTGAAATATAAAAACCTGCTAGGAATACTTCCAAAAAGCAATCAACATAGACTTAGAGTGGAGTTTCTAAATAAATTGGAATTAATAAGTAAAATTCTATGTCATCTATCTATTGTTGTGTACCAACTCACCATAGAAGTGTGTGGCTTAAAACAATCATTTAATAGCTCTCATGTTTTTTGTGTTAGACTTTTGGAGGCAGCTTGACTGAATGGCTTTTTTAGGGTCTCATGTAGATTCTGTCAGATGATACCAAGGACTAGAATTATCTTGATTGCTTCTTCACTCAGATGTCTCATGTCTGAACTGGGAAGATTCAAATGGCCGGGGACGGGAACTGCTAGGGAAACTCCTTCAGTGTCCCCACTGTGTTTCCTGTACATGGTCTACCTATAGTATAGCAGCTTCAAATAAGCTAGCATCCTTTCCGGAGGTTTAGGGCTGAGAAATTTACAAAAGGAAAAATTATCTTTTATTCTGACTTAGCCTGGAAAAGCATGTAGTATCACTTTTCCTACATTTCATTTTGTAGAAGTAAATCATGAAAGCAGGCTTATATTTAAGAAAAAGAAATTTACACTCCATTTTTTTTTATGGGAGAGAAGCAAAGAATTTGCAGATATATTTTAAACCAAGGACAGCTCTCTGATTACTTCCTGGACTGTGAAAAGGTGGAAATACCATCACTCCCACCTTTACAACCTCCACGATAAAAGTTAGAAAGTCATGATTTTGTTGAACGCAATAAATAGCAGAAAAAACCACCCATTCTAAAACTAAAGAAAAATTGGGCCTCAGAGAAGATTCAAGCCATGCTTGCTTAACTGGGCAAAATCAGTCAGACACCAGTGAGAAACATTTACCTAATATTGTTAATGAATAGGTTAAGGCCAAATGATACATGTCCATGCTCATACACTTGTATGTATGTACATACATACACACACACACACACACACACACACACACACTTTATAACAGCCCTAAGAAGCATCCATCATGGTATAGATCTTATGGGTGAGAAAAACAGCCACTGCGGGAAAGACCTAGAACTCATCCAGATCTTTTCTCCTGTTTAAAAAAAAAGAAAGGCTTCCTAAAGAGAGATGAACAATAAATACTGATATCCTTAGAGCACAGGGGAAATCTTTCTGTTGCTATAAAAATAATAAAAAGAAGTCTAATGAGGGGGTTCAAAAATATGTGTTGAACCCATAACTACTGCTGGGGGACGGCAAGAGCAGTGACATTGAGAAAGCCACTATCAAGATATCTCCTGACAAAGTGCCTGACTAAAACTGAGGTTTCATTCAAAACTACAGAGAACACTCCCAACCCAATTCCTGTCTCACCATCAGCTGATAATTTTGAGTAAGACTATACAGTGGAATGGCGTTGGGAGACCATCTTCCTGTAAGATTTAGTGCAAAGGATATACCCAAAGCTAAGGGTGGAGTAGTCAATGAGGACAATCTTTTTTCAACAAGTCTTCACACTAAACATATAGTATTATAAAAGAATTTTAAATCTATAGTCCTATAAGGTTAACCATAGCAACACACACAGAGCTCACCTTCTACATAGATTGACTAAAACATTGTTATTAAAGGCAAAGATTTGTTCATTTTAAGGCATTTAAAAGTATTTACCTACACAAAAGCATATAGGTAGAAGATATTCTCTTATACAATATTTCTGGCTATTAGCCCAAAATTATGGAGTGATTAAAAAAATAACTCACTGCCAAGAAGCAGTGAAATCAAAAGAAATATACTGAGCCATGACAGATGTTGGAATCACCAGGGAGATAATTTAAAATGTTGAAATATGTACGTTAAAGACAAATGAAAAATGTTTATCGCATGTAAGATCAGATAGGTAATTGGACCAAAGATACAGAAACTATGATAACCAGTCAATGGAAATGCTCAAAATGAAAAATACAGTATTGCTAGATTCAGTACAGCTGAGGAAAGCATCAGGGACCTTGAAAATAAGTCCAAAGAAATTACCCAAGCTAAAACACCAAAAGAAAAAAATATATATAGTTAAAAAATAAAGAGCAAACATTTGAAAGTTGTGGAGTGACATAAAAATGTTTAATAAACTTATAACTAGAATCACAGAAAAGATAGATAAAACAATATTCCAAAATTAGTGACAAACCTCAAAATATAGGTGAAACACCTATGAAACCAGCCAGAGTGGAGTGGAGCACAGTCTAGTGCATACGGAAGAATAAAGGTTAGATAAAAGTAGGCTTCTCATCATAAACCGTGCAAGTCAAAAGAAAATGGAGTGACCTATGTAAAGTCATTCCATATATAAGTGCTATAGAAGAAAGCTGTCAACCGAGAATTCTTGCAAACGTATCTTTCAAAAATGCACAAATAATCTGTAACCAACTATGTCAAAACAAACAAAAAGAAATAACATGTACCAAAATAATTCACTCCCAACAGATGAGAGCCCAGAAATGTTAAAGGACAAAGGGATAAATATTATAATGGAGAAAATTGGGGATTTATACAAAGAAATGAGGAGCACAAGAAAGTAAAAAGTGTGTTTTTTAATCCATATTTTCATTGCTCTAAAAGAAAAGTCACTGTCCAAAGCAAAAACAGTAGTGATGTATTGTGGTTTGAACATATGTTAAATTACAATTAATAACAGCAAAAGTACAAAATAGAGAAATGGAGTCTAGACTAGAAATTGAGTCAGATGCTTAGAATACATATGAAGCCATTTAAAATTATCTGAAAGTAGATTGTTAAGTATAATGTATAATTAAGCCCAAGCCTGCTATTAAATTTTAATAACAATATTAATAATAGACCAATATGGAAATAAAATAATAAAATTATAAATATAACAGTACAACAGAGGCAAAATAATGAATAGAAAACAAAAAGATGATAGATTTCACCAACAATGTCAATGATCATATTAAATAGGAGCAGTCTGAAGACCCCAATTAAGACAGAGATTGTCAAGTTTGAACAACAAAAGGCTCAAGTCTATTTTGTCTATGAGAAATTCAGTTTAAATATAAATACATAGTTTAAAAGTAAAGTATGATAGAAGTTATATATTTGAAATGCTATTCAGAAATCTAGAGTAACTATATTGTTATCAGACAAATTAGACTTAGAATCATAAGGAAAAACAAGTATTAATAATGATAAAGGAAACAGGTCTATGAGAAAAATAATCCTAAATATGTATACACCTGAAAATGGAACTTGAAAGTTCATGAAGCAAATTCTGACTTCAGCTCACAGATGTAGAGAACCAGAAAGAACACTGTTAAAATCTTAAATAATATTAAGATATTATTTATATTATTATAAAAATAATATTTTTGAATATTATTGAATGCATCAAGTAATTAAGATCACAGACACATTACTCTGAGAGACATTATCATCCACAGTGAGAAACAGGACCTGAGAATTTGCTTACTTGAAGGAGATTCTGCTAAAAGACATATCAGTTTTTGAAAGGAGTCAGAAAATCTTAACAAATTGCTTTGGACCATTAATGGACTAGCATACCAGTGTGAAGAATCTAGTCACCGTAGACAGAGTGGAATTTGCACCCTCTGGCAGGCTTCTCCAAGAAATTTACCAGGTAGTCACAGGAAACATTAGGGAGAATTCTAAGACCCTTGTCCCAGTACATCGGGGAAGAAAGAACAGCCATTGACCGAGGTTCCTTTCAGACCTATTTCCTCCAATTCTTCTCAGATATACATCCTCCATATCTTTCCCATTGAACAAAAGCTTTAATCTGCAGGAGGAAGGCCAAAATAATTGTCTGTAGCCTGAGGTCACTGATGGAAAAGCACTACCGCAAGGGCATGGGGGACAGCAGCCATCACTAAAACTTTGCCCAGACACTGTATTCCGTATTTTGGGTGAATCTGGTGCTTTCTTTTCTAATTTTAGACATTTTTGTTTATAATGTTTAGAAAATGAATCTTTTTTTATTTTTTTAAACTTTTTAAATATTTATTTTTGAGAAACAGAGAGAGACAGACCATGAGCTGGGGGAGGGAGAGAGAGAGGGAAACAGAATCTGAAAAAGCCTCCAGGCTCTGAGCTGTCAGCACAGAGCCTGATGCTGGGCTCAAACCCAGGAACCATGAGATCATGACCTAAGCCAAAGTGGGAACCCTTAATCCGCTAAGCCACTCAGATGCCTCAAAAGTTGAGTTTTTAACTTATTACATTCTACGTGGAAGTGATATTAACTTACTTCATTTATAGTGTAAGAAACTTGTGAAAGTTTACTGTCATTTAATTTCTTCTAACCTTTACATTATTGTTATAGTAATTTGCTTTTACATGGTGTAAGCCTCAGATTGCAATGTTATTTTGCTTCAAAGACTCAATTGCCACTTTAAAAAATGAGGCATCTGTGTCACACAGTTGGTTGAGCATCTGACTTTGGTTCAGGTCATGATTTCATGGTTCCTAAGTTCAAGCCCAGCATGGACTTGCTGCTGTCAGTCTGTCAGTGCAGAGCCTACTTCAGATCCTCTGTCCCTGTCTCTGTCGGTCCTTCTCCCCCACCTCTGTCTCTCAAAAAATAAACTCTAAAAAAATAAGAAAAAACTGTGTATTTACCCTCATAGTTGATATTTCTGGTACTCTTCATTCCATTATGCAGAGACAGACATTTATATGGTATCATTTTTCTTTTGCCTAAAGGACTTCCTTTAACATTTCTTATACAGAAAGTGGTGGTATTTTTTTTTTCAGCTTTTGTAGCTCTAAACATTTTTTTTATTAGCTTTGCTTTTGAAATATATTTTTGCTGGGTATAGAATACTAGAGCCACTAATTAACTAAATTTTAAATTTCTCTCAGTATTTTAAAGATGTTGTTCTGTACTTATATAGTTTCCAAGAAGAAATTTAATGTCATTCTTACATCCATTCCTCTGTGACATGTCTTTTTTTCTCCTGTCTGGCTGTTCTTAAAATTTTATTTTTATAACTGAATTTTGAGCAATCTAATTCTGATATGAGTTGTTATTATCTTTTGGTTGCTTGTGCTTTGACTTAGCTGTGGTTTTATGGATCTAAGCATTTACAACTTTCATCAAGATTGGGACATATTTTGCTGTTACATGTTCAAATATTTGTGTTTCCCTTCTCTTTTTTGTCCCTCAGAAACTCTAACTGCCTATGAGTTAGGCCACATAAAGTTGACCATAGCTCACTGAAGGTCTTTTCATTTCTTCAATTCTTTTTTATCTTTGTGTTTCATTTTGGATAGTTTGTTGGCCTATTAATCATTTCTTCTGCAATATTTAATCTGTATTTTTTATCTCAGTATTGTAGATATATCACTAGAAATTGTTCTTGGTTTTTTATCTTCTAGATCTTGATTTTTTATCTTCTAGATCTCTACTTACCTTTTTAAACACACTGAATGCAATTACAGTAAGTATTTTAATGTCCTTATCTATTAATTCCAATATACGTGTATGTTGTGAGTCTATTTCTATTGATTGCTTACTCTCCTTATTATGGGTCATTTTTTTTCCCTATAAAAGTCAGGAAATCTTTAATTAGCTGCCACACATTATATATTTTACCTAGTTGAGTGCTGGGTATTTTGTATTCAGATACGTTTAACTTTTTTCTTAAATGCTAAAATAAATTACTGAAAAGAATTTGATGCCTTCATGTCTTGCTTTTATGATTAGCTGGGTCTAACTGGTGCTCAGTCTTGGGTTAAGTATTCTATACTACTGAAGCAAGACTTTCTGAAGGAATCAACATTATGTAAATTAATGCTTTTGTTGCTGTCATTCCAGTCTATGGAATAGGCATTGTGTCCAGGCCTGTTAAGTCCCAAAAATTGTTACTCACACTCATTTGGATGGAGTTTTTCTCTTTGTGTAATGTAAAGCTGTTATCTGTTGCCACAAAGTCTCCCCAAATGTCAGCACCTGCTCTACTTGTTTTGGACTTATAGTTACCATCTATTTCTGGTTAACCATACTCAGTATGTAGGCTCAACAGATAAGACTTCTGATGCCATCCCCACTTCACTCCTCCATCCTTTCCATGCTGATCCAGTTACATTTAAACTACCCAGTAAGAATGTCTTCTGTGAAACACTATCTACCACATCTATTTCCCTCAATAAAAGCATTTGCCTACAGGTTCTTGTTCTGCTCTTTCCCTGCCTGCTGTAGCCAAACTTTATACAGGCTTTTGGGTGACTTTGTGTGAACCTCTGGCCATGTTATTCCTCCCTCTTTAGGACCTGTGAGTATATTAAATACTTTAATTTCATTTTCCTCTCTGACACTGTGATTTCCCTTACCACATTAGAGTGATCCTTATGGACCCTTCAAAGGGGACTGACTCCCCTTTGTGACTGACAACACACCTTGGATAGTTTCCTCATATGAATGTTGGAACTAATTCAATACTTGACAGGGACCCTATGCCTCTGTTTGGGGTGCTCTCTAGCTACCTCCTCTCTGATAGACTATTCTATGGACTTTTGCTTCCTCACTCTTCTTGGACTCTCAGCTCAAACTCCTCAAGCCAGAGAGTCTGCCAAGTTCTTATTCCCAACAACCTGAAAACTCTCTTAAAACATTAAACTGGGACAGCTGTAGGGTTCAGCTTTTTTATTTACCATCTTTTTTTTTTCAGGGATTACTTACTGTTCCTTGTTGCTGGGTATCCAGTTTGAAAATTGTTTCCTATATTTTGTGTGTTTTTGGTTTTATTTTGTTTTTATTATTTTGGGAAGCAGGGTAAATCCTGTCCTTGTTATTCTGAAATCTTGGCTGAAATTGTAAGGCAATAGTAGATAACTTTTAATGTATTCTTTAGAATACAGAATTCAAACATTTGATTAAGATTCAGTTAAAGAATAAACAACAACAACAACAACACACACACACACAAAGAATAAACAGCATACAGAAGTAGATACAGCATCTGATGGGATGCTAGGTCCTTTTACAACTTCGTTTACTTATTCGATGTTATCAAAAAAGATTGTTGGTATTTGGAAATATTTTTTGCAGTAGAAGTGTAGTGACATCACTTCAGGATTAAGTGAAAATGATTATAGTAGTGGTGTCTGTGCCTTTCTGATCTCAGCTCTCTTATCTCTGAATATCATCTAAGGGAATATGTTCCTGAACTGAATTATTTGAGTGGTAGTTTATGAATTTTTCACCTCCATTTTTCTTTGAGTGTAAATAGGTCTCCTGGTTTATCAGTTCTGTAGCATGTTCTGCATGGTATTTCTAGAGGCCATTACAAGCTGGCTCCTTGAACCATTCCACAGATTTTCTTTGTATTCAATATGCTGCATTATTTTTTTTCTCATCTAAATTCTGTAGAGTGGTTTTTCTTTTCTGTGTTGAACTCTGATGATAAAGTTTATAACTTATATTGCCAATATGTCATATAAGCCTCTTTTCTGGATTTTAGGTTTTCAAATGAATGTATGAAAATGGATAATACTGGGATTAGGGGGTGAAAATTTGGCTAATATTCTCAAGGAAGAGGACTCATGGTAAATGAATATTTATTAGGCATACTTATAAAGTAAGGTTAAATGGAACTTCTATCTAACTTGAGGTAGGCAATTTAATTCTATTTCCATGACCATATTTTATTAACATGATTTTTCAATGTGTTTTATTACCATATCTTTAGATAAGATCCTTCCTACATTCTGGGAGAAGATGTGAGTAGTCAATCCTAATTTTTATTGACAATAACTTCTTTTATCTTTTCATTCAACTTTATGGACATTTTTGAAGGAAATTAGAAATACCTACACCAGTAATTGCAAGCCAGAGGATATTTTAAGCTAGTTATTGTTATGAATAATTTCACATAGAGCTGTCTAGTTTAACATTTTGAAGGACGTAAAATGTTTGTTACCTCATTTTGTAAAAGGTAGCTTATTTTCTGGAAGTTAAAATTGTATAAGACCTTCAAGTGGCTTTCATAACATTGGATCATTTGCCTTCTCCTTTTATATTCACTTTATATTCCACTTCTCATTTAGCAATTTAACATCTTTTTTTGTTTTGTTTTGTTTTGGTTTGGTTTGATTTCATGCAATGGATTTAGAGCATGACACATCTATTTTGACTTGTGATTGACCCTGTAATTATGTACTCACTTCCCAAAATAAATTCTTAAATTAACAAGTTTCTAATGTTAAAATCTCAATTTGAACATCTTCAATACTGCATTTTCCCCATTTTTTGTGCTTACTTGCTATTTCAGCAACCTCTCTGAATGCTTAATTTCTTTTTGTCACAATCAGCTATTGCTTTTCTTTTTTGTCTTCACCGATAAGAACTGTATTACTTTCTTATATATTTTCCTTAGTTTCCCAATGTAATAATTTTGAATTATTTTATAAAACATTATTTTACATTATTTCTCATATTTTCCTAGCCTTTATCATTTTGTTTCTATTGTCTATGTAAGGTATGTATTGACATATTTACCATAGTACTTCATAAAATACAGCCCCCCTCATCATAAAACTGGAAGTATTTAATTGGCAAAAGAAAATGCATGCTATTTTCCTCAAACTCCCTTAATCCATGTTCAGTGGCCTCCTTTATGATACACAGTATAGGAAAAAACTTTTAAAAAAATATTTATTCTGGTAATATCCTTTAGATTCAAATGATGTTAAAAGCATCAATTTAAAAAAAAAATCCTGCAAGATTTCATTGTTTGGTGATACTGAGAGCCTGGTCAGTCAGCCAAATATCATTGTACAGGCTGTATCTTTTGTAATATAAGAGGTCCCTATTCATATATTCTACAAAGTGAGATGCACTATCTCAAATTGTGTCATATATCTGATTTGATATCTGGACTTAATTTTTAAAAAGTGAAAAATTATGTTTTTCTAGAAGTCCTAAATGAGACAATAATCCAGCCAGAAACAAGGATTTCTTAGAACAAAAAGACTAAGTAAAACTAGTCAAGTACAAGAGTAAGATGTATCTGAATTTAAACCTAAATTCATGCACTTGTATTGAGCTTGGGAGCAAATTTCAGTTGTCATTCCTCAGCAGGAAGCATAGAAATAATAAAAAATAAAAGAACAAAACCAAGAAACACACAGGACAGAGAATCTAATTGGAGATCTTTCTTCCAGATGCCTGGGTTCATAAAAGGCAACAAATTTAGTGTATGATTGAACCAAGAAATAATTCCCTAGCCTTGGAGGGCACTTTAACTATTTGGAACCTTGGTTTAGATTTTAGCTGGTGGGCTGCAATCACCCTTGAGATTTTGGAAAGTCAAGACAGTAATCATGTAAATTTGTGCAACAAGCTCACTACCGACTGCATCGGTCACACAAAGACACCTCAAGCAAGATGTTAAAGTAGAGTGATTCTGGTCTGTTCATGTCTCAGGCAGATGGTGAATGTAAGCTCATGCTACAAAAAGCAAACACAAAATCATGTGCAAAAAAATAAGGTACTGTTTTAAAAAGTGAAACTAATAGAAGAATTTTATCCCTATTAATACTAGTAACAGAATTATTAAATGCAAATGAGTAACGCATTGTATTTAAAGTTCATGTAAGAAAGGACAAATTAAAATTAAAAAATTAAAATTAAGAGGTAAAAAACACAAGTCACAAATAAGTGATACAGTAAGAAGAGTGCTGTTATAGACAAAAATATTTATTTTAAATTACACAAACAATTCAGTCTATTAGAATATGAAAGAAACAAAAAAACAATCATGTTATAATTCTCAGCAATACTTGAAAGAATAAGAAACTTTGTAATTTGAAAAAGGATAGTCTTAATAAATATACAAACATAGTTAATGGGGCGATGAAATAAGCTACCTTTTGATATAAAGCAATTGAGCACAACTGCTGTTATTAAAGTTCATCTTTACAACATTATATTGGTGGCTGTGTTCAATGCAGTGAGAGAAGAAATAAAAAGTAAAAAAACTAGGAGTTTATGAAAAAAAGTTGATACAATTATTTATAGCCAGTATTAGAGCATATAAAAATAAAATATTCCATCTATAATTTTATGGTGACACAGAATTGAAATTAATTGAAATTTAATTAAATATATCAAATTTGTTGGATTTAAAATCATTAAGCAGAAATTTACTACATTTCCATATTCCAAAAAGAGATACCTAGAAATAAAATTTAAATGATAACACTTTAAAAACAAAAAAATATAGTAAGAGTGTGTAAAAGGAAACATGTCCAAGATATTTATGGAGAAAATAAAATTTATTGAGACTTTAAAATGCATAAATAAATAGAAAAATATAGAATATTTATGGATCAGAAGAAAAAATATCAGAAAGAGAGTAAATCCCCCCAAATTGATCTACATATTCAAAGTAATCACAATCAAAGCCTCAGTCAATTGGGGGGGGCATGGGAATTTAACAAGCTTATTATTTTAAGTGTATTCATTTGGAGAGAGCAAACAAGAGAGAAAGAAGGTGAGGGGGCAGAGAGAGAGAGAGAGAAAGAGAGAGAGAATCACAAGCAGGATCCACACTGTCAGTGCAGAGTCCCATGCAGGACTCGAAACTCACTAACCATGAGATCATGACCTGACTGAAATCCAGTGTCAGCTGCTTAACGGACTGAGCTACCCAGCCGCCCCTAACAAGCTTATTTTAAACTTTGTATACATCAGCAAATAGTCAGGAGTATAAAGTAGAGCACTACGCCCTATAATAATCAAGGTTTCAATAATTAACAGGTAATGAAGAGAGTATGTACTAGCACACAGGTAGTCACATTGGAATAAAAAAAGTGCAGCAGTTACGCAGAGTTAGAAAATTTAAAGGATTAATGAAACTCCAAAATGTGTAAAGCTTTAATAAGGGTAAAGGGTATGATGCAGCAGGAGAAAGAACGCCCAGGCAAACATTAGAGCAGATCAAGCCTAACAGGGACAGTCTCAGACTACTTTCTCAGTGTAGACTGGTATTAGTTTATGAACTGTGAACCACAAATACACGTGCAAGATGCCTAAGTCTCGGGAGACCATCAGTCTTGTTCCAGGAGTCATCTCTCATACACTTGTGGTCACAGAGACAAAATTATATGGCATGAATGACCAGGCTCAAAAGCAGATACCAAGATAACAGAACAGACATTAGTTGGAATACGTCAGTGTATTTTCTATAAACAATGCTCAAGGGCTGATGAAGGTTTTGCCCTGGTCTGTCTCAAAAAGAACATAAGTACATTAAGCACTAGTTCATGCATTTCATTCAAGTTTGTATGTGTGTGCATCCCAAACATTCCAAAATAGTTTTTTTTTTTACAAAAAGTAGATATTCAACTAATATTTATTGAAAAATTCATATATATCATTTATTGAGAATCTACTGTGTTGGGCACTAAGCATCTAGCTATGTGTGTGGTATCTCTCCAGTGTCATCAACTTTACATATTAAGAAACCAGTGTATATAGGTACAGTAATGTTCTGAAACTTTTTATCAAGATACAACCTGTTACATTGTTTATAAGAGTCTAATAGAGATATCATCCATATTAAGTTTTTCCCTTCTAATTTTCTACTCTAATGGTAAACTATTTTAATGATAAGGAGTTTTAAAATTTTGTCTTTTGTAGTCTTTGTATTTCTACTCTATTTTTGATTATATTGTTTATTTCCACATCTCTTAATTACAATCACTTTCGGTAAGTTCTGTATCTTTATTAATGTTTTCTTACATGTTAAAATACTATTAACTTCAATAATTATTATTAACTCTATTTGGAGAAACAGGTGTCTCACGTAAAGCCTATACATACACATCACATAAAACTACATATATACACAAATATGAATAAAGTACTAATGGATGAATGGTAAGTGGTTATTGCAATAATTTGTTTCCCTATCTTCTTTTTATGTACATATGTAGCCAAATTTATTGATATTAAATTTTAAATTATTTTCTCTATACAATTGTAGAGCAAATGTTATTAAGATATATCATGGCACTTTGGAGCTAGTGGTAAAGGTAGTAATTAGAATAATTATCATATCGAATGCCATTATATGCATGTATATATGTTTAAAGGTGTGGATTTGATAATTGAATTTAATCATTGGGTTTGGTTTTGTGCTATTTTCAATTAGCCCTTGGCTTAAAAAATTTTGTAGAACATTGTGATTCTTCTACCACTAAAATTAGCTCTATTAAGTTCAGCAAACTAATAATTTTCATCAACATTTACACTTTTTACTTTATAAATCCTATGAGATTAATCATTTGAATTAATCTCTTATGTGACAGTTCAAATGCATCATTTTCTAGGGTTGCTTAAAACTGATGTAATGTAGAAGAATCACAAATATATTCAAGACTAATGTAATTTTAATATGAATGTTTGCAATATCTATCATATATTTATCTATCTGGATAAAAACGGTCTTTCTCCTTTCAATAAAGAAAATGTCTGCCTTTCCATGTAGCCATAATGTTTTGTATCAGTAAAATAAAGAAATTGGCTTCATTCAAAGCCCTACATCTTGCCTAAGTAAGACTAGAATGAAATTTAATTCTTTCTGCTTTGCAATTTTGCTCCTAATATAATGATATAGAAGGATTACTCCTAGGGTCTTCTTTGAACACTTACTCTGATATAAGGGAATAAAAATACAACAACAATTTTTAGAACTTGGGTAGATGTCCCCACCTTGTTTTTTTTTTTTCTTCTTTTTGTTTTTGTTTCTTTTTCTTCTCTCTTTTCTTCTTTCTTTTCTTTCCTTTCCTTTCCTCTCCTTTTATTTACTTCTTTCCCCTTT
>CM053574.1:86791090-86862280 GCA_028646485.1 Cryptoprocta ferox | reverse complement strand
CAAACTGAGGGGGGAAGGGGAAGGGGGAAAGGTAAAGGGGGGTGATGGTCTTGGTGGAGTTCACTTGTGGGGAAGAGCACTGGGTGTTATATGGAAACCAACCTGACAATAAACTATAAAGTTTAATAAAAAAAAAAAAAAAAACAAAACTTGGGTAGATGAAATTCATTAGAAAGAAGTAGTAACTTGGAGACAGAGGTATGGTTCTGAGTCCTACTAATGGCCCTGAGCATGACTTTTGCCAAGTTATTTATAATTGGTAGGTCTCAATTTTCTCACCAGAAAAAGAAATTGGAATATATGACTTCTTGTTTTCCATCTTCTATTCCATGTCTTTTTTAACTCTCTTGGAGAAAGTTTTAGTTTGAAGATTATATAAATTTTTGAACTAAAGCCTGATGTAACAATAAATAGTTTTCAGCTTCTTCATTTTTCTTTTTTCTTTTAAATGCCAGACTCTTAAACTATACTCGGGAAAGAGGGAAATTTATCTGACAAATTTGAAATAACATTAAAGAGTTTTAATAAATTTACTGATCAAAAGTTGTTAAATCATCATATCATGGGTGGAAATGTCAAAAATAAAGCTAAAATTTAGTAGAAAACATAAGTAAATATATTTTTGGTTTTGTGGTACAATGTATGTTATAAATAGTACACAAAACCTGGTAATTAGAAAAACACTGATTGGTAAATTGAATATGGTAGTATATCAAACTTATTAAAATATACTATATTATTTATCATATACTAGTGCATACTCCACATATTAATATATAACTTTATAAAGCAATATTATTCTATATATGACTATTTTAGAGTTCAGGACTTGTTAAATCAAAAGTTGTTTTAGACTTGTACCTCCAGACACAATAAAAACAGACAAAATAGATGAGAAAATGGGTTGCAAGACAATGAATATCCAGCAAATAATGGCAATAATTCTGAGAAATGGAAGGCAATAAAGATGAGTCCCATGTTTTCACCCATGAACTGTTTTTGAAGAAGTTTCCAAGCTGTGGTACCGGGAAAGGAGACTCATTTGGACTCGATTACTTCCCGAGTTGAGGAGATAAAACTGAGAGTCAGGAGAGAGTAAGGCACATCGTAGGACAGAACATCTCAGAAGAGGGAGCCGCACAGAGAGAGCACACCAGACATTTGTAGTATTCACCTGAGTAATGATCAACACAAGCATATAAGGAAACTGCCCAGTGCTGTGAAAAACAATCGCAAAGGATGAGTTCACTCCTGGCAGGGCGGGACTTAGGCCTGTGACCATTAGTCAGAAGGGAAAACAACATTCATGAAGCATTAGGCTGAGCACAAACAAAGACTCATGTTTCAGACATGGTAAACAATTTTTTCTAACAAATATTTCTCTGGTCTTGCCGAGTAAATCTGAAAAGCAAGACTTTAAATATCAGGTTGATTTCAAGTAAATTAACAACATCACAGACAAAATTCAATAATCTTTATGGAAAACCAAAATAAAGTCTTTACTTAAATGTTTAAATGACAATGTAGGACCTCCGATAAAAATTTACCAGGCATGCATAGAAGCAAGAAAATAAGAACCTCAATGAGAAGGGGGAAAAATCATCAATGGAAACTGACAGAGAATTGACACAGATGTTAGAATTATAATTGTATTTTGTATGTTTAAAATTTAAGTAGAGATGACATGGAAGATATGAAGAAGATAAAAATAAAACACTGTCATAAAACCATAATATGAGGTGAGGATACCCCAAATGGGGGTTTGTGGTCAACTAGGCTATGCTAAAAAAATAATTAACAAACTGAAATCCCAGAAATAAAACTAACAAAAAATGAAACAGAGAGTTATGAGAATGAACAAAAATCAACAGAAAACCTAATGAACTACAAAACAAATTTGCCACTTGAAATATATATATATATATTTGAAATCCCAAAAGGTAAAGGGAGGGAACAATAATATTTGAATAAATAATGGCTCTAAATATTACAAACTCAATTAAAATGCTAAAGTAACAGATTCAAGAATCTCAGCCAACCTCAATTACAAGAAACATGAAGAAACTGCACTGAAGCTTAAGAGAATTAAATTGAAGAAGATGAACTCTAAGGAAAAAAAATTTGACAAGTCAGTCTATGTTGCCTATATTCTTTAAATTTCAAGGTCCTTAAAGATAAAAATGTTTTGTGAACCTGCCACAGGTTGGATGGCTCCTAAATGTTATATGATATCCTGAATTGGATCTTGGAAGAAAAAAAAAAAAAGGAAAAGAGCAATAAAACTGATGAGGTCTGAATAAAGTCTATAGTTTATTTAATAGCATTATGCCAATATTATTTATTTTTTAAATTTTGATAAATATATCATTGCAATGTAAGATACCAGCACTGCAGAAACCTAAGTAATGGGTACATAGGAACTTTCTGGTACTGTCTTTGAATATTTCCTCTAAATTTAAAATTATTTCAAAAATAATTTGTTTTCTAAGTTTAATTTGTTATTATGTGCCAGTCACTATCTTGGTGTAAAGTAATATAGACATGGCCCTGACTCCATGGGAAAAAAAAAAGTATTTAAACAAAAATTTTAAAGTATCTATGTTAATCTGGTGCTTGGGTAATATAATGTAGTAAACATTGGGTCACTTTTGTATGTTTACCTGGAAATGAAAAGAATTTCTATAAAAAATGTGTTATTAAAGGAACTATACATTTTTTTCTATATAGATCATGCAAGTCTATGACTGTAAGAATATTGGTGATGTATATACACACTGCTCATAACACTGTATGTCCTGAAGATCCCAAGTAGACATCTAAGAAATAATCACATTTAATAGACAAACATGTCTGATTATATCTGAACAATGTATGGCAATCTCTTCTCTTAGGAACTTCTTGAAAAACAAATCATTTCAAGTGTAGAGGAAGTTGAAATGCCCAAGTTTGAGCAAAAACAGCTCAGAGGGTTAAGAGTAATTTCCTAAATATGGGAAATTGATACTCAGACTGTCCTCATTGCAGAAGCCAGTGAAGAAGGCTTCTTACAAAGCCCAAGTAAATGTTAAAACTGTTTCAGTAATCCAGGAAACAGTATCTATCTTCTTTCCTATTTGCTAGAGTGTAGGAAAGAGTGAAGGGCAATTTCTTCACTGGGGATGGCTTGTAAAATATGCACGTTCATCAAACTCACAAAAGTAATGAGCTGTGAACCAAACATCCTTCTAGTAGAGTGAAAAACTCAACTATAGACTTCCTTGGTATTTGCTGAGTGCTTGGTGACTTTGCAGCAGTGGATGCAGATTAAGCAGAGCAGTTGGTATCAGCATAGAAAACCAAAGCAGGACAAAACTAAAATGGCAGATGTCAAGTCAAACTGAAAGTGCCATTCATGAAACTCAAGGAGACACATTCTGAGGACAGCACAGGACTATAAGAAGCCAGAGGAGCGTCAAAATTCTGCATGTGGATTCATGGGGGAGCTAGACATTTACTGGTATGAATGATGAACACAATTGTAAGTCTGTTTATTCACAAATGAATACTGTTTGGTCTAAATTTTCTTGTCTTAAAGTAACAAAAGTGAGCAAAATTTAGTGAAGCAGAATATTTGTAGAGAAAGCCGAAAGCAAATGACAAACAAATATGAGTTTTTATGGATGAAGGAGTAATATGAAGTAGTTATTTAAATTGACGTGTGGGTTTTTATCTTTCCTTACGTTTCCCTATGAAACATAATTATATAACATTCTGTTCTCTTCTGGAAACTGCTCTATTCTAACCATTTCTGACACTATAATCAATAGAGAACACATTTATTCTGTCTCTCACTACGGCCTTACAGCAACTAGCACATGGACTTTAAAAAGTGAACTAAACTTCACTCAGTAATATTGTTAGGAGTCACTAAACACAAATATACAAATGTACTGGGGTTTTCTTGTTGTTGGGGGGGAGGGGTAGGCCATACCTGAGTTTTTTGTTATTATTTTTCCATTTAAAACAAAAAAGAAGGAAAAATACAAGAGCTGCATTATAAGGAAAACACATCGCGAAATAAGTCTTCAAACCACTTACATTGTCTATTGTGCTTAATTGCTCCATAGTCTTTCATTGTTTGTCCTTGAGTGATTTTACAGGACAAAACTGAAAGTAAGAAAGTATTTAGTGGCTATGGGTTGAAGTAGCCCTTGAGATTTGTGAAATAAGGGCTCCACTTTAGGAAGAATTGATCTAAATTCAGTTGTGAACACATTGTCAGTTTTAAAGTGTAATCTTAGTGCTAACACTGCCCAGGTTGTCTTATTGTCAAGAAATCTTGAGATAGTATCAGTAAATGGCAGAGGGGAAACATTGAAGCACCACCATAGCAAACAAAAACTTCCGGTATTATATCTTAGCTACTTTCTCAACAGTGGAAGTAAACAGTTCATTGCAAATGTCTACATTTCATCACTGCGATTACCATTTGCTTATAAAGGAAGTAAAAGGAAGATATGTTACATAGTTCACATATCTGAACATACACGTTAGCTCGTTGAGTCCAACCCCTCCTCCCACCTCCTATCACCATTTACATCAAAGCAAAATAAAGTAAAATAAAAGAAGAATTTGACAATGTACTAGTCCCTCTGTTAGTTGTGATAGGATTTTTAGTTCTCCAAAGGAAACCTTATATGGAATTTTTTTTTCTTTTTAAGTTGTGTTCTGATTGATTTGCAGATGTAATGTCTAAAGTATCCCTCATGCATCTTAACCATCACTCCATGATGTGTTCTCTTAGAGTTGTTTAGAAAACAATGAAATCTACCCCTCTTTTAAAAGTTGAGAAAATTTGAATGAATGTCCCACAATACTATACATAAGTATCACTTTATATAGTATTCATGTAAGAGAGATAGAATCATAGGCAGGTGAAACTTAACAGTCTCAAAATATTTGAAATGAGCTTGAGATGTCAGTTTAATAAAAGCATTAACGTTTTGAACATAAATCATATAACAGAAAAAAAGAGAAAACTGATGAAATCAATTGCATTCATTTCTGGTGATCACAACTTAAAAGGCATTTAGACACCCTGGAACATGTTCAGAAAGCAATTAAGATGGAGATAGGGGACAAAACTAAGTCATATAAGGAAGTTTAGGAATTACTAGTCTGGAAAAGGAAAAAAAAATCAGGAAATAAGATAGTATCCAGGTATATGAAAAAGTCACTTGGATTTGGTTAGCACTTATTAAACAAGCATTATTTTTTGTTTACCTATTATTTTGGTATTAGATGCTCAGAATATAACATGGAGGAAACAGACATGGTCTTGACTTCAACAGAGCTTATCAGAGGGAGACAAACAACCAATCTGAGAAAAAATAAGTTACTATATTTGAGATATATGCTATGAATAAAAGGAACAGTCGGAAAATATCTACAGCACATATGAGAGATCATGTAATGCTTGAAAGATTTTTAGATGGTGCTATTTTAAAGGAACATTCTAAGAGACTAAATTAGGAACCAGACATGTACCTATCAAAGAGATATTTTTTTTAACAGAGAAAAAGATTCTTCAAAGATACAGCAAATTGTCCTAGAATGGAATGCTGCAGTGTCGTCCAATAATTCAGCATGTATTGAATGAATTTATGTGGACAATTAAAATAAATCTCATTGGAATATTAAGGAATGATAACTAAAATTGAGTAATAAATGGCATGTGGTCCTGATAATCTCTTTTTATATGTGAAATTACTTTATCAAATCAAAGAGTGAAACTGGCCTTTATTACTCCAACAATTCCACCTTAAATTTCTATTTTAGTAAACTTTCCAAAATAATTAAATATATTAAGTGGAAAATCTAACAGAAAGATTAAAAAGAATCATATGATATGCTTATTGACAATATACAGGGGAAAAGATGACCCTCTTTGAGCAACAGTAATTTTTTCATGTTAAATTATAACATATTTTATCAAGTTGAGTTTTTTGTACTAATTACCTTAAGAATCCATAGGAAATAACTGATTCTTCAGTCTGAAACTAGAATCTAAGGCCAAGAAAATACTCGAACAGTATTGTGCCCAAAGTGTAAAACCTAAGCTGGTTTAAGTGTTTCTGTTATAATGTCATTTAAAATCACTAACTCAAGAGAATGCAAAACAGACTTAGAAAATGGCTAAGAGTCTAACTGCAATTACTGATCACTACCTCACAGCAGCTTCCAAAGATGTGGTGGAGTAAGAACAAGATTGGACACAAGTTTAGGTTTTCCATAACAAAATTACCTATTTCAGGCCCATGGGCCTCTAACGTTTGAGTGCCAGGACATACATCTTTGGCCCCTTCTGAACTTTTTCATGCACAGGTGTGCATACACATAGTAAAGAAAACTTTAATATCCACTGATATGAACTACTAAATATTTCTTTATTTTTGAGACAAAAAAGACAGAGCACGAGTTGGGGAGGGGCAGAGAGAGAGGGAGACACAGAATCCGAAGCAGGCTCCAGGCTCTGAGCTGTCAGCACAGAACCCCATGCGGGGCTCAAACCCACGAACCATGGACTCATGACCTGAGCCGAAGCCAGACACTTAACCGACTGAGCCACCCCGGCGCCCCTATGACAGTAATTTTAATGGGATTTCCTAATGTAATTTCTTCTTCCCGTTTTCCTACTTGACCCATCTCTACCCTTCATATTTGTGCCACTATATTATTTTACAATGTAAATCTGACAGGTGGATTATGTTGACCTTTTGATCAATTCTGACCAGGCATCTACCTGGCACCAGGATAAAGTATAATCATTGGCCCTTGATACCTTCCTTACATCATCTCCTGAGAATTGACCCCCTTTTCACCTTTACCAAAACATATTCTTTATATTTCCCCAAATACAAACTGCCGTTCTATGCTTTTCAACTTTTTAGTAAGAGACCTCCTTTCCTTAACTTTATATTGGTTATAAAATGAAATCTTATATATACTTCATAACATTTTTTATTGCCCCTCATGTACACCTCTCCTTATATCACATTATCGCCTGTTGGTCCAATGGCATTTATACCTCTCTGTGGGCTCGCCTAACCCCTTAAAATGTGTGTGTGTGTGTGTGTGTGTGTAAGTATTTATTCCAAATGTTGGAATCTGATTAATCCAACTATTATTCCCTGTGCTTCTCCTAATGTTAACCTTTTATTATAGAACACTAAGAGTTCAAATTTGCATTACACTGCATCATGAGAAAAGTAAACTATCTTAGAATTATTTCAAGAAAAAATTCAAGCCATTCTGGTTGTTTGTTCATAGGCAGAATTTGCTGCCTGAAATGCTATATGCTATTTCAACTAATATTTAATAAAGGCTTTTGAGAATTTCAGAAATGAGTAATAACCTGACCATAATATTCCAAATATATAGTACTTATAGGCACATATACATTAGGATTTGTTACAACTGCTTCAGAAGTTTTAGCCACATTTACAAAATTAATTTGCATGAAAATAAGAACGATAAAATCAAATTTTATGAGAATACCCAGTAGGAGCATGTCAACACAGTACGGAGGAGTTTTACTTTCAGTGGAAGGACACTGAATAGTTATCAGTATTATTAGTTAGTAGTTATTCAGAATTTCACCAAAGAAAACATGAAAAAAAGGAAATAAGAAGAAACAGCACAATTGTCTCAGAATTAAAACCCTATTCTTTTGTCTCACATGTGGAGACATAAAAGAAAAATAGTTACTTCTCAACGTGGAAGATATTCTGAGAATAGGATATTGGGAGGAGTCTGGGGCTGATATTATAAAAATTATGGTAATATATAAGAATCGTTAAAAGTAAAGTAATCATACAAACATGTAGAACTACAAATCTTAAAATAAAATTTGCCTAGGTCATTTTCGAAATAGAATCATATCAGAGAAAAATTATTTCTGAAGTCACAATGATGATCTGTTCTTAATATCATACTGTTTTATACCATGGAGACTGATCAATCTTGGTGGACACTGGGAGTTAGGCAGCAAATTTTCCTGAATCATCACCCAGTCCCAAGCCTTGCCAGGAAAGTAGATATGTGAATTGTTTTAATGCATTCCCATTTCCGAGAAGCCTGATAGCTAGGCTAGAGGCAATCCTCGACGCTGCCTATGGCAATCTTCCCTTCCAACTCGCTAGCTAAGGCCTGACTGCAGGAAAATGTGGTGTGATGAGACAGAGCACTTGCATTCCCTTGCGGCACTGTCAGGGAAACTTGCTAACAAAGGCAAAATCTTATCTCCCAGGACAAGCCCATAGAGTGCCATCTTCCAAGCCATGTATGGTTTTAAGGATTTTATGTTTTTCTTCGAATGTGTATATATATACATATATATATATATATATATATATATATATATATATATGATAAAATCTTTCCTTTGGAAAGTTCAGTTTATATGGTTTGGGTTCATATTTTGTCATTTACTGGCTGCATGAAATTAAGAAGGTGATTTAAATGCCATGTGCTTTTGTGCCTTAATTTCTTCATACATAAAATGCATGAATGTGTGAAGTAATACTTCCTCTATGAACTGACGCATGAAACTGCTCAGAATGTTGCATGACATAGAGTAAAACTATTCAAATTATTGTTACTTACTGCTATAAACACATGCACTATATGTGTTACATACAGTAATATACTTGTGTGTATATATGTACTATCATTCTATATATATACACATATATATGATACTACTGGGTAATAAATGAGATAGTTTATGAGACTGTAAGGCAGCTTACTACAACCTATTGGGCATATATATTTATATTTTTAGGAGTTATCTATATTTATAGAAATTATAAGGATATAGTAGAAAAATATGGGACAGGAAAACAATGAACAGAATATTTTCAGAGACTGGGCTTACGAATACCTACCCATCAGTCTGCTGAACAATTCTACAAGAATAAGATCTAAGGATAGAATTTCAACTCCTTATTGAAAATAGGCAAAACAAGCCAAGGCATACTGTAAGAGTGAATGGATTATTAGGCAGATTGCCAGGACATGGACTTTAAAACAGTGGAAAAAAATGTTAGGAACTATCCAGAAGTTCTACTATCAGATGGCGCTGAGTATGGTTCGGGGTTAAACCAGAAGGTAACAAGCTTAAGTTTGGTTCAACAAATAGGAACCAGTGAATTCCTAAAATGCCCTCCTAATACTGGCAGAGGGAATGAGTGAACGAACTCTTAGGTAAGGATCTTAAGACTATTTCTAGGGACAAACATGCTTCCCTTTCTGGCCAAGGAACTGAGGAGGTAATGTGGCAAGCTAATTGGACTGTCTGTAAGAAGAAAATTCTTCCCAAAATATTGTTTTCCATGTGGATATTTTGAACTATAAACGCAACACACTACAGTCTTCTTCTATATTAAACGTCAGGGTCAGTGTCATTAAATTAAACCCTACACTGAGTATCAAAACGTACTTACACTTTGTATCTAATATCTATGGAATAGCTTTAAACGTCTTTTTATTCTGAGGTAACACAGTGTTCTTTGTGAATAGCTCCGTATATAGGACAGAGAATTTAGCAAAGATACTTGTACTGCAGCCTTCTTTATGCAACTGAATTATTACTAGGATGAGTGATGCATTTTGAAACAAATAAATTTAAAGTTTTACAGAAAAATACTTCTGAAGTTATTAAATGTTAAACCACTTTTAACAAGTTTGTAAACTTCACATCTAATTTAAAATCTATTTTCAATTAAATGTTTCATTAAGAGCCCATGAGCATTGAATTATAATAATAAGGATTATGTATCTACTTTGATTCAAGGAATTATAAGTACTTGAAATGCTGGGTCCTATTTTCTAGTCTTCTCTGGGGACTACGAGGGAGGTTTACAAGTAAGGAAAAACTTTTCCACTCCCCTTGCCCCAGGGTTCTGTCTGTCAGAGTGATTTACTTTGTGCAGCTATTAACTAAATGTGCAGAATAAAAATTTGTCCCACGTTTCTAAAATCTAAATGGATGGTGACTGAATATTGAAGTGGCACCTCGCATACAGGATGTTTGTGTACAGGGCATATGTATAAGAAGATAGATCATTTAAGAATTTTAATTTCCTAGTATTTTAAGGCTAATGTAATAATGCCTATAAACATGCATTTATAGAATTTTTGAACATAAATATAATTATAATATATCATTCCCCCCAAAATAGCTCAGATAAATATGTCCAATTTAAGGAAGTTGTGTCAAAAGTATCAAAATATAGTGGGAGACAGAATAGTTTTGGAGTCGGTGGACTTGAAATAAATTTTATAATTCTGCCTTTTTAAACAAGGTAACATTTCATAAGATATTTAAATCTTAACTTCCCTCTTAAATGGTAAAGGGTAATTCAAATGCAGTTATTCTTATAATTGTTACAATTGTGAAGAACTCCATTTCCTGAAACTTAAGCAGTGGCCAATGACAGGCTTAGGTGACATTTCTAATCCTAGGGCTACAAATAGCTGGGCCACATCTGGACTTTTGTTTAGCCTCAGAATCCCAGGTGGGGATGGTCTCGTTTCAAGCCACAGAGCTATTCCACTGCTGCAAGACATTAAACCTCTTGGATGAATTACAAAAACAAGAAACTGAATAACCAAACAATTTTCCCAGGGATCGATGGATTTTTACTCCTTGGATCAAAAAAAGGAACATTCATCCCATTTCATTAGCATAGAAGTGGTAGACCTTTGGTATAGTGCCTCTTAAATAGACCAAGATCTGGTCTGAAGGGACTATGTGAAAATGCCTGAGTTGGGTTATAATTACTTTATAATTCTGATTTCCAAAACTGAGCCACAAGAGGAACTTCTGCTATCATCAACCCGGGAAAGCCCTGTTCACTTATGCATATTACAGTGTGCTTAAATGTCAGCTGCTGTGGATGCCATTTATTGAATATACCAAATTTAAGAGAGTAGCTCTATCAAAGGGACTTCAGTATGTAGTAGCCCCATTGGTATTTTGATGTCTGTTAGAAAAGCATCACATAGGGTAAATCATATCCAAGGCCAGCAGGACAAAGGCAGGGATTGTTTGTAGTGACGACAATGTTTCAACATGACAGATGCATGTGGTTTAATTGTTCCAAAGTTGAACTAAATTCTGATTTAAAAAGCAAACAAAATAAGACATTTGGATTATTTAATATGAATATCTATTAATATAAATGAGTAATTTTCAAAATAAAATTTATAATTTATAGTTTGAAAGGCATGGATAAAATCACTATTTTTCATAAATATTATTTATATAATAATGGCCATTAATATTGGGGCACCTGGGTGGCTCAGTCTGTTAAGCATCTGACTCTTGATTTCAGCTCTGCTCATGATTTCACAGTTCGTGAGATCCAGGCCTGTGTCAGTCTGTCAACACAGAGTCTACTTGGTATTCTCTCTTCCCCTCTGCTGCTCTCTCTGTCTCTCAAAATAATAAACATTTTTAAAAATGGCCATTCATGCTTACTATTAATACAAGTAACAAAATTCTTTGAGAAATGGCCATTAATTAATTGCAGGAAGAAGGCTATGGAAAGGAGGCTGGGTCATGGAGACAAAAACTCAGATATAGACTTAATTGTTAGTTAAGAGACTGGGGAAGTGTGTACGGAATTACCAGATTAACATTGTCTTTGATTTCTATAATACCAAGAGGAAGAATTTAGTTATCTTTGGCTGTGTGGCAAACTACCCCAAAATTTAGTGCCTTAAAACAATGTTTTGTTTTTTTCTTCTCGTTCTGTCGGTCATGAATAGTCCTTCTGCTGGTCTCACCTGAGCTTTCGGGTCCACCTGGGATTATCTGGTGGCTGGGCTGGGCTGGGCTGGCTGACTTCTATATGTGGTCTTTCCTCCCAGTCTCCTCCATCACCTGGAAGTCTCAGCTTCCAAGAATGTGAGAACAGAATCTGCAAGGTCTCCTGAGAAGGAGGCTCAGATCCTCATCACATTATCATTGCTGCCGCACAGCAAGTTGTTAGGTCAGGTGAGTATACGGGGAAATAGGTTTCCCTTCTTAAAGGGGGTAGCACTAAATGTTTTGTGGCCATATTTAGCCTAACACAGAATTATGTAGTCAAATTATTTTACAAACAATAAAACCCAAGTCCTATATTGCCATTTGTTATCTTGCACCATTTATTTATTGACCTATCTTATCATTTCCCTATCTATACGACTCTGAAGATTGATGGTCAAACAAAAGTTTCTTTCACGATTGACAACAAGTATCTGTCACTGAACTGTGGACAGCAATGAATGAGATGCTGTCAACTATAAATGGGTCATATGTAATGAAGAGGCAATATGACAAACACCATGCTACTTAAAAGCATGAGTAGCATCTCAGGAAAAATTGATTGGGCTCCACCACTCCAGAATTCATTTATGTCACTTGCTCTTGTATTGTTTCAATTACGCAGAAAATTATGGAATACACAACAAAATTCTACATACAGACATATACACAGTGAGACTTCTTTTGCATATGTACATTACAGAAACTTGTATGAGATACATATGAGATGGGTTGTTACAGTATTGCTTGTAGAAGATAAAAGTTTGGAAATCCACCAATGGAAGAAGGTAAATGAAAGGTAAATTAAACAGTGACTGAAGCTCATCTAATATGACATCTACATGTTATCTCATATGGTTTTACTGCAGACGGTATATGCTTCAAACATATGGCTGAATCCACTAACAAACTAATACTGAAAGACATTTTTCTTCTGCTACTCCATCACCAGAGTGCATCTAACTTTTGGAAGGCCATAGAAAATGGACTGTCACAGACTGAAGTCACAGTGTTGTCCACTGGATACTTATCCTTGATAGTACTTTAACAAAGAATTCTGATGTGTAAAGCAATGAAAGGATAACCAGGTACACACTATACTCTGTTTTCATCTGATGGAATTTATGAACCAAATATATATTATGAAAATAGAAAATCCAAGCCCACAGTTCCCATTTCCTAATGAAGGTTTGAACTGAATGAGTTTTTTGGTATAGGGGGTTTGTCACTATATACTGAGCCCATTTTATGGTATTATATATAGTCATTTTCACGAACATCAAACTCCTAGTAAGAGAGAGTAGATTGACAGATAACAGGGAACATGGGCTGAGAGTGAGGAAAATGGTGAAATCTTGGTCAAAGTATATAGACTTCCAGTTGGACGGTAAGTTCTGGGGTCTCATGCAAGCATGTACAACATAGTCAAGAAAACTGTACTGCATTCTTGAGAGAAGATGTGAGAGTAGATCTTAAATGTTCTCACTAGAGCAACAGCAACCATGAAATGGTTAATTATATGAGAAGAAGGACTGCTATGTAACCTTACTGTGGTAAACATTGTGCAATTTATACCAATATCAAATTATCACAATGTATACCTTTAACTTATACAGTGTTACATTATATCTCAATAAAGTATCAATTATATCCCCATAAAATTAGGGATAATCCCTTTTATGAGTAAGAAATACACTTAAGGTAGAATGATGAGATTAAAACCACTATATCAGGAAGGAGAAAACTGCCATTAGGTCAAGCCAGCTTGTTCTCACTGAAAATTACTGACTATATTATATAAAAATGGACAACTAAATATTCAGCATATGCATACTTTAAGGGATTCCCTCTTATCCTCATGCAATACAATGTAGCTTTTCCTGATTTACAATTACTGCAGTGCTAAAAAATAACACCATGTGGGACTCAGAGGACTCTGAATTGAAATTCCAGATTCATAATTTTGTGTGTACAATGGAACTGTTATTTTTTTCTTAAGATCAGTTTCCTAATTTATAAAATGTGTAAAACAGCATAATATGTGAGTAATTTCTCAGATCAAAACAAAATACTAACAGTCCTTTTACATCGCTGGGCACATAGGCAAGAAGTAATACACCTTCAAAGTATTCAACTTTTTTTCTCTTGGCAATAAAACCACCCCCTTATTTAAAATAGTGGTGTAACTGAAGAGAAGCCAGTATTTTCTAGTGGTTTAAATGCTGATGGGCGATCAGCAGTCATCAGTTACAGGTAGCAGATTCATTTTGAGTAATTTATTTATTTTTATGTCTGCCAATTTCCTCATATGTAATGCAACCTATATGATGATTATTTTGTTTCATGGTAATTTTGAAAATCACATTATGGAAGCCAAAATATTCTGAAAAATATAAAATCACATTAAATTCATTAAAATAGTCTCCATTGAAATTACCTCTTATTGCAATCTAGCAGTATAATCAAAGATAATCCATATTTGGAAATGATTTATACCTAGGCATAAGAAGTATAATCACATAAAGTATAGCTCATTCTTCAAAAATGTAAATGGAGAGGCAACATAACTTACTATGTGAACTTTAACAAATGATACCATTTCTTTAAGCTTAATTTTTAATAAGCACTTATTTTTAATATTTTTAATCTTTTGGTTTTGTGTTGGTGTGGGGTTTGTAAGTAAAAGAGAGATGGAATGTATTAATCTTATTCTTGGATAGTTTGTTGACAGCAAACAGAAGGTGCATATCTATAAACATGGATGTAGACAGCACACAGTGTAAATGGGAGGAGAGATTTAGCATGGAGATGGGATGGAAAGGAGAAGTGAGCAATGTGTTCTTATTATCTATGCTGACACCAACACACTGATATCGAGAACAGACTGTTATGTTACAGCTTATAAAAGTTTGTTAATATAAGAAAACATTTAGATGTTCAGCCTTACCTAAAATTTTTATTGAAATTTAAAACAGTTTACATATATTAAGGGTAAGAGTTTAGCTGGTAATATCTAATTTAAGGTAGTTTAATTCATCTAAGAATACTTATTTTGGGAAAAAAGCCTAGTAATACATACATTAATTAGAAATTCTTTCCTTCATTGATTCTGCCAGAGAACAACAACAACAAAAAAACAATTCCTGCCTTTAGTTTCTCTATAGAAATGCACACTTAATAAGTAAAAATGGGTCTATTTCTATTAAAATAGAATTTGCCCATGGAAGAAAATACACTTATAAAAATAGTAACACAAATGTATAAACAGCTATATTCAGAGTCAATTACTGAAAATTGCATTTGCATGTTTGATGGATTGTACTGGCAATTAAGTAAATATGGCTACAGAGTTCATATCTTCATACTTCACAGGTTTTCAAGTTCCTAGACTCCTATAGAGTCTAGGAACATATATCAATCATGCGTTATTTTCCTCTGGTTTAAGGTTAGCATGGGATGCCTGATAGAAATCTACAAGTTGCCCTTCCTATAACCCATCTCTCCTGAAACTGGTTCCAAGCAGTCCTTTGACCATATCCAACACACTGGTGAGAGGTGAATGTGGTCCATCCATTTAACCTAATTCTATGCTCTCTAGATTTCCAGTAACATCAATACTATCATCACTAAATAATTTTTTTTTGAGAGAGCAAGCGAGCAAGCATGAATGGGGAAGGGGCGGAGGAAGAGAGAATCTTAAGCCCAAGGCAGGGCTCTGTCTCATGACTCTGAGATGGAATCCCTGGTGGAGGCCCACGTGGGGCCTCATATTGGGCTCTGTGCTGATGATTCAGACCCTGCTTGGGATTCTCTCCCCTTCTGTCTCTCAGCCCCCTCCCCCCCACTTGCACTCTCTCTCTCTCTCTCTCTCTCTCCCTCTCTCAAAAATAAATAAATAAACTTAAAAAAATCCCTACTCTTTAAATGTTCTGATTTGTTTCAAACCAGTATATGATACTACACCATAGTAGAGAATTTACCAATATCTGGTTATCTCTCCCTCACTTCTGGGCAAAGTGAAAGAATAAACTTCTTATCCCCTCCCAATTCAGCAATACCATGTGACTATTTCTGGCCAGCAATAATTAGAAATAATTATTATAAATTATTAGTAATACATTGAAATAAAGTATATAAACTCATAAGTGTTGAAGAATAAAGAAGGAAGCCATGAAATTTTCATTTACTTGAACTGATATTTTCAATAAGGGATGAAATAAGCTGGGATTTAAAGGATAAGTTCTCAAGTGGGAATAGTGAGAAGGGAAGATTATATATAATTTTTGAACAAAATAAACAAGATCACGATGGAGTGAGAGTCTATGGTATACACTGAGAATTAAAATACTATGGTGATGTTAAAACATAGGATAAGTTCAGGTTTCTAGTTTATGAAGGAAGGATGCAGAACAATGGTGGATATAAAATAAATAAAAGTCTGAAGCATGAATATGGAGGATGGAATCAGTTCAGAGAGATCTTATCCAGTAAAGGGCACTTAAGTTTTCTTCTGTAGGCAAGAAGAAGGAGGCTGATTATTTCACCTTATGATATTTTTACGAATGCCTGTGAAACAGAAATGCTGTTATCTAAATGTCTAAATTTTATGAGTATAGAAAGATATGAGAAATCTTAGGAGAGATCATGGATTTATATGGAAATCATCTTGCTCCACATTAAAAGTTACAGTTTATTCAATAGGCCTAAAGACTTCAGACTGTGACCAGAGACATATATTGCTAGTGTTCAATATACCTACTTACAAATTTTCTCTTTATAAGGTGATGTGATATATAGTGATGATTTCAAAGAAGATATTAAGGAAAGTAAGAAGAAGAATAATGATAATGGTAGTAATAAATCTTAAACACTGCTTAAGAAACAAAATAAGGCAGTATCTCTTCAAGCATGTCCATTCAGTTATTAAACTGTATGTATTTTTTGAAAATATACCATAGATGTTACTTTATTTTACCATGGATCTTTGGCGTCATTGTGTTAAAATTAAAGGAAGCAATGTGTGTAATCATGATATATCCTATTTAAGTAAAATGACATAGTAAAAATAATGTATATATTTTATTAGATAATTAAAAGGCATCTTAAAATTTTACTTAACAATGAGACGTAACATGATATAGTTGAATTGGTCATTAATTTGTGTTTAGTATTTGTCAGTCAAATATCTGTTGTTTGCATATTTAGGACAATGCTTTTTCAAGAATATCCATTTTCAAGAATGATGATCCTTTCTATACATTTTTAAATCACTGGGTACTTCTCAGCACACATTATTAAACCAGACCATGAATAAGTTTCTTAGATTTCACTGTTAACAATTTATGTGGTATGTAATTAAAAAGCAGATGTCTGATAATTGACCAAAGGGAGCTGCTCGCCCTGCCGCATCAGAGTGGTGACTTCTACTCTCAGAATAAAAATGGCTATGAAAGAACAAAAGCAATCTGTACAAGATGCCTATTAGGAGATAATTCCCCAATAATTAATCTTTGCCATATCACTTTAATTTAAACAATATGCAACGTACTCAAGTATCGTCAAAAAAAAAATAAGACAATGTTTCAAACACTGCTAATTTTGGAGAGTATGTTGAAATTAGCCATGCATTTTGGAAATTCTGTAAGATGTGAAACATTGAAAAATTTGAAATGCAGACTCAACAAGAGAAGAATCACTGCCATTTCTTGATTTATCTGTTATGAATAACAGGAAATATTTTAAAATTTCTATAGTAAGCTGGCTCTGTTTAATATGATGGTCTTGTTAAAAATAATCCTGAGAGCATTGAATCCTAACTAATATAATGATAAGTTAGTTACCTATTCTGGAATTAAAGTAAAAAAATAAAATTAAAATTATATTTTAATACTTTAATAAATAAATTTTTGTTTAAATTAGTAAGTTCTCAATATTTTATTTCAAATGATTCCTATTCTGAAGAAAAGAGCCCATGTGAAAATTTTCCATTCTATTATAATCAATTCTTACAAGCCAATTTTTGATAAATGTCTAACAAAGTCAGCCTAGGTACTCTATCTTCTCCATTTCTTTAAAGGACAAAGAGGTGTGTGTATGTGTATACCCATATCACAGACAATATCAACTACTCTAAAATACCATTTTGATGATATTATTCCATTTTATATAATATTAAATACCTGCAAAATGCATAAAATATTTAGTCTTACATTTTAACCTATTTACCAGAACTACTGTTTCACTTTCCCATTTTGTCCATATAAATACACAGATTTGGGAATAAACCTTTGTGTGGATGAGTGATCTAGACTCTTCTATGATATAGAGATGTAGGAAAAAATCTGATTTGAAATCTTAGGAGAATTAAAAGATATCTATTCTCAACTAAGAACAATCTGCTTCTATGACATTTCAAAACAGAAATATATTTGTATGTACATTATAATAGTTTCAGAAATCTGTATTATTTTCACTAAGAAAAGGGAATACATTAAATATGATTCTGTTTTAGATATTAGATAAACAAATATAATAAGTTTTAACAAATTCAATATGGATGCTATTTTATAACAATAATCAAAATTAAATGGTATTTACAGTTATGTACACATGTGGTAAATTATAAACAAAAATCAAGGAACTGATAAAAATGTAAACATTGAGAATATGGTCTAGGGATGTCTGATGTTTAATTGGGAAGAGCCTAAGGATTTTTATTGTTGTGTTTCTTAAGCTATAAACTAGCTGTTCAAGGGCTCCTGCAATATGTAAAATAATTGCACTCTGTCCCCACCATCAAATATCCACATCTTAGCTTTTGGAACCTGTGAATAAGTTACATGAAATGGAGAAAGCAACTCTGTAGGCATGATTAAATTAAGGGTTTTGAATGGGGATAATATCCTGGGTTATCTGCATGGGCCTAATGTACGTACAAGGATTCTCCTAAGGGAGATGGGGAAGAAGGAGATTTAGTGTCAGAGTGATAGAAACTTGTGTATACAGAGTGATGCAGATGGTGTTGCAGACAGAAGGGGCCATGAATCATGGGTGTGGGCAACTTATAGCAGCTGGAAAAGGCGAAAATTGATTTTTCCTTAGGATCTCCAGAAGTAACATAGACCTGCCAAATCTTAATAGCCCATTGAACCCCATTTCAGATTTCTGATCTCCGGACCTGTAAGATAATAAATTTGCATTGTCTGAAGCTCCAAATTACTTTTCAGCAGAAATAACTCCCCCAAATAGCCATGTTTAAATCGCATATAAAAGGGCTACTTTAGCTTTTCAGAAAATACTATAATCAAGGAAAGAACATGCTATTTAATTATATTCACTTAAACTTGGACTCTTTAATTTTTTTTAAATCTTCAAAAAATACCCACACGTTCCATTTTTTTCTATAGTAACTATTCGAAATAAGTACCATGAGGGGAAAAATACCCACAGGGTAAAACATTTTTTTCAGTGTCATGTTAACAACCCTTTGGTTGATGTTACTAGATCCTTTCCTTATTTCTGGAATTACCAAAATTGAAAGTTCAATTTTATTTCAATTGCAAATTAAATCTAGACTCTTACAGATTCCTATTCAAATTAAAAAAAAAAAAAAACTAATGTAAAAGTCCACTCTGCCCACAGATATTATATAACTAAAAACAGTAGGCTTCTTTTATTGCACATATGCTTTTATATTAATATAATATAGACCAATATTTTAAATTTGAGTACATTATGATTAGAAGATTTTTAGGAATAGACCAAATGCATACACATTCTCATGCTCGAATATACAAAAAACTATCATTTTATAATCAGCATGTAAGTATAAAAGTAATTATGAATAGGAATTGTTCTTTTTTTAGATATATTTTGCATGAATTTTATCGTTAAATATTTAGCTATCGACTGACTTGTAAGTTAGAATATTCTATACAGTAACTTTTCAGCTTATCTACTAATGACTCTTCCTTTATTTTTGTTAAGTGGAAGGGATGGATTTACTGAATACCACTCAAACTTCTGTTATCTTGAAAATTATCTCTTTTACTAGGAGCTTTGTAATTATTTACTTGCCATGCCAAAAAAAAAATTATCTTTATTTCAGATAATTTAATTTTTTATGGAGGGTAAGAAAAACTCAAAAACAAGAGGGCTTATATCTATTAGCTTGGGTAAAAGTAAATATTTCAACATTTACAAAACTGGAAGAAACAAAAGTACATTGTATTATTGCTCATGAGTCTAGGGTACATTGGTTTCAACCTAAATAGGGCAGGGAAAATGCTGTCCATATCATTTATACTTAGATCTGACCACAACCCATATTCTCATCTACTCCCATATTTATAGATTTTAGTTTGCAAATAAATATAAAAAGAAAGTTAAAAATGGATTAAAATATATTGATATATTTATATCATATAGGTATGTCAAATATTTACATGGAAAGTATACTACAACATGATATAAACAAAATACAATTATATCATAGAAATACAAACACATACACATACATATATCAATGTTACATCATTAAGGCTTATAACATGCAGTTTTACAGTTAAATTTGGCAAACTAAATCCTCTATTGTTAATTTTGTTCTGTACTCCCAATTTTTCAATTTACTTTTTTATATCACTTTGCTTACAATGTTTTCTACTCATTTGTGCCTGCTAATTCTTAAATATTATAAAACTCAGCTCAACTGTCCCTTTCTTTTGGAAATCTTACCTGACTCCTATTACGTTCTTTTTGTCCTCTGTACTCTCAATCAATGTCTTCTAATTATATTTATTTGGGTTATTATTTTATCCCTAAAATGCTTACTATGAAGTTTTATTAATTAGATGTTCCTAATAAACTCTGGTATATGTAACAAAGAGGATATAAAAGTCAGATGTGTTCTATGTTATGACCTAAATAAGGAAAGTGCAAATGTATTATTTCTTTCCCAAATATTTGGTAATTGGTAATTTGGATATTTGGTAATTAACATTTTTATACCTGAAAAATATGTACCATCCAATGTAAAATATATTCAAATATAACATTAAATAATATGTTTTTACATATTACAATAAATATTTATTAAATAAATATTTAAATAATTGTTAAAGAAGCACACAATTTTTCTTGCTTCACACAAACGTACATATACGTTGACTAACATCAACTTTGCTTTCAACATCTAGAATATTACATGGTAAAATGACATTAAAAACGCACCATTGGTTTTGAGGGTGCTTAGTCATGTTTCCCTCAACCAATGAACATCTTATAAAATTTGGAGGTTATAAAAACCACCAAACTTGTTATTGAGAAAAATATTTGTAATAAAATTTTATAGTGAGCTATGATTTAATATGCTAAAATTCACACTGGCAGAACTTTTTTATAACCCAAATTATCGACTCATGTAAAATAAACTTTTATGAAGAAGTAATCACCTGTCAGGTAGTTTTGATTTCAAACTCCTATTTTTTGATTTATTACACTGAACTGAATGCTGATCTATTAATGTGATCATGCATCTTCCTTGTGAATAGGGCTTCTTACAGTCAGATTTCTTTCCTCAAGAATGGAAACGGGCAGTATATAGAGTAAACCGCTGATGTCAAGAATCGTTGTGTTCTATGTTAGCTTGTTCTTTCCACTCCCAGCCCTCATTTTATTCTAGTTTACTGAGGTAGAAAAATAAAATTCCAAAGATATTCCCTCTATATTTTGTTTCAACTACTTCTTTTCTCATAATTTAAAGAGCCACTTAGAATAAGGCTGAGCAAGACCTTCCAATGATCTCCAAATATGCGTTTGGTTGTCCAAACCACTGTATATTTCATTGCATAAATAATTTTATAAATGATGGGGAAATATAAACCAAAACCATGAGACCCTACCTCACATTTGTTAGAATAGCAACTATCCAAAAGACAAGAGATAACAAACATTGATGTGAATGTGGACAAAGGCAACCCTTGTGTATTTTTGATGGGAGTATAAGTTGATACAATCACCATGGAAACAAGTATGAAGGTTTCTCAAAAAATTAAAAATAGAACTACCATATCATCCAGCAATCCCACTTGAGTATATATCTAAAAGAAACAATTTCACTATCTCAAAGAGATATCTTCACTTCCTTATTCATTGCTCCATTATTCACAATAACAAAGACATGGAAATAATTTCAGCGTCCCCCAAAGGATAAACAGAATAGAGAACAAAAATGTTCCACACACACGTGCGCATGCGTGTGCGTGCGCACGCCCCCTCCCCCCACACAGAAGCATATTATTTAACCATAAAAAGAAGAAAATCTTGCCGTTTGCAACAACATGGATGGACCATGAGGACATTATGACAAGTGAAATAAGTCAAAGACAAATATTGTATGATCATACTTACGTGTAGAATCTAAAAAAAGCTTAACTTACAGACACAGAGAGTAGAATGGTGGTTGTCAGACACCAATGGGTTAGGGAAATGGGAGATGTTGGTCAAAGGGTGCATACTACCAGTTATAAAATGAGTAACTTCCAGGGATGTAAATGTACAGTATGGTGACTCTAGTTAACAATAATGTATTTTATACTTGAAAGTTTCTAAGAAGTATATCTTAAATATTCTCACCATAAAAAAAAAGGCAATTATATGAGGCGATGGCAGTGGTAACTAACATTGTGGTAATAATTCAGCAATATGTATGTGTATCAAATCATATCATAATCTTAAACTTATACAATATTATATGTTAGTTATATCTCAATAAATCAAAATAAAAATACAGGCAATAAAAAGAAAGCAGATGAAGCTGCAAAGGTTCGATTAGTGTCCGATATGGTAAATACTATAACCAAAATGTCCACAAGAGTCATGAGATTTTATAACTGGAAAATGTGATTCAAACCAATCCAGGGTGATACCCAATGAGCCATTTAAATAACTTCTGACTAGAGTTGTAATAATCACAGTTCAAACTATGACATTTATACCTAGTCCCTGTGTGGATTCCTGTTTGAATAACATTAAATAATGACCGTGTGGCTTGGATTAGATTACACATTGTAGCTGGAAACGTCTGTGCTTTCCAGAAAATTCAGAGTTCTTCAGGCTATGGTGAGGATTTGTGAATTTACCCTGAATGCCCAGAAAATACATCCCATATTTTAAAAACAGAACAGGCTTCATCTTTTTGGAAGGTTATCCTGGCTTTGTTTAGAAATATTTAATATTCAGGAGTAAGAACAGTAAGGAGACCGTTATCCAAAATATGATTGCTGCTTGCACTACAAGTTAGTGGAATTGGTAAAATGGAGATTTAAAGTTTACTTAGAATCTACATTTCCTCTAACATGCATCAAGTTGTATTCATCCAGATGTACTATAAGATACATACCTTATGAAAGATATTGAATAGATTACCTACAAGGAGAATAAAGTGTAAAATGTACAACGAGTTTTAATGGTTGTCAACATTCTTGAAATTTACTACCATAATGGAGTAACAGATCATGTTCATTCCTTCTGAAAGTTCTTTGTGCTCACTGGCAATCCATTCTCCCTTCTATCTCCGATCTCAGACAAATAGATCTACTATTGTCAGAATAGTTTCATTTGTGATTAAGTAGAATATACAATTTTATGTCTTTCATCTTTCATTTAGCATAAATGTATGCTGATTTATACATTTGTGTATATCTACATATAAATATATGTATTAGGAATATGAATTGAATGTTAGAAAGTGTATTTTTTGAAGTAACATATTTAATTGAAATTACTCAGAAGCCTGTGCCTGTAATTAAACATAATTGAATAATGCATTTTAAATATATTTAATACTCATGTACTATATGTTAATAAACTTTCCAAAGCTATACATTATTACATCACATCTGGCCCATGTATTTTCTTCCATGTGGCCCATGTATTTTCTTCCATGCCTACATAGGCAAGTGATCTGAGAATTCTGTACAACAATAACTCAACAACAAAATATAGAGATAGCCATAGGCTAGGTTGGTGTAGCTTTAAGAAGAGTCAAATAAATCTAAGAATGGGAGTCATTATTCACCCAATTACTAGAAGTTTCAAAAATATAATGTATTGCAAACAATTTAAGCACTGAGGACATTTTAATGTAAGTGGTTAAATTATTTTGGCAGATGCAAGAAGCCCAATCATCAGAATTCTATACCTAAAAAGTCCTAGTAATTGGAATTTTTAAGCATAAGATTACAGTAAATGCTGTTTTAGAGGAGGTATTCAATCAGAAAATATTACAATCGTACAGACACAGAAAATATTCTAGCAATTTATCAACAAATATCCTGACTTGACAGCTAGATTAAATAAATGAACAAAATATAACAGGTTGGAGACAAGCCATCATGAAAGGAAACTTGCTAAGTGAAGCTGAAATTAATGCCATTAAACATGGTGTTTCAGAAGATTTTAGATTTAAACAAATAACAAATGAAAGCTCCCTGCTGTTGATGTATCAGAAGATGGAGATTAAATGGATAGGAAAAAATTCATGAACAAACAATGAACGTGGTGTGTGTGTGAAGAAAGAATATAGTATATATGTGTAATGTAAATATGTTTTTTTCTATATTTTATACATATGTATGTGAATATATACATATATATGACAAGTAGTCTCTTAGAGTTTATAATTAGGTAAGAAAAAGCAAAAAAGAAATGAAGCATAATGATCCTTTCAAACCCTTTAGGCCAACTCTTCATAAAAACATGAGACTGTATTAAAACAGAGAGGCTTTCACAAAGGTCTAACACTGAAATTTTTCTTTTGGTCTCTTCTCTGTCCTAAATCCTTTGACCTTCCCTCCAACTAACATTTGTCAGAGTGAACACAGACTTGAGTGTGGGCACACATGCTCTCACACACACACTATCAGGAAATCAGTTGTTTAAATTTGTTTCCTTGGGGCAGATGAATTTTTTGGTCCATTATTCCAATGATAAATAATACCACTAGTAAAGATTTTTTAGTTAGTTTGTTTTATTTAAAATTCACTTAAAAGACTTGAATATAAGACCTAAAGCCACAAAAATTCCTAGAAGAAAAACCCAGGCAGTAAGCTCCTTAACATATGCTTTAATGATGATTTTTGGAAGCTGACATTAAAAGTATAACAAAAGCGAAATTAAACCAGTGGGACTGTATCATACTAAAAAGTTTGTGCACAGCAAAGGAAAGCATCAACATGAAAAACACCTTACTAAGTGGGAGAAAATATTTGCAAATCATATACCTGATAAGAGGCTAATATCCAAAATATATAAATAACTCCTATAGCTCAATAGCCAAAAAAGAAATCCAATTAAAAATGAGAAGACCTGAACTGACATTTTTCCAAAGAAGACATACACATGGCACAAAGACATAGGACATAATGGCACAAGACCCAAACGACACCATAATATTGAGCTGCATACATTTTCCTTCTTCATAGTAATTCTTATATGAATATAATTCAATTACTGACGATAGAAAATATCATTAATATAGTGAATAAACATTTATAGAGGACATATGTGATGCCTGGCACTCTCATAGACACTGGAGATAGAACAAAGAACAAGACAAATTCTCTTTCCACATGTTGCCCACATCAAAATTTGGACACAGAAAGTAAAAAAAGAAATTTGTTTATAATTTATAATAAATTTCTAACACTACCTCCCAAGAGGAGTCTTTACTGACCAAGCTCACAAAAAGTAACTCCACAATTCACAATTACTTTACATTGTTTTTTGTTTATTTTTTTATTTATACCTGTGCCTAATTACATATAATGCACCAATTTTTTGCTTTAATTGGTTAATCTGATTCCCGGCAGCTCAGCTCAGCTCATCATTTGAAAAAGCAACAAGCCAAAAATCAAAGTAATAACCAAGCCCCTAACCACCTTTAATGATAATATAAGCAAGAGGCTAGACTGGATAAAGGCCCCACTACCCACCTCCACCCCCCATCCCCATCATCCCTAAACACTGGGTCAGGTGGTTGAGCACACAGGCAGCAGTTGTCCCACTGCCAAGGAGCCCTGTGTGAAAGACTTCTATAATTGCAGTTTTGTGGACCCTAAGCAGAGGAGAGGTAAGAGAGGAAAAGCTAAGAGGGCCAACAGGGCTGAGTATTGAGTCAGAATAGATCATCTTTAAGTTTGCCCACTCCCTCCAATAAGATGATGTTAGCAAAGGCACCTGAGTACGTCCCCAATCAAGAGACCTCCAAATGAAGTGTACTGGGGCTCAAAATGCAAATAAATCAAAGAAGCATGGCTGGCCAGAGGGGCCTGAGTCCTTGACTCCAACTCGCTTCAGAGACTGCAATGCAGTGTCTATGCACCACATGGGGAAAGCAGCTTCCCCAGTGAGGACTGCCAGATAAAGCATCCATATTTGCCTATGATCAAGTATGAAATGCATATGTTTTAACCTTAGAAAGCAAGCCTCTTCAAATAGCATTTGAAAAGAGCAGAATGAAGGGATGACACTTTAAGAAATTCATTTATTCATATAACCATATCTACAGATTACTCCTTTATTTTGCAGCAGTGTCAACAATAATAACAAATATGCAATGCTTAGTATTTGCTAGGCTTATTCTAAGTACTTGAAAATAGTGACTAATTAAATCTCATAAGATCATTATACAGAAGTTATTATTACTATTTTCATTTTGCTTATAAGGAAACATAGATATAGAGAAACAGAATATGGTGGTGGTAGATAGCAAATGGCTACAAATTCTCCTAAAATACTTGCTGTGCATCTTTGAATGATCTCCAACTTTTCTGGAGTGGGATTAGTTATGTGACTTTTTTTGGCTCATATGATGTTAACAATTATGACACAAGAAGTTGTTTGTCCTCAATTCCTAGGAACTCTGCAAACTATTAACATGTGAATAAAGCAGATCTATCCTGCTTAAGGATGATGGCCCAGTTGTCCAAGTTCATCCAAGGGCCAGCGAACTGTCAGACACTTCAAATTATCTGCCACTGCCTATCAGCATGTTGTATATAAACGTTTATGCAAATGAATTTAGCTGAGATCAGTAGAACATCCACCTATCACAGGTCAATCCCATGTGCAGACTCACAGATTACAATTGCTTACATATTTAAGCCACTAAATTTCAAGGGGTTAATTTATCCCACGGCTAATAGTAGTTTGGTAGTTATAGAGGGTCCTTTATTTAGGATAACATGTTGACCTTTTCTCATAATACTAGGAAGAGAAAAATGATATAAAAAAATAAAAGACCAATTGTTTTCCTATATATCAACAATGAACAATAGCACTTGAAATTAAATTCATAAAACCATTAAAAAAACACTTAAAAATTAAATACTTAGATATAAGTCTAATAAAAATATGCATTGATCTATATAAGGAAAGCTATAAAACTGATAAATTAAATCAAGAACTGAATAAGTGGAGAGCTATTCCATGCTCATGGATAGGAAGACTCATGTCACGATGTAGTTCTGTCCAACTTCTTCTACAGATTCAATGCAATCTAAATCAAAATCTCAGTAAGTTATTTTATGGATATTGATAAAACGATTTTGAAGTTAAATGGGGAGCCGAATGATCCAGAATAGCCAACACGATATTGAAGAAAAAAAAAAGCAAAGTTGGAAGATTGATGCTACCTGACTTTAAAACTTACTCTAAAGATACAGTAACTAAGACATTATAAGACTGGTGAAACAATAGACAAATAGATCAATGAAACAGAATAGAAAGACCAGAAATAGACTCCCATAAATATAGTCAACTGATCTATGATAAGGGAACAAAGGCAATATAATAGAACAAAGATGATCTTCAAGTGGTGTTGGAAAAACCAGACATCCACATGTAAAGGAAAAAAAAATGAATCTAGACACAGACTTTACATACTCCATAAAATTTAACTCAAAATGGATCATAGCCCTGTAAAATGAAAAGCTATAAAACTCCTAGGACATAACTTGAGAAAATATATATGTGACCTTGAGTATAGTAATGCCTTCTTAGATATAACACCATAAAAGAAATAATTGATAAGTTGGACTTCATTAAAATTAAAAACTTCTGTCTGCAAAAGACAATAGCAAGAAAGAAAGAAGTCAAGCCACAGAATAAAGACTTTGTAAATGACACATCTGATAAGGGACCATTTTCCAAAAAAGACAAAAGAACACTTAAAATTCAATAAAAAGAAAATTAAAAACTGGGCCAAAGATCTTCACAGTCACCTCACCAAAGAAGATTTACAGGTGGCAAATAAGCACATGAAAACATGCTTCAACACCATATGTTATCATGAAAATTATAATTAAAATAACTATGGGATACCACTACAGACTTTATTGGAATAGTCAAAATCTGAAACATGCACACCAAGTACTGGCAAGGATGTGGAGCAACAGGAACTATTTTTATAGATTTATTTATGTATTTATTGATTGATTATTTTAGAGAGAGTGCAAGCAGGGGAGAGGGGGAGACAGAGAGAGAGAGAGAAAGAGAGAGAGAGATAGAGAGAATCTTAAACAGGCTCTACACTCAGCTTGGAGCCCGATGTACAGCTCCATCCCATGACCCTGGGATCATGACCTGAACCAAAATCAAAAGTCGGCCACTCAACTGACTGAGCCACTCAGACACACCACAACAGAAACTCTTCTACTTTGCTGGTGGGAATACAAATGCTGTGGACACTTTGGAAGACAGTTTGATAGCTTATTACAAAACTAAATGTACCTTTAACACATGACCCAGCACTCATACTCCTTGGTATTTTCCCAAAGGAAATGAAAACCTTTATCCACACAAAAACCTGCACGTGGATGTTTATAGCAACATGTAATTGCCAAAACTTGGGAGCAACCAAGATGTCCTTTAGTAGATGAATGGATAAATAACCAGTGGCATATGTAGACAATGGAATATTATTCAGCAACAAAAAGAAATAAACTATCAAACCATGAAAAACATGGAGAATTTTTAAATCTTAAATACATATTAAGTGAAAGCAGCCAATCTGAAAAGTGTGCTATTATGATTTATAATGAGAAATATGTATCTGGTCCTAGTCTCCATTTCTTGCACTAAAACTCTAGCCCAAGAGCTCCTAAAACTCTTGGAATTTCCTAAGTGAGGTGGGCAATAAAGGTATCTTTTGTTAACAAGGTGACTTTTGGATTGCACCTAAGAAGGGGACCAGCTGTGAATATAATGTTGGAACTTTCAGTTCCACCACCTGATTTCCAAGGAGGAGAAAGAGGGCTGGAGGTTGAATCAATCACCAATGGGCAATGATTGAATCAATCATGCCTATGTCATAAAGCCCCCATAAAAACCCCAAAGTAGGGGGGAGTGGTTCAGAGTGTTTCCAAATTTGTGAAACATGCTTCCTGGTGCCACCACATCAGGTCCAAACTTCATGGGGATAGAAGCTCCTTTGTTTGGGACATCACTCTATGTATCATTTCATCTGGTTGTTTTATATCCTTTAATATCCTTTTAATAGGTTGGTAATCTAGTGAGTTACCTGAGCTTTGTTAGCCACTCTAGCAAATTCATCAAACCCAAGGAGGGGTTGACTGGAACCTCCAATTTGTATCTGGTCAGTGGGAAGCACAGATGACAACTTGAACTTTTCAATGATATGAAATGGAGGGCAGTCTTATGACACTCAGCCCTTAACCTGTAGAATCTGATACTGTCTCTGAGTAAACAGTGGCAGAATTAAGTTGAATTGTAAGACACTTAGCTAGTGTCAGAGAGTTGCTTGGTGCACATTAGAATTTGGGGTGGAAAACCCTCAAAAGGCTATAGACTATATAATTCTAATTATATGACATTCTAGAAAAGGTAAAACTATGGAGACATTACAAGTTTCAGTACTTGCTACCATAGAGGGGGCAGAGAAGATGAATAGGTAGAACACAAAGGATTTTTAGGGTAGTGAAAATATCCTGTAATACGCCATAATGATGAATACATACCATTATACATCGGTACGAACTCGTAGATTTTACAATACCAGGAGTGAACTGTAATATAAACTTTGGGCTTTGGGTGATTCTGCTGGGTCAATTTAGGGCCATTCTTGGTAAAAAAAAAAAAATGTACTCTTTTGTTAAGTGATGTTAATAATGGGGGAGGCGATGCATGAATGGGGGCAGAAGGTATATGGGACATCACTATACTTTCCTCTCAATTTTGTTATAAACCCAAAACAAACCTATAAAACCTTAAAAATATGAAAAGTAACTGTTACCACACATTAGAAATGGGTAAAAGAGAGCATATTCTGTCTAATAAAGAAGTAGTGAAAAATAAGTAATGTCTAAAAGGAGGAGGTAACTCAAATACACTGAAAATTACTTTTTTGTGTGTGATCAAAGTACTGATTTGACAAAATTTTGATTCTCAAAATAAAAAGTTATCAAGATTAATGGAAAGAAATCCAGTTTTATAAACTTTTGATAAGGACTGATTTATCTTCATGTAGTCTGCAAATATTTTAAGAACATATGGACAATGATTGTATCATGACAACTATTCACAGTTGCTTGGGCCGAATTCTCTAACTTAAGGCTGTGTTTAACATAAGGCTTGATAATTTATTAAAACAATTTGACAAGTACCGAGTATTATTCCACTTGATCAATGCAGATTTTACTCATTGATATCCTTATTTTTCCAGGTCAAAGCAACTTAACAGCAAGTATCTGAAAACAGATCTTTCTACATTTACATTTAGGCCTTTCAAGAAATATTCCTCAATTCTAACATAAGAAGTAATTTATAGATATTGAATTACACATTGATTACAAACTATATATTATGAACTAAATGTGTTATTTAAATGTTTAGGTGTGCTTAATAGCATCTAATTAGTATAGCATTACTTTCTTACGGGCAGGAGAGTAGGTTTACTCTCCAAATCTCTCCACAGAACCAATTGTTAGAAACCTATTATATTCAAATTTCATTTAAAAATAAAATTTTTATTTCATCATCTCACTTATATCCCTCAAATTTGAAATAAAATGGAATTCTAAGTTGGTAAACTTGTAAGTTAGGATGGTTAAAACATCACTTCTACATATCTCTTCAGTTATAAAATTCTATGGTGGGCATATTAATCACAATTTAGCTTCAGCACAGAAGTGATAATATATCTATACATTTGCTGTAAAGATTTCAATAATAGGTGTAATAAATTTGATCAATGTTACCTACATAATCATTATACTAATGCAATTTTATTGCATTTTGCTCTTTGATAATAGTTATTAGTAGTTAAGTATAATATTTCTTTGATTATACAGAAATATTTATTTTCTAAAGGGAAATACTTCCATGAGTCAGTAGTTATTCTCTACTTATTTAGATCTTGATGTATTTTTTAGCTATGGAATATTTGGGGTCACCCTCACACAACTGCTCTTAAAAGTTGTTAAAATTAGGCCTCAACATTTTGGTGTCTGCTACCTTTCCTCTGGGTCATGTTTTCATTTATTCTTGTTGATATTATATCATTACATTGTATTCCCTATATCCTATTACTGAGAATGTTGCTTGAAAATGAAGGAATGAAAGAAAGTATAACAAAATATAATGCATTCCCTTTCTCTATAATATCATAGGACAAATGAAAAATGACTCATATTCTGGTCCCACTCTCTCCAACTTCTTTCTAAAAACCCAATTTTTGAATGAGAAGAGATGTTATATGTCACACTCAATTCTCCAGGCTCTCTCATACTTCAGTAATTTAGACTTACAGATATTTCTATCCCAGTAGTTCTGTGCTATCTTGTGAAATACACTCTTGAACAACTTCAAATTCTTCCTTACTTGCCTCCATTTAGATTTTCTTAAGCAGAAGAGAGTTCATAGTGGTAAAGTGAAAGGTAGGAGTAGCTAGATATTTCCATCTTGTATATAGCAATACTATTTCAGCTATTTAACTGCCATAAGTAACAACATAAAATAATTATACAGGATAGAAATTTATTTTATGTATAGATATATGTTGGCATTGCTTTAAAAGAACTTTTAAAATATATTAAAATTATTATCTAAATTTTTGAGAAATCTGAACATTTTGTTGAATCTATGCTGAACAATTAAGTCCAACTAAATTGTTTAGATATGTGTACTCAATATAAAAATAATGTGATACATTCTAGAAGATTGAGGTAAAATGTAAAGATCAGATTATCTTAAAAGGACATATAACTTTGCTCTAAGGGATTTTGATTCCAACAATGCTGAAATAGCTTCCTTAATATTAACACTCAGCAGAGAACAAGAAAATATAATACATTTGAAAGCATCACAGAACTACCACAACAGAAATATTTGTGAGTCTAAATTACTGAAGTGAGAAGGAGCCTGGAGAATCGAGTATGACAAATAAGAGCCCTTGTCTTTTTTACAAATTTTGTGATTAAAAGTAAGCAAGGGAGAGGGGCAGATAAGAAAATAAAACATTGGCCAGAGCTTTCCGAAACTTGAATAATTATCCAGTCTTAGGCCTGTCAAGGAGGAGGGACCTATTAACTATCTAAGGCTTTTGGAGAGATCCTCAAAGGGATGTACTCTACAAGTATATCAAAACAGAATAAAATAGATCAACCAACATAAAGACAAAAGACCAATTTTAAATCATTAAGCCCTAATTGTATTAAGGAATGGCTTCCTATCATAAGTGCTTTCTAGAAGAAAAGTAAATACTCTTGATATAAAAATGTCATCTAGAATCTCAGGTTATCTTTATCTTTTCATGAATAATAGCTGGTCATCAATAAAAAATAACTAGGCATGGAATAACCAAAAAACAAAACTTAAACAGATAATATAAGCATATACACAAGGATTAAAGATAAGTTTAACAGACTTATGGAACAAATATAGATTTTAAAAAGTAAATGTGAGAATATTGGGAAGATGGTGAAATAGGAGGTCCCCTGTTTGTGTTTCCCATTAGCAGCAATAATTTGACAACAATTATTGAACAAAAGAAAGGTCCTTTGTGGGAGCTTTGGGCCAGGCAGTAGACTGTGAAATGCTGGTGGAATTCAAGATCAAGGATTGCTTTGAGAAGCAAGGCTGCACCAAGGTAGGTGATTCAGCAACCAGATCCCAGCTTATAGACCTGGAAATAGCTCCATATACCTGTGGACTTGGTTACAGGTCCCCTTGGCCTTGGTCCTACCCACCAGCATCATTTGCCAAAGGAGTGGCTGGAAGTCATGCCACCATGTTTCAGGTAACAGGCCCACAGACCTTAGTATTGGCTCTGGACCCTGAAGTGGCCCATGACCTGGCTCATGTCCCTCTGAGATGCAGTCTGGGGGTCCCTGGAGGTAAGTCTACAGAACTTGGTTTGACTGGAGATTCTGAAATGGCCCTGTACCTGGGATCCAGCCACTCATGGCTATAATCCATGAGCAATCCTACTGGCCTAGGGTCTCATCATATATGTCCTTTAGTGCCCCTGGAGACAATCCAGCCACCCCTGATCTGACAGTAGATCCTGAATTGGCTCCTACCACTCATGGTTCAACAGCTGTTCTGTCTGCACACAGACCCCACAAGACATATCTGTCTGTGTCCTCAGAGGTAAACTCACCAACCTCAGTCCCATTACAAATATTCAAATGGTCCTGTAACTTAGTTCCAGCTCCTCTCAGCCAAGTCAAAGATCAGTCTTCCATACCCAGGAATCTGGGAGAAGACACACTCATCGGTGCCTCTAGAATGAGATCTGTAGACCTACAGAGTAGCTGTAGACCCTGAGGCAGCCCTGAGACTTGGTTCTAGCTCCTCTAATCCATGGCATGAGGTCAATCTTTCCCTCCCAGGGATATAGCCAGTTAACTGGCAAAAGCCCTTCCAGGGACCTGACAGAAGCCATACACATCTGTGCACCCAACTATAGTCTTTAAAGTAGACGTTGGCTCAGAGTCATTGTACTGAATAAGGTTCTAGAGGCAGTCCCCTCCATCCAGGGATCCACACCTATCTAAGTCCCTGGTAACAAGCCTCCCATCCACAGACCCCACTGTGGATACAGCAACAGCCTCCAATATTTCTGTGACCTGACTCCAGTTACCCAACTCCAATCCAGTATAACTGTGATTCTGGAGGTAATCTCGTCTGACAGAAGGACTTTATTTACCTGTTTAAACCAGTCTATAAAGACTGGAAGTGTGCTCCTTTGAATGCACAGACACCAATGCAAGCCACATGGATCACAAAAATCAGGCAAATATGACACCACCAAAGGAAAGTAATGAAGCCCCAGTAACTGGGGCTCCAAGGAAATGGAGATCTATGAATTGCTTGACAAAGATTTCAAAATAATCATCTTAAAGAAACTCAATGTAATGCAAGAGAACATAGATAACTAACAAAATCGTGAAAACAATGCATGAGTAAAATAAAAAGTGTGATAAAAAAAATAGTAACCATAAAAAAAAGAACTGAACAAATCCAGAAGCTGAAGAATACAATGACAGAACTGACAAATTCAGTAAGAGAGCTTGGACAGCAGACACAATCATGCAGAAGAAAAAATTAGCAAACTGGGAGACAATTCATTTGAAATTAGCCAATTAGAGGATGAGGGGGAGAAGGAAGAGGAAGAGGAGGAGGGGGGGAGGAGGAGGAGGAGGAGGATAGGCAGGGGTGGGAGGAGAGGGAGGAGGAGGGGGAGTGGGAGGAGGGGGAAGAGGGAGAGAAGGAGGAGGAGTAGAGGAAGGAGGAATGGGAGGAGGAAAGAGAGGAGGAGGAGAGGGAGGATAAAGAGGAGGAGAAGGAGGAGGAGGAGAAAAAGGAAGAGGAGGAGGAGGGAGGAGAAGGAGGAGACAAGATGGTTGTGATATTCACTGGATTAGTTACCATGAGACAATTTTGGGCTACTGGCTCTTATTTCTTAACCAGTGTGGTGATTATACAGTATTCTCACTTTTTAGCAATTACTTCACCTAAAAGTTTAGAATATATATTTCTCAGTTTTATTTCCTCATTGGACAACATTTTCTCCTCTGGAGGCATCTCTGCAGGTGTGCTCTATAATGCTGCTGGATAGATTGCTCCTTACACCTTCTGCACAGCTGTTCTGGGAATTTCCTTCACTGTTATGCTAACTTTCTATTTTGTCTTTTTCTTGTGTTGAAGTTTTCATGGATTCTCTATCTTCTTCCATATTTGTCCTTCCCTTTAAGAATATCACATTCTCCAATAGCATCCTATAATTTAGTGTGTAGACTATAAATATTAGATAATTGAGATTCTTAAAATATCTTTAATCAACTGTAATTTAATGATATTTACCTGCATTTAGAATTCCAGGTTGAGAATCTAAAGATATTTACTCTACTTGCTTTTGAGTGTTGCTCTTACTCTTAAAAATTTTGATGTCTTCCTTACTCCAAAATTTTTAAATGTCATTTTTAACATATTCTTCCCCCTGTTTCCATCTTAGTGTTCTTTAACTACTGAATGATAGGATTTTCATTGGTTCTTTCTTTTATCATTGTGTTCATCACTCAAAGAGCCTTTTATTAAGGAAATCATGTCTCTCATTCACATGAAATTACCTTCCATTACTGCTTTGTTCCTTATCTCAATTTCTTCTCTTTGTAATTCTGGATGTACTATTTTCTTACGATGTTGATTATTCTACATGGACTGATCTTGTATCTTCTCAGATTATATAACTGTGTTTTAAGTTTTTTTGAGATTTTGATTTTTAATCTTAAGCCTTCCATTGACTTCTCTCCATCAAGCACCTCTCCACCATGTGTTTAATACATAGGTGAAAAATCTTGATATACTTGTTGCATGAATCTAGTATCATACATCTAAATAGTGTATTTTTAAAAAATTTCCTTAATGTATTAAAAATATATAGGGGCGCCTAGGTGGTTCAGTCAGTTATGCGTCCGACTTTGGCCCAGGTCATGATCTTGTGTTTAGTGGGTTTGAGCCCCGGGTCGGGCTATGGACTGACAGCTCAGAGCCTGGAGCCTCCTTCAGATTCTGTGTCTCCCTCTCTCTGCCCCTCCCCTGCTCGTGCTCGGTCTCTGTCTCTCAACAATAAATGTTAAAGAAATTATTATAAAACATATTTTTATCTATGTATTAATTATGGTCTCTCTTGGTCAACTTCAGACTTTACCCAAAATACGTGGTGAATTTTGACTATTCATATTTAACAAGGGAAACAATTAAAAAGCCAGGACTTGGCAGGAATTTGGTCTTGAGCCAGAGGGTTCCTTCAGAGATAAATCCGCAGATAACCTGCCTCGGGTAGTGTTATCTTCAGTATTTATTAGACATGATCTGAAATCCTGATGCAAATTCTGCCCCATTTCTCTGATAGTTTTTACAGTGACATATCTAAAATGTGTTGCCTAAGCCTGTTATTTTGGATTATTTTCATCCTATTCTCTATTGACACTACTAACAAAATTTCACAAACATTCTGCTGTGGAAGAGCTTGTTCTAAAATTTCATGATTTACAGTTTTTAGTTTTAGGAAACCTTTAAAGGTTATTTCCATTTTATATATACTATTTGTGACCATATGGAAAAGATTTGAATGAATTACCTTTAAGTAATATGCCAAATAGTAAACTATTCAAAGCATTACCATTAAAGCCTAGAATCAAAGATTAAAGTTCCCGTTTAACATTTTACTGGCAGCAGGACTCAATTCACTATGGAAAAATTATAAATGTAGAGGGATCACAAGGAAGGGATAAAACATTTATTATTTATAAACATATACTATTATTCCCTATCCAGTAATATCAGAAAAAATTGATCAGCTATTTAAAATAATCAGAGATTAGTGAAAGGTAGTTAGATGCAAAGATCAATGTAAAAAAATAATTTTTAAAATGCAAATTATGCAGAAACTTCTAAATTCCTCTTTTTATGTTGTTTTTTGGATTTTTTGTTTTGTTTTTGTTTTTGTTTTACCATCTCTTCTTAAAGCAAATAACTCCTAATTTTATTGTAGCAACTTGCCACTGTGGTTTAAAAATCTATTTATGCTATTTGTAGCTAGTTCTGGCCATGTGGCAAATTTCTAACTAATGAGCTATAAACAGAAGATTAGTGGGTGATTTCAGGAAGATTCTTCAAATTGAGGGCACATGCTCTTTCTGCCTCCTTTCATGCTTCATGCCTGGAATGCAAATGCAATGGCTAGAACTACCAATGTACAATTTTCTTTGATATAACCTTGAGAACAAAGCCAGAGATAACAGCAAAACAATCCAGAATGAAAGGTTTTTGTTCTCGAAACATTAGCCATGGTCTGACAACCTATGCATTTTTTTTTTACATATTTCAAACAGGACCATTTTTCTTTTTAAACCAGTATTTCTCAATCTTTCTTTTTCACATTTGAACTTAGCCAAAATAACTTTTAAAACAGCATAATTAGAATAATAGAAAATGGATTTAATTCACAAAAGAAATTCATATTATAGTAAGATAATGGCTGAAAACGGAACATAGATAATTTTGCGCATTTGCTTATATGATCTAACACAATTTTTACAGTTGCTTTTCCATTTTTAGTGGACATTTTGTCTAACTGATCCATTAAGTACATTTGTTGACCATAATGTTAAGGCACCGATTTGTATTTATTGGGGAATGTCATAAAAAATTTGGCAGGTAAATGACTAGCATTATTCTGTATATCTTATTTTGGAGAAAGTCTAGGATTCATATGCTTTTTATTGTAGGTTTAATAAATTGAAAAGCTTAATAGGTTATATAACCTCTTACTAGTTTTCTTTTTTTTTAAATATGTTTTTAACATTTATTTATTTTTGAGAGATAGGGCATGAGCAGGGGAGGGGCGAGAGACAGGGCATGAGCAGGGGAGGGGCAGAGAGAGAGAGAAGGAAGACACAGAATCCAAAGCAGGCTCCAGGCTCTGAGCTTTCAGCCCGGAACACAATGCTGGGCTCAAACCCACAAACCGTGAGATCATGACCTGAGCCGGAGTCAGACACTTAACCGACTGAGCCACCCAGGTGCCCCTAGTTTTCATTATCATATCTGTGCAATGAGAGAAGACTTGGCTTATACTAAAGAATGTGACATAAAATTAGAATAAGCTTGAAAATATACAATTCTCTGTACGTCCTATTACTGTAGAGTGTTGAAGTTATTGATTAGTGCCTCCAGAATTTGAATTATTTCATAGTCCACTACAAAATTTAAATGAGAAGAGTATGTGTTAGTAGGAAAGGGGTAGGATAGATGATGTGAAACAACAAAGAGGGACCTGAGAAATAGCCCACTCACTCGTGCACTATGTTGGTCCAATTTTGTCTTACATAATCTGAAGAGTGAATTTTCCCCTTATAATTCACCATCACCCAAATAAATGCAGAGAGCTAGAAAAAAGCTTTATATCCCAGGCACAGAATGTTTTTTCTCTGGAAATATTTTGCTATGCTTGCAAATTGGCATCGATTTAATTATTTATAGAATCTCTCAGTGAATAAAAGCTGAATAACTTACATTATAATATTTGTTAAATAGTGAATCAAAGTTAACTGGTTAAATTCAAATGTGAGTCAATTCTATCAAATTCAGCAAATATAGTTAAATTTTTAAGCAATAAAAACTAGAAACATGTTTTCTTTCTTGTAATTACAATTAAAATGCCATTTTAAAATGTGTCGTCTCTCACCCTAAATCTCTTTTTGGTATCTGAAATATTTGTAGATGTATTCTTATCTATATAGAAAAAATTAGAAGCTCTGTATGTATCCTTTTATCCAAGAGAAGTTATTTGGAGATCACTTATCAAAATAACTTTTTCAAATGATAAGTCAACATTAAGCTAAGAGGAAAAACCAGTACTTTTGGAATTGTCATTAATATGACATCTGGCTGTTAAAGAAATAATATGACTCAAATAGATCCTTGCCACATTGCAAGGCCTCCCATTGTTTTAGAAATGAAAAGTAAAGAAGATGAATTCCTGAGAATATAAATTCTCAGGAAAAGCTGAAGTTTCCATTTTTAAAGTAGAAGATTCTTTTTAAAGACAACCTTGTATTAGGCCTTTATTTGTCTCTTTGATGATAAATAAATTTTAACTTCTAATGTGTTTGGGGGTGCTAGATTGAAATGCCATTTGCTTATTACACTTTTAAACTATATTTTGAATAGACTGTGATCTTGACAGTAGGAATGTCTTAATCACATCCATTTGCCTAGAACCTATCACTGTGCCTGGAGCTTAAGAATCAACTAACAAAATTTACTATCTCAATATTCATCAATAGATTAATGAAGTAAAAATTTTATTAGTGGAAAAACTCATGAAATATGAATAAAGTTGACAGTTAATAGTATTTAACCAATGTTATTTAAAAAATTGTTGATGTATAATGTCATTTAAGGTGTCAGCAGTAGGAGAATCTTTGTGAGAGTTTATGAGAACAGTAATCTTTTTCAACAATTTTGTCAGTCTAAAGTTTTTTTAAAATATGAATTACAAAAATAAATTATGGTTGATAGTAGACGATGCTCTCCTTTTTTTTCCCCATCTTATGGAAATAAGATTATGGAAAGTAGATTAGCAAAACAACTTTACATTAAAGAGAATCATGTACAAAGACTCATTCTAAACGATTTGAAGACTTATTGTAAAGAGTCATTTATCAAGATAGTGTGGTGCACATACAAAGATAGAAAAATAGACTGATAGAACATAATAAAAAGTACAGAAATAGACTAATTTTAGACTACGTTCTAAGCAATTCAGGGAAGAAATGCTGGACAATTGGATACTTGTATACAAAGAAAAACTGAACTTGATCCTATACAAAAATTAATTCTAAATGTCTAACAGACCTATTCGTAAAATTGAAAACTTAGGTGTATTAAGATTTTATTTTGAGTTCAAATACTAGACTAAAGATAAGCCAGAAAATTTTAACAAGGTAGCTACCTTTAGGGGGTCATAAAGAAGTAATTCAGTGTTTTTCAAATACATAAATTAAGGTAAAAATTCAACCAGTTAGGGGAACCTGGGTGGCTCAGTTGCTTAAGTGTCTGACTTGGGCTCAGGTCATGATATCGCAGCTGGTGAGTTCGAGCCCCGCATCAGGCTCTGTGCTGACCTCTGAGAGCCTGGGGCCTGCTTCAGATTCTATGTCTCCCTCGCTCTCTGCCCCTCTTCCACTTGTGCTCTCTCTCTCTCTCTCAAAAATAAACATTAAAATTTTTTGAAGAAATATTCAACTCTTTAGTGTACATTTCCAATAAAAGCTGCTCTGAGATATAAAATGTTAAAGAAATATTTTTATTTATATTCATTTTTCAGTCAAAAAATGAATTATAATACAAATACCATTAAATAAGTTAATACATTTAAGACATAAGCAAAATTGACTGATAACATTACCAGTTTGTCTTATTACCATAAGATAAAAAGCAAAATTGACTGATAACATTACCAGTTTGTCTTATTACCATAAGACAAAAAGACATGATGTGCTTCTTGCTGGAAGAATGCAATGCCAAATACAAAGCAGTCTTACCAAAAGGAAATTAACGCACACACACACACACACACACACACACACCCCTATGTGTATTTGGCTATGTATACATATATATACACATATAGATGTATCTTTTCTATGGATATCTCTATCTCTATATAAATATATTTTTGTATAATAATCTAATGAAACATGTATAAATATCTGCCTATATGTCCACTGAATCTGATATAGTCTCTAGATTAAATAATAAATTCACAGGAAACTAAAAGGACAGAGGAAGGTATTCCCTCTAAACCAAATTTGTTGAGAGTTTTATTATGAATTGATGTTTAATTTTGCCAAATGCTTTATCTCCATCTATTAGATAAACATAAGATTTTTATCTTTCTTTTATTAATGTTGTATATCATATTATTGATTTGTAGACACTGAAACATCCTTGTATCTTTGAAATAAAACCCACTTGTTCATGACTTAGGATTCTTTTAACGTACTGTTGAATTTGGTGTTAACATTTTGTTGAGCATTTTTGCATTTATATACATCAGAGTTATTGGCCTGTAGTTTTCTTTTCTCGTAGTGCCCTTGTCTGGTTTGGGTATTAGGGAAATACTGGTATCCTAAAATGAATCTTGAAATGTCCAACCGTTTCCAATTTTTTTGGAAGAGTTTGAGAAGAATGATATGAATTATTTAAATGTTTGGTAGAAATCACCAATGAAGTTCTCTGGTCCTAAAGTTTTTGTTGTGGAATTTTGTATTACTGATTCAATCTCTTTATTAGTAAGTGGTCTGTTCAGATTTTCTATTTCTACATGATTCACTCTTTGTGAGTTTAGGTTTATAGAAATTTATCCCTTTCTTCTAGGTTGTTCAATTGTTATTGCTGCATAACTTTTGGTATGTTGTAGTTCAATTTTCTTTTTAATGTTTGTTTATTTTGAGAGAGAGAGAGTAGGGGGAGGGACAAAGAGAGAGAGGGAGAGAGAAAGAGAATCCCAAGCATGATGTGGGACTGGATCTCAGGACTATGAGATCATGACCTGAGCCACCCAGGCGCCCCTGTAGCTTCATTTTCATTTGACAAGTGAAAAAAAAAAAAAAGAAAAATGTTCTTTTCTTACAGAAAAAATAATTCATGGATGAAACCTTTAATAAAGAAGACCTAAAACATTTAACCACCATCCAAAAAAGATAAACTGAATTGTAGTATTTATCAACTTTATAAAACCATCAAGTGGAGCAAGGACAGGATTACTACTAAATGTAGATAGTGGTCACATCAGGACTGGGGGCTTTGGTTGAGGTATGGTATCTGGAGGTCTCCATTAATGACTGGAAAGTCTATTTATTGATATAAGTGGTGGTTACCTGTTCAACTTGAAGCTTTGCTTGTGTGATATTTTACATTTAAAAAGGGGTTTTTAAACCAACAGCATTCAAAGGAAGTAAAGTGTGTAGCTCACATAATCTACAATAAACCTTGAAATCTGGGTAGCTAAAACCTCAGCCAATATCATGTCACAGAAAGTCAATGGATGACAACACCGCTACTGCAATTGCCGTTGACCTTGTCATTGTCACAACCATAACTTCTAGTAAAAGGAGTTCATGGGCTTCCTTGCTGCCACTGCTCATGTTCTGTCATTCTTTCCAGATTCAGAATCTTGACAGGGATGCCTAAATGCTCAAACCTAAACAAGATGCCTGTCTATATTAGAGTTCCTTCAGATACTATTACAGCTCCCTATCTATTCATATGTTTTGAGATGGAAGGCAGGCCCTGTCTCCCCTGAATAATTATACTTTGGAGAATTTCCAACTCATGTGTTTAAATATTAGTTTGTAAAACCTACCTCATGGAATAGACCTAAAAGCTTCTATATATCTATAAACATATTAGTTAAAAAGGAAACAGAAATTAAGAGCTGATGTGCAATAGTGTTAAAAGGAGATGTATTGGTGACATACAAATAATTTGAAAATCTTAGCAATGTGTATGGCCATAGCCTGTTTCTCTGGGAAGTGAAGGTGTTAGATTTTATCAACAGGAAAGCCCAGCATTACAGGAAAAGAGATCAAAACACAAGTGGTGCCTTGGGGCAGAATAAAGAATGCAGTGGAAAGGGTGTCTGGGGTAACACTGAGGAGGTAAGTAAAACCAATCAAAGGCCCTAAAGTCTGCAATATGGATTTTACAATTTATACAATGGTATAATGAAAAGCGACTGAAATGTTTAAACAGAAAGGTTACATGAAAACATAATACTTCACTGTATGTTGACTCATTTTAGAACTAATATTCTTTATCGTTTTGAGAAACTATTCTTCTATCCCTAGTTGACTCAGAGTTTATGATTAATGCACATCGAATATAATCAAAGATCTTTTTAATATCTACTGGGACTATCGGGATGTTTCTTTTATTTAACTGCTGATACAATATACTATATAAATACATTTCCTAATGTTAATCAATTCTTAGAGTCCTGGGAAATATCTGCTTCATAATAACACCTTATACATTCAAAATGTTGTTAAATTCTATTTGTTAGTATTCTATTTTGGATTTGGGCATCTAATGTACTTATGACTGAAACTGTTCGACAGTTTTCAATATATTTGTCAGTTTCTGTTAACAAGTTTAGTGAGGCTTTGTAAGATAAATTATCTCAATTTTCATCTTTCTCCATCCTATGAGCATTAGAATTATGTGTCTTCAAATAGTATAAAAACTCTACCAAAATAAAATAAAATGTCTGAGTCAGTTTGTTTTCTGATAGTACATTTGACTAGCATTCTTCAACTGTCCTTCAAATAACCATTTTACCTTCAAGCTTTTCTTGACAGTCAGTAAAATTCAAACCACTCAAATGATCTCTCCGCCTCCCAGAGTCTTGTTTTCTATCCCCTGATGCAAATTATCACTCCTATCCTGTGTCATATACTTTTCCACTAATGTATGAGACTTGACCCAACAGTCTTTTTAACGAATAGTCCCTCCTCTACATCCAGAACGCTTCTTTGAATATTTCTTATATTATTCCGATCATTAACTAAAATTTGTGTATCAACTCAGAATATTGCTTTCACTGAAGTCTTTTCATTTTATGTGGCATCCACCTCAGTATCAGGAAATGGGATTATGTATTTTACTTCCTTCCCAATGCCAGTTCTTTGTTCTTCTTCTACATTCTTGTTATTCTTCTCTAAACCTCATTCCATCCAGCCCCCCATTCGCTTATTATGATTAGTATATAAACCCATTGCCCTCTAAGGCATTCCCCCTTATTCACTGAAAATGATCTCTCTTGCATATGATTTTCCTACCCAGTTCAAATGCTGCCGAGATTCTGAGTGAATTTATCATTCTTATCGGCAGTATATCTAATCTTCTCTTCACTTTAGTTTCTTGACTTCCTTATAGATTTCATTCTCATTTTGATCTCATCAACAGTTTCTTCAGTCAGTCATTTTAACTTGCTATAACAAGAAATGGTTTCTCCTTCCAAATTACTTTTTAAGCATTTATTTCAACATGTGTATTCAGATACTCAAATTATATGTTTTTCTTGATACTTCCCCCTATTCATCTATTCTTTTTCCTTCCTTTCCTTTATGAGTTTCCTTTCCTTCCTTTTCACTTTATGAATTTAGATTAAATGACACAATATGTCATTTACTCTTTTTTAAACTTATTTAATGTTTATTTATTTTTGAGAGAGAGAGAGAGACAGAGAGACAGAGACAGAGAGAGAGAATGAATGAATGAGAATCTGAAGCAGGCTCCAGGCTCTGAGGTGTCAGCACAGAGGCTGATGCAGAGCTCAAACTCACAAAATGCTAGACTATGACCCGAGCCAAAGTTGGATGCTTAGCTGACTGAGCCACCCCTGTCATTTACTCTTAAGTTCTCCCAAGATTCCTCAACACTGTCCCTTAAATTACACCCAACTGACAAAGTCCTAGCAATGATGTATTCATATATGAACACACAAATACGGCATTATATTAGTGAAAATAATACGCGCCATGTTATAACCATTATAAATTTATGGTCTGGAAGTGAGTCCTCAAAACTCCCAGAAAATAACCCTTATTTCTTGAATGAGATCAGCCTTTCACCAAAAAGCATTTAAACCTTTCCTCTTCCCTCATCTGACCAACGCAAACCCCTTTCCCTGTTACTTCAGAAAAAAGAAAAAAAGTGTAGTCATAGGATATGAACTCTCAAATTTCCATCAACTTTCTTCAATTTAAATGAATCATCAATAGCTAAACCCACAACCTGTTTTCTGAATTTCATTCCTACCAAGTTTCTCACAGAGAGTATAATGTGAATCATCTTAACATTTTTACCTTCCTTAGTTTCCCTTTTTTTCCCCATCTCAACAGAGTTTGGGGCCATTAATATTCATATCGGTACACTGTTTTCCATTCAAACTGAACCAACCGACCAACAAAAGCCCTACAAAAGCTTCCTGTCCTCTGTGTATCCTGCAATAGTTGTTCAAACTTTCTCTTCTTCATCCCCTATCATTAATCATATGACTATAATATAGCCCTACAATTCTGACGTATATGCAATTTTAAGTCTTTCACAAATTACTAAATACAATGAATAAAATTTTGTCTTCCGTTAACTACATTTTTCAGGAGGCTTTACTGCATTTGGCCAATCACTCCTTTCTGAAACATGGTATTTTCTTGATTTCTGTGATGCCCCATTAATATATATAACATTTAATAAAGACATAAAATAGGAAAATAAAGAATACAAAAGCAAATGTAATCAATGTATTACCCCTCCCACTATGGATTCTAACAATAGGTTTTATACACTTGAATAAAATAGCACTTGAAAATATACCAAATGCAATAGCAAAAAAAAAAAAGGAATATATTTAAATAAAATATATGTTAAGTACGTTAATAATTGAATATAAACGCTGAGGATACAAAAAAGAACACATGTATGTGCACACATATAACTCAGAGAAGGGCTAATGATGCCCGTGTACTGAGAACTAAAAGGTACAAGTACCTCAACCCCCTGCACATAAAATACTAAAATTATTTCACATTGTCATATTAAATAAAATAGCTTTAAGTACAATGATGATTAGCAATTCCTAAAAATAAGTTAATATATCTTTATGGAATGACATTTTTTAGAAGTCTGAAATGAACAAAACCAATTACCTTAGTAGATATAAAGTAACTTAGATAGTTACTTTAATTCCCAGAACAAGTTTATTCTTGTAATTTTCAAATGTTAATGTCTTTTAATCTTAATTTTCACGTATGGCAGAGTTAGATAGTTATATGATAGCTTTTCTAAATATCAGTTAAGGGTTATTTAAGATGCTCAAAACCTAAAACTCACTGATACTGTTATATGGAAATGACATATTTTAAACTGATAAAGTATAGCAATTAAGGAGCAAAAAATTGCTTATTCATTAATTATGAATCTTCCTTAAAGATGAAATACAAAATTGAATTTAGTTGAGACAAATTTTTCCCAAATGAGTTGCAAACTAAAATGTAGATACTTTAAAAGAATGCAAATTATTTAACATCTTTTCTATGCTTTTTTTTCTAGTTATAAAATATATGTTTACAGAACCTATCTAAGAGGTTTTTATTTTGTGATGGTAATCCTTTGATAAAACTCATTATCTTAACTCCCATATTAAAAACATAAAATCAGAGTCTTAGATAGATTGTTAAAATAAACACCAAAAATTAGTCTAGTGTGACATTGGAATCTGGGAGTAGGGATATTTTTGTTATTGCCGAATCCTGACAATAGCTTTAATTTCCATAGTGAAATGAAAAATGCTAATAACTCACATTGAAAGATTTATTTATTCAATATTATTCTTAGAATTTTACATTTTTTACTTATTTCTTAAAACAGCCCAATGATAGATTTCCTATCCCTCCCACCCCTCTTCCTCCCCTTCTTGTTATTTTTCTTCCTACTATTTCCTGTTTACAAGAAAAAATTAAGTTACCTAATAAATAACAAATGAAAAGTGATTTATGGAAAAGATTAAGTTACCCAAGTTTGGACAACCAGTATGTAATGTGGTTAATGTAGGGCTCTGCCTACAGAGTACATAAGTTTAGTCACTACGCTGCCCATTACAGAATATAGAGAGCAGAAAAATTTCCCACTGCATATGCAATTTTTACATAAAAAACAACTGCATAAAGACATGTTATTGAAACTTTACTTTAAAAAAACTTCTCAGCACAATTCTTTACTCTTTTAGGGGGAAATTATGTATATAAAATATAAATTTCTATCTGTATCTATACAGATAGTGAAGATAATGTCAGGGTGTATGATGAAATGGTGATATATTGCTTCTCAGCCTTTTGGCTAAGATCAAGTGTGATGAAATGGTGATAAATACTGAGAAAGTATTAAAACAGAATTTGCAGATTTTTTTTTAGTTATCCTTAACGATTCTACAGATAAGACTTCTATTTTCCAGTTAACTGTGAACTAACAATCATAGGAAAGTCCCCTGTTTCATGTAATAGGTGTGTTCAAGCTGCAAGAAGATTTTGATGCAAAAATCAAATATCCATCTTGGTTTATTAAGATTTATAGATCATTTTACACAAAACTTATACTATAAACGTATGTGTATTTTAGGAGCTAAGAGCACTTTCTCAATTTCCATCATAACTTTTTCCGTGAGGTCTCTGGCCAGTAAAGGATGAGAATTATGTTCACTAATGTAAGGAATAAAGCTTATTAGGTGAATGATTTCTAAATAGCTGTTTTAGTGATGTTCACTTAATGTGCCACCACACAGATAATGACAGATCTTGACTGCACTGCTAAGCCAAATTGCTGGACCTTATTGAGTCTTTAAAAAAAAAAAAAAAAACCTGACAGGTGAATAAAGACACTCTTTGATTATATAATACAGGAATAATCAAGTCACCTAAGCTGTGTCTTAGCTCAAATGTAAAATGACTAGATTTGATAAGGTCAGTTCCTATATGGATTGATGTGGGTTACTAAGAAATCAATGGCACAAGAATTATTGAGAAAGTTAATGAGTAATCAATGATGTTGGCTGTGATATAGGACCTAAGCCAGCACTGAGTGAGATGGGAAATATTCCCACCTCAACAACATTAACATTCTACGGTTGCAGTTTAATTTGATAAAAATTGTAAGTAACTTTAATCTATTAGCCATCATTTATTTAACTCCCAAAGCATTTAACACAAAAAAATTTACTGAATAATTACAACATATTAATACATGCCACACATAACTCTAGGTACTTCACATGTGGACAAATTTATGATGTAGGCACTATTGTGATTCCCATTTTCAAAAGATTCATGTTTGGAATTTATCTGTCTACATTCCTATCTTCTATTTAAAGTTATCATTATTTTGTGAGCAAAGTCCTAACAAGATGATTTCAATTGGGGACCTAATTCTTATCAATCTAATCTATTACAAATTATTTAAGATGAATTCTAGAGAAAAACAATAACTGCTCTGAAATCCAGTTATCTATTTGTGGAGTATGCAGCTCCCGTTTTGTGAGTCATTTACATATGCGTACCAAAGTGGTCACACTTTGTGACTATAGCAAAAGCAATAGTTTAGGAGAATATAAAGTAACAGTTATATTTCACATTTGAAGAATATATTAGCTTTTATCTCAATCTTACCTATTTTCAAGCATAGTTATGTTTTAAAAACTGGAATTGAGTAGTAGCTTGGCCAAATCTTCCCTAAGCCACCTATATATTTAACTAAAAACAGGACTGTAACAACACAAATTAAAATTCTTCGTGCTGTGAAGTGGACAGCACAGTATAAATCAGGGAGTTTGGCAACTGAATGAAGAAAGGCAGGGCAGTGTTGCTGTGTGCTCACATGCCCCAGAAAAACTGGGAAGAAGTCTTACCTGGAACACAATTATTCCTCTAGCATTTCCAACTCAAACATTATATCTCTACTTATTATGTCAGCCAATCTAAATGTCAATTATAGAAATGTAAATGTAAATTATTTTCATAATTTTAGTTTTTCTTTCTTTTTTTTAATTGAGGGATAAATTTGCAACACTTGCCAAATTCTGTGCCACACTGTAAGAACCAAGAAATTTTGCCTCTTGCTTTAAATTTATAGAAACTATGGCTTCCATGAGAGAATGGAAGGTATCAAAGGTTTTTGAGTAGGGGTTTGTTCTTAAATTATATCTGCCAAATTAAATCAACAGTAATTTACTCAGTGAAAACAAAAACTAAAAGTAGTAACATTTTGATTCCAAAGGGTAAATTATAATTTACCAGGTTGATTTTACTTAGAATGGGGTAGATGTTTACTTGAAGTTCATTCTATTCAGTTACAACCAAGGGAATCTACTTTAAATGTTTATTTTATTAGACTTCTTTTAAAGATAGATGCAATGGTTACTGATAGAGTCAAGATCTATAATTGGATGACATGCCTCTAGAAATGCATATACGCCTGCATGAAAACAACCTTTGCAGATACAAGTTCTGGATCCTATCAGGGGCATTCTACATATAAATTAATTTTATCATTTCAGTGATAGGCTATGAAATTTATTTCTGAATTATCCCTTAAGTAATTACACAAGGATCATGATAATATAAAGATTATGACTTAAATAAAGTTACCATGTGTGATTTATGAAAAAATTAAGTTTGACTTAATGCATAGAATAACGTTGCTTATTTATTTTGGGTACATAGTGCTGGCCTAGAAGTAAACATAATTAATCAAGAAAAATTTTAAATTTTACAAATAAATACACAATATTCTGGGGTTATTCTGATGTTCACGGAGCTACATTTTCACATTTTTTCATTAAAATTAAATAGAATAGGAAGAGCAAAAAAATTCCGTTGTCACGGTAATTAGTTTCATAATTTACTATGGTTTTGTCAAGAAATGCAGTAATTACACTGTGAAATTTCATTTTCCTAAGAAGCTACATTAATTTATAATTGCCTATAATATTAATTTCAGAATTTAATTTCCGTGTTCTACACATGCATATCTTTATAAATTTAATCTATAGAACAACATATTCTGGAAATAAAACATTCATATGTTCTCTAAAATCAGTTTTATTCAATTAATATTTTAATATAAAATCAATCTATCGAAGTTTATCTACCTGCCAATCAATCTACCAATCTAGCGATAAAACCTACTAGTTATCTATTTGGACTCTGCCTGAAAGATAAGACAAATTTTAAATGTATAATATTTATTAAAAATATATTATAGGCATTAATGCAAGATGGTGTCCACATGTCTAAAATTTATAAAAGACTACTCTTCCAAGCATAAGCTAATAAAATACACAAACATTGGGGTGCCTGGGTGTCTCACTCAGTTGAGCATTTGACTCTTGATTTCTCTTCAGATTATGATATCAGGGTCCTGCGACTGAGCTCCACTTCAGGCTTAGCGTGGAGCCTGCTTACGATTATCTCTCTCTCCCTCTGGCCCTCTCCCCCACTCACACTCTTTCTTTCATTCTCTCAAAAAAAAAAATACAACAAAATAAACAAAACATAAAATACACAAAAATATCTCAAAGTCCTCTTTCTTGTTTATGTCCCACAAAGCATTCACCTATGCTATAGCTTCCTGCCACAGATAAAAGTATAATTTAAAAGTTTTTTTTTAATACATTTTGGATGGCTATAAGTAAATGTAAAATTAAAAATAAATGATATTTGTCAAAAATCAAAAAAGATAGTTGCAACCTTTTATGCATTTCGACAAGAATAATATTGACATATTCATTGATTCTGTTTCACTGTTCATCTAAGAATGTTGATTTCTCCTAAAAATGTTTGTTGTTATGAAAACAATCAGATGTTTTATTAACAATTTCAATTTACTGTTGAAAAGTAGTGATATATATTGATCTACTATCATATATTAATTTACCTATGTTTTCCAACTCATTTCATTTGAAATAAACACAAGAGGGAATGAAAACTTTAGTTTATTACGGTGGATCTTTTAACCTCTAGTGAATTAATAATTATATACAGTGTAGGCTGTATTTATTTTGGACCAAAGCTATTTCCCATTTTAATCATGTATCTTTTACAAAACCACTGTTCATTTGCAGTCGACTGTCTTCTGCAATGTAAATTGAATCTCCTGCCGAAGCAAGTCAGCTTTCAACTTAAAACCGTGTGTATGAGTGCATGAGATAGAAAATCAGAATTCCTATGGTAGGTACATTGTTTAATTAGTCTGGAGATTTTGATAAATCCTTAATATGTTGGGTTCATGAACAACTGAAACCCATTTTTGTTTTTTGAAAGAGAATTGTCCTTACTTAAAAACACTCTTTCACAATAGCTATTTAAACACTGTTGAAATTAGAATTAATAGGCAATATATTTGGCTGGAAAGAGGCATAACAAAATAACTATTTTACTTCATGGATGTGTGAATTTGGGTATAAATAAATAAAAGAAAGAAAATAAGCCAAGTCTTGGGATATTGCACAATGTAATAGTTTCAGTTGTCATTGTTTCCAACGAATGGAAACAGCAATTTCTGTGTACTAACTCAAGCTAAAATGTCACAAAAATTGCATTTCACAACAACAAGCCAGAAAAACAGTGCATATCATAACTGTTAGAAGTTTTATTTAAGCATTTTCAACCTACTTTATGAGCTTCACAGAGGTTTTAAAATAAGAACAATACATAGAACTGAATTTTATAATTAAAAATAAAATGTCATCTGCTTTAACAGAGCAGTGATTTTATGATGGAATATCTTGCAAGTGTCAACCAATCTAATAATTAGGTCTATTCTTAATTATGCAGGTGTTCTTAGAGGATTACTAAGACTTTTGGCAGCAAATCATTAGAAATCTATAATTTCTGAGGTGAACTGCTCCTAAGAATTCCTTTGATCATATATTATATCAAATATTATTTTAATGCTGAATTATTAATAAACATTACTACTTTGCTGTAAATGTATACAAAATTTGCCTTAAACATCATACCACATATATAATATAATACTAGTATCTCTCTGCTCCCTAGTTGAAATGCTTTCTTATAAGCAACACTGTTTTATTATATAAATAATGCCATTTGACTACATTTTCATATTGGCTCTGTAAAATCAGGTCATCCCATGAACTCAGTGAATACCAAGAGTTCCTTCATGTTCAGTGTTGAATGGAACATGCCGATACCAACAACTGCTGCCTTGACACCTCATCAACAGAGTTAACTATGCAGTTCATGCCTTCAAGTCTTTACACCATATAATACAGATGAATTCATTTGTAAAACAATACTGAAACTTAGTTTAAGATTCTATGTTTACTTTATACTCTAGTACACAATAAAAAGATAATTGAATATTAAAAATTGGGGTTGAAATGCAAATCAATAAAATATTCCACTATGACCTGAGGATGCATACAGAAGTTAAGAGCACAGACTCTGGGATCTCACTCCAAATCCTATTTCTGCCACGTACTAGCTGCAGGTCCTTTGGAAACGGAGGAAGAAGAAAAGAAGTAATAAAGTAAGTACCTACATGCTTACAATGATTAAGTTATTATTGGAGAAGTATCTAGAGCCTAGCGCGTAGAAAAGCTGCAAGGATTTTTGTTAAGTAAAGTCCAATTCAGTTGTAAAACAGGGATCATGCTTACAAAATTAAAAAGGAAGAGCCTTGGGAATATCTCTGACACATAAGAAGAACTGAGAAAAATGTATTGAAAAAGAAGATGGGGGAAAAACACTGATGCAGGACATGTAACAGGACTAACCAATGACATAACAAAACAAAATTACAAAACAGAAAAACATCAATCTTTCCTATCATTTAATATCTATACTGATATACATATAGATTTTATGTATTTGGTAACATAATTCATCTTACAATGATACAGTAAAACAAAATTTAAGTTGTCTTTTTAAAATTTTTTTTAATGTTCTCTCATTTTTGAGAGATGGAGAAAGACCATTAGTGGGGGAGGGACAGAGTGAGAGGGAGACACAGAATATAAAGCAGGCTCCAGGCCCCAGGCTCTGAGCTATCAGCACAGAGCCCAACACAGGGCCTGGAACTTACAAACCCTGAGATCATGACCTGAGCTGAAGTATGCCCAACCGACTAAGCCACCTAGGCACCCCTTAAGTTGTCTTCTAAAGCTGACTTATTCTTGGGGCAACTGGGTGGCTCAGTCAGTTAAACGTCTGATTCTTGATTTCGTCTCAGTTCCTGATCTCATGGGTTCATGAGTTCAAGCCCCACTTTGGGCTCTGCACTGACAGTGTGGGGTCTGCTTAGGATTCTATCTTTCCCTCTTTCTGTGCCCTTCCTCTGCTTGTACTCTAAATCTAAATCCATCATTCTTTCTCTCTCTCTCTCTCTCTCTCTCTCCCTCCCTCTCTCTCTCTCTCTCTCTCTCTCTCTCGAAATAAACATAAAAGAAACTGACTTACCAATCAATCCATATTTCACTGTCAACAGAGAGAGACTATATATTTCTGTATATGAGATAAATGGAGAAGACCTCCTAAATATGTGAAATCAATTACAGAGTGGTAATTTCTTCACTGAGAAATTACATTAAAAAAAAAAGAATTCTTAAGGTACCATGACCCTAAAATAGTTTAAGTTAACCCCTAAAATACACTAAGTGACAAACTACTGGGAAGAGCTGTGAAATTTTTAATTAAAAAATAATCATAGTAATAATAAATTTTAGATTTTGAAAAATTACATACTTTAAAATTATTACTTTGTCATAAAATCTAGCCTTATTTTGTCAAACGGTTATATTTGTTGCTTTTAGGAAACTGTAGAACACTCTTTATGAACATGAACAGGAAAGGAGAGATCCTATCTGGCAGTCAATTTTTCTGATTAGCAAAATTAAATATTTACAACATCCCTAAGTCAACATAGCATGTATAATAATTCATGTTCTAATCATTAGCATATAAGGTTCATTTCAATAGGTTATTGATAAATCCACTTATTATTTCAGCCCATAAATCTTAATTATTGACAGCTTTCCACACACTATCCTTCTACATTTCATGCATATGTCCTTCCTTTAAGAAACCTTTAATCTATTGGGGCACCTGTGTGGCTCAGTGGGTCGAGCATCCAACTCTTGCTTTTGGCTCTGATCATGATCTCATGGATGGTGAGATCAATCTGTGTGCTCACAGCAGGGAGACTGTTTGGGATTCTCTGTCTCTGCCCCTTCTCTGCTTGTGCATGCTCTCTCTCTCAAAAATTAACGTGGAAAAAAAAACTTTTAGTCTATCAGGATGACTATATTGTCAACAAAATATAAATCTACACTGGGGTTTGTATTGTACACTGTTGCTAGAGCAATATTCATGGAGATCATGGGCAAACTTTATAAAATAAACTCCTAGATAAGAGTCTTAAAATGAAGTCAGTCAACTCAACGAGGAAACCTTGTCATTTATTTTACTGTTTTATTCCCAGCACCTAAAAATGTGCTCAGTATACCACAAGAGCTCAAAAACTATTTGAATAAACAAATAAGCAAAAGAATGAATAAATGAAGAAAAGAAGTGTTCAAGAAGTGAAGTATATTTCACATAGACAGTACATCATGTTTATAGGTAAAGAAACCCCCAAAATATCTTGGGGCGTCCAAGAAACCACTGACGAAATATTATAACTAGAATTTAGATTACTACTGAAAACGAAGATGAAGTTAGAAAAGTAAACAAGGGCGACACAGTGAATGAGATTTTTGTATGCTTTGCAAGAATTTTGAATGATGTCATAATATTTTCATTTAAGAAAGAAAATATATAAAGTAATATAGAGTAAAACTGGAATCAGTATCTTAGAATGTGAATGTATTTGGAGATAGGTAATTAAAGGTTAAATGAGACTCTATGAGTGGGTCTTAATCCAGTATGACTTGTGTCCTTTTAAGAAGAAAGGGAGAGGAGCACCTGGGTGGCTCAGTCGGTTAAGCATCCGACTTCAATTCAGCTCAGGTCATGATCTCACAGTTTGTGGGTTTGAGCCCTGCATCCGGCTCTGTGCTGACAGTTCAGAGCCCAGAGCCTGCTTTGGATTCTGTGTCTCCCTCTCTCTGTCCCTCCCCTGCTCTCTCTCTCTCTCTCTCTCTCTCTCCCTCAAAAATAAATAAACTTAAAAAAAAAAAAAGAAGAAGAAGAAAAGGAGAGATACCAAGATACTCACACATAGAAAAAAGGTAATTTAGAGACACAGTAAGTTGGCTACAAGCCAATGACAGAGACCTCAGGAGAAACCAAACCTGCCAACACCTTGATTTGGACTTCTAGGCTCCAAAACTGTGAGCAAGTACAATAGTCCCCCCTGTGTGTTTCTGCCTTCCATGACTTCAGCTTCCCACACTTGACTATGGTCCAGAAGAAAATGATCCTCATTCTGACATGTCGGAAGTTCAGTAATAGTCTAACACTGTCACTATGCCTAAATATTCACTTCAGTCATGTCATCACATAGGCATTTTATCATCTCGCACCATCACAATACAATATGATATTTTGAGAGAAAGACTACATTCACAAATTTTATTAAATTTGTCAATTATATTATCATAATTGTTCTATTATTGCTAATCTCTTACTATGCCTAATTTATAAATTAAACTTCATCAGAGTCATATATGTATAGAAAGAAACACAGCAGATAGAGGATTCAGTACTATTGATGGTTTCAGGCACCACTGGAGATGGAATGAATTCCCCACAAATAAGGGGGGACCCATGTAACTGTTATTTAAGCCACCTTATCAGTGGTATTTTTGTGACAGCCCTAGCAAACTAGTACAGATGCTATTTGAATATATCACCAAGTGAATGAGTATGGATAGAAAGGAGAAAATGTCTTCTTTGTAAACACTTAGACATTTGATTGGTAAGATAGAAAAAGAAGGTTGAGGGAGAGTGGACAATGGTGTGGTAGAGAAAAATAGGAAAGTATCGTATATAAAGGAAACATATGCTATCTCAATGCTTTTATTTTGAAAATGAAGATAGAAATAACTGCCTGTCTGTGCTTTGGACTTCCTTACTGACTATCTTTTCTATTTTGTGGAATGGGACAAAAACAGTCTCCCCCTCTCCCACCTATTGAAGCCATAGCACTACTCTATTCTTCATTCACCTGTTGGGGCAATGACAATTATTGTCACATTCAAAGAAAATAATTTCTGTCAGAAAAGGGTATGCAAGATGGGCTGATAATAGATACCTGATTATTCCTCACTAGATTTTTAGGGGCTGAAATACAGTTACTTATAGAAAATATACAATTGACTGATCACAGTCTCCTCATGTAATAAAATTTTATTTGCCTTCATGGCTGTCAGGTTGTAATGGGTCCTGAATGTGAAAGCTGAAAAAAATATTCCAATTAATGTGGTTCATTATATACCTCACTTCTTTACTACATCACTTATAAACTGATTATAAAATGACATTCCAAGCACATGTAAACATGTTGGAATATTCTATGGCATATTTTGTGTCCCCCCTTCTTTCATAGATATTGCCTTGTATTCTCTGAACTTCTCCCAGCCACAATCTTGCCTGTTGCCTCTGATTTATGATTAAAGTGAACAAGTGAAAGAACACTTCATAAAACAATGACTCAACTTAAGGAGCTGGTTATTTTACATATAAATCCCACCATGGGATCAATTTAAAACTTGTAAGACTAAATAAAACAGATCTATGTTGAGCAAAGCTTTAAGCAACTATCTATCAATTTATTTATCTATGTATGCATGCATGTATACAAAATAAGCATACATTAGCATATACTTCATATAATAATCATTTCAGTTTGTATTATTTTTGCATTCTGCCTATATTTGACAAATGTAAACATGACATAGAAACAGGATATGTGTACCATAGCATTATCTACAGATATGAAAATTCTTGTTATTGGGTTATTGGTTTTAGCTAAATATCAGAGCAATTGACAGTGAGGTTTCAGACTGAATATCAAAAATGTAATAATAATGTTTTATATTTAATATATTTCAGCATTAACTGAGTTCATAAAGCATACACACATTTACTATTACGTCAGTTCACTTTTCACATGAGAACATTAATACAGTTCCTGAGCATCAAAGTAATGTTTGGTGGGCAGAGGACAGATACCATATGTTTTCACTCATATGTGGAACAGGAGAAAGTTAACAGAGGACCATGGGGGAGGGGGAAGGGGAAAAATAGTTAAGGAGAGGGAGGGAGGCAAACCATAAGAGACTCTTAAATACAGAGAACAAACTGAGGGTTAATGGAGGGTCGGGGAGAGGGGAAGGGGGGTGATTGGCATGGAGGAGGGCACTTGCTGGGATGAGCACTGGTTGTTATATGGAAACCAACCTGACAATAAACTTTTAAAAAAATAATAATGTTTGGTACTATTCTTAAATGTGATTCTGCTTTTCTCTGTCAGAGTGTGTCTTTATCCTTGTATTCACTCATTTTCTCTCTTCTCTCTTTTCTTCTCCTTTTCTGTCCCTCCCTCCAATGCTATTCACCCAAATTCCTTTGTCCAGTTTGTTTTTCTAGTAATGACAAATCAATAGTGCTCATGGGGGACTACCCACATGAAAAGAAAGAACAACTTCTCTCACAATTTTTCCTTTGGAAGAAATAAGAATATGACACAAGTAAGCCAATAAGAATACTCTATCCCTCTGGCTTTGTTTCAAGGATGTCCACATGCTTCAAGTTGGACTAGAGTTTGTTCTAGAAATTTTGCCAAACCTACAGAAAATGATTGATCCTTCGACTAGGGTGCGTAAACTGGATATCACATGTATTAGGTTCCTATGGCTTTTGTAATAAATCCCCACCAAGTTAGGGGCTTAAAACAACACATATTTGTTATCCCTTTAATTGTCGAGTTTTGAAATCTAAAGTCACCGAGGTTTTAAGGGAGAATCTGTTTCATTGCCCTTTTCAGCTGCTAGAGGTCACCTGTATTCCTTGCCATATGACTCCTGGACCATTTTGTTTCTGTTTTCACATTTCCTTCTCTGACCCTGATCCTCCAGCCTCCCCTGGAGTATCACAACAGTACCACTGTTGTGATAATATCTGGCTACATAACCTCTCCATCTCAAGATCTTCAAGTTAATTATATCTACAAAGTCCATTTTACCATATAGTCATGTATCCACAGATACAGGTAGGGAGTGGCAGTTTATAAGGGGGACTTTTAGCACACCTTATCCAATGAATGGATACTATGCCTTCTAGGAAAAGAGAACTCTTTTGAGAGGATGACAGAATTCTAATAGTGTTCATTGATTCACGGGATGAGTCATAGTGGAGCTAGCAGTAGAGCTGGACCTCTACCTACGTAAATTAATTTTCCATTTTTCTGCCAATGTTAGAGGACATTTTTTTGGACTTAAAACAGTTTAGGGACACCTCGGGAGCTCAGTCAGTTAGGCATCTGACTCTTGATTTCAGCTCAGGTCTTGATCTCAATTTGTGGGATGGAGCCCTGTGCCTGGCTCTGCACAGGGCTTGCTAGGGATTCTCTCTCTCCCTCTCTCTGCCCCTCCCCATTCATGCTCTCTCCCTTTCTCTGAAAATAAATCAAAAAACATAAAAAATTAAATAAAAATAGTTTAAATAAGGCCCTGCATAATCATAGTCCTACCTAGATCTTTAGCCTTAACTGCTGTTTCTGTTACTCTTCCTCTTTACAATTCACATTTGGCTTTCTTCTATTCCAACACACCCCACCCTTTCACCTCAGCATCTTAACACGTGTTATTTTGTACACCTGGTTTTCTCTCCCTCCCACCTTCTCTTAGACAGTCCCTAGTTGTCCTTCATCTTTTGCTTTAAATATCACTTCCACAGGAAAACTCTTCCTGAAAGTGTAGACTAATTTGCATACATACATGCTTTTGGAGTATCTTATTCCTTTACAATAGCACAGTTGAAGTCAGTTAACATTAGAATTTTTTTACCTACTAATTTTACTATTAACTGAAAATTCTATAAAGGCACATTTACCATGTCTGTAACTTAACTGCTATATCCTCAACATCTGGTTCACATCAACACTCAATAAATAGCTGAAAGCAAAAAGAAATCATATTGTGATCAGAGATCTGCTCTTAGGTTGAATGTATCGAATACAAACCAATTCAGAATTTCAGAGATAATTCTGATTTGCTAACTTAAGTATCTAATATTTAGAATAAAGTGCCTGAAGTAATAATGTTACTTGAGCACATTTTATTAACCTTCAATAAACTAGACAATCCCAATGTGTAGTCAATGTTCCAGGCCAATGAATCTTTTAGAAATCATGACAAATCCTTAACAATCTTGTGAAATGCTGCTAGTATTTTTAAAGCTAACCAAAACATAGCAGAATGAGTAATAAAATTGTAATTCAGCTCCAGTGTTATCCAAGTAGATACACTGTCTCTCACATCCTCTTTTTCTTAATTGATTTGCACACTTGGGTTCCCTGATTTCTGAAAAGGTAAGGTGGGGGAAGGCAGGCAGGGGGAGGTCACCACAAATATCAAGTAGAACTGTTTTAACAGTAGGTTTTTTGATTGATATCCTACTGTTCCAAATCTGAGGGTCTGTAGAAAGTAGTAATTATTGTAGGTGTCAGGTGTCCCAGAGAGCAAATAAGCAAGAAAAATAGATATGCTAAGATTTTTTTTTTCATTCCGGGGAAGGTGGATTTCATTTTGGTGACAGTAGTCAAACTAAGAGTCATTCAAGTTTCTCAGGTTCCCTTCATTCCTCAAAACTTTTACCTTGACTATTAAATCAACTTTCTATCTGGTTCTAATTTTAACCACCAAAATGTTAGACTTATCCCACCTAGAATTAAGGTTTTAAATGCTAACATAAAGAACACAAATTAAACAACTCTTGTTGATGGTCTATGATAATACTGTCCAAAATATTTCTTAGCTCTACTAGTGTATGTCCTCTTGCCACATTAATGATGGATGTGCATTCCTAGCTATTAAATTCTTAACAAATTTTTACCTTATAATCACCATTTCAATATTTCAAAGGCATCTCTTTTCTAAAGAGCAACTGAATTGCTTATCTGTATATTCTCTGATGTCTCATCCTATGGTACCAGTATAATCCTCTGTCTTTTGTCTGACCCATGAGAATGTGAACATGAGTAGAAAGAACAAATGTCCTCCTCACAGTTTTATTTGTAATGCCTAGCCTTGAGATTAGAACAGATTTGGCCCCCCAACAACGATTTTGTTTGGTAAACGAATGCTTGCAAGAGTCAATGAATACAGGACTAACGAATTATTTTTTTATTGTTAGTATAAGAATAAAAGCTTTGTAACAAAATCAAGTCAGATTAAGTTTTTAATTTGGACGTAAAAATACCAGTGCATTCTTAGAATAGGTTAAGTTCTTTGGTCAACTCTTTCTTTCTTATTAAAAAGAATGGACTTATTTAACATTAATGTATTTCTTCTACTTTACAACTACTGGTATAAAAATTCAAACCACCATCCCAGCAAAATCCCTACATCCACAATTTGGAAATTTTCTCTTACACTATTCAGAAAAGTTTGAAAAATTGTATGAAGTTGACTCAGTAAAGATGATCAATTGGTGGGATTGTTTAAATTCAGATGTTTCCTACATAGTGGTGTACTGATAATTAGTAGCAAAGAAGACTTTGTACCTGACAAAGGTATTTTTTTTCAGTGCTTTGTCAAGGCTCTGGATGGAAGAAAAGCAAGCCTATCAATGGTCAAATGATATAAATCATGACTATTCCCCACTTTTTAAAATTCATTCTTCTGCTTCTGTGCCATTGACATCTCATTCTTCTCTTGCTGAGGCAACTTAAGGTTCAAGGCTGAAATGCTCTTACCATAACATTTCAGTTTTTATTGCCTTAATTTAAATGTATATAATAGATGCACATTTTGGATTTAAGTAAATTAATAACTAATGCATTCTTCTGGACTATTTTTAAGATAACATTAAAATGAAATCGAAAGTATCTTTCTAATCAAAACAGATGTGCAATTCCCCAAACCACCCATCAGATTTTAATTATTTTCTATAACATTAAAGCATCTGTTCCATATAAGAACTATGGGAAAACAATTTTATTGGCACAGTGTTTACAACACAACTCCAGAGATGGCATCTATATTTAAAAAAATTTTTTTAACCTTTATTTATTTTTCAGAGACAGAGAGAGACAGTGTGATCGGGGGAGGGGCAGAGAGTGAGAGGGAGACCCAGAATCTTAAGCAGGCTCCAGGCTCTCAGCTGTCAGCACAGAGCCCAATACGGGGCTCCAACCCACAAACCGTGAGATCATGACCTGAGCTGAAGTTGGACGCTTAACCAACTGAGACACACAGGCGCCCTTGGCATCTCTATTTTAAAATATGCATTTAACCATGTTATATTAGAATTGAAAGGAAAATTTCTCAAATTCCTGGGCAATTTTGTTTTTTAGAAAACTCCTATTTATTTTTCTTAAGCTTTTATTTAAATTGTAATTCGATAGCATATAGTGTAATAATGGTTTCAGGAATAGAATTTAGTGATTCATAACTTCCAAATACCACCCAGTGTTCAACACAAGCGCCCTCCTTAATGCCCATCACCCATTTAGCCTACCCCTACCCACTTCCCTCCATCAACCCTCAGTTTGTCCTCGATCATTAAGTCTCTTATGATTTGTCCCCCCCCCCTTTTTTGTTCCGTTTCCCTTCCACCTTGTTCACCTATTTTGTTTCTTATATTCCGCACAGGATTGAAATCATATTGTATTTGTCTTTCTCTGACTGACTGATTTCGCTTGGCATTATGTACTCTTGTTCCATCCACATCATTGTAAGTGACAAGATTTTGTTCTTTTTGATGGCTGAGTAATCCTGGTCATTTTAACACATTATAGAGTCTATCTTAAAATGTGCCTACAAAAGAAAAGAAGGGATAAGAAAAGAACAAAGGAAAAATGGATTTAGATCTTTTCCTAAACTTGAGGTTTTTGTGGGTTTTGGTTTTTGTTTTGTTTCATTTTTGTTTTTGGATAAGAGAATAAAGGACGTTAGTGTATGGACTCACACTGAAACATTTTAGTGTTTGCTATAAAATAATGATTCATGATAAATGTTTAATTGCACTATTTGTGAAGTAATTTTTAATTTGTCTTTTACATGCTTTTTGAAGCATTTCTGTATTTTTTCCAGACATCCTTCTTTTTAAAAAACAGTATCATATGAAAAGAAAAATGGATCAAATGTAACATTTTTACACTCTACTTAATTAAACCACAGTTATCATTAATAAATAGTTAGAGTATCCGAGGAACCCAAAATAAACTGTGATAGAAGTGTTTTAAGACACTCAGTTCAAATTATCATTAAGGTGGAAATCCCTTTTTTTCAACTAAGAATTGTTATGAAAGACATAGAGAGAACAGGCAAGTTAACAAAGAGTTGTAGTTTTAATCCACTCACAATCATTTGCATTCATAATATAGTTCTAATTCTGTTGTTTGGTTATTTGTTTTACTGGAAAAAGGGAAATATTATTAGAATGCAATTCAAATACACTGATTTGTAGTTCATAAGGGATATATGTTATAGATGAGTAATTCATTTTCTGTATTGTCTTCTTCGTTAAAATTAATGCCTGTTAGGGAATTGGATCTCCATTGAATTATTTATATTATAAATTGTGTACTTATTTTGAGTTTTTATTGTTATCATTTTTAACTCAATTTGTATTGCCCATTCATTAGGTGAAAACAACCAAGAGAAAATTGTGTTTTTATTGTTAATGTTTCTTTGTTATCTTGACAAGTTTAGTGATGATCTGATTCCCAACTCGGAAGAACATATGACTTGGAAAATGGAGAAAATCACTTTTTCTCTTTCAGTTTAAGAAACCTGTAATTAAGATTTCATAGTGTATTTATCTGCTTGTTATTTTATGTTGGCAAATCTGTATCCAATTAAATAAAATAATAGCATTATATTTTAGCATATATGCATTTCTCTAAACACATGAGATTTTTATTCATTTGATAAAATACACTAACTGGATTGCGTATAGTTTTCAAAATGAAGCCACTTTTGAATTTGTAAAACATTTATTATTTATGTTTACCTTAGTAGCTCATAATCATAACATCTAAAACAGTAAGGTTTACTGATATTGAAGTGTATATTATGTAAGCTAAATAATGTATTTGCATTAAATACTTCCTTTATGTCCATAGTTAAATATGTGAGTAGAAATTTGAGTGTATTATATTTATAATTCAAATTCCATTGAAATGGTGTTTGTTAGATCTTTTCCCTGCTTAATTTTTACATTATACTTTTCTTTCCAAAATCATTTAATATAAATATTGGCAGTGTACTCAAAACATGACTATAAAAAATAACTGAAATTACTTTGATACACCTAGGCATGCCTTTTTATTTGACCAGATATGGTAACAAGTAAGATAAAGAATCAGAAAAACATTATTTCATTCAACATTATAGTGATTCTATTGAGAATGGTTAAACTGATATCACCCTAGATAAATATGAATATGGTGTTTCTCTCTCTGCTTCTTTCTTTTGATCTGCATCTAATCATGTGACTCAGGGGCAGTAGATTGTGGCTGGTGCTGTCCTGAGTTGGCAATTTCATTATGAGAGGTCTATCAAGCTGTTGGCTGACTGGTTATCTACAGAAGATTGAAAAAATACATACATATATGAGTAAAATAGCAGCCAAGTTCCTCAATAATGCAAAAAGGAATTACAAATACCAAAAGGTTGAAGCTAGAATTAGCCATGTGACATTAAACACTTATTTGAAGTATGAGTTTGAACTCACTTTAGATAGCTAGGTAGGTAGAAATAGATACCAGTTTGTATGCGTGCATGTGTGTATATGTGATTTTGACCTCTAATAAGAGTCTAGAAACAATGTCATTTTCCAAATACAAATGAGCACAGCCAATATTCATAAGTTGTATTTTAAAGCCATTTTCTATAAAAAGGTACCAAGGCTCATTGGACTCCTGTACTGGGACAGGAAAAGGACAACATGATACAGTAATACCTGAGTTAGAGAGTTAGGAAGTAACTCTCTCAGTGAATAACAGATGCAGTTAGTTTCCATACTCCTCAAAAGTGCCTGATTTGTGTGTGTGCTCATGTACACACATGAATGTGAAAAAAGGCAATCTGATTTTTAACAGCTTTGAGGTATAATTATTATACAAATCACTGCACGTATTTAAGTTGGACCCTTTGATGAATTTGAACATCTGAAAATACCCATGATACTACCACTGCAATCAAAATAACAGAAATATCCAACACCTCTTGGTTTTCTTGTGTCCTTTTTATTGTTGTTGTATTATGGTTGTTGCTGTTGTGGGGGGCAGTGAGAACACTTACCATTGTATCTACCCTCAATAAATTTTGAAGTACACAATACCATATTAACTATAGACTCTATGTGACAAAGCAGGGCTTGAGCTTTATTCATTTAGCATAACTGAAATTCTATACACATTGAACAACAATTCCCAATTTCACACACCTCCCCTCCCAAGCCCTGGCAACTACTATGATACTCTCTTCATCTTTGAGTTTGACCATTTTACATACTTCATGTCAGTGGAATCATGTAGTGTTTGTCCTTCTGTGACTGGCTTATTGCCTGACGTTCAAGTTGTGGCATAGATAGAATTTCTCTTCGAAGGCTAAAAAAAGATTTCGGTTTATATATAGAGAGCTTGTTCTTTATCCATTCATTTGTCAATAGCCACTTGTATTGTTTTCCTAACTTGTCCATTATGAATAATGCTATAATGAGCATGGAAGTAGAGTACATTTTCTATTTCTATAGCTGCTGTACCATTATATGTCCCCACCACAGTGTATAAGTGTTCCAACTTCTCCATCCTCTCACCAACACTTCATATTTTTTGTTTTGATAATAACCATCCATGGGGCACCTGGGTGGCTCAGTCGGTTAAGCATCTGACTTCAGCTCAGGTCATGATCTCACAGTTCGTGGGTTCGAGCCCCGCATCAGGCTCTGTGCTGACAGCTAGCTCAGAGCCTGGAGCCTGTCTTCGGATTCTGTGTCTCCCTCTCTCTCTGACCCTCCCCTGCTCACTCTGTCTCTGTCTCTCTAAAGAATAAAGTAAAACATAAAAAAAAAAAAAAGAAATAGCCATCCTAATTGGTACGTGTCTAAGATAAACATACAGATGTGTGCCAAAAGTTCTGAAGAACAATGACAAAAAAATTTTAAGAGCAAAAACCTAGAAATATCTCAAATTTCCATCAGTGGAGGAGTACCTATGCAAATTATAGCATATTTCCTAAAACGTATATCCACTGCCTGAAGGAAAATGAGCAACTACCGCTACATGCAAAAACACAGACGGATCCATGTCACTAAGCAAAAAAGCCAAACATAAAGAACTGAACTCTACATATTCCATGAATAAAATAAACAGGAAAAATGAGTGAATGAGTACACAAGTCAGGATAATTACCTCTGTGGTAGGGAAACTAGTCACAGAGAGTGAGATATGGGCAGAACTTTTGGAACACTGGTCATAACTAAGGTATTTTAGGTGGTTAGCCATCATTTTGAGGAAAATAAAGATAAATCATTGGTGGAATCAATCAAAATAGAATTGCTTATAAAATGATCTAATATTTAAGTCAGAGAATATAAAATAAAAATAAATCACAGAAATTGTTTTAATTTCTAAAAACTATTAAGTATTGAAAACACAGGAATTAGTGAAGAGCTGAATAATTACGGCTATTTTTATCATGCATCTCTGTTGTCTTATGTGTAATCATAACTCATAAAGGGATAATAAAGCATCATAATAAAGCATCATAATTACAGTTTCATTATTTTAATATCTATGATATAGAACATTATCTATTAAATTATATAGCAAAATGTATTAAGCAAAGACAGATATTAATGACAATAAGAATTGAATTAATTAGCCCCAAAATTGGTTCTAAAATTTAATAACTCTTCGTTTCTTTGAAAAAATTTCTAAATAAATTTTCTTTTTCTACAACTACCCGATATGGAGTTTTACTTTAATTATACATATATTTATCTCCTTATATCCTGTACTGGAATGTCACTCTTTGATGGTAGGGTTTCTGTTTTATTCATTTCATACACATTGCATTGAGTGCAACCTACATTTAATTGGGTCTGGAATAAGTAAAGTGACAATATACACAAAACAAGGAGAATGTTTTATGGTACTTTTGCAAGCTGAGATTTAAAAAATATGTATCTACTATTTAGGGGCACCTGGGTGGCTCAGTCAGTTAAGCATCTGACTTTGGCTCAGGTCATGATCTCATGGTCTGTGAGTTCGATCCCCACGTCAGGCTCTCTGCTCAGAGCCTGGAACCTGCTTCAGATTCTGTGTCTCCCTCTCTCTCTACAGTTCCCCCACTCATGCCCCATCTCTCTGTGTCTCTCAAAAATAAATAAATGTAAAAAAATTTTTTAAAAATATCTACTATTTAACAAGCAACTAATACATGAATAAACTGTACATATATTATTTCATTCTATTTCCACTTTACTGAGAAGGAAAGTGATTCTCAATGAAGTTACATCACCTGCTGAATGTCATAAAAGCCAAGAGAAAGAGGAAAACTATATATTCATATCTAGCTCCAAATTCCATATTGTAAATATTATGCCATATCTTCACAGTTTGAGAAATGTTGCTTGAAATCAAAAGTCACTGTAGTCAGTGAGTCTTTTCAAACTTACTTCTAGCCTCTAATCTACCTACATTTACAAACAGAGAAAACAACAGATTACCTCCACAAATAGCCACAGAAACACTACAGAAGTTGAGAAAAGGTTTACCTTTTCTAGCCTTTCACATTATTTAGAATACACTATTTCTGAGAAAGACATATAAATTTAAATATGGATGTTAAACAACTATGACGCCCAGTCTCTTCAATTAATTTGTCAGCTTTGATAGAAATAATTGACTATTTTGTCATCTAAAGTTGGAATGTTGAATGGTATGAGAAAAAGTCAAAGAAGCTATACAATATAAAGAAATTAAAATATTAATTAAATGTTTCAAGATTTTATTGAAACTATACCTTTAATACATATTAGACAGATAGAATAAGGTGGATGAGTGTTAGCATATTTGACATAATTATTTTAGCTGATATATATTTTTATTTGTAGATTAAGCATTTTTAAAAAATATTTATTTTTGAGAGAGAGAGAGAGAGAGAGAGAGAGAGAGAAAGCACAAGTTGGGGGAGGGGGGAAGTAAAGAGAGAGAAAGAGAGAAAGAATCTCTCCACATGCATAGTGTGGGGCCTGACACGGGGCTCAAACTCAGAAACCATGAGATCATGAACTGAGCCAAAATCGAGAGTCAGACGCTTAACCAACTAAGCCATCCAGGTGTCCCCACATTTTGTAAAATATTTAGAATGCAAAGCTGAGTATAAGGTATTTTACCACACATTAATCAGATGAATGAAATAAATATTCATGCTCTAAATTAATTTTTAAATTTTACATATCAGGTAACCCTACTTGGTAATCCATTCAATATTATGACTTTTTGTGTGGTTAGAATATTTATGCAGAGTTTCTCACAAGCTAGGGTGTTTGAGAGTTATCCAGACTGGTTAATCCATGTCCCTTATCTTTATAATTAAGTCCTGTTTACTTATTTTGTGATAGTCAATTTGAGGACGCCATTATGGGAAATTCTATTCTTCATCACCTTCCACTAATATAAAGTGAGCACTTAGTATGCTTACTAAAAACATTGACCAATATATTGAATGAACAAATAATTCAAATAAGTATTTGCCAATCTAGTGAAAATAGCCACTAAATTAATTTGGCTAACCTTCAGTAAGCCTTTTCCCCTCCTCATGGACTCCTGGACTTAGACTCACCCAACCTCAGTAGGCATTGGAATACCAACAGTCCTTCCTAGTCTTCCTTCTGGAGAATGGACTAACTTCAGGTTCAAACATTTCTTAGTCAACTGTCTGATCACACCACCTGTTCTTCACTCTCCTCCACTCACTGTTTTGTCAAGCTATACTCCTCCTTATATTCCTATGAAAGAAAAACCTCTCTACCAGACTTTTGAGACCCTTACATATCTTACTGTTGGAGCCTTATCCCTATTGCACCCAACTACAATCATCTTTTGGAATAAAGTCTGTCCTTATTTATTTTTATTGAGATATAATGAACATATAACACTGTTAGTGTCAGGTGTACAATATACTAATATCTATATATATAATGAAATGACCACCACAATGAGTCTAGGTAACACCATTGCAGTTACACATTTTTTCCTGAGATGAGATCTACTTGTGATTTTAACATCTACTCTCTTAGCAACTTTCAAGTATATAATACAGTATTATTAACTATAGTCACTACGTTGTACATTATATTCTCATGATTTATTTTAAAATTGAAAGTTTTTAGTTTTTGAGCACCTTCATTTATTTTGCTCACCCTCCACTCACCTATTTGGTAGGTTGCCTTTTCATGTTGTTGATGGTTTTCTTTGCTGTGCAGATGTTCCCTTTGCTGGGAGATTTTGATTTCAGTGTCCTGTTCAAGTCTTTAGTCCATTTTAAGCTAATTTTTGTGCATGGCACAAGATAGGGGTTCCGTTTTCTTCCTTTGCATATGGCTGTCTCATTTTCCTAGAAAATTTTCTTGAAGAGATGATCCTTTCCCCATTGTATATTCTTGGTTCCTTTGTTATAAATTAATTAATCATATATGTGTGAGTCTATTTCTGGGCTCTCTATTTTGTTCCATTGATCTTTGCTACAACATGGATGGACCTTGAAAGTAATATGCTAAGTAAAATAAGTCAGAAAAAGACAAATACCAAATTACCTCATATAGGTGAGGAATCTTAAAAACAAACAAACAACTTCATAGATACAAATAACAAATTGGTGGCTTTCTCAGGAACGTGAACCCCTATCTTATACCATACACAAAAATTAACTTAAAATGGATTAAAGACTTGAACAGGACACCTGAAGCCAAAATCTCCCAGAAGAAAACATAGGAGGAGAGCTCTTTGACATCCGGTTTGGTGATGATTGCTTGTACTTGACACCAAAAGCAAAGGCAACAAAAGCAAAAACTGAACAAGTGGACCATCAGCTTCTGCAAAGGAAACAATCAACAGCATGAAAAGGCAACCTACTAAAATAGGAGGAAATATTTGAAAATCACATATATGATAAGGGGTTAATATCCAAAATACATAAATAGCTCATACAACTCAACTATAAAAAAGTGATTAAAGAGTGGGCCGATGATTTGCATAGACAATTTTTCCCAAAAAAAAAAAAAAAAAAAAGACATGCAGATGGCCAACCGGGACATGAAAAGATGGTCAACATCCCTAATCATCAGGGAAATGCCTATGAAAACCACAGTGAGGTATTACCTCACACATGTTAAATGGCTATTATCAAAGAGAAGAAAAGAAGTCGGCAAAATTGTGGAGAAAAGGGAACACTTGTGCAGTGTTGATCGGAATATAAATTGGTGCAGCCAATTTGAAAAGCAGCATGGAGATGATTAAAAAAATTAAAACCAAGAAGTACCATATGATCCAACAATTCCATTTCTGGGTTTTTATCCAAAGAAATCTAAAACACTGACTCAAAAAGATATGTGCACCTGTTGGGAAATGGGACAAGCTGTCCCTATCGGACCTCTGTTCCCAGCACTGTCCTTGTGTGTGTATTGTCTTTATTGGACCTCTGTTCCCAGAGCACTGGGAACATAGGACTTGACCAAGTCCCAGGAGGACGTGCAGGACAGAGCCTTCCTGGTCATCAGCCAAGTGCGCCAAGAAGCCACGGCACCGGAGATATACCCACGCACAGTTGCAGAATGTTCCTGATCTGTCCTTCCTTTATCTGTAGCTACTGTCCCTGACTAAAACATTCACTGTAACATTTACTGTGCTCTCCAAGCTTGCAAGGAGGGTATAAAATAAGATGCTGTCCCTAATAAAGTTTGCCATTAGCCTTCAGCTCTTGGTCTGTCTCCATGGCTTTCCACGACGTTCACGGTGCCCTTGCTTTCTGGGACTGTTCAAGTTTCCATTGAGATACGTCCCTCACGTTCCAACCAGCGGTGGTTGGGAACGTCCCAGTCGTTGCGTCCTGCTCATTGTGTCCCCAGGACCCAAGGAAATCCTACCGCATGCACCCCCATGTTCACTGAGGCATTATTTACAACGTCCAAGATATGATGCAACCTAAGCATCCAACCTTCAAGTTCACTTGTAAGCTGCACATATGTAAGTTACATCTATTAAGATTTTCAACAGGCAGTAGGAATTCTGCTTGGCAGAGCATAAAGGCAACACAGTGTATAATGTAACATCACAGCACAACTGGCACAACTTAAAAGAAGTTGAAACATCAGTTTCTGGCCCATTATTTAAAGATACATGTGCTTTTGTTTACATTATTAAATTGTTAGATAAAGGTTCTATACACGCACAACAGATGAACTAAAAATGCAGATAAAAGTGGAACTTTCATTAATAAACTAACGTATTTGGATGATGAGGTTTCATTGATCTTGTTCTAGAGTAGTAAAATATAGGTGTAGTGAAATCTCAGACTTTTTCGAAAGGTCTTTGAAATAGGAACAAGTCTAAAAATAGTTACAGAAAACAGTACTTACCAGCTTGCATAACGTGTGTAGAGAATAGCATAGTGAGAGATTTGTAAAATAATTTCACTCAAGAGCTTTAAGACATTTCAAAGTAATTTCTAAATATGTCAGCAAGTTTGATCTTGACATTAAATTTGCCAACTCAATAAAACGTGTGATATATAGTTGCTCATTTTATAGCAAATGAAATTGATTCAAAATAATTTAATTGGTCTTACAGTAAACTTTCAATAGTTCTAAGTGTTTATTAAGATCACAGGATTTTAATATTTATCATGGCACTACATGTTGCTGTTGTTATGTGTGTGTATACACAGAGATAGAAATGTGAAGAATAACAACATTTTATGGCATCAAGGCTTGTAATTTTGTCATTTGACAAATACATGGGTAGGATGGGCTTTATTTTTTTTTTTCAGGTCGGCATTTTTCACTACTGAGAGATAACTTAAAGGAAATGTCTGAATGCTACTTTATATGTTTATTTTCCCTCAAATGTATTGGTGTTAAATGACAGTGACAAGAAACTTGTTCCATTTATTTTTTTTTTAAACTTTATAGTTTATTGTCAGGTTGGTTTCCATATAACACCCAGTGCTCTTCCCCACAAGTGACCTCCACCAAGATCATCACCCCCCTTTACCTTCTCCCCTTCCCCTTCCCCCCTCAGTTTGTTTTCAGGATTCAAGAATCTCTCGTGTTTTGTCTCCCTCCCTCTCCCTAACCCTTTTTCCTCCTTCCCCTCCCCATGGTCCTCTGTTGGGTTTCTCCTGTTAGACCTATGAGTGCGAACATATGGTATCTGTCCTTCTCTGCCTGACTTATTTCGCTGAGCATGACACCCTCGAGGTCCATCCACTTTGCTACGAA
>CM053574.1:86702880-86790590 GCA_028646485.1 Cryptoprocta ferox | reverse complement strand
AGAGGACCATGGGGAGGGGAAGGAGGAAAAAGGGTTAGGGAGAGGGAGGGAGACAAAACACGAGAGACTCTTGAATCCTGAAAACAAACTGAGGGGGGAAGGGGAAGGGGAAAAGGTAAAGGGGGGTGATGGTCTTGGTGGAGGTCACTTGTGGGGAAGAGCACTGGGTGTTATATGGAAACCAACCTGACAATAAACTATAAAGTTTAAAAAAAAAATTGAAAAAAAAAATTTTTTTAAAGAATTTTTAAAAAGTGTCTTTTGATCACTTCCTATAAATTATCACCATGACCTTTAAAGAGCTCTATGGGTTAGGCTTTTCCTACATCCTCAAACTTATCCCTAACCTTTTTGACTTGGTCACTTTGCTACAGATGCAGTATATTTTTTCTGTTCCTTTGAAGTGATAACTCCCTCAGGACCAGGAACAAATTGCTGGCAGAATTTCAAAGGGCTTAGGTAGTCTTTTCTATCCAATTCTGGCATAAAGACCCTTTCTTCTTAGAGGCCAGGAGTGGACATTTCCCCACCCAAGTACAGTTGTTTTATTTCATACTCTTTTAGATTATTTAGTTGTTAACTTGTTTATTTATAAACAAGAATAGAAATTTCTGCAAATACTTTCAGAGATAACGCAAAATGTTTCACTTAAAGAACGTAACAAAAATAAGAACATTGGCAAATTCTTGGCATACTTAAATATTTTTTTCACATTATATTCTGTCTGTCTTAGAAACAGTTCTATATAAATATAAAGTGTCTGTAAGTGTGTGTGTGTGTGTGTATATATATATATATATATAAAGAATTTGAACTTTATATATAGGAACAATATATTTGTTACCACCACATTGATACACTTGGTATATTAATATGCTACATTGTTAATCATATTTATCATGTGATATTTATTATATACCACTATATTATACATTATGAATATGTTCAAATGAGCATATAATGTTTAATAGGATATATCATAAACATTGCATATTGTAAGATATGTATTATATATTTTATAATTATGTATTTATGAAACTAAGTAAAATATATTCTTCTCCACCAAATTGTAAATTATAGATTCCTTATGCCAGAGTAGAATTTAGCAAGCTATAGTCAAATTTGGCCTGTCAGCTGTTTTTGTGAATAAATGTTATTGGAACACAGTCAAACCCATTCATTTATGTATTGGGCTATTTCCATGCTACAAAGACAGTGATGATTCGTTGCAGTGATCATATGGCCCTTACATTCAAACTATGTACTATCCAGACCTTTATAGAAACAGTTTGCCAACCTATATTCTAGAGTATAAATATTACATCTTTCTTTGTCCCTTTCTTTCTTATCTATATATCTACCCATCCATCCATCTATCCCATACACATTGTATAATTTGTAATATTAGAGTAAGATGTCTCCTCTTTGACATCCCCTAACTCCATTTTTACCTCATTCTAAATTCCAGGCTCCAAAGAAAGAAATCCTGTCAACCACCCTGCTTAAAATTTTCCAGTTTTCCCCCCTTTACACTTAGAATAAATCAATAATCTTTATCCTGATTACAATTCTATACAATCTGGCTTCCACAATGCTACATCCACACTGATTCTTTCCCTCTAAATCCATTCTTTATGCATATGTCAAATCCCATTCTCCCTTCCTGGAATATTTTTCCCACTATCTTTCTATGGCCAGGATTTCTTGCCATTTAGATCTTAGCATAAAAGTTATCTTCTCAAAGACCTTTCTTGTCTGCACAACCTGAAGTATGTTTCTTGTTTATGTGTTACTTTGAATTTCTCCCAACATTAAAATAAAAGTCTAATAGAATTAAAGATTTTTTTCTAACCTGTTCTCTGCTGTAGCAACAGTACCATAATAGTGACTGGCCCTGCCTGTGTGAAAAATCTACTATGTAGAAAAATACACGACTTGTTTTTGTATACAAATATTTCTATAATTCCTTTTCTGATCTTACAGCATGATATTTTACATACGAATTCCCCACTGGTCCATTTTGTCTGAGTTCATAGTTAATGAAAAGGCAAAGAAATCATTTACTTCAGCAAACAGCCATCATGGCAGAGTGGTATGGTAGACTAATGTCTTGAGTATCAGATTTGGGCAATGGTCAGAACCTGATCAAATATATTTTCAGTCAGGACTGAGATTTTTGTTTTTAAATGAAACGTGGTCACTTATCACAATTATTTTTAAATCAGTGTGGGCTAATTAAGAAATGTTTCTAAAACTAGTAGAAAATCGACTTTTATCCAATTGAATTTTACTCAATTTCCATTGCTGTTGTAAAGTCCTGTCCATTGCTGGAGGGCAGGTGGGTGGGTTAAATGGGTGATGGGTATTAAGGAGGGCACTTGTGATGAGCACTGGATGTTGGACGTAGGTGATGAATCACTACATTCTACACCTGAAACTAATATCAAAACTAACTAGAATTAAATAAAAACTTGGCAAATGAGAATAAATAAAAATTCAGGCATGAAGAGAAGTACTAGCCAATCATGGTAAAATGTTGGGATACGTACAATTATCACTTTTTAAGCATCATAAACTGAGACTCAAAATATTTATATAAGGTGCTCAAGGAAATTGACAGCAGGGACTCTTTTAATGCAGACCTTCAGTCTCTAAAGTAGGTATTTTCAATTAAATCATCCTCTATAAATTTTCTTTTACTTTATATATTTTGAGGATTATAGGAAGTAAATGTTCCAATAGATAGTAGAATGACTCATTAAATCCCTCCCTGAAAAATAATGCAAAGTTTCTTCATCACATATAAACTCAAAATGTATATTCCAACTTTACTTCCACATTAACATGTCTCACCTACATATTTTTATTTGCATCATGTAATTCAATAAAAATAAATACGATGTTGCGTTTTATAAAAATAAACAACATTTTGTGTTTTTGTGCTGTGATTAGGGACCTCCTCTTTCATTTTTTTTCTATCTTCAGTGTACACTAGGGTATAATAACTATAGCAATGGTCAATGAATGTTTCATAGATACAAATAGAATAAAATAACTTTCTTCTTGGACAATACATTTCTTTCTATATTTATATACAAGTTATTCTTTTTCTTCCTGGCTTTTCTGAATATCATCTATTACATCTAAGTATTTCCAAATAGATCTGCCTTTGATCTTTAACTTCTAGATTAAAAGTTCAAGAGAGGATATATAAATATGAAAAAACTGCTGCTATCATTGAATACTACTTTATGATTTTTAGGGAGGAGGAAATAGTTTACATGAAATACCTTAATAGACAATGAAACATAATATAACATTTTGAATATAAGTTTTATGAAAATACTTGCAGTAAAACTTACATAATAAAAGATAAATGATGGTCTTTTGAAAATTAAGTTATATAATTAGCATATGATGAAATAAACCAGAGAAAACTTAAAGCTAAAATCAGATTATTGGGTAGAAACATTTGATTCCAATCATGAATGCATCTTCACCTATCTAAATCATGTGTCTCAAAGAATGAGGGGAAAAAAGTAAGAGTGAGTATTTATTAGCTAATAAATGATTTAAATATGTGTAATAAACTGAAAAAAAATTTAAATGTCCAACCTAGCCTTGTACACACACAGGCAACATAACATCTATCATTGTATAGACTTCATATAAACACACCATCTTGGTCCCTTGTCATTGAACACTTATTAATACAACTTTTTTTTAATGTTTATTTTGAGACAGAGAGAGAGCGCACACACAAGTGGCAGGGGAGGACTAAAGAAGGAGGGAGAGAGATAATTCCAAGCAGGTTCTGCTCTGTCAGCACAGAGCTCAAACTCATGAACCATGAGATCATGACCTGAGCCAAAATCAGGGGTCAGATGCTTAACCAACTCAGCCACCCAGGTGCCCAAATTAATACAACATTTTTTTGGGGGTTCTATGTTTACAGAAAAAATTGATACAATTAATTGTCTCCCTATATATTGATGCGGCATAAAAAGATATAAGTTAATATTAGAAGCAGTCAAAGACAAGACAACAAATATGTTAAATTGTGCAAATATGTAAATGTGTATAAGGATGTGGATGTCTACGTGTGATGTAGTTTACCTTGTAAATAGTATCTAAGAAATAAAAAATGAAGCAGGACATTAATTTGCCTTGCTATAAAAAAACATTAATTCCATTAGTTTGTTTTAAATCTAACATTTCAACTAATTGAATATTATAATGTGCCATTCATATGTCTTCTGAGAATCATTAAAGTAAAACTTAACCTAGTGATTGAGATATTAATAGAGGAAAATCATTTCCTGCATTGCTTGTGGATGACATTGATAATAAACTCTTCCTTTAGTTTTCCAATTGTGACAACATTACAAAGAAATTGCCAAAGCCTCTTCAAACGTAAAAACAATTATACAGTCACCTTTTTCATGGACGGTGATACACTGCCCCCTTTTCATTTTTTAACTGTGCTAATTTATAGACAAATTTTCAGGTTAGAGGGCCACCATCTCCTTGGAGTTGACCAACAATTCTGGCAATATCAATCCTCTAGAGCACCTCTAGAAAAATAGAATTGAAAACTCCACAAATATGATATTTTTAACTGCTAGCAATATAAGCATAGTCACTCTCATCTTCTACAACTTAGGAACACAGAATGAAAACAACATTGCAACTCGCATTTCAGAAATTAAATAGCTCACATTTAAAACAATTCCAGAAAGCAAGTTGGCTGCTGGAATGCAAAAAAACAAGAAAAGGCGGCCTTTAAGAGGCCGTTTCAGATTTGTTTCAGATATACTGACAGATACAGGGCAGTTTTTTAAAAAGCTCTCGTGTATTTATCTCCCTCTTCTCATTTCTCTCACCCGCTCTTCTAAAGGCACACATATCATGTGTAAGGCACTATGAAAGTCTCTTATCTCAAACTGATGCAATTCAGTGTAGAAGATAAAATAGAAAAAAAAATGAAGTGATAGTGAAGAATCAGAAACAACCTAAATATTCACTAAGAGGGGAATGGATAAAGAAATTGTTGCATACAGATCTTCCTTGACTCATGATGGAGATATATCCTGATAAGCCACCATAAGTGAAAAAATCATAAGTTGAAAATACATTTAATACACCTAACCTACTGATCATCATAGCTTTGCCTAGTCTACCTTAAATGTGCTCAGAACAGTACCATTAGCCTACACTTGGGGAAAATCATCTAACACAAAGCCTATTCTATAATGAAGTGCTGAATATCTCATGCAATTTATTGAATACTGTACCAAAAGTGAAAAACAAATTCTTGTGTGGGTATAAATGGCTATTTAAATGTATTGGTGGTTTATCCTCGTGATAGCATGGCGGACTGGGAGTGCAGCTCACTGTCACCACCAAGCATCATGAGAGAGCACTGCACTGTATATCTCTAGCCCTGAAAAAGATCAAAATTCAAAAGCTGAAGTACAGTTTCTACTGAACTTGTGTCACTTTTACACGATCACAAAGCTGAAATATCATAAGGCAAACTATCATTAAGTCAGGAACTGTCTGTATTCATATAATAAAGGAAAACAGAATACAGCACTAAAATAAAGGATTACTGTATTTATCTCATGGACAAACCTCAAAACAAAGTAAAATTTAAAAAAGTAAATTAAGGATGACACACATAGCTTAGATATCATTCATATAAAAATTTAAAACATGCAAGTAAAATTATACATTATTTGTAGATATAAATCTAGTAGTAAAAGAAAGAAAACCTACTAAGTATCATAAACTACAAATTGATATATTGGTTTCTCAGGGGAGGGCAAAAAAAGAAATGAATTTAGACATGGGTGTACAGGCTGCTGGAAATTTTTCTATAATTTTTGTAGGTATTTGAAATAAAATTTTAAAATCTGAAGCAAATAAAGTGTAAACATTTGTCCAAGCTGCAGTCTGAGAATTATGACATTGTTCTGTTTTCCCATTGTTTGAAATAGTTCATAAAATTAAAGAAAACTCATGTTTGAAACTTGCACGAACATATGTATACATGCACGTTTATTTTTAAAGATCCTTCTCTTAAAATTTACAGCATGACAATTAAACTCTAAATGACAAATCTGTTACGGTTTGGTTTACACTAATATTAAGCTCATATTTAAGTTCGGGTAACATAAAATGAAGCTGAAAATTAAGGTCTCTTTAAAAATGGACAGTACAAGCTTTCAGTTATGGAATAAAAAAGTCACAGGGGTACAGTAATAGTATTATAATAGTGTTGTACGGTTACAGAAGGTAATTATACTTGCAGTAAGAATAGCATAGCAGAGAGCTGCATAAGAGAGTTGTTGCATCACTATGTTGTACCCCTGAAACTAATGTAACATTCTGTGTCGACTCTACTTCAATAAATAAAAAATTAAATTAAAAAGAATGGTATATCCAAAGAAAATAAAAAGTTCTTGCATTTCTGGAATTGTAGACATTAAGAAATTAGAATATTACTAACAAAATTAATATTTTTTTTGGACTCCAGTTAATTTGGTGAGATAAAGGATATCAAAAGCACTACAAGTGCATTTTCCTACTTCAAGTGTATCACACAGAACAAAGATTCATAAAAGTTCGCAAAGAGGGAGCACAAACAAAAAGGTTCATAGCAGATTAAAAAAGAAAAGAAAAAGCACAGTCTTAAAAGCATAACTGACAAATTCTGTGAAATCTCAACTCCAAAGAATGATTACATCATTCCCATTAATTTCATATTGGTAAGATTTTCTTACTGAAATTACAACCTAAAGTGTAACTATGGTAGTGTATAGGTTCTACTGTCTTCATCATATCCATGAGCTGTACAATTATATAGCATCTCCATCATTAACATTGAAATATCAGGATATATTAACCGTCATATTGCCAGTCTAGATATGTCTGTGGTCCATCTTTTCAGCAATTGGCAAAAATTATTGTGTTTTGAATCAATGAGGAGAAGGGGCAATTTCTATTCTCAGAGTGGGTATCACAATGCATTAGGGTTCTGTTCTCCACATCCTGGCCAACATTTGTTATCTCTGGTCTTTTTAATAGTAGACATCATCCTAACAGATGTGAAGTGTTATCTCAAAGCTATAGTCATCAAAACAGTATGGTATTGGCATAAAAATGGATACCTCAATCAACAGGATAGAATCGAGAGCCCAGAAATAAACCCATGCATATGTGATCAATTAATTCATGACAAAGGAGCCAAGAATATACAATGGACAACGAAAAGGAGAATCTCTTCAAGAAGTGATTTTGGAAAAACTGGACAGCCACATACAAAAGAATGAACCTGGGCCACTATCTTATACCATACACAAAAATCAACTCAAAACAGATTAAAGACTTGAATGTTAACACCTTAAACTATCAAACTCCTAGGAGAAAACCCTTTGCCACCGGTCTTGTTGATAATTTTTTCAACATGACATCAAGCAAAATCAACAAAAAGCAAAAATAAATAAATGGGACCACATCCAACTAAAGAGCTTCTGCGCAGCAAAGGACAAAGTAAGCTATCAACAAAATGAAAAGGCAACCTATAGAAGAGGAGAAATTACTTCTAAATCATGTATCTGATAAAAGGTTGATATCCAAAATATACCAAGAACTCATATAACACAATAACAAAAAATAAATTAAAATGACCCAATTAAAAAATTATCAACAGACCTGAAAAGACATTTTTCCAAAGAAGACATACATGCCAATAGGTATATAAAAATGTGTTCAACATCACTTATCAGAAAATACAAATAAAATATGTTACTTTGTCTGAATATCTGTAGCCCTATTAAAGCATAATGGCAAAAAATATCCATATTTGGGGGTGCATGGGTGGTTCAGGAGGTTGAGCGTCTGACTCCAGCTCAGGTCATCATCTCACGGATTGTGAGTTCCAGCCCCATGTCAGGCTTTGTGCTGACAGCTCAGAGCCTGGAGCCTGCTTCAGATTTTGTGTCTCCCTCTCTCTCTGCTCCTTCCTCGCTCATCCTCTGTCTCTCTCTCCTTCACAAATAAATAAACATAAAAAAATCCATGGTCACTAGGAAAAAATACTATGTAATATAAAAAAAATACACAATAGCATATTATTAAAACATATAAAATATATATTTAAATAAGATAAGAAACCTCACAGGTCAAAAAATGTTTTTAAGATGCTGTTGTTTTAAAGTTTATCATTTTGTATTTTTTATTTACATTAGAATTAAAAAACCCATAAATAAAGCAATCAGAGGAGAGTTTATGTCAATCAACATGACATTCATTTGCCAAACTAGAATAATAATTAAACTTAGTCATTAACAGAACTGTATGTAAACACCTTTTATGTAAAAATGTCAATAATTTTACTGTATCACAAAATATTTAAAAGAAAAACATGACACTATGTTATTCTGGAGATCAGGCAGCGATTTTCATGGAGATAAGTCTTCACATTGTATTTCTTTAAATATAAAGCTAGATTGATAAGAGAGGTTTCAAACATGAAGAGTTAATGCTACTTACATTTCGACACTTCTGCATTTAGTAAAGAATGGACATCACACTACCATCATAATCAGCATTATCACATTACTATTGTTATGATATATGGTACCATGTTTTAGTAAATACTTCCACATACTCTGTTTTGTAATTTCTTTTGACAGTATCAATTAAGTAAATTCATTAAAAAGTTTATTAAGAAGTGTAAGATTAAGAAATTTCCTGTAGTTGATTTACCTTTTCCTATTAAGTACTTGACTATAATGAAGCTGGAAGATTACTTCCTAGAAGTTTTACTCTCTTGAGTCTGCAAGATAATGTCTAACTCCCTTTTGCTGGCTACCTGACCTTAAGCTATACATTTCTCATTAAAATTGCTTTTGATTTAAAAGAGAAATGGAAGTACCACAAATTTTCTAACTCACTTTACTGAGACCCTTTCTCTGACAATAGCACCTCCCTCTGTCCACTTGCTACCAAAACATAATTCATTATCAGAATTTTCCATTTCCTCTCCAGTGATAATAAGCCAATGAACATAAAATTTATTTAGGGGAAAAAATGAAAAAAAAAAAGCCATAAAACCCAAAGACAAAAATAATCCACCAAACTTTTCTTTATGCAATTTTATCTAGGTCTATTATATGCATGCAAACTGTATCCTAACTGCCCTGATCTGTTAAAGATTTTAAAAGATAGTATCACAGACAAGTAAGCATAAAATCAAATACTGCCAAACAAAAATTTCAAAGGACATTTGTAATATAAGAATAAGACAGATTTTATTCAGACTACTGCAGTAGAGGAGAGAAACTTCCATACAAAACTGAGCTCAACTCTTCTTAAACAAAAAGTGGAAGGTTTTTCAAGTATTTGAGTAAGCTAGTGGAAAAGCTCCTGAAGACATTAGGGGGTAAGTTGGTTAATGTGATTAAAAAAATCTGTGTTAACTAACTGGAATTTATCAAAATTAGCCTTCTACCCTCAATGGGAGATAGAGGCCCTATCTTTATGGATGAAGCCATTTCAAAAAGATGGTTCTTAGGGCACCTGGGTGGCTCAGTCAGTTGATTTAATGCCTTAAGTCAAGGCATCTGACTCTTGATTTCAGCTCAGGTCATGATCTCACGATTCATGAGTTCAAGCCCCATGTTGGGCTCTGTGCTGTTAGCTGTTAGTACTAACAGCACAGAGCCTCGTTGGGATTCTCTGTCCCCCTCATACTCTGCCCCTCTGTCATTCACACACAAACTCTATCTCAAAATAAACAAATAAACTTTAAAAAATTAAACAAAAAGATGTTTCTCTTGTGATATCCTGGGACTATAAAACTGGCAAGAGGTTTGAAGAAAATTTACATCTCAAGAAACAAAGAATTTACAATTCCAATTTTTCTAAATATATGCCCTAAGAATAGGGAGATTAGGGATCTATACAGTCAGGAAGAAACCTGCCCAAATTTTAGTAAAGCTGAGGGGAACATTAAAGCCATCTTGGTCAGGACTCTGGACATAGGATAATTACAGACACCCCAGAAAATCCTGTGCTAGTAACAGAAATGACAGAAACAGAGGAAATCATACTTCAGGTTCCTAGCTTTGGATATGGGAGTTGGAATTGTTCCTCATCCAATGTGAGCACCTGATCAGCATTTTGCAATAATAATAATAATAATAATAATAATAATATATAATAGTAATTATATTCATTGTATTAATTATATAATAGTAATTATTATTATTTGAATCTGGAATAGCAGCACCAAAAGGGAAAATGTAAAATTCTTAATAATCTTGAATGCTGTATATTTTATATATTTATATATTATGATATATTCATATATAATAATACTTACATATTACATACATGTTTTAATGGAAGATACAGTTCTACCTCCTATAAGAATTAACTATCATTAATCCCAAAATTAAATTCAATAAGTAGAAGAAAAATTGATTAAACCTGAGTTATTTTCTTTCTTTAGTGTGCACAAGGGAATGTTGATATACACTTTCTTGTTGGTAAAACCAAATTGACTATACTTTACTTATCATAATTTATTAGGAAGTTTTCTCTGAGGTATACGAGTTTTTTCTCTACTGGACTTTTAACAAAGTATACAAACAAACAATAATCTAAGTCAATTTTGAAAGTAGAGAATACTTTTCTTCCTTTTTCTGAGCACTTCCTCTTTCTAGAAACCGTCTCCTAAGGACTTGAAAAATCTTTGAAAAAAATTTGAAAGGTATCAGAAGTGATCACCTGTGATTGGTTTATGATTCCAATGCATGAAGAGTAAGAGGATTTCTTATCATTTCCCACAAACTTTAATCCAACGCTTCATGGGGTTTACTAATGACCTCCATATGAAGGCTGTGCCTGCTCTTAAATTCAGTTAATTACATTCCAACTCAAAAGGGAGCACATGCTATTTGAGGGGTAATAGGGCACATATATGTTGCTTGGCAGATGTCCCTAATGTTATATATATATGTTCTTCATTATTTGTACACATGGTTTCTGAATAAGTTATTAGGTCAGACATTTTACTCTTCATGTATTTATATAAATAGCATATTTTTGTTTTGAAAGAAATGGAGATTAAGTTATGGATTAGCAAAGACAATTGTAACTTATATAAGAATTGTTATCTACATAGTTTTATTTAAAGAATAGTATACAATATATATTAAAGTTGCATAGATGTTTATGTCTTTAACACCTAATCATTCATGAGTTCAAGTAATGCAAAATCAAGTTACTGGATAGAACTGTAAATTATCGTTTTTATATTATTCATTCTCCTATCATTTGTCATCTATACACTGAAAGTAAAAAGATACAATATGACATTTTCTTACTAGGACTGAAGTTTTGGTAAGAAACAATGAAATATTACCATCTGTTCTATTTCCTATTGACCTATGAACAATGAAGAAGTCTATTATTTTTGCTTCAATTATAAAAGATAAATTAAGATTACACAAAGCTAAAATGATGTAATTGAAGAATGTCAATATTCCACTACAAGTCTTACAGCATCTCACTCAACTTTTTATGCACTGTAATCATATATATGCTGAGAGAAGTTTTTCTCCCTATGTTCTGCCCTCTCCTCCATACCTTAGTGATAAAAAGAGGTTATGCATATGAGTTTTGCTTCCTTGGCTTAAAGCCAGTGATATGGTCATGCTTTTCTTGGGCTCTGATAATTTTTTCTGTCTTTGGTTTTCAAATCAAATGAGTTTTGCCAATGAAGGTTTTTAAGCAAGTATTTAGACACTGATGAGATAAATCTGCCTACTCAAACAGTTCCATTTCCAGTGAGCTATAGATTTAAGTGATTGTCATCTCTGAAATGTTATTTATACCCAAGTTGCACATGTTTATGTCTATTACATAAAGATGGACAAAAATGTATTCCTGATGAGATAGACCAGAGGCTACCCTTTATTCTCTCTTTTTCCTTTGTCTTTGTTTTTGCTGATTCCTTTACACATTCAGCAGGACTAGAGGACCCTTTGGCTTCTGGTTTAATTCAAAATATTATAAGACAAATAACTATCACTGTATTTGCAGAATTGCTTTCACTGTTATGTTTTATATGCTATGGCTTTTGTTATAGTTTATATTGCATTTTTACGGGTTATATAAAAACAAATTTATAGTATGTATCTTATTGGTTGAGAAGTCAATGATCAGCTTGTTAATATTTTTGTTAGGTTTCTCATTTGTCAAACGCTATGTGACAGGTAATGAGTTGAGCTCTTTACATGCATTATCTCAATTAATCTCACTATACAGATAATAACTGAAGTTTAGAGATGTTATGTAATTTGCACAGTTTTCCAACCCATGAAGGGTCAAAATTAGAGACAAGAACCATCATCTGACAGAATGTAATTCTCTAACTTTCCTATATTTAAAAAATATCATAATGGGGCATCAGGAAGGCTCAGTCAGTTGTGGGTCTGACTTCAGCTTATGTCATAATCTTGCGGTCCGTGGGTTGGGGCCCTGTGTTGGGCTCTGTGCTGAGAGCTCAGAGCCAGGAGCCTGCTTCGGATTCTCTGACTCCCTCTCTCTGTTTCTCCCCCACTTGCACTCTGTATCTGTCAAGAATAATAAATAAAGGTTAAAAAAATTAAAAATATTAGGGCACCTGGGTAGCTCAGTTGGTTAAGCATCTGACTTTGGCTTAGGTCATAATCTCACCGTTCCTGAGTTCAAGCCTCACATTGGGCTCTGTGCTGATAGCTTGGAACCTGGAGCCTGGAGCCTGTTTTGGATTCTGTTTCTCTCGCTCTCCTTGCCCCTCCCCCACACAGGCTCTGTCTGTCTCTCTCAAAAATAAATATTATTAAAAGAAAAATCACATTATCAGGTTTCAAGGTAACTTTTTATATGTATTGTTTTAAACATTCAAGTTACTTTCCTTTAAAAGTAATGTATGCAACAAAAATAAGAGGTGGTTATTTGATGAATTATTAAAATTAACAAACCTCTAGGTCAGACTTATCAAAAAGAAAAGAGAAAGGACCCAGATAGATAAAATCATGAGTGAAAGAGGAGAGAGAACAACCAACACCACAGAAATACAATTGTAAGAGAATATTATGAAAAATTATATGCCAACAAACTGGGCAATCTAGAAGAAATGGGTAAGTTCCTAGAAACATACAAATTATCAAAACTGAAACAGGAAAAAATAGAAAATTTGACAGACCATCCATAACCAGTAAAGAAACTGAAGCTGCAAACAAAAGATCAGGGCCAGATGGCTTCCCAGGAAAATTCTACCAGACATTTAAGAAACAGTTAATATCTATCCTTTTCAAACTGCTCCAAAAAATAGAAATGGAAGGAAAATTTCCAAACTACTTCTATGAGGCCAGCATTACCTTGATTCCAAAACCAGACAAAATCCCCACTAAAAGGAAAATTACAGGTCAATATTCCTGATGAACATGGATGCAAAAATTTTCAGCAAGATATTAGCAAATTGAATTTAACAGACATGAAAAGAGTTATTCACGGTGATTGAATGGAATTTATTCCTGGGTTGCAGGGGTGGTTCGATATCCACAAATCAATCAACGTGATAAAAGAAAGGAGAAGTACCCGTCAGTAGGGGCACCTGCATGGCTCAATTGGTTGAGCATCCGACTTTGGCTCAAGTCATGATCTTGTGATTTGTGAGTTCAAGTGCCACATCGGGCTCTGTGCCAACAGCTCAGAGCCTGGAGCCTGCTTCAAATTCTGTGTCTCCCCTCTCTGCCCCTCCCTCGCTAATGCTCTTTCAAAAATAATAAACAAACATTTTAAAAAATTGAAAAAAATAGAAGCAGAAAAAGCATTTGACAAAATATAGCATCCATTCTTGATAAAAACCCTTAACAAAGTAGGGATAGAGGGAATATACCTCAGCATCATAAAGGCCATATATGAAAGACCCACAGCTAATATCATCCTCAATGGAGAAAAACTGGGAACATTTCCTCTATGGTCAGTAATAAGACAGGGATGTCCATTCTCACCATATGTTATTTAACATAGGCTGGAAGTCCTAGCTCAGCCATCAGACAACACAAAGAAATAAAAGGCATCCAAATCAGCAAAGAAGTCAAACTTTCACTATTCACAGACAATATGATACCCTACATGGAAAACCGTAAAGACTCCAACAAAAAAAATTGCTAGAATACATGAATTCAATAAAACCACAGGATATTAAATATACAGAAATCAGTTGAATATCTATATACCTATAACGAAGCAGCAGAAAGAGAAATCAAGAAATTTATCCCTTTTATAATTGAATCAAAAGCCAAAAGATACCTAGGAATAAACCTAACCAAAAAAGGGCAAAAGAACTGAACTCTGAAAACGATAGAGCACTTATGAAAGAAATTGAAGAGGACACAAAGAAATGGAAAAACAGTCCATGCTCATGGCTTGCAAGAAAAAATATTGTTCAAATGTCGATACGACCCAAAGCAATCTATATTTTTTAAGCTTATTTATTTATTTTGAGAAAGAATGTGCAAAAGAAAAGGTGTGCAGGGGAGGGGTAGGGAGAGGGCAAGAGAATTCCTGTGCTGCCAGTGCAGAGCCTGATGAAGGGCTCGATCTCATGAATTGTGAGATCATGACCTGAGGTGAAATCAAGAGTCAGATGCTTAACTGATGGAGCCACCCAGGTACCTCATAATCTATACACTTAATGAAATCCCTATCAAAATACCACTAACATTTTTCACAGAGCCAGAACAAAGAACCCTAAAATTTGTATGGAACCATAAAAGACTCCAAAAAGCCAAAGCAAAGGAAAAGCAAAGCTGGAGGCATCATAGTTCGACATCAAGCTGTATTACAAAGGTGTAGTCCTCAAGACAGTATGGTACTGGCATAAAAACAGACACATAGATCAATGAAACAGAAGAGAAAACCCAGAAATAGACCCACAACTATATGGTCAAGTAATCTTCAAGAAAGCAGGCAAGAATATCCAGTGGGAAAAAAGACAGACTCTTCAACAAATGGTGCTGGGAAAACTGGACAGCAACATGCAGAAGAATGAAACTGACCACTTTTTTGCACCACACATAAACTAAAAATAAATTAAAGACCTAAATGTGAGACAGGAAACCATCCTAGAGGAAAACACACACAGCAACCTCTTTGACCTCTGTCGCAGCAACTTCACCCTAGACAGATTGGAGAGGCAAGGGAAATGAAAGCAAACAAGAACTATTGGGACTTCATCAAGATAAAAAGTTTCTGCATAGTGAAGAAAACAATAAAAAAAAAAACTAAAAGGCAGCCTATGGAATGGAAGAAGGTATTTACAAATGACCTATCTGATAATGGGCCATTATCCAAAATCTATAAATAACTTACCAAACTCAATACCCGAAAAAGCAAATAATCCTGTTAAAGAAATGGGCAGAAGACATGAACAGACATTTTTCCTAAGACGACATTTAGATGGCTAACAGACACATGAAAAGAAGCTCAACATCATAAGGAAAATACAAATCAAAACCACAATGAAATACCACCACATACCTGTCAGAATGGCTAAAATTAATGACACAGTAAACAACAGACGTCAGTGAGAATGCAGAGGAAGGGGAATCGTCTTGCACTGTTGGTGGAAATGCAAACTGGTGCAGCCACTCTGGAAAACAGTATGGCCGTCCCTCAAAAAGTTAAAAATAGAACTACTCTATAATCAAACAATTGCACTACTAGGTATTTACCCAAAGGATACAAAAATATGTGTAGGGGAAACATGTCCGTGATGTTTATAGCAGTATTATCAACAATAGCCAAATTATGGAAAGAGCCCAAACATCTCTTGACTGATGAATGGCTAAAGATGATGTGGTATATATACATAAAACAGAATGTTACTCAGCCATTTAAAAAAATTATACAATCTTGCCATTTTCAATGACATGGATAGAGCCAGAGTGTATTGTGCTAAGCAAAATAAGTCATTCAAAGGAAAGACAAATACTGTATGATTTCATTCATATCTGGAATTTAAGAACCAAAACAGATGAACATAAAGGGGGGAAAAAAGAGAAAGGAAAATCATAAAACAGACTCTTAATTACAGAGAACAAACTGAGGATTTCTGGAGGGATGGTGGACAGTGGATGGGCTACATGGGTGACGGTTATTAAGGAGGGCTCCTGTTGTGTTGAGCACGGGGTGTTGCATGTAAGTGACGAATCACTGAATTCTACTCCTGAAACCAATATTACAGTATAACTTAACTAGGTATAATTTAAATAAAAACTTTAAGAAAAACACAGTACTTCTCTGTTTAAATATAGGAGATCACCTTAGCCTAAATAGGTTTAATTAATTAATAATTATTTAAAAGTAATGTATGAAGGCCTTACTAAAGCTAAGTGAAATCAGTTCCTTATTTTACTTTAAAAGCTGTTTCTAGGAAACGTGTGGGCATCAGTAATGTTGGGCCTTGGCTTCAAAGCAGTTTCTGAGACAAGATCCTAAAGCTAATTATGTAAGAGAAACCAAACACTTGATAACTGGACTGTGTATCATTAAATCAGCAGGACTTAAACATTAACTTGTGATTTGGGCATAAAAAGGATCAACAGGCCAGCATAGGAGGGCATAATACAGTCCTAGGTGGGGCCAAAGAATAAAGTTCAAATAGAAGGAAAATTCCTAAGAATGAGACTCAAATAAATTGGGAATAGAGGTAGGTACAGCAGTTGACTGATTTTGCTTTGTTCTGAGTTTTTCCTTAGAAGCAGTCGTCTGTTTTACATATATTTTGATACATTCCTATAACCATAACCATGCAGTTTCCTCCCGGACGCCTGTGTACCAATGATTATGTATTTATCAACATAATTTGTAGAAAGTACATATGGAATGTAAAACTCTATAATCTGTTTATACTAATAAATATTTGATCGTCTCCTTTAATTAAAATGCCATTCTCAGTTTTAAATATAAATATATGCATATGACTGCCTTGTTTTTACTTACAATTTCTAATACAATTGAAGTAATATAGCTTTACAATAACATTTTTATATATAGTAGCTACTTCTCTTTGACTAGCTTCTCTTGCAGATCTATTTTTCCTTCATGGGTACACTTATATCAATTAACAACCTCCTCACATTTCCCCACACCCAGTTTAAATAAAGCTAATAATTTATTTATACCCATTTCAATGTAATAAAACATTAATTACATTTTCTAGAGGGTATTTGTTCTCCTTGTGTCTTCAAACGTATTCTGAGAAGTGACTAACTGCCTGAGGTGACTTTAAGATACAATTGAAAAGGTAAAAACTAACAAGAAAAAAGTAATAAATATCCAAAAATAGTTGCTACAGCTAAATGTTAATTAAATTGTTCAATTAACATTTTCCTTTTTCAGTATTTCTTACTAATGCTTTCACCTTGATGTTTTTTAATACTTAGGAATTTGGTGACATTGATTTTAAAAACATCATAAGCATAAAGTTCTTCTTATAATTGAAAAAAATCTTGTAAAATATATAGGACTGTAAATTGTGGGTGAGGGCACCTGGGTGGCTCAGTTGTTTGGGTGTCTGAATTCAGCTCAGGTCATGACCTCTCAGGTGGTGGGTTGTGCTGTGCTCTGTGCTGACAGCTGGGAGCCTGGAGCCTGCTTTGGATTCTGTGCCTCCCTCTCTCTTTGCTCCTCCCCTGTTCATACTCTGTCTCTGTCTCTCTCAAAAATAAACATTTTTTTTAATTTTAAAAAGAATTAAAATGGGTGTATTCATAGCAATAGTATTAAAAACTAAAATTTTAGACTTGCATCTAACAAATAGAAAAAAGTCATATGTGAAAGATAATTTTGAAACATAAAGTAATTAGAAAGCTTTTAAACATAAATGCATGGGAATATCTTCTAAATATACCTGTACCTTAATAATGCTTTTAGAAAATCAGACTGGCATTCAAGACGAGAGAGATTAGGCTTGCAAAAAAAGAGAGTAGATCTTGCTACTATCTTCTCCTTAGAAACTATCTTCTCCGTAGCAAGAAAGCATCTTCTTGCTAAGAGCTTAGCAAGAGCTTAGCTTCTTGCTAAGAGCTAAGAGCAAGAAACTATCTTCTCCTTAGAAGAAGGATCTAGAAATAAGAAGAAAAATAAACACATCTAGAGAGTAAAATAATGCTGGTTTTGGGTTTGTCTATTACATAGAGATTGAGAGGGGAAAAGAGTATGGGAGGTATCTGGAGAAGAGGACACAGTCTTAATTTAATAAAAAGCTAATAAAGCATATTACTAAACTTCAATACAAATGGAGTTCTGCAGGAAACTTACTTTTAATAGTCTTTTGTTATGTGTTTTTAAATTTTTTTTGAAAGAGAGAGAGAGACAGAGCAAGCAGGGGAGGGGCAGAGAGAGGGGAAGACAGTATCCCTACAGGCTCAGTGTTGTCAGCATGGGGCTCAAACTCAGAAATCTTGATAGCATGAACTGAGCTAAAATAAAGAGTTGGATGCCTAACCAACTGAGCCACCCAGGTGCCCCTACTTTTAATATTGTTTAAAAATTCATTAACAAATATACATGTTATGCCCAATACATTAACAGCCCAGTTATTACATTGTTCCAATCTGCATATTCAAGATCTGACATTTTTCAAGACTTATTAAAAAAATTCCATTGAGTTATGATAGAGTTTTAAGGAGGGGTCAGCCTCTCCCATTGCAAGGAAATCTTTCCAATTAGTTCTGACATTTATCATCATGCTAAAGAAGTCAAATACTTCTCTTCTAAGAATAGAATACTAATCCTGAAGACACATTTCATTCTCAAGTAGCTTCTTTTTTTCTCTATTCCTCTTTCACACTCACCCAATTTTGTTGTTTTTAATTGTTGTATGTATTATGCTATACATAATCTATTACCTCTTTCATTGTTACTTCCCCTCAATTCCTTTTTCCCTTGTTAGAATTATGAAATTAATCAAGTAGCTGGTTTCCACCTAAACAATGACATAAAGTCTGCTCCTCAAAATAACTTAAAGTCATTTTCTATTATAGCATCCCCTTGTTTGTTTTAAATAGAGTGAAAGAAAATACTGAAGTAAATCTGCCTCACTTTAATGCTATTGTCACTTTCCTGGGCTTTCAAAATTCTAACTTATGGCAGAACACCATACCCCAATCCCAAACACACATTTATCTTGCAATCATCAAGTTAGGAAAATTCTCTGCAGGGGAAGTATATAACATATGTAGAATTTATAACAAATGCAGAATTGCCGCTGAGTGTATCAGGGCTTTCTGAAACAAACAAACAAAATCACAGGTGGTTGTTTAATGTCCCAAAATAATTCTAAAGAAAATGTTTGTTTTTACAGATATGACATTTGAGTGTAATAAAATGGGAATTTGTGTTGCCAATCAAAGCAGATGTGAGACACATATCACTTTCTCTTATTCTTGGATGGAAACAATGTGTTCTGGATATAAGTGCCTAATGCTATCGGCTGTTGTCCCCTGGTTTCTATTTCCATTAGGGAGGGGCTGCTATCAGAGTTAACTTCTGGTATCTCTCAGACCCCTTATTCCTAGTAGCAAAGAGGAGTAACAAATGCTTTAAGTGATTCTGGAAAAAGAATGGACAAGCACTGTTCATCCTTTTTCTTCCTCCTTCCTCCCTGCTTAAAGAATTGTTACTCACCAAAGTCCACATTCCACTCTGCCTATTGATAATTTACAGGAATAGGCCCCTCTAAGGAAAGTCATAAATTTGTCCATCATGTTCTGGTCTGAGAAGATAAATCAACTTAATTCTAGTGCACAATATTAGCAAGCCCCTTAGCTATTAGACTTAAAGCCACACATTTTCGAACCTAGCTTTGTCAATAAAGTGCTGTTTTGGTCTTCAATTTGCTAAAATTTTTTTGCTGTACATATCACAATTGTTCATATCTTGGCCGGGAAGGGAGGAATATTCTTTACTGGTTAAAATAAACCCCCTGTTTCTGTTCATTTTGGCTGGGGATATTGAGAGACAGATAAGGAGAGAAATTTGGGGATTATTACAGTCCTTGATCAGGGCAGGAAATTTGATAGCATGTTATTATGATTGGAGCTGGTATAATTGAGCAGTTAGTTTCTGCTGCTGTGTAGCTGAGTCCTTTAGCCTCAGGCCAAGGGCATTTTGATCTTAGCTAGAGATTTCAGTTTATGGAAATGTCCTTCAGCAAAACTCTGGGTCACCCAGACTAAAACACAGGAACTTGGGCTCCTCATGCCTAAGGCAAGTGTGACCAACTCAGCGTACACTAGCTTCAAGGGGCTTCATGGGAACCTCAAAACATCAAGGTGCTGCTTTCACTGCAAGTGGTAATGATTCAACTATTAGGGAAAGAAAATGTTTCTGTATACAGTACATTTGGACATAAAAGGTCAGAGAAATTAATTTTCTGTTATTATTTTTTATCTACATTTGAAAATGCAGGTTCAGTCCCATGTGAGGTATAAGTATAAGTCTGTGACCTTTGACTTTTAAGTTATTTGTGTGACCAGCCTACCTAGTCAGAGAAGATAGGGTCTCCATATTTTCCTTTGTTTCTGACAACTTAAAATTTTGTTTGAAATATCCTGTCTTTAGGAATCAGGTTTCCTAGGAATCCAAGGAGGACATGGAATAGGCTGATAACATATGCAGTTATCTAACAAAAACAAAATTTTAAGGAGGAGACTAATTAAGCTAGAAGATATTAAGCTTTCCTTGAGATAATAAATTATATCTTAGAGAATATGCTCTTCAGATATGATGGGGAAAATGAGGGGTGCCTAGGTGGCTCATTGGGTTAAGCATTCAACTTCAGCTCAACTCATCTCGCAGTCTAGGAGGTCAAGCCCCACATCAAGCTCTGCGTTGACCATGCAGAGCATGCTGCAGATTCTCTCTTTCTCTCTCATTCTCTCTCTCTCTCTGTCCCTCCCCTACTCATGCTCAGTCTCTCTCTCAATAAGTAAATATTAAAAAATAATTTAAAAATCATGAGAAAATGAGATTTAAAGGTCATGAAAGACATATATAAAAGGAAAAATAGAGTGCATTTAGATTTTACTGTTTTTAAGTAGAAAACAAATGGGTGCCTGGGTGGCTCAGGTCATGATCTCAGTTTCATGAGCTCAAGCTCCGCTTTGGGGCTCTGTGCTGTTAGAGTCATGCTTGAGATTCTCTCATTCTTCCCCTCATCCTCTCACATTCTCTCTGTCTCAAAATAAATAAACTTTAAAAATAAATTGAAATAAATTAAAAAAAAAGAAGCCAGCAAAGGGAATCTGCCTTTGATATTACTAGACCAAAATCTGATGGGAGCCTACGAAATTCAGACTGAAAAAGAGGCTCACAGAGTCAGCTCGCTGAAATGAGTCACATACGGGGGAACCAGGAGGGGAAGAAATTATCAACAGGCGATTTCTAAAAGCAAGAAGAGAACATCAAGAGGAAAAGCAATAGGAGCACTACCACAAGATTAAAATAGGTATAACCAATCTAGAGGAATTTCAGGAGAAAAGATTGGAAATATCAGCATAACCCTCTGAAAAATTTCTTGATAAGTTTCAAAGTGACACTTTTACATTGGAGTGGTTGAAGTCACAGGAATTTTTTTTATATCATGAAGCATGGTCAAGAAATGTATTAAATTAGGACTCTGAGGGAAGGTTGAACAAAGATAGGGCATATATAGAGAAAGGACAATAATGGATCACTGCATTTTGGATGAATGGGTGAATATATCCTGCGTGTAATTTTTCAACTTATGCAAGTAAAAGTAAAAAATAATTTTTCAGATGTTTTCGCCATATTCCAAGCATATTTTCTGTGGGAGCTTGAACACTTAATATGTGGAATTTACCAAATTTTTGTTATTTAATATTAATAAAATTAAATTATTAATATTTAATATTTTTACAAATACTAATACTCCAATCACATAATCCTCTTTTTTATTTTAGTTGATAATATGCTATGAAGAACATAATTAAAACTCAATCTTTTGTCTTCATTGTGAGATATATATATTATACATAAGTCAATAAGAATTAGGCTTTAATTTAATGCAAATGGGGAGAGTAGCATTATTTTTTTAATGTTTATTTTTGAGAGAGTACATGCACACACAGGGAAGGGGCAGAGAGAGAGGGAGACAAAGCATCCAAAGCAGGCTCTGGGATGTCAGCTCAGAGCCAGGTGTGGGACTCAAACTCATGAATAATGAGATCATAACCTGAACTGAAGTTGGAAGTTTAACTGACTGAGCCACCCAGGCAACCCAGAGAGCATTATCTTCTAAATGCTTTAATTTAGCCCTAGATAAAAATAGGTTTAATTTAGCAGAGCAAGAAGCAGCATGTCCAAATATATTGCCAGTGAGTATAGTTAATTGCTAAGGAATTTCAGTTGTTTTGAAAAGCAATGCTATAGAAGTCCATAGAACACAGAGAGTCAAATACATGCATTATATGAATGTTGAAAGCTTTATAAAGACCTGTTTCTCCCATTCAGACCTGTCCTCAGAAGGCATGGCTTCTGTGAGAATCCTAACTGTGAGAGCCAATACTGCTCACACTTTGGGATTTGCATATTTACCTCTCACCCTGTTGCTCCTTAATATTCTTACTACTGCGGCTTAATGGCTTAAGTTCTCCAAACATAGCTTTACGTATAACACAATATACTAACCAGAAAGTTAATATTTATAAAATAAAATTAATTTGACTACAAATAATTTGACTACTTTTATTTGACTACAAATAAAAGTAAAATAAGAATTACTCTTCATCTCAATTTCTAAAACAGGCCTGGAAAAACACTGCAAAGATTTCACAATTCTTATGATTGCGATTGGTTCAGTGTTTATTATTCCAATTCAAAAATTTAAAAGCCCACACATAAAAACAACTCTGTCTTATGAATGCCTTTCTTGCTGTATTTGAAATATATACTGATGAATTTGTATATCACATGGGAACATACATGTTCCATGTTTTCAGCTCTTGCAGTTTATGATGAAAGGCACACCAATGGACAGATTCAATGGTAAGTTTATGTACCAACAGGAATCTTGAAGCCTGTACATAGTTATGCTATCCATGGCCCACGTAGAATGGCTCCTGTTTCCAGAACTCTTACAAAATAACTAAATGCCTTCTAATATCCTTAGGACACTTTGGGCACTTGTTCATTCAACCAACATTCTTTGAGCTTTCACCACATGAGAGGTACACACGGTAAGATTTGAGGAATACAGAGACAGAAAAGACCACTCTAGGGATTTTTTTTTAACTTATTTTTGAGAAACAGAGCACAAGTGGGGGCAGAGAGAGAGGGAGACACAGAATCTGAAGCAGGCTCCAGGCTCTGAGCTGTCAGCACAGCTGACACAGGGCTCGAACTCATGAATTGTGAGATCATGACCTGAGCTGAAGTCGGACACTTCACCGACTGAGCTACCCAGGTGCCCCTAGGGATTTTCAATGTTTGGGGGAGAAAAAATTAAGAATCCCAAGTCATTAAGTATAATGAGTGCTGAGATCCATATATGAATGATGTACTACAGAAACAAAGAGTGAAGTTACCTAATCCAATTTGAGAGAGATCTAGGGGCCAATGTTTTGGCAGGTTTGGTGGGGTTTTTTGGGAGAGGGTTCTTTTTTGCCTCAGGTAGAGGTGACATCAGAGCTTGAAAAAAATGGTAATTAGTCAGGTGAAGGTGAGAAGAAAGCCAGTAATAAGAAATTATGGAAGTAAAGCACAACAGGACCACTCTTAAAATTGCTAAAGACTCAGCTGAACTAAAAAAAAAAAAAAAAAAAAAAAAGGAAAAGAGAGACAAAGTTATAAAGGTATACCTATCCCAATGCTACAGTTGAGGATATACAAAAAGGATGAGTTCCATCACCAGTATTGAAAGCATGAAAACTTCACAAGCATCAAAGTCACACTTTTGCATAATATCACATGGTAAAAGTACATACGTTCTTACTGGGCCGCTAAGAGCAAAAGATTGAAAATACTTATCAAAAGCATTTTTAGTTCCGTAATCTGTTGGGTTATTTTCCAGCACAGGATATGAAGGAAAGGAGAAAACATCAAGTAGGCAGATCTCATAAATTGAAGAGACTCCAAGTCCGAAGGCTATCCTAAGCCTTAGGGTTAAAACAACTTTAGAGTTTTTCTGTGGAAAGTGAAATACAGGGAGATCAGGAACAAAGAGGAGCAAATGGAGAAGTAATCATTAGAGATCTTTAAATACGTATGTGCTTACATGGCCTAAGAGATACTCACGTAATCACGTCAATCTCTAAATCAACAAAATAGGAGTACTTTTATTTTAACCTCTGAGCGAGGGAATAGCAGAAGTAGAATTTTTCCCAGGAAATGGACAGTGTAGTGCCACAAATTCTTATTAAATGAATCCTCCCAAATAATTAAGGTTGGCAAACTGTTGACACTGTCAGACTGATTAAATTGCCAATGACTGAAAAAGAAGGATGACTATAACAGCTGGTGAAATCTTTGTTATTAAATGACTTGTACAAATGAGATGGACACAATCATCATCTTAAGTTCCCCATTCAGTCTTTGACTACTTGGAAGAGTGGAATCCGTGAAATTGGTGGGGTTAGAAGTCACTCTGCAGATGAGGAGGCAGTTTTGTTCCTGCCTGATGAAACAGTTCTGAAGTAGTTTAAGAAGACACAGGACTCTTCACCTTTTGAGGCATACACACCTAGATTGACTATAGGTTGGTTAACTGAAAATCAGGGGAATAAGACATCAATGTTTTCCCATCAGTGGCTCTCCCAAGGGAGACACTGTTTAGCATTCCCAGCACACAGTTCTAATAAAAATAAATTATGAGATTTATTTTGTTTCTACGTTTTCTACAGATAATGTAGCCCTTTATGGTCTCCGGCACTCACCTGCCCTCTTTTGATACAGCACTGATCCCCTTCACTCACATTTTAATACTAGCCATTTACCCTGATGTTCTCTTCCTTTCAATCTTCAATTTATTCATTCTTCTGCAAATCTATTCCTAATCTATTTGGTCAGAATTTCATTTTCATTGGGCAATATTTCATAAATGGGCAGGAGTTGCTACATTAAAAGGTATGCATGCAGTTCATTATTTTTCTGTGACTGTTTAGGTAAAGCTTTCTGCCAATCTCTCTCAATTAACCAATTTGACTCATGCAGTTAGGTTAGTGGCTTTGTATATATTCAGTAACACCTTTTATGCCTTCAATGATGATATGCAGAATCAGAAGCATAACTGGCTCACCTTGAATTCCTAACATCATTATTATAACCATTAAGTTATAGGCTTCGTCGACATCCATTTTTCCTTAGTTTCTCCCTCCTACTAATCTCAAATTTCCTTTTTGGCATCTCACGGATTTCTCTTGGAGGTTTCACCCTCGGATCCACTGGTTAAGCTAATTTAAGCCAAATATAGTGAAATCTTTTGAGCAGAATAGACAAACATTGCAGTAGTGGGCATGTATTAGTGTCTGAATGTTTGTGCCTTCTCAAAATTGGTATGGTGAAATCCAATTCCCAATACAATGCTATTAGGAGGTGGAGACTTTGGGAGGTAACCACGTCATTAAGGTGGAGCCCTTATGAACTGGATTAGTGCCTCAAGAGATGAGGTCAGAGAGCTAGTCACATGAGGATAAAGAAGATAATCTGCAACCAGTAAGAGGGCCCTCACCAGCACTGGACCATGCTGGCTGTGTGATCTCAAGTCTTGGGAAGTAAAAAATATAAATTTCTATTGTTTATAAGCCAACCAGTCTAAGGTATGTTGTTAAAGCATCCCAAAATTTTTAAGAACATATGACATAAAATTTATTAAGAGGGAGTCAAAATTTTTGTACAGAATGCAGAATCAGACTTTTTTTTCTTCTTTCTTAAATAGGATCTTGAAAGTTTGAGATCTTAGAACTCTTGCCACCCATCTTGTGACATAAAATAGAGCCTATGTTAGAATGAAGATAACATATTTGAAGGCAGAATAGTAATATATAAATTAGATATTGATGATATCATTTAGCCCCTATACTGTTTTACCTGAAATATGGATAGTTTTCTACTTATGAACAAACATTATTTATTGTTTGCATAGCAAACTTTCACTGAATGCTCTAAGCGTTTTCCCAACTATTATCAACTCTCAAACAAACCACTAACCTTATGATTATTATTATATGTATTTACAGAAGAAGAAACTTTCCCCCAATCCTATACCTAGTTAGTTAAGGAACTAGAATTCAAATTCCAACAATCTGACTTCAGGGTTTGCATCATTAAATGCTTTCTTAGGGCTGCCAGATCAATTCTATTACAAACATATTTAGGACTTGATCATTTTCATCTTTTACTTCAAAATGACTGCATCTTTTTCTTAAATTGCATTATTTATCTGTTGGCATTCAGTTTACTTTTGTTCCCTGCAGCAGTTGATCTTTTAGAAATGTATACTTGTGAGATTTTTTTTCCTTTAACTGTGGTTTGATGTTTTATTTTTCTTCCTTCCTATTCTCTTTTTTCATGTATTGCTTATAAAATATTGTTGAATTCTTGGGAAATAATCTTTTTGGAGATACCTGCTTTTTATTTGTTATTTTTGTTTATTTTTCCTATTCATCATTTGTTAAATTAAGTCAGGATAGTTACTTTCCTAAGTAAGCAACAACAACCATAATTTTAAAGCAGGCTCCTCAGAGAAGTTCCATATGAATTAGAGCACCACTGGAGTTTACATGTAAATATTCATCTCTAGGTTTGAATGGTATGAAATCAATTTATATACAGTATTATTTGTAAACAAAGATAATGAATAAAGAACACCTCCACTTTTTACTTAATGGTCTCTAAAGTCACGTTATTATTTTTATTTATAATTACTTTATTATTTATTATTGGTTGATATAGAAATAGATCCATATTGGCTATCGGCTAAGAGAAATAGATCCCTATCTATCGGTGGATTTGTCTGTCATTAAAGTATTTAAACAAGGAGGCCATACACTGAGGTGACTCTAATGTCTTGGCAGCCCACTTAAGCAAACTACAATTTAAGCCAAAGTCAATGCACTCCAGTGTGAGAAAGTGAAACAAGAACAACCAGTCCCAGCAAACCAGGTTTTCCCAAATGAGGCAACCCACTTAAGCTCTAACCAGTGAAATAACTTCTTTGCTTTGCTTCCACCTCTGTATAAAAACTTTGCTCCTACCTTCTATTGGTAGAGTACTTCTAAACCATTTTTGGTGTGGTGCACTCAATTCAAATCGGTGTTTGCTCAAATTTATAATTCTAAATTTTAATGTGCTTCTGTTCACCTTTTAAAAGTATTTCTCTTTTAGGATCCTTTATTGCTCTAACTGAGCCTGTTGTTTTAAGTATATTTTGTGTTTAAGAATATGCTCCTTTTAAATTTAGATACATTTGTAATTGCAAATTGAGGAAAGTATATCAGAGTCCTACCATATGCAGGATTTTATGATATGCTATAAAAATATCTCATTTATGAATTCTCAGCAAATCTCTAAAATTTTTTGACAATTGGCTGAAATCTATCCCTTTTATAGTACACTTGATTTTATTCTCTGCCCAGTTAGAAGGGTGGGTTTCATCTGAAGTTCATCAAAATATTCCCCTTTGTGTGATTTTACCCATAATGTTATAAGGTAGCCTGTTTCCAGAAATGCAGTACAATCATTGATATTTCTGTCTTTTTCTTCTATTATATCTCCCCAAGGCTATGAAATTTTGCAATTAATATTGGCTTTGGCTCTCAAGCCCTGTGAAATTAGTCTGCCACAGTTTTATGAATGCAGACATAGTATACAAGATATCTGCATGAAAGCAAAGGACTTTACAACTAACCTATGACAATACAAGTAGCTAGTGTTAGTATTTTTACTGGTTCCTCAGGCTCAAATTCTCACAAGGCAACACGAAGTAGAAAAGGTAATGCCAGCACATACCCTGGGTGCATTATAGCAGAGAGACGCTGAGCCTAAGGAAGCTGGATCTTTTATAATAGGCAATGAATAGAGAGAGTCACTATCTTTATAATCTGAACATATGAACCTACTCTTTTCTCTAAAAGAAGATACTATTTCTCTCTTCTCTTGTTTCTATAGTTATACAAAAATATTTGAAGACATAGTTCACGACAAAGTCAGTGCCTCTACTCACAAGACATGCACAAATGTAGAGGACTCATGGAAAATCAACTCACATCATGAGCTAGTTGTCCATTCTCTCTTAGCCAGACATTCTCTTAATTCCATTGTACCCCTTTATAGAAGGCATATATGTGATTAAATCATGACAGTTCACAGTTGAACTCATTTCAACAATATGGCAGAATTCACTCAATATTCATTGTATATAAGTTCATTCAAGTCTTCAGAATATTAACACTCTAAATTTAAAAAGTGGAAAACTGAAACAACTTCTATGTAAAATACCTTAAGATTTCTAAAATATTTTCCACTTTATTTTTAAAAAAATATTGAAAATGAAACTCTCACTTAAAATGGAGTCTTTGCAGAAACACTTTATTTAATTAAGACCCACTTTCTTTTTATTTTCTAGCAACTTCTCAATTGGTATTTAGCAGTAGTCAGGATATTGGTACTGCTCCATTTTATTACAAGGTGGTTTCTTTAGCTTATGTTCTTATTAAACATTCAGTTTTTCTAGGACTTAAAAATTTTTTGCCATAATTAAACATAAATGGTTTGAGTATTTTTCTATTTCATTGATTACTGGCACAAGGAAATATCCCACTTGATTACAATGGTTTTAATCATTTTTAAAGTAATTCTATTCCATTAAGGTAAATTTTTTTTTGTCCATGCTCATTTAACAAGTTTTCAGTTAATAAATTAATAAATGATTGCTATGTGTTTTGGGTCCTGGACCCAATTCCAACTGGCAGAGGTAGCAGGTGGATTTCTTCACCCCCACCAAGCAATTCTCAGACACCAGAGTATCCTATAATTTGAAACAATTCTGACACTATCTACTCAGAAATAGCATCAGATCCCACAGGTTAAGGGCTCAATCCCACAAGACTGCCTTCCCCCCAGCCATCAACTTCAGATGGTAATCACAAGCCCAAGTTGTAACCAGTTTCTGACTGACTAGCTAGATTAGAGAGTCCAATAACTCCCTCCTTAAATTGGATTAATTTCTAGAGAATCTCACATAACTCAGGGAAAAATTTTACTTACTAGGTTACCATTTTATCATAAAAGGAGATGACTCAGAAACAGCCAGATATAAGAGATTCATAAGACGAGGTATGAGGAAAGGGGTTCCATGCCCTCTTCACATGTACCACCACCAACCTGGAAGTTCTCATAATTCATCCTTTCGAGTTCTTATGGAGCCTTTATTACATGAGCATGATTAATTAAGTCATTGGCTATTGGTGATTGATTTAACCTTCAAACCCTCTCCTCTTCCCTGGAAATCAGGGTGGAATGAAAGTTCCACCCCTCTATTCATGATGGGTTTTCCTGTCAACCAGTCCCTATTTTAGATGATTTCCAACTCCCCCCCATTGAGATAAATCCAGTCATGATGGAAAGAAGCTTGTTCTGAATAACTAGCCACCCATTTCAACTTAATGACTTTGAAGCATTTTGAACTACATTTAACTAATTTTAACTAAAAATAAGAAGCAAAATACCATGACAAAAGTTTTTCCCATTCTTCTTAGGGCTCAGGAAATCCCATGAGTTTTGGGATCATTGATCTAGGATGTTGGATCATGATCAAATATATGTGTGAAACATATTTTGGTCATCTGAATGACCAAACATATTTCCTATAAATCACAATATTGTGCTATGATATTCTTTCATAATCCAATTCTCAAATATCCATATTTTCCCCAAGGTTGAAGTCACTCTATAACAGATGGTCAAAATCTGTCTTCAACAGCTGTCATATGGTCCTTTCTTTCTCTCCAGGTGCATTTATTTGTTTGCCTTCACCTGTGAGTTCTGGAAATCCCATTGGGTTGAATTAAGCAAGTGTAACAGAGCTTGTAAGGAAAGCCTAACTGAAAAAGAATTTGTGTCAACAAAGTTGTTAGACACTTATCTATTCTGAAATACTAGCTAGTCTATATTTTCATATTTGTGTTGTCATACCCACACAAACACTATGCCTTGCCATTACTGTTAATTTTTGACACTCTGTTAGGCAAAACAAGTTGAGCTTTTTGTTAGCATGCCCCAGAGTATTTACATTGAGAAAACACCCACTGCTCCAAATACATAGCAATGACTAAAAAGAAATATGAAAAGAAGGAACCATAAAGACATAGCTGAGTTTAAATACAAGGAAATATTCTTACTAAAAGAAATAAAAAGGGGTTCCTGGATGGCTCAGTCAGTTAAGTCTCCAACTCTTGATTTCGCCTCAGGTCATGATCTTAGGGTTCAGTTCATGGCTCAAGCCCTTCTGTGCTGACACGGCAAGACGTGCTTGGGATTCTCTCCCTCCCTCTCTCTCTGTCCCTCCCCCCATTCACGCATGCATGTGTGTTCTCTCTCTCTCTCTCTCTCTCTCTCCCTCCAAATAAGTAAACATGAAAAAATAAATAAAAGAGAAAAAAACCCACAAATGTTGAGTGTTAATAATGTCTGGTTGATAAATAGGCAGTGGTACCAGAAAACTTAATTCCTCTAAGGGAAAGGGAAGCGACTGTCCACACATATGAAAAAAAGAAAGGCAGTAGTGAAGCTCTTCTTGTGATAAAGATTGCTGAAAAAAAAATTTAAGAATATACAGACTTGGGTTAAGGCTTTATCAAAAACTAGGGACCAAAGGAGATGGCAAAGTAAGATAGCCAGGAAACCAGTCCCTGAGCCATGCTGTGTATTCTCCTTATGCTGAATCTACAGTATTAGTAACTTATAAAAACATGAGTAAAAAAACAGAGTAACTTATAAAAACATGATTATATGATCAGGTTCTCTATTAGGGTCTGGAGAGTTACACGTGTAGGGAACTAATGCAATACTACTACATCGGGGAGAGTGTGTACAAAAACTGAAAGGGAAGAAGGGAGGCAAGGAGGAAGGAACAGTAATAGTGACATGGAGATAGACAGAGATGCAAGGAAAATCTCTCAATCAAAAATGAATTTGCAAGTAAAAATTTAAGACCTGGAAGAAGCAGGTGAACTAATATTTAGAAACAGGAATTAATCTATAATGGAAATGGAATTTCCCTAGAGACACAACACTTTTAAACAATTACAAATTTTGAAAAATAAGAAGTTAAGAAACTAAGAAGACAACTTTAGGTCTATATTCCTAAGAACAAATTAGAAATTTGGGAAATGAAAAGTAAAGTTATAAGGAAATGTTATATATTGATAAATTCTGTGTTTGATACTGTCAAAGATTCAAGTAGTGAGTTGCAGTAGTAAACCTAAGATTTTGAAATTTTCTGCAGTCACTTTGTGATGAAATTATTTTCACGGGTCATTTTGAGCACTCATGTGAACCAACGGGAACAGTAATGTTAGCCAAAATTGAACACTGAGAAGCCAGTTTGAACAGTCCATCTGATGTTAAGACTCTTTCTTAGGTAAAAATGACAAAGAATTAATGAAAAAAAAAAAAAGAATATGACCTTATGATTCAAAGTAAAGCAAAAGGCCAAAATATCACCTGACTTCAAAACTGCCTGTTGCCTTGTATGTATTCAAGGATATCTGCTTTTCCTCCTCCATGAACACCTCACCCCATCTTGTAACATCTATGTTTATCTTGGCTTGCTTGATTTATGGTCTGCTGCAGACCTCATGAGGTCTAGGAGATAGCTCCTTGACAAGTATCAAAAAATTTTCCCCCCAGCTTGTGATACAAAAGGAAGAGAACTTTACTTTTCATTATTTCTAGATCCTATTATGTGGAAGGTTTGGTTTGTTTCTGTTTTGAGTTTTTGGGGTGTCCACCTAAGTGCATGTGATGTCCCATCCCTCCTGCAGTCAAGGTCAAGGGTTGGACTTTTCCAATGGGAGAGATGAATTCCCAAAAGAAAAAGGCTTATTAAATAGACCAAAACACCCAATCCTTATCACGCTGCCAAGGCACATATCTAATTCAGGGGCTCTTCTGTGCCAGGGATAGATTAGTGACCAAAACAAAATTATTGCCTGATGGAACTTGCATTACAGGGTATGGCTGTGTGTGTGTGTGTGTGTGGTGTGGTGTGTGTGGTGCGGTGTGTGTGGTGCATGTGTGTGTTGGTGGAATGGATAATAAATATGATAGACAAGTGAGTTTATCCTGTTAAGTGATGATACTATCAACCTTCTGGGTAGTCTAAAACAATAATAGGGAATAACTTCATGACCACGAAATCTTTATGCAGAATCACACCCCCAACAATACCTGATGATCAACAATATCAAAACTGGTGACATGGGGCTAAAATCCAAGTGTTTGCTGGCTGTATTCCTTTCTGGAGTCTTTAGGGAAGAATGATTTCTGGCCTTCTTCAGCTTCAAGAGGCTGTGTGCTTTCCTTAGCTTAAGAGCCCTTTCCTTCCTCAAAGCTAGCAATGATCTGTCATGTCCTTCTCATGCCACATTATGTAACACTGACTCTTCCACCTTCCTCCTCCACATGTGAAGAACACTTATGATTATACTAGGCTCACCAAGAGAAACCAGGATATATTTCCTATCCTAAAGTCAGCTGATCGGTAAAGAAAATTCCATCTGCAACTTTAATTTCCCCTTGCAATGTAATATAACATATTTACAGGTTTCAGGGATTAGGGCATGGACGGCTCTCTTATCATATAGTGCTTGTTAATGTTTGGCCTTATCAAAACACACCTAGTAGAGGTCCTTGTTGCCCTTAAGGATTCCAAAATTCCTGGCTACACTGACATGCTGCAGACCTCAACAGATTTATAGATTATCCACTGCTTTCAATTTCTGTTCCATTTCTTTTTATAGACTAAGACTTTGTTGTTGCTGTTTTATAATTTAAGAATCGTGTTTGTGTTTCAAGACAGTGTTAAGTCACAGTTCTGATCATCCTTATCAGAATTTGCTGGGGGTACACTTAAGATGTACAGCACAGCTATACTGTGACTGCCTATTTACCAGCAGAATGGAACGGGACTATGATTGGGTTCCAAGAGAATATATGGAACAAGCCTTTATATGCCATGGAGAAATTTTTCAGAAAGAGAGAACCATAGCTCATGATTCTAGATGCTCATTTTCACTATATGTAAACAGAATTGGAAAGCATTGTCAAGATAGGATGGCCATTCTCCCACCTTCCCTTCCAAACATGTAGGCACTTTAAAGATACTGATTTATAAAGATCAAATTTCTGAGATCTCTCATTTATTATTTCAACATCTTTCATTTTATTTTAGACATTCTCTATCATTCCTAATATCTACCATCAGACTGAAGGACATCCCATATTATCATGAGGGAGGGTCATATATTTATAAAATTCAAAATAAAAATAATTATAACACTATTTAATGTGTTACCACCACTTTCAAATACTATTAATAAATTAGGTGCCGGCAGAAGAGCAGAATATAGGATTGTGTGGAGCCATCAGGCAGCAAGATTAGGAAGCCCTGAATGCTGCAGCAAAAACCAGGAAAGAATATGGAGAAGTGGTTCTTGAGTATAAAAGATAAACTTCGCCTATTTGAGCATTAGATGCTATTAAAAGCAGATTTCAACCCATGAACAGAGTCTGTTGCTGAAATTCAGGAAACAGCCTTGCTTTCCCTGTTTACTCTTGAACTGTGTGAACCCCAGTTTCTTCATTCTTAAATCAGGGGGAAAATGCTTTGCCTGTTGACTATACATGATTGTTCTGATGACTGAATTATTCACTTAAGTGAAAGTTGTTTGAAACCTATAAAGTTTTATATGGAAAGTAAGGTACATTTTATTGACAAGTTAACATTTTCTAAAACACACATTTTGTTTAAACAGCCATGCATATGCAAGTGTATTACACATTGTTTTTTTTTTTTTTCAAACAATCCTGGGGAGTCACGCTTTATTATTCACCATGTGAGAAAATATTTCTTCTTTGTCATCTAATGAGAGTATAACCAAAAGAAAAAAATAGAAAACAAATTCTGGTCTTTAAAAAGTCTTTAGAGAAAATCAAAATAGGAGAGAAAGAGCATTTATTCCAAAAGAAAATGCCCTAAATGCTTTTAAAAAGTCAATGAAGAACAAAAACTAGCAATTATCGGTGATTTTTCTTAGCGTCTTCAGAAATAAACTTTAATTTTTGAAATGCTTCCAAATGCAAGCAGATCTAGCTGGACAAGAACAGGACCACAACTTAAGTAGAAATTAGTAAGAGTGGTCATAATATTTATTCTACTGAAGTATATGTTTTTAATCCACTGAGAGAATTTAATGTATTTTTACCTTCTATTTAAGAGAACCATAACCCCAGAATTGTACCATCTGTTCTATTTGGTTGAATCACTTGGAATATATCACAAATAGAGAAATAAATACCATGGCTTATGTCTCTGCTAATATTTGTCACTCCGAATACACTTCCTACTGCTTCCCACACTCAACCCTGATGGTTGACAGATACAATTTGTCACTACTTTTCAATATTTTTTTTCAACACATGCTTAAGAAAGAAGCTTGCTCTAAAAAAAAAGTAAAATTTTATTGATGTACAAGAATTGAAATTCTTGAGACTGATGGTAACTTATCTTCTAAATAATTATAGAAGTTCTGCTTCTAGAGTTTGATCATAATCAAGAACATTTCAAAATATATCATTGAGAAATAACCCATTAGAATGATGAAACATTATTATATTGTTTGACAATTCTGTTAACTTATTAAGATCATGTAAGATATCCCTCTAGCATTCTTCACTTTGTGTTTTGTGTATATTTACATTAAAATATTACTCTTGAAGTCAGAAACATTTTGTATTTCTCTTTGGTAGCCAAGTACATAATATAGCACACACTCTCATCTATATTATAGATGTGAATCTGAGGTTATATATATATATATATATATATATATATACATACACACACATATTTATATATATTTATATATAATGTACACATTATTTACATAATGTATTTCATACATTATATACTTTTATACATTATATACATCAATATTATATATATTATATACATTACATACATAATATCAACATTATACAAATATATAATACATGCTGAATAAAAATAAAATACATAAATGAACAAATGAATACCTCTAAATTTATCTTTTCAGTAGTGTATGGTTTAAAAACTTGGTGGTGACCATGTTCACTAAAATTTTTCAATTATTTCATTCTTTGTATGCATTATTTAGTATTGCTCCACATGATAAGAAGCAGAGAAACAATCACCCATTCAATAAATACAGAACAGAACACCAAATTAATTCAATTCATAGTATATTAAGGATAGCAATATTGTCAAGGGGCAGAATTACATTTAAATTACTATCTGGGTATCCATAATAGTCCTGAATCCCAAGTTCAAATATCTTTACTCACTCTAATTGAGTTTTCCTCTTCCTTAAATTTTCTCTATTTGCATATGTTAGTGAATATATGTGTGTGTGTATATGTGTATTGTTTATATGTTGTTAAAATTTATACAAAACGAATGCTATGTCATCTGGGATTTGGGATTTGATTCAGAATCATGGAGGTGATTATTAGGGTACATAAAGTATTGGTCAAGGCAGATAATTATTGGAGCTGTTTACACTGGCATGGAGGTTATTTTTTGCTACTTTCTCTGCTTTAGATTTTTCATTAGAAAGTGTTAAAACATATCAATGTTATAAATACTAAAACAAACAAAAGACTTTTTTTAATATCCTAATACTATTTTCCTTAATATGATATCCCTGGATGAAATATGATATCCCTGGATGAATATTATATCATTCAGGCTTAGCTACTTCTCTTATTTTTCCCAGTTTATGGATATTTATCTCTTCTTAGATACCGGCAGGGGACTGAGAAGGAATACTGAAGACTTGTTTAATTTTATACACATTTCAGTAGGGATAGATTCACCCACATGTTTATGTCTGGTGCGTTGATGGACAAAAATGAGGGGTGGTGTTAAAAAAGTAGGTGAGGATTCACCCCATCAATTTCTCATCCTGTCAGTCCAGAACTCCTTTAAGGATAACACCTAACACAGAGCATTCCAAGGATATGAGTTTGGGGCAAGTACAAAAGTAAAGGGACCAGTGACAGTCAATGGACAAGCCTGGAAAATACCAATATTACTAGAGGGTAATTTGTATTAAGAGAGGAGGAGAAAACTGGCACTTGACCTTTAACTGGGAATATAAATGTAAGACATTACCTTTTAAAGTGGTTATATGCAGTCTCAGTCTAAAGAAGGCAGTCTAAAGAAGGCAAACCATGTTATTCCTTTAAAACTACTTGATTTTTTTTGCTGCTGCAATTTTATAATAGAAGATAAACTCTCTGTTGTCATTTAATTTAGAAAAACAGAAACTGAGGAGAGTAATAGGGGGGTGTATCTTTAAGGCTGAAACAGTAAATCATTAGATTCTTAATTTACTAATATGAAACTTCATTCATAATTTATGTTTCTAGTTTAAATTTTAATTTTGAATCCCAGTAATATAGCCATAGAAATAAAAATAAAAATAAGTATGGGAGAGCAAATTGGAAATAGTAATACTAAGAAAGGACAGTAAAAACAGGGGAGGATGTGTGTTACTGGTTCATTCAGAGGTTTCCTAAATATTACATAAATGACCCTTGGCACTCTCTGCTTTTTCCTGGTCACGAACTTCAGGTTATTATCATCATACAGCTTTCAAAATGCCAAGAACCTCTTTTTCCTGAATTAAGAGACTATGGTTTCTTTTTTTCCATCCAGGTCCCCGCACTGTATGATTTGTTAAGAAAATCTGAAACACATAACTGTTTATAGCTAAAAGTTGTGTTTCTCCATACATTTCATAGAATAAAAATTAATTCCATGTTCAAACACTAATATAAAGCAATAAAAATTGAATTAAAAACAAATATGAGACATGAAAATTAAAATAAAGTACAAAGTCTAAGAACATACAAATTAGTGATTTTTAGCAAAGATATTCCAACTTTTGCTACAGGAAATGAGATTCAAAATAATGAACTTTACCTATCTATACAAAGGGAGTTTATTTATAGGTTGAATATTCTTTGATTCCTATGCTACACATTGTTCAAAAGAAATAAAACAAAGTCTTGTTCTTGTGCAGCTTAAATCCATGTCTAGTGGGGAAAAACAGATGAACAGATAAACAAGTTACAAGTCACTGTGAAGTCACATAATTACCAGGCACTGCAAAGTTAATAAAAACATATGGGAGGACATCAAGAGATAGAGAGAGGAAATTATGATAGGTCAACATATCTTAAATCACCAACAGAAGAATATTGGCCATCTCATGTGCATCATTGAGTGCTCAGAAAAGGTCTTTCTTGTGTGGTAAAACTTGAGCAGATAGAGAACTGAAGGAGAAAGCAACATCCATTTCTTTAGAAGAGCATTTCAGATGGAAGGAACAAGAGCAAAAGACCTGGAGTCTAGAGCAGGCATGGTATTTTTTTCTGAGAGACCACATGTGTCTTGAATGGAAAGAGAAAGAAGAGCTGTGAGAAATGATGTCAAGGTGGTCACAAAGAAATTAGAGATTTTTCTCCTTAAGAAATTGGGGTTGTTATTCTAACCGTAATGAAAAGCCTGTAGAACTTTTAAGTGGAGATATGAGATAAGTAGTTACATATTTTAAAATGGTAACTCTGGGTTTTGTGTATAGAACAGACTGTATAATGTACAAGAGTGGAAGAAGGATCAGGCTGTTAGGCTATTTTAGTGGTCTATGTGAGAGGCAATGGTCGCTCAAATCAGAAAGGTATTGGTAGAAGAGATAAGAACTATAGGGAAGAAAGATTCAAATTATAGGTGGACAGAATTTATTACTAAATGGACAGTAAAACATGAGGAAACATCAGGAGTTAAAGATGTCTCCAAGTTTAGGGGCCTGAGTTAATAAAGGTAACATTTCCTGAATTTGGGAACAGCATTTATGGACCAAGTTTGGGAAGGAAACAGAATCAGAGTTTGCCCATGTCAAGCTTACATGAGTCTTGGGCTCCTGTGTCGCTCAGTCAGTCAAGTATCCAACTCTTGATTTTGGCTCAGGTCATGATCTCAAACTGTGAGATAGCCCCTGCCTCAGGCTCTATGCTGACAGCAAGGAGCCTGCTTGGAATTCTCTCTCACTCTCACTCTCACCCTCACCCTCACTCTCACTCTCACTCTCTCTCCACCCCTCCCTGGCTCATGCTTACTCTCATTCACTCTCTCAAAATAAACATTTTTTTTAAAAGTGTACATGAGTCTTGAGCTCCTGGCGGAAGTTGGAAATGTAGAAATATGGAGAGAGTCGCATTAGTGTAGATAGAATTTAAAGTTATTGGCTTTGGTGAGTGAACCTGAGAAGGAAGTCTTGATAGAGAACAGGATGGCCTTATGGCCATACAATAGAGAAAGATAGAAAGATTAGGATTCGGTAGCAAAGACTGCTTGAGAAAAAAACCAGAGGAGGAAGGAGATGAGATGCTAATGCTCAAAATAAAAATATGTATCATTTCACATTTTTCTCTGAACTCCTGAAAAACATTAGGTATCTATATGCATCAATATACATAAAGAATTTCCTTGCCCATTTAAAAAGTAAAGAATCATAAATTCTAGGAAGAAGTTATACAAATTAAGCAGTCATGTATTTAAATGCAACTCTAGGCAGAAGTTATACAATAGGTATGTATATGTAACACATAGAATAGAGGGGCACCAAGGAGGGAGATGTCAGCCTATTAACACTACATTTCAAGTCAATCTAAATGGATTCTTTTCATCCACATGATTTGTCCTTTTCGTTTTATTCTTTGTCTCACTAACTATAATATCTGATAGGAGAAATTATCCTTATTTGCGCTTCCTTCCATCCCCTCTATTTTTATATAAATTTAAATGCAGTTTACTTAAATGTAGTTAACTTACTCCAAGTCTTTATCAGTTAACAAACATGCTTCAAAATAGATCAGTTGAAACTGGTCTTTTTACTACATTTTTCTCTGTGTTAATTCACAATGTATTTCACCCTATGTGACTTCATATTCATGACACGTAATAACAAAATTATTGAATGGCTAGCATCATGATGCTGAAGTCAAAAGAAAGAATTATAAACAGAATTCTGAGAAATGATTCCTAATAACTTGGTTTGGATGGCAAGCACTTCTGGTGATAGAGTTCACTTCTATGTGATTTGTGTGATAGCAGTGATACCTCACGTGGGTCATATGCTATTTTTTTTACATGATGCCATGATAATGTGGTTAAAGAAAGAAGTATGATAGGAGACCTGAATAAGAGGCTTTTTTCCCCCCAATCAGGCTAGCTACATAACTTTTTTTACCTGAGAAACTTGACTTAACAGCTCTAGGACTCTGTTTTCTTAACTACAAAAAGGAAGAAAATTAAATAGGATTATATTTGCCCTAAAATTTTATGTAAGGGTATGTAAAAATGGCCTGTAGACACTAAAATACAGCAAAAAAAGTGTTTTAATAGCGTTTTCTAAATGAATTTGTATTTCAGGCATATGTCATGACCCATGCATATCTGATTTCATATAATAATGAGCGAAATCCCAGTAAGGATCTACTTAAATTTGATCAGAAAAAGTATGACTTCTTTCTAATTAGGTATACATTTCTGGGTAGTAGGTCATTGCTTACAGTAGCATTTGCAGATCCCATAATGATGTGTCTTAGAGCCTTTCTCGAAACAGCCACTTTTGTTTTTATGCTTCTAATTTATAAAGCATATAAAGTACAGGTGAGTTCATTTCAATATGTTTTGTTATTGAGAATATAATAGGCTTCCCTTCCACATAGGACGCACTGAGAAAAACCATTAAAGGACTGTGCTAACTTTATGATAATAGAAGTAATCCATGAAGCAAAATAAAAGAAATAGAAAAACTGCATACATTTTAGTTATTCAAGTATATACTCATGTCCCCTTGAAATATTGGACAAGTTTTAACTGAGTTGTTTTGGTTTTATTTCTTAATACTAGAAAAATCTCCTTAAAATGTCAGACAATTGTTTTACATGAAACAAAACAGTGAGTGTGAAAAGATATACTGAAAATTAATTCAACAGTAACAATGCCTAAAAATATAAGTTGATGCTGATGAAATGGTAAGTGCCAAAGTATCATTTAAAAGCAATGACTTTATTTTTAGGTTATAAAGGAGTGGAATGTTTTATAGGTTTACCACCAGTCTGGCTCTCTCCAGATAAAATATCTCTATCCAAACTACATTAACTTGGGGTGCCTGTCTGGTTTAGCTAGTACAGTATGTGATTCTTGATGTCAGGGTTTTAAGTTCAAGCCCCATGTTGGGTATACGATTCTTAAAACAATAAAAATCTAAAAGAAAAAAAAATATCTTAACTTAAGCGAATGCTGAAAATATTTATACAGAAACATTAGACATATATACAAAAAATGACTTATTTTTAAATATAAATTAATTTTTTAAATACGAGGTGCCTGGGTGGCTCAGTCAGGTAAGCATTGACATTTTTTCAGTTTTTTAAGTTTATTTATTTATTTTGAGAGAAAAAGAGAAAGAGAAAAAGAGAGAGAGCATGCACAAGCAGGAAAGGGACAGGGAGAGGAGAGATAGAATCCCAATCTGTGCTGACAGCACAGAGCCCAACATGGGACTCGAACTCACAGACTGTGAGATCATCACCTGAGCCAAAAATCAAGAGTTGGGCACTTAACCAACAGAGCCACCCAGGCACCCCAGATAAGCATCTTCATTTCAGCTCAGGTCATGATCTCATGGTTTGTGAGTTTGAGCCCCACATCTGATCTGGTTCTGCACTGACAGAGTCTGCAGAGCCTGTTCTCTCTCACCGTCTTTCTCTGCCCCTCCCCCACTCATGCACTTGTGTGTGCTCTCTCAAAAATGAATAAATACACTTAAAAATATTCTTTAGATAGAATGATACTCCCAAGTTTTGGAGTTGATTAGAAAATTATATTTGTGACAAACGTAGAAAACAGGTAATTCTCAAAGGAGAAATTTTACTTTTTTAAGGAAACAAAAAGAAAACTCTGATGGAGCAATGATTTATATTATTTTTATCTTACATCCTTAAAGATTGAGTTCATAGCTTACTATGAATTTATATACACATATATTTATAAGTTATCCATACTCCTGTATAAATCCTGTATGTGTATTCTAAGTTGCGCTCATATAAAGATATAGATGAGATTGAAAAAAATTACTTTATAATTTTTTTGCATTTTACTATCAATTATAATTTTATTTGAGCAACATAATATGATAAATTCAGATATTCAGAAATAATGTAACTTTTTGTAATAAATCAAATCAAAGCCTAATTTTAAGTTCCCAGTTTATTTTGATAGCTGATTTTGATGGTGATCAGAGTAAAAAGGATACTTGCACAGGTGTACGAATGCAAATGACAAATGTTCATTTCTGAAAACAGGAGAGTATTTAAAGACTCATTTTCAGCATGCTTTATCCATATAACAATGGATTTGTTTTGAAAGGAGCCTAACTCTTTTTACTAAGTCTCCTTTGGCTTAGAGGTACATATTGTTCATCATTTTTAAAAATGGCTGCTCAGCAGCTACTGACAGTGAGTTATCATCACTAAAGATGTCAGCAAATTTGGAAATGTCTCTCTATAAAAGAAAAATAATGCAAGTTGAAAGTTAAGTTCAATATGAGATATCCACTAAGCTTCTCAGTGACAGGAAAGCTTGAGGGACACTATGTAGTGTATTACTGATTTTGTATGTAATCTATTTTAATTTCTTACTTTTATGAATGTAACCATATAAATTATATAGACTATATTCTAAAACATACTTCATGTTGTCATTGACGCATTGAAAAACCAAAACAAAGAGTAAGACCACCTCTCTTCCTTGTACTTTTGCTATTTCTTTAATGAAAGAAATGAGACATATGTACCCCATAAGTGTGCTTCAGAGTTGAATATTAAATATATTTATTGAATTCTTCATTTGAAATAATGAATATAATTAAGAGCCTTAGTGTTTTAATTCAACATCCCAATATGGTACCCATAGGGCATTAATTCTGGGAAATACTATTTTGACGTTCTTGAGATAATTATTTTGATTTTCTACTTTCAAAACAAGATTAGGTTAGATTTCAATTTCCATACCATCAACGAGATTCATCCTCCAACATTAAACAACAATAAAGGAAGATATATATACACAACATTAAGCATTAGACAGAAGACAGTAATCCCTGGGAGACAAATAAGAAAACACTGGAACCCCTACTCTTGCATCAGCTTACTGCACAAAGAAGACTTCCTGGCTGTGTGTTAAAGAAGGGAAAAACAGGTGGAATTCAGTGGATTCCTTCCATAGCATAGATGGAATGGAGTGTCTAAAGACCCCAGGGGTATTTGAGTGCATTTGATGGAATACCAGCGAAGAGAAAGTTGCATTGAGAACCAACAACAGAGTTATGTAGCAGAAACCTCTCCAGTATTCAACAGTGTACTAGGAAGCAAATATATGTGCAAAAACCACCCTAAGTCAGGGAAAGAACCAGATTTCAAAGGATTAGAAGGAACAGTACTTGCTGTTCACACAAAGCTAAGAGTCCCTCTTCTTACCACCCAGACTAGGAGACATCATAATTTATGAGGCATTGGTTAGATTACTTGGAATAGTATAGTCATTGGTTGTGAGGCTAATGACCGTGGAATAGCTATTCACAACAAGGCACTACTTTTTCCTCCAAAGTACATTTGGCAATTTCTGGCGATGTCTGGTGTCACAACCAAAAAGGGGTTCTACTGGCATCTAGTAGGTGGAGGCTAGGGGTCTTAAATAATCTTCATTGTACAGAAAAACTACCCTCTTCCCCTCCATCAGCCAAATTACCATGACAACAACAAAGTTTCATTTTGTTCCACATGAAGGGTCCTGTTAAAGTCAGGAAACTATGTGCTAGGCTAAATGCTCTTCAGGTCCTGACAACCAAATTTTAAACAGATCTGAAAAAAAATCACACTATTTCCAAGTAAATCAATTATATCCCAGAATGGCAAAAGATATTTGTAAAAATACAAAAATAGCCAGTATCCAACAAAGTAAAATCCACAATACATTTTATACAATTAAAAAAATTATCAGCATACAAAGCAGAAAAATGACTCATTAATGAAGAAAAGAAATAATTCAAGCCATCCCAGAACTGATACACACACTAGAATTAGCAGCGAGAATTGACAAAATTATTATAACTGTGTTCCATACATTCAAAAAATTAGACATGGAACTTCTAAAAAATAGCCATACTGAATTGTAGAAATGGGAAGCATATGAAAAATATATTGAACGAGAGAAATAGATTAGACACTTTAGAAGATCAATGAAAAGAAACCACAACCGGAAGTATGCAAAATGAGGCAGAAAGAGAAAAAAAGAAGAATTAAGAATAGAAACTTAATGACTGCAAACACATCTTTAAATTATCCCATTTATGTTAAAGTGGTATTCCCAAAGGAGAGAAAGGGAAGAAGAAATGTATCTATAAAATATTTTATATTTTTAATATTTATTATATTTATTTGTATTTTATTATATTTGTTATATTTAATTTATAAAATATAAAATATTTATATTTACATATAAAATTGTATAAATATAATACACAAAATATAAAAACCACTTAAAGTAATAATGGCTGAACATTTTTCAGATTCATAGAAAACTATAAACCCTGATTTACAGAGAGGTCAATAAATCCAAAGCCCAGAAACTGTGACTAAAACTACCCCCAAGCACACCATAATCAAATTGTTTAAGAATGAGTGATGAAGAGACAATCTCAAAACTAACCAGAGAAAAAAATATATATTATACAGAGACAAAGATAAAGAGAGATAACAGTATCTTTTTTCATGGGAAATTATGCACGTGAGAAAATAGTGGCATAATAACTTAGTGCTGAAAAATGGTGAACCTAAAATTCTATATTCAATGAAATATATTTCAAAAATAAAGACCAAATACTTCCCCAGACATATGAAAGCTGATTTTATCACCAACAGTCTGTTTCAACAGCGAAATCCTATGTGTGATTTTTCAGATCTGACCATAGGCAATTATCTGGCAGGCTTATTGTAGAAAAGCTGTCTTGTCCACACAAGACCCATATTGAATTTAAAAAGTTAAGTCAAAATGGGTCATAGACCTAAAACTATAGGATTTCTAGGGAACATGTAGGATAATATCTATGTAACCTTAAATTATGCCAAAAAATTATTAGATACAGTATCAAAAGCCTAGTTTATAAAGGCAAAATACTGTTACACTGAACATTGTCAAATTAAAATACCTATTGTTTGGGGTTTTTTTTTTAAAGGTTTGTTTTTGAAGCTTATTTATTTTGGGAGAGAGAGAGAGAGCAAGAGCGAGCACATGCGAGTGGAGAGGAGCAGAGAGAGAGGAGAGAATCCCAAGCAGGCTGAGTACTGTCAGTTGTAGAGCCTGTCAAAGGGGCTCGATCCCACAAACTGTGAGATCACGTCCTGAGCTTGAGTCAAGGGTCAGTGGCTTTACCAACTGAGGCACCTGGGCACCCCTGAACTTTCTATTCTTTTTTTTTTTTAACGTTTATTTATTTTTGAGAGAGAGACACACACAGAATCAGAAGCAGGGTCCAGGCTCTGAGCTGTCAGCACAGAGCCCGATGCAAGGCTCGAACCCACGAACAGTGAGATCATGACCTGAGCTGAAGTTGGCGGCTTAACCGACTGAGCCACCCGGAAGCCCCTGAACTTTCTATTCTTTAAAAAATACTATTAAAAAAATGAAAAGACTGGGTGCGTGGGTGACTCAGTAGGTTTAGCGTCTGACTTCAGCTCAGGTCATGATCTCATCGTCAAGCCCCACATCAGGCTCTCTGCTATAAGCACAGAGCCCGTTTGGGATCTTCTGTCCCCCTCTCTCTCTCTCTCTCTGTCCCTACCCCACTCTTTCTCTCTCTCAAAAATAAATAAACATTAAACAAAAATTTTTTAAAAAAACAATGAAAAGATAGGCCACAGGGAGCAAATATCTGCAAATTATAAGTCTGATAAGGGACTTATACTCAGAATCTATAAAGGTATAGATATAGGTGTATGAATGGTAATTAAGCACAGGAAAAAATGCTCGACCACATCAATGTTCCACCACAATGAGGTATCACTTCTTAGGTCTTAAAAACAAAACAAAAACAAAACAAAAAGTCATCTTTCTATATATGTATATGCACACACACTTGTGTATATCTGTGTATTTTTGTATCTTGTTGTTGAACTATTTTCTTTTCAGAATTTACCTTAGATAACTTTGATCTTCTTGCTTTGTCCAAGACTGGCCACCATGGACATTTGCTCTTGCCATCCTGTATTTCTGCTTACCGACAAACATCCAAGATTACACATACATCAGTTTTACAAAGTTGGAGTTTTCCATTTTTTTCTATTTCTCATTGTTTGGGTTATTTCAAGGGGAGAAGGAGGAAATACCCTATCTCCTAGCCATTATGAGACAGGAGACCTCAAAAAAGACCTTAAAATTTAAAGACAATAGGCTTAAGAGCAGATGAACTTAAAGCACAGAATAGTTAAGTTCAGGGGTTCAGAAGAGAACAAAAGAGTATTAAAGGAATATAGTATTAAGAATTAAAAGACATGAATTACAGACAAAGTCTTAGAGTTTTAACCAATAGCAAGGACATACGTTTTATTATTTCAAATAACCTTATAAATATTTTGCTATTTCATAATCTTTTCCTTTTTTACTAGAGAGAGAGAGAGAGAGAGAGAGAGAGAGAGAGGGAGAGACTATGAGAATGAATATGTACAAGTTGGGGAGCAGGCCAGAGGGAGAGAGAGAATCCCAAGCAGCCTCCACACTCAGCACAGAGCCTGACGCAGGGCTCAGTTGCATGACCCTGGGATCATGACCTGAGCTGAAATCAAGACTTAGATGTTCAACTGAGTGAGACACCAAGGTGCCCTGGTATTTCATAATCTTCTAAACATTTATAAAATATATCCTTCCCTCTCCAAGCTTTCAACAATTTACCAGGTTCAAAAGATTTAGAAAGATACTCATTTATTCTAACTTCAGTTTTTCCCCCCTTGAATACATCCTCTGCACTTGCAATCAGAAAACTTAAACTACAACTTTGGGGCGCCTGGGTGGCTCGGTCAGTTAAGCGTCTGACTTTGGCTCATGTCATGATCTCAGGGTTCATGAGTTCATGCCCTGGACCGGGCTCTGTGCTGACAGCTCCGAGCCTAGAGGCTGCTTTGGATTCTGTGTCTACTTCTCTCTCTACCATCCCCCCCCACCCCACTCCCCACCGCTTGCGCTCTCACGCTCTCTCTCTCTCTCTCTCTCTCTCTCTCAAAAATAAACATTAAAAATTTTTTTTAAAAATTTAAACTACAATTTTAACTTCATATGTCCTCTGCTAAGGACACTTCAGTAATTTCCCATTGTTTATATAAACCTTAAAATTATAATATACAATTTAAAACATCCATTTAAACTATCTTTAAGATCTCCCTCTACTGTGTTCTGACACTTACTTATCACTGCAGCAAAACCGTTTCAGGTCCTGGCACACAACATGCTAAGCTTTAATTATGCATTTCTTCCTAGAATCCCCTCAAATATATTTTTAATGTTATTTATTTTTGAGAGAGAGAGAGAGAGAGAGAGAGAGAGAGAGAGAAAGAGAGAAACAAGCTAGCATACGAGCTTGGGGGAACTGCAGAGAGAGAGAGGGAGAGAGAGAGAGAATCCTAAGCAGGCTCCATGCTGTTGGCTCCCCATTGTAGGGGCTCAATCTCACAAACTGAGCCTAAATCAAGAGTCAGATGCTTAACAGACTGAGGCATCCAGCTGCCCCTCCCCTCAAATACTTTTGTCCCTTTACTAATCCTTCATTACTCATTTCAGTCTTCACTCTTTGAAAATCTTACCTAAGAGCTTCTTCTTTGTATCACTTCATTCCAAGTATGCCTCGAGGTTAGTAAGGTATTGGCCAAATTATCTGTCAATATTTACATCTTCATAGACGCTACCATTTCTGAGTCTGGAAAAGGTACTTAGAGTTTTCCCCCCTGTGCACTTGAACTGTAGTAAGCACTCAATTCAATTACCTAAACTGTTTGATCTAAATGGTTATAGAAATAAGGTATTGGGTCATATTGATTAGAAGACAAATATACTATTAGAAAAACACAATTTTATCATATTATATTTATGAATAAAGTAAATTAAGTGAATTCAGGAGGCATATTTAGAGATACATCTAAATGTGATGACTATTACCAGAAATTTAATTTTTTTTGACAGGAAAAGAGAAGATTAGAGCTGCTTGTCCACTAATTGAAACACTGAGACAACTACTAACGCCACCACTTTCATCTGTACAAGTTACGGCACCTTGAAATGGGCAATGATGATGCTGGCATATTAATTTGGTTAATATGATAAAAGTAGTTTATTTTGTGCTTTCCCAAATAAGATAAAAGAGAGACTTGGGTTTAGTTATTAACTTAGGAAGCTATAATCAACCTGCAATTCTAGAAGATTAATATAGGAGTCAGAGAAGAATTCAATTCACAGTCAAATAGTATGTTTGAAAATGTACATTTTTTTTCTGTTATACTTGGTGCTCATGGGCAAATTAAAGGAAACTCATGTACCTGGATTGTTAGTAGCTTTAAAATAAAAATAAATTTTAAAAAAAAGCTAAGGAGCCAAGCTTACTCTAGAGCTGACACCAATGAATCAATGTTACCTATATTTAGATTCAATAAAACAAAGGCCTCAATCCAGACATCTACCTTTGATAACAGAAGATAGCATTTTATTTAACTTTCTGTTTATGATCCATGAAAAATTGTACATATTAATAACAGAATTTTTGTATTAAGAGAAGGTTTTAAGCATTTAATTATGGTAAATATAGACTTCAGCTTAATGCTAGCTCAGTAAGCACAAGTCATCATTGATAATGAGTTAGAAAATAATTAATTGGTAATAAAGTGGAACAAATGGGCTTATTTTGATCCTTTTTTTCTATTAAGAGATAGAGTGGTCTCCTGGAAGCTATATTGAGATTGGAATGATAGTGGTTTGATAGCTGGAGTGAATCCTGGGTCTGGCACTTACTTCAGTAAATGAAGGTTTTAGGACAAGTTCATTAAAATCTCGTTTTCTCTGCTGTGCAATATGAGTATTAATGTCCACCATACTTTTCCCAAAGTTTATATTCTCTCTATATATATGTATAAAATATATATAAAGTTTTCTGGGTTTCTGTAGTATTTACACAATCATTGTGCCTCTATATAAAAGGCAAATATCTTAAAATATTAGATAAATATTATACACACTGAATAGAATGTACAACTGAAGATAAAGTACGTAGAGTTCTAAAAATTAGGGTACAAGAACACAAAGGAATAATCATGGTTCATCAGCACACGTCTAACTATATAACTCAGAATATAACTCGACTATTGACCTTTGGTCAGAAGCCTATAATTCTCACACTTCACTCTGAAATGGAATTTATAAACGTCAATAAGCCAATTTTTATTATTAGTCCTTTTGTTCAAATTTAGGCTGGGTCATGGTGATGACAAGTTGTTTCCATCTGGCAGCTGTGTGATGGCCTGTGTGAAATGAGTTTTTCATCAGATTCAAGTTCTAAGTGGACAGATGGCCACAATGAAAAATGACCATGATGTTTGAAACTAATTGATATCCTTTCTGGGGGACTCAGCATGAGAAGCTAGGGACTGAATGGGTGCAGGGAATGATCTGTCTAGCCACCCAGAAGAAACTGGCTATACATAAGGAACCTATCAAAATATGTGACTCTACAGAGAATAGAGAATGCAGAGAATAGTAGCTTTAGTAAGGTTTGTTGTGTTTATATATCACTCTCACACGCGCGCACACACACACACACCACAAATACACCACACACTCACTTGTACTACTATTATAGTGGCAAGTAGCAATAATTTGAAAGGAACAACTGTATTCCATCTTTCTAAACGGGATACATTATTATAATTAAAATAATTATAATCTATTTTGTCAAATTGTTTTGGACTTTAGCATTACAAGTTCTTTTAAATATTAAATCATCGTAATTACATAAATTTTTCTTCTCAGCATCTTAGTATCCTTGTAAATAAACAGCTAGTTTTGTCATCAACACGGAGTTCTTAGTTACCTTTTAAGACTATCTTCTGCAGTTCCCTACAGACACTAAATCAAATTCAGTGCATAAGACTTCTGTCATCACAATTTTGTCTATAATCATTTATTCCAGAAAATATCTTTCAGTCTGTTTTCCATTTAGCATTAAGGGATTTTTAAAATAACACTAGAAGCTGTTTACATATAACAAATGGTTACGGAGCCAAATTTCACATGATGTTTCTGAGCAGTAATACTTCTATACTCCTCAGGAGAACCATTAAGTTTAGAAAACTAATTATGACTACTGTAACATATAGCATTTCTATAACTTAAGGGAAATTCTCTTTTAAAATAATATATCTAGATATGTCCTAACTGAAAAGGATTTAGATACAATCTAGACATATTTATTTTAAATCCTCCACATATTACCCAATGCATTGCTTCTTAAAAGGTGATCTCCTTACAAATACTACTCTTGATAAATTAATAGATTATAAGCCATTTTTCATAAAGCTTTTCTTGCTTCCCATATAATTGGAAAATTTTAGCAATATATGAATATCAAATACCTTAATTCTGTTGAGTAATCAAGAGTTTTACTCTCATCAACACTAAAAAATTTATGTCAATAATTTATAAACGTATGCTTATAATCATGTATAATGTATGGGCATTCCAATATTTCCTGCAGTATTGATAGTCTTAATGCTCTATAATCAAGTATAATTTCAATTGAGATCAGAATCTTTTCTACTATAAAGAAGTGTTAGGTCTAGCATTACATATTTAAACAAATATATAAAAGTTATATTATAGTAGCTACCATGCCTCCAGTTTCTTCCGTAACATAAGAAAAATGAGATGATGATTCTTAAGTATTTACTCTGTATCAGACATTATGCTAGGTATTTTACATAGACATATTTATTGCTAATAAAAAACAAGATGAATTTTACTATTACCATTAAAAATGATGGAAATATTGTGCATATATCCAAAATCATATAGTGAGTAGCAAAGCATCCCTTGAACAGGAGCTTATTTTCACTACAGAGTAACCTTCCCCTAATTCTAAATAACAACCCCTAAACTTCTATAGGTAGGCTACCCAAGAATTATTGACAGTTTGTTTTCAGTTAGTCATACGAAAGCCAAAAAATGCCATTATAAAAATTATAGGAAAATTCTAAACCAGTATCTCTCATGGATATAAATATAAAAACCCTCAACCCAATATTAGAAATGTAAAACAGGATTTATACCCTGCACAAGTAGAGTTTACTCCAGGTAAGCCAGACTTGTTCAACTTTAAAAAAAAAATCAATGTAATCTACCACATCAACAAACCCAAAGAAAACTCATATGATCTTATAAGTCATTTCAGAAAAACACTTGACAAAATATACCATTTCTAATGAAAACTCTCAGCAAACTAGGTATATAGGGGGACATCCTCAACTTGCTAAAGAACATCTACAAAATCACAGCTAAGTTCATATCTAATGGTGATAGGATGAACACTTTCCCACTAAGATCTAGAAAAGGCTAGAGTGTGGTCTCTCAGCACTCCTATTTGCCATCACACTACAACAGCCACAATAATACTGAACAAGTACAATATTGGAGGACTGATACTACCTGTTCCGACACTTACTTTTAGGCTATGCTCATCAAAACAGCCGGTAAGAGTGAAGGAACCAATACATTGATTAAAAAAAATAGAATGCAGGGGCCAGAAATATCCAAGAGAAATATAATGAACTGATTTTTGACCCATGAACAAAGACAATTCAGTGGAGAAAGAATACTCTAAGAAATCATGCTAGAAAAATTGGACACCTGCATATAAAAAACACAGTCTAGATTTAGAGCTTCTACCTTACACAAAAATTAACTCAAAACATATTTAGCCATTATAGTAACAAAGCAAAACTATACGAATTTTTTCTTTTTTAAATTAACTAATTTATTTAATCTACATCCAAGTTAGTTAGCATACAGTGCAATAATGATTTCAGGAGTAGAGTCCAGTGATTTATCCCCTACATATATTACCCTGTGCTCATCCCAATAAGTGTACGACTTAATGCCCCTTGCCCATTTAGCCCATCCCCCCCTCACAACCCCGCCAGTTTGTTCTCTACATTTCAAACTCTCTTATATTTTGTCCCCCTCCCTGTTTTTCTTTTTGGTTCCCTTCTCTTATGTTCTTCTGTTTTGTAACTTAAATTCCACATATGAGTCATATTATATTTGTCTTTCTCTGACTAATTTCGCTTAGCATAATACACTCTAGTTCCATCCACATAGTTGCAAATGGCAAGATTTCATTCTTTTTGATTGCCGAGTAAAATACCATTGTATATACCACATCTTCTTTATCCATTCTCAGTTGATGGACATTTGGGTTCTTTCCATACTTTGGCTATTGTCAATAGCACCGCTATAAACATTAGGGTGCATATGCCCCTTTGTAACAGCATACCTGTATCCTTTGGATAAATACCTAGTAGTGCAATTGCTGGGTCATAGGGTAATTCTATATTTAATTTTTTGAGGAACTTCCATATTATTTTTCAGAATGGCTGCACCTTTCCAAAGACGACATACAGATAGCTAACGGACACATGAAAAAATGTGGAACATCACTCATCATCAGGGAAATACAATTCAAAACCTCACACCAGTCAGAATGGCTACAATAAACAACTCAGGGAATGACAGATGTTGGCGAGGATGTGGAGAAAGAGGAACCCTTTTTTGCTGCTGGTGGAAAACTATACAATTTCAAGAAGAAAACACAGAAAATCTACATGACATTTAGTTTTAAGATACATTTTAAAATTCAACATTATTCATTCAAGAAAAATAATTGTAATTTAACTTTATTAAAGTTTAAAACTTCTGTGAAAGACTATTAGTAGAATAAAAAGGCAAACTTCAGACCAGGGGAAAAAAATTGCAAAAATATACATCTGATAGAGGATTTTAATTCAAGATGCACAAACATTTACAACTCAACCATAAGAAAACAAACAACTCAATTTAAAAATGGGCAAAAACTCTGAACTGATACCTCACCAAAAAGATATACAGGTGAAAATATATGAAATATATATATGTATCTAAGAGATACATACTGTATGATTATAATTATAGAATATTCTGGAAAATGAAACTATGCAGATGGTGAACAGATCAGTAGTTGCCAAAGATTTGGTGCTAATCAGCTGGATTAGATAAATGAAACTCAGGAGTTTTTTGTAAGTGATGAAAATATTCTATATAATATTATAATGGTAAACACAAGTCATTAAACATTTGTCAAAACTCAGAATTTTACAGCACATACAATAAATTTAAGGGATGTAAATTAATAAAAAAATAATATAGGAGGCCAGCAGGACCTCTCTGCTGTACTCTCTGTACACTCACTGTACACTCACTGATAAAATCCCCAATCCCACCATGGGGATAGAGGTTAATAATTCTGAAACTATTAAACATGTATAATGGAGCTGCATAATTAAGCCAATGAATGCAATACACTGAAAACAAGAAGGTTTACATAGGTGAGGGGAAGAGATTGAATTAATCCATGTGATAAACATCTCTAAGGGATTAGAGAAAGAGAATCGGTATGAATTCATATTTAGCTCAATATTTTTAAGATGGTTCCATATAAGAATACTAATAGACAGGTCTATATTACACAGATTAAACACAAGTTAGTATATACACGTATTTCCTTGCTTTGTCAATTGAGGGACCTTAAACAAAACATTCTAGTAGCCTTGAGTATGTCTATCATCCTAGACTTTTGATACTGCGTCCCATTAAGAGGCATGGATGATCCTAGGACTGCAGCAGTAAATATACAAAGTGAGTGTGGAGGATTTTGTAGTACCATAATTTACACAAAAAGCAAAACAAAACCCCTTATTTTGATGAAGGTATATTAGGGGTTACACAAGCAAATTGAATCCCAATGTCAAATCTAAATGATTTGAGCAATCAAGTAAAGTAATATTGGATTATAACTCTAAGTATCATATATCATACTGATATAAATAACTGAATAAATAAGCAACTGGTAGAAAAACAAATACCCCTTACAGACGAATTCCAAATGTTTTATGTGGATACTCCACGACTGCAAGATGGAGCATTACTCCTCACTCTGTAAGTGTGGGCTGTGCAGAGTCACTTCCTTCTAAAGAGTGTAGGATGGAAAAGAAATAGAAAGGAGTAAACCTACTGATAAACACTACCAATGAGAGATGACTAAAGTTTACATGGATTGTTTTTTTGTTTTTTAGGGTATTTTTTTAAGAGTGAGAACACGTGGGAAGAGGGAGGGAAAGAAGGAGAGAGAGTGAGAGACAGAAAGAGGAAGAGAAAGAGAGAATATTAGGCAGGCTACATGTGGAACCTGAGGAGTGCTTGAGTCCAGGACGCTTGGACCATGACCTGAGCCAAAATCAAGAGTAGAATGCTCTGCTGACTGAGCCGCCAAGGATCCCCTACATGGATAATTGCCTTTGCTATAATGTGATGAGTATCACCATTGATTATCAATATCCTCCAAAAATCTGTTGCCCCAGTCGACTCATGTGAAAGAATCCTACAGATCCCAATTTAGGAACATTCTAAAAATACCTATATCTGAAAAATACCTCTCAAAACTTTCTAGTCATTAAAAAAAAGGAATGTCAAAGAAACTGTCAAGCCAAGAAGATCATAAGGAGGCACGAATAATAAATATCATGTGTTATCCTCAATGGGATCTTGGAACAGATAAAAACATTAGGGAAAAACTAAGAATCTAATGCATCGGATTTAATAAGATTTATCATTTTTTTTACTAGCTGTGACAAACGTATCACGCCAAAGTAAGATGTTAAAAATAAGGGAAACTAGAAGTACCCAGCAACTCTCTATTATCTTTACATAACTATGTAAATCTAAAGCTGCCCTATTAAAAAGTATTGAAAATAAATGTCAATATAAGTATATTGATGCTATTGTTAAGGTTACCAATATGTAGATGGAGGATATGATTACTAAAGACAGTTAATATATTGAAGGTTTTATCTAAAATATATTTCTAATGAATTACAATGGTTCATGTAATGGTTTTTTCAGAGGAAAAAAACAAGTGAACAAAAATGATATTTCTATATTCTATTTCAGATGTTAGATACATAACTAAAATTTCGATTGCTCTATTATACTAATAATTTTTTCCAGGTTACTATCACTGCATTTTCCACACTTACTTTGTGTTATACACATGTATATTGCTTCAAATAGTATAGTAGTTTCAATATCTGAGAAGGGTATATATTCTAACTTTGTGTTCCGGCATCTAACATAATGCATAGTTTGTTAGTCAAACAGTACTTATTGAAATAAGGACCAAATGAATAACAGATTTTATAAGCAAATAGCACTAGAAATAATGTCAAAACATGATCAATAGGACTATAGAATAATTTAAATTGTTAGGAATCAAATACCTTTCATTGAAAATGTCCAAAATATATTCTACTATGGCTGCTGCCTTGAAAAAATTATGGAAGATGGTTTTTAAATTAATACAATAAATCAAACCAAGATAATTTTAAAATAGATTGAGATCAAGAAAAAATATGTATTCAAAAAAAAGTAACAAGGTTCATGTATCAAATTAGAAGATAAAATATGATATTTAAATGTCTTTATATATTCCAAAAGTCATCTGCAAATATATATTCATGATCTTTATTAGGTGATTCAATTCAGAAACATAGTATTTAAAAAATTTAATATTCAATTATGTAAAAACAGCATTTGCTAAGAATACATTATCTATAACATAACAACCAGTGAAAACATCCTTATGAGTATTGATAGAGTAAGTTCTGTGTCAGGTATTAAATATATCTTTATATAGATCCTTGTAAATAAAACAATGGCAACTTTTATAAGATAATTTTTATAGTGTTTTAACACATAGGCATAAGACATTGCTTCAAAGTACAGTTCAGTCAAAGTAAGTAAACCAGAAGTCAATAGAAATTACGCTAAGTATTTGCTTTACATGACTTGGATGAACCAAGCAATAGAACTTACAGTATCAGGAAAAATGGTTGGATTTGATATTTTAGGTAATCCTCTATAAATACTAGTCCTCTCAGCAATGCTTTTGAAATGCACTGAGAGATAATAATTGAAAGCCTATATACCTGACAAATATCTAAAATACAACTACCCTATGCTGCTATTTCACAGAATAATCAGGTACTTTAACCATTAGCTGACATGAAGGAACAGTTGATATTCTGTTATAAAAATTCAAGAGTCTAAAAGACACTTAATTGGAGAGTTAAATACTATAATGATTAAAAATTTCTCCAAAAATGTATTATGGGTTATCTTTAAAATTAAGACACACAGAGCCCCAATATTCTTGATTTCTATGCCATAGAGCAAAGAGAAATGAATTTATCCTGGAGGTATACTAGAACAGGTTAATAAAACCTGTGCATGCATTAACTTAAACATTAAAAATTCTCACTAAAGTGTCCACAGAACATGAGCCTGTGATCAATGTAATTGATCTGTAGTCTTTAAAATAAAAGAATTTGAAAAATATTCATCTAGGTAAGTAAATAAGAAGTTGTACATGATGTTATTAATCTTAACCTTGTATTATGTTGAGTATCTGCCAAAAATTATGACACTGAGTTTAGAATAGCATAGGGTCTTTCATGGATGTTGTTAAAAAAGAATACTGGTAGTTCAGCAAGACAATTTATGAAAAAAAAGTCATTTCTATATAACTGTTTCCATATGGAAGATCATATGATCAGTTCATCTTAAAGTGGCAGAAAATTTTCAGGAATTAATGACAAAGAATAGGGACTGCAATTTATTAGTTTTAACTTCCTAGAAATTAATCTGATTTTTCAAGAAAAAAAATCATTACAAATTCTGATTCTTGCAGTCAGATCCTATCTCTGTTACTGGGACACCATCATTCCTACCCTTCAATCTGTAACTTGGATTGATTGGCACTCTTGAATTATTGAAGGGTAATACACACACATGCACATACACATGCACACATACACAACATACATAGAAACCACAAAGGAAGATTTCATTGTCTTCCTGTAGTATGCACTATAAAACTATGCTTACAGCTTTTTCCTTATTGTTGTGTATTTAATCTGCCCTTCCTACTGGAAAGGGCTCTGTAAGACATCAGACAACTCTCATTACATTTCTCCTAGGTACTTGGCACAAAATCTGACAATTTTAAGTCCTCAATAAATGTTTCTTTAATTTAAAACAAATCCTTCTGTCCTGTGAATTTCATTTCATTAATATATTCATAATCTATTTGTCCCTCTCCACTCTTATTATAATAGTCTACATTGTGATTCTGCCTCGTCTGGTCTTACTTATTTCATTCTCTTCTCTGTGTTGTAGCCAGAGTGGGAGAAACCCACTTTCTCATCACAAGAAAAGAGAAAACTTCTCTTTTTTCTGCATCTATAGATGATGGATGTTAACTTTATTGTGGTAATCATTTCACAATATATATATAAATCAAATCATTATGTTGTTTACACTTATACAGGTACTGTATATGAATTATATCTCAATAAAATTGGAAAGAAAGTGAAAGAATATAAAAAGTTTTTTAAAAACAATAAAATTTTGGGGGTGCCTGGGTAGCTCAGTCAGTTAAGTGTCGGACTTTGGCTCAGATCATGAGCTCATGGTTTGTGGGTTTGAGCCCCACATCAAGCTCTGTGTTGACAGCCCAGAGGGTGGAGCCTGCTTCGAAATCTCAATCTCAATCTCTCTCTCTCTCTCTCTCTCTCTCTCTCCTGCCCCTCCCTCACTCATGCTCTCTCTCTCAAAAATAAACATTAAAAAATTAAAAAATTAAATTTTTAATTATGGATTCTATCTTTTCATACATACAAAATTACTAATAGTATGTATTTTTTTATAAATTGAGTGAGCTGTATTTAAGGAATTTGTCAATTTCATCTAATTTGGTGAAGTTATTGCCATAGTGTGTCTCATAATATATATTTATGCTTTCAATGTCTATAAGATATGCAATGGGACCCCTCTTCTATTCATTACACTGGTTGTTTCTTTTTGATTACTAAAATTGATGAATCCTTTCAAGTATAATCTTCTCAAAGAACCAAATGTTGTTTTGGGTTTGTATTCTGTATTTTTTCTGCTTTTATATTACTTATTTCCACATTTACCATTTATTCTGGGAGAGCTTCTTAAGGTTGAAAATAAACTTCAACTTTTCTTCTAATTTCTTAAAACTATCAATTTCACACTATCGACTGCATTAGTAGGAAACAACCTATCTTGATATGTTCTGTTTATCATTCAGTACAAAATGGTTTGTTTCCCTATGAATATTTTTGACACTGGATTTCTATTGGGATTTAGCTTCCAAATGTCTTGATTTATAATTTAATTCTGTTAAATTATTTGTATGATTTTTGTAACTGTGAAATACACGGAGAGTATGTCCCAGCCTGTAACTTATCTAAGCAAATGTCCGATGGGAGCTTGAAAGAATGTATATACTTCATTTTTTGAAGATTTTATTCTATAAATAGTTATTATATAAATTTGGTTGTTGTGTAGATTTTCTATAACTCTGTTTTTTCCCTAATTGTTCTTTTTCTGAGAAAGCAGTGGCAAACCTTTACTATAGTTTTAGATTTTATCATTCAGTTAAAATGGTTTTAATTAATAATTTCACCAATTTTTTAATATTTATTTATATTTGAGAGAGAGAGAGAGACAGAGAGAGAGAGACAGAGACAGAGACAGACAGAGAGACAGTGTCCGAGCAGGAGAAGGGCAGAGAGAGAGGGAGACACGGAATCTGAAGCTGTCAAGCATAGAGCCTAGCGCAGGGCTCAAACTCACAAGCCACGAGATCATGACCCTAGCTGAAGTCAGACACTCAACCCCCTGCACCATACAGGCACCCAAATAATTTCACCAATTTTAATTGTCATTTTATATCTCTGGTAATGCTCTATCTTGAAGTCTCCTTGCTCAAATATTAATTTGATTTTTTTATGCTTAATTTGATCATGGTATATGTTTTGCCACCTTTTTACATTCAAACAGTCTCATTATATTTACAGAGCACCTAGGCGTGCGCGCTCTCTCGCTTGTTCTCTCTCTCATATATATATATATATATATATATATATATATATATATATATATAAATTTCAGGCTGATTATCTCTTCCTTGTAATTAGTGTTTAGTTTATTTATAAGTAATGTAATTAATGAAGTTGGTTTTAAGTCTACCATTTTGCCGTTTTTCACTTATCCCTTTTCTTTCCTGACTTCTATTGAAATAATCAAAATATTTTAGGACTCCATGCTATCTCTTCTATTAGCTTTATGATTATACTTCTTTATGCATAATTGTGGTTAGACAGCATAATATGTATCCTTAACTTATCACAGTCTACCTTGAATTAACACTATTTCACATATAAGGTAAGAAATCACATTATAATGTCATTTATTCACCTTTCCATTTCCTACTTGCTTTATTATTTCTCCATTTTTTTTAATCAAGGAAAATTTATTTCTATGGCAGAAGTCAGAAGTAGGGGAATAAAAGCAATGAGGTCTCATATTAATGACATGCATTTAGGAAAGTGGCTATAATCTGCTGGATAGATATATGATCAAAGAAGAGAACCACAGACTTTGTATTAGCAAGAGCTTATTTATGTAGTATTGTGGTACCTTTAAAAATTACTTTAAATATCAAGTATATTCAAAGGAATAATGGCTGGAAAAGTGAGTTATAGCTAGCTCACTTTTCCTGTATTTTTACTTACATAGGAAAAAATGTCCAGTGTATATTAAGTATTAAAATATACAAATATCTAATTCATGTATGAATATGCATAGAAATGGACTAGAAATATATGCCTAACTCTTAACTGCAATTATTGTTAATAGAATTTAATGAGCTCTTACTTTTAAAATAACATTTCTTGAGTTTTGGATTTGCTACTTTTGAATCAATAAACATATGATTTAAAACTTAGAGGAAATCAAAGATAAATAGAAAACAAAGGAAAGTAGAGAAAAGAGAATGACAAAAATAAAACCAAACCAAACTGTCACAAATATATTTTAGAATATTGAGAATTTTTCAGAGTGTTTATAGTCCATATAACTAGAGCCAGTAAAGATGAGGGTTTGAAGTATAGAAGAAATATTTCATATCATCTGTAGTTGTTTGTCCAGAAGATGTCAGGAAGGAATGATATCTAGCCTGCTGACCAAGTCTAATATTGTCCAACCCATCACCTCTGAGACTAAAAGCAGAGGACATCAGAGGTTATTTTATTTGTAGACTAGGGTGTAGAGAGAAAGAAAACTTAGGAAACTCTTACTTACTGGCTTCTACTTTGTAAATGAAAAGTCTAGTTTATTTACAGACAATGAAGTGACATTGATAGAGGATTTAATAAAATAGGTAAAGATCTAGAGTAATTAATAAGGAGAAAAGGAAAAGTAAAATAGCAAACAGCAATGAGTCAATTAGGAGTCTGGTGTTCCACTTTTAAATGACCTTATTTTTCTGGTGCCTTCTCTGGACCCACAGAAGTCACTGTTATTCCATATTCACATTTTAATTTCAACCTTTTCATATCCCTCTGTGTTTTCTTTCTCTATTGCCTGTTCTGGTTCCTACTTCCTCTTCTTGGATGTTCTGTGATAAGATATCCCAATATGAACCCCCTACTAAAAGTGTCTTAAGAAACAAAGATAAAATTGAAATACTGTGGCCAATAAGTAATAGCAAGCTCTATGTGTATTTCCCTAGGAACATAATTTACACATATCACAGCCAATAGAATATGTACTGCTTGCTTACTTGCTTATCCTTTTAATGTTGTTAGAGAGCAGAGAGGGTCCTGTCCTTTGAACCTGCCTCAAATTGGATACAAGTATTGTTACTGGTTATTACTGAGGCTTACTACTTGCCTCCCAAGGAATGTCTTTCTAACATCTGTTCTATTAAAAGCAGTTGCTTCAAGTGCATCTGAAACATACTTAAGTTTCTCAGAATAGGATAGAGGAAGAATTGTTAAGATGTGAAACAAGTAAAAATAAATCCCACCAGTTTAAATAATTATTAATATTTTATTAATACTTAATAATGTTCTAGACAGAATAAAACATCAAAAAAAAAAAAAGTCTATTACTGATTCTCTATAGCCTAGCATTCTTACTACTATGAAGAGGAAAAAGCAGTCCTAGCTCAACTATGTTAGTCTTCTCTGATTTGGGTAAGATTCTAAAATACTCCCCATCCTCCTCCTTGTCTTACCTATGCACCTTCATTTCTAATTTGAAACCACTCTTCTCTGTTAAGAACACAGAGCTCAACTAATTTTTCTGATTTTGACCTCATTGCTTCCACTGGCACGCAATTTTTTTTAACTCTTGCTGGAAGTTGGCCAGTTATCCAACAATGGGAAATTAAGCTATCATAGGCTATACTCTTAGCTCTTGAATTAATGACTAGGGCAAAACCAGGTAAGGTTTCAGGACATGTTCAATTGTTTATGAAGGAGGAAGCACACAAAAAGGGAGTTCTATGATTATACTCTCTAAATGCTTTACCATCTGACCTTATATATTCATATATTCATTAAAGCCACTCATATCTAATGAATAACTGCCATGCAGCTTTCTAAGCAATGAATAGAACATGAAAATTCCCTGACTTCATGAGTATCAGACAGACGATATACAAGTAAACAAATATATAATATCAAGTAGTGAAAACTTAAGAATTATAAAAAATATGTATACTTTGTTACATGTTGCTTTTTAAAAAATTAATTCACTCTAGATTTACAAAGTCTCTTGACAATATATTAAGGTTAAATCTTTCAAAAAGCAAGACTTTTAGGGGAGGGGCCAAAATGGCAGCGCAGCAAGGAAGGTTTTTTTGTTTTTGTTTTTTTTTTGCCTCTCTCATACTTAAAATGCACCTAGAGCAACACCAAACAATCTTGCACACCTAGCATACTGATTTGAGGATTAACACAACAATCTGCACAACTTGAATCACAGAACTCAACAGGTACATATTACAGAGAGATGAACTGGAGGAGAGAGAAGCAACGGAGTATAGGGAGCTGTTTTTGCTTGTGGAAAGAGGTTGGAGACAGGGTGTGGGGACACTACAGGAAAAGCACTTCCCCTCCCCCAAAGCAGCTCAAGAGAAAGAGAAGGAGTGTAAAGACCTGCAAGGGACTAAACAAGAAAGGGAGACAGGAGAAAGGAAAGGGCTTAAATACCATTATGAATCTATAAACAGGGGAGTTCAGAGTTTGAAACTGCACAGCTTTATACCTGGTGGAGCTCTGGTGGGAAGGGTGAATCTCCAGGAACAGAAAGTGAGGTCTGAAAGCCACATGGGGAGAGGTGGTTCCCATGCTGGGAGGACATTTGGTATAGGCTGTGTGGATTCCCCACAAGCAAAGGTCCCAGCAGACCCTGGAGAACAGCCATGTTCACTGGTGTTGGAACAAGGACACTAGGGTGTGGTGAAGCCTGGTGTCACATGTGTGTTGTGATTTACCATAATCCCTGAAACGCTGCTGCTACAAGATCATGCAAACTTTTTGGGGGGTGGACTGGCAGCCAGCTGCAGTCTCTGTGCATCTACAGCAATGTGGTCACGTGAATGTTCCTTGGGGTGGCTCAGCACCCGGCGAGACCCTCCCCCAGAAGGTCTGAGTGGGTCAAAGCTGTAGGACCCTCAGAAGTGAGGGGTTTGGAAATACAGCCCCATCTGAAATAAAATTCAGGAGGGAGTTGTCACCTGCCAAGCTGATGGTTTGGTCATGGACCTTATAGAAGAGTGGTGTGCACAGAAGCCAGAAACAAAGGAGGGGTGCTTAGTTGCAGGCTGGTAAGAGGACAGAGTTCTGATGCTGGAGACTAGGTAGCTAAGTGAGGCCATTTTCACCCTTCCCGGCACATACACATACACACCTACATGCGCCACAATCCACCCCAGTAAACTAAGCAGCACCATTTAGTGGAGAATGGAGCCATTACAACAAGTCCCATCCAACTGGGACAACTACACTCTAGAAGAACACCACAAGTCTCTCTGCCTGCTTACTTAATGGATTATAAAGTGCTTCATAGTTTGTCTTCTAGAGGAAATTGGATGTAATTTCAATCATATTTCATTCTGGTGAATGGTTTGCTGGTCCATCTATTCAGTTTTTTTTTTTTCTTATTCTTAAATACAGAAAAGTTTATTTTCATTCTTATAAAATATTTTTCTTTAATTTTTTCTATGTTTTAAATTTTTGTAAATTTTTGTAATTTTATTTTAATTTCACTTGTTTTATTCTATTTTATTGTATTAATTTTTTTTAACTTTCAAACGTTTTCCTTCCTCCCCTCCCCCCCCTTTCTTTCCTTTTTTCTCCATTCTACTAAGCTTCCTTGTAGAAACACATCTAGGATTTAGCATTCTTTATTTGATTTTTTTGTGTGTTGTTTTTGATCTTTTAATTTTTATTTATTTTATTGATTATTTTTCTTCCTTCTAAATGATGAAGAAATTCACCCCCAAAAGAAAGAACAGGCAAAAATGACAGCCAGGGACTTAATCAACACAGATATAAACAAGATGTCTGAGCCAGAATTTAGAATCAAAATAATAATATTACCTGGGGTTGAAAAAAGCACAGAATCCCTTTCTGCGGAGATATAAGAAGTAAAATCTAAAATTTAAAATGCTTTAACTGGGATTCAATCTCAAATGGATGTCATGGCAGTAAGGGTGGATGAAGCAGAGCAGCCCGTCAGTGATACTGAGGATGAACTTATGGAGAATAATGAAGTAGAAAAAAAAAAGAGGAAAACTAAAGCAAAAGAGCATAGAATAAGAATTAGAGACCTCAGTAACTCATTAAAAATAAGTAACACCCGAATAATAAGGATCCCAGAAGATGAAGAGAAAGAAAAAAGAGTAGAAGTTTTATGTAACGAAATCATAGCAGAAAAATTTGCTAACCTGGGGAAAGACACAGACATCAAAATCTAGGAAGCACGGAGAATTCCCATCAGACTGAAGAACCGACCATCAACAAAGCATATCATAGTCAAATTAACAAAATACTCAGGTAAGTAAAGAATCATGAAAGCAGCAAGAGAAAAAAAAATCCTTAACCTACAAGGGAAGACAGATGAGGTTCATAGCAGACATTTTCACAGAAACTTGGTAGGCCAGAAAGGAGTGGCAGGATGTATTCAATGTGCTGAATCAGAAAAATATGCAGCCAAGAATTCTTTATCCAGCAAGGCCATCATTCAAAATAGAAGGAGAGATAAAAACTTTCCCAAACAAAAACTAAAGGAGTTTGTGGCCACTAAACCAGCCCTGCAAGAAATTTTAAGGGGGACTCTCCGAGGGGAGAAAAGACAACAACAACAACAACAACAAAAGACCAAAAGCAACAAAGACTAGAAACGACCAGAGAACACCACCAGAAATTCCAACTCTACAAGAAACATAATGGCAATAAATTCATACTTTCAGTACTCACTCTAAATGTCAATGGACTAAACACTCCAATCAAAAGACATAGGGTAACAGAATGGATAAGAAAACAGTATCTATCTATATATTGTTTACAACAGACCCATTTTAGACCTAAAGGCACGTTCAGATTGAAAGTAAGGTGATGGAGAACCATCTATCATGCTAATGGTCACCAAAAAAAGACAGAGTAGCCATACTTATGTATTATTATAAAATCTATATTTTAAAACAAAGACTAGAACAAGAGATGAAGAAGGGCATTGTATCATAATTAAGGGGTCTATCTACTAAGATCTAACAATTATAAACATTTATGCCCCTGACATGGAAGAACCCAAACATATAAATCAATTAATCACAATACAGAAACTTATTGATAATAATAGCATAATAGTAGGGGACTTCAGCACTCCACTTACAGAATGGACAGATCATCTAAACAGAAAATCAACAAGGAAACAATGGATTTGAATGACACACTGGACCTAATGGACTTAACAGATATATTCAGAACATTTCATCCTAAAGCAGCAGAATACACATTCTTCTCAAGTGCACATGAAACATTCTCCAGAATAGATCACAGGCTGGGACACAAATCAGCCTTCAACAAGTACAAAAAGATCGAGATCATATCATGCATATTTTCAGACTGAACCATTATGAAACTCAGAAACAACCACAAGAAAAAATTTGTAAAGACAACAAATACTTGAAGACTGAATGACATCCTACTGAAGAATGAATGGTCTAGCCATGAAATTAAAGTGGAAATTAAAAAGTACATGGAAACCAATGAAAATGAGAACACCACAGCCCAAAACCTCTGGGACACAGCAAAAATGGTCATAAGTGGGAAGTGTATAGCAATCCAGGACTTCCTGAATAAGGAAGAAAGGTCTCAGATAAGGAAGCTAACCTTACACCTTAAAGAGCTGGAGAAAGAACAAACAAAACCCAAGAGCAGGAATAAGTGCTATCTAAACCAAAACCAAAAAACAAATAAACCACCACCACCACCACCACCAACAACAACAACAACAACAACAAAAAACAGTAGAACAGATCAATGAAGCCAGGAGCTGGTTCTTTGAAGGAATTCACAAAATTGGTAAACTCCTAGCCATAATGTTCAAAAAGAAAAATGAAAGGACCCAAATAAATAAAATAATGAATAAAAGAGGAGAGATCAAAATCAATGCTGTAGAAATACAAACAAAAAATTGGGCAAAGTGGAAAAAATGGACAAATTCCTGGAAAAGCATAAACTATCAAAACTGAAACAGGAAGAAATAGAAAATTTGAGCACACCTATAACCACTCAAGAAATTAAATCAGTAGTCAAAATCTCCCAACAAATAAGACTCCAGGATCAGATGGCTTTCCAGGGGAATTCTACCAAACATTTAAAGAAGAGTTAACACCTATTATTTTGAAGTTATTCTAAAAAATAGAAATGGAATGAAATCCATTCATCAATGGATGAATGGACAAAGAAGAAGTGGCATATATATACAATGGAGTATCAATTGGCAATCAAAAAGAATGAAATCTTACCATTTGCGACTACATGGATGGAACTGGAGGATATTATGCTAAGCAAAATTAGTCAGAGAAAGACAAATATCATAGGACTTCACTTATATGAGGAATTTAAGATACAAAAAAGATGAACATAAGGGAAGGGAAGTAAAAAATAATATAAAAACAAGGAGGTGACAAAACATAAGAGACTCTTAAACACAGAGAACAAATGAGGGTTGCTGAATGGGGGTTGGGGGAATGGGCAAAAAGGGTAAGCGGTATTAAGGTAGACATTTGTCGGGATGAGCACTGGGTGTTATACATAGGGAATGAATCACTGGAATCTACTCCTGAAATCACTATTGCACTATATAGTAACTAATTTGGATGTAATTTTAAAAATTAATTAATTAAAAAAGCAAGACATTTAGACCATTTGATCAGCCAAATCGCTTGATCCCAGGAATATCATTACATCTACCCAGAGCCAAGCTCCCTATTTTTGCATTCCTAACTCAATCCTAATTAAAACTATCAGCTATAAATTTGGATACATCAATTTTAGATAGCAGCTTAGAACCAATCTTGGAAACAATAACGCTCCACGTGTCGTGATGATGTGGATACTTCTTGAAATTATATTGTATTACATTTGATTTTAGCCACATTACCTAGGTTTTCTCTCCTCATCTAACACAGGTTATATAGCAAATGTTCTATTGATGATCATCTATATTAGTCATTTCCCTTGACTTGAATAAGCAAATTGTTTTATGCAGCAAAAAAAAAGTATTTTAGAAATCACTTTATTTTCTTCTCTATCATTAGGTTCACTGTCAACTAATAATTTCCATATAAACTTAAGTAACTTTAACTTGCTAGGGTTTCTGTTTATTTTCCACATGAGACACTGCAATGTTAGTTTTTCCAGTCCCATACAAAATATAAAGGATTACATGAACTTTAAAAATTTTTAATTGCCAACTTTGGACCCAGATTTCAAAATACTGAGATGGCTTTTATGCTTGAAACTGTTATGCTGAATGTTATGTACTATTTTTGCACTTTTGTTATTTAATTCATCAGTATCCCAATATATTGAGAAATATTAGTGATGACAAGTTTCACAGATAGAATCCCGAACTCTTTCACCAAAAGACATCCTAAATTATGTCTTTTAATTAATTGATTCATATCAACCTGGAAGTTATCACTAGGTATCTTGAACCCATACATATCTGCTAATTAGTATGGATAATGGTCTAAGTCATAGTAGGTATATGGCAGGGTGAAATTTCTACAATAAATTGTAGAGAGGCTATGAAAAGGAGCACCAAATAACCAAGTCCTAAAGAACTAGGATGAACCACTCTTGCTCTATTATAGTGGGCTGTGGATTTGTGATGGCACTGAGTACCAGAGATCCTTAGAGGAGCTTAATGATAACGTGGCTGGTATGCAACAATACCAGTAGTTTATATTTCTCAGTCTCTGGATGTATAAGGCTTTGCTAAATAATATAGAAAATGTTGACAATCATCGGCCACACACTTCCTTCCTAGCCCATGATCAAGGGCTGAGTATATACTGAGCCCCACCCATTATCACCCATTCTCTGCCTGCTCTTTTGCATGCACCACACCAGAGCAACCCCCCCACCTCTCTGTAAAACTCTAGGGGTCCATCTTGTGGATGGAGAGGTCAATTGTTAGGGCTTGAGCCTGCCACTTCCTCCAGCTGCAAGCACCCAAAATAAATTTCTCCCTTTCCCTTTTCCAAACTCTCCTCTCTTCTGTTATTGACTTTTCTTGCAATGAGTTTATCTGAGTTTGTTTGGCAACAGTGTTGGCAAACCAAGATTAGAGCTCTGCTTTCAATCCACTTGGGATTCCCCAGAAAAGAGTAGCTTCCTCAGTGCCAGGGCTTGCCTCTTCATTTCCTCACTTAGCCCATATGTCGGATCATTTGGTAATATAAATATAAGCATAAATATAAATATAATGAGCCACCCCAATCTTTTCTGTGCTGTTGTTTTAAAGCATTCTAAAATGTATTGTATACTTTTCTATATAAATATAGAGTAAACTAATATAAATTTTTAGTTTTGAAGATTTCCTACCTCCAATCCTTTCTCCATTTGGTTTAGAATTTTTTAAAACGTGGGACACCTGGGTGGCTCAGTCTGTTAAGCACCAGACTTCTGCTCAGGTCATGACCTCACTGTTCCTGGGTTTAAGCCCCAGCTCAGAGCCTGGAGCCTGTTTTGGATTCTGTCTTCCTCTCTCTCTGCCCCTCCTCCACTCATTCTCACTCGCTCGCTCTCTCTCTCTCTCTCTCTCTCTCTCTCACTCTCTCTCTCTCAAAAATAAACATTAAAACAGACTTTTAAAATTAAAAAAATGTACCTGATTTCTGATCCACCTTCAGTTATAGACATTTATCACCAAAGTAAAAACTATATTCCAAAGAAACTAAGAGTCATTCAACTTTACCAAGTATTTAATCCAATAGTTACTCTATCAGAAACTGAGCTAAAAAGGGAACACAATCATGAATGAGTATGTCCTTGAAGCAGCTCACAATTAAGCAGAGGAAGGCGAAGCAAATTGATGTGAGCATTTAGTGGTCCCAAGGAGAAAAACTCTGAAACTTATAATCTTGAATAAATCTTTGATAGCCACATTAAAATGTTTTTCTACTTTCTTCGTATTACATCATGCAGAAAAATACAGGGTCCACTTACTAGGAATTTCCATTTCCTAAACTTCATTATTTTATAAGATTTTTGGAAATTTGCATAAACGACAGCATATTAAAATCATGATTCTGACAGCAAAGCGGAAAAAAAAATACAACGTAACATATTGGATATTTTCAAATTTTTCTGTAAAACATTATGGTAAACAACTACATTCATCAAGCAACAATAACAATTAATTAATTAATCAAGTAAGTTGTATTATGATTCAATTTTAAAGTGAAAGGACAGGGGAGCCTGGGTGGCTCAGTTTGTCAAGGAAGGGTCTGACCTCAGCTCAGGTCATGATCTCACAGTCCCTGGATTCGGGCACAGCATCAGGGTCTGTGCTGACAGTTCAGAGCCTGGAAACTGCTTTGGATACTGTGTCTCTCCCCACCCCCACTCCCCCACCTCTATCCCTCCCCTGTTTTGCTCACTCTTATGCATTCTCTTTCTTTCCCTCTCTCAAAAATAAACATTAAAAAATTAAGTGAAAGGACAATTTTCTTTATTTTTTAAATGTTTATTTTGATATATAGATCATATAACAAAATATATCATATATACACACACACACACACACATATATATATGGGGGAGATGGGGAAGAGAGAGGGGAGAGAGAGGGGGGAGAGAGCACATGCCTGCAAGAACAGGGAAGGGGCAGAAAAGGGAGAGAGAAAATCCCAATCAGGCTCCATGCTGCCAGTTGGAGCCCATGACATGGGCTCAATCTCACGAACTATGAGATGATGTCCAGAATCGAAAGAGGAGTCAGAGGCTTAACCCACTGAACCATCCAGCACCCCTGAAAGTACATTTTTTTATAGCACTAGCATAATAAGTACTAGTATAATAAGTACAATAAAATCAAGAAATGCCAATTTTTTTTTCATTTTAGAGAGACATTTATGGTAAAGAAGAATAAATGGAAAATATATATAAAAATTCCAAATACTTTGCTTCAATTCAAATCCAGTGAATGGAGGATTATCCTTGCTACCTTTTGTTAACTCATTAATGCCAAAATATAGATGTTGACAACACATGTCATTATAGTCACACAAATTCAAACTCTGGGTACATTTCTTGAATTGCATTTATTTTCTTTATAGCTGTGTTGTATAAAGACAACAATTGATGAGAGGGCTCTTAAACTTCTTTTTTAAACTTAATCTTTCTCTAGTTGACTCATCTTTGTTGTTCCTCTGCCACCACTCCCCAAAATAACTCTTGACAAACTAGTTTTCCATGTAGTTATTCCTTGAAATAATTAGTTTTCTGTCTAATACGTGGCTGGTAACATGTCATAACATAGCTTGTCAAGTGCCAAATGACTCTCCAAGTCATCGAAGCATTAGAAGGAAACGAAATCATTCATCTAGATACAACTTTGCATAAGTCAAGTTTAAGAACTCAAAGAATAAATTACACACTCTGCATGGATGTAGAGTGCATTGATTAAACAAAACTTTAAATATAATTTTAGTACATATGCAATTTTCTTCTTTATATCAAAATGTAAAATTAACAATGCTTATGCTTTATGTAATTTTTGTTTAAAAGTGAAGAATAACTGCAACTTTCCAAAACATTTCGTTACTTTTTTCTCAATACTATTGAGTATCTGAAAAAACTAATAGGAAAGCAATCTTCACCCATTATATCAAATATAAATACTTAAGATGACTTATTTTCTTTTAATAAATATCCATCCATCTTTGAAAGGGCCCAGGCATCTTAATCACATAAAAAAATCTCATACATTATAATTTAAAATTAATTTTTTTCATAAGAGGTAGACATGCTTTCTCTAATAAACATTTTAAATTAGTTTATATGCTATAGTTTGTGACTTAATTAGAGTTAAGATACGCTTTCCTTGGCCTATATTTTATCTACAACATAGTCATATGAAATCTCCAGTAAGATTTTGCTCTGTGTAGTAACATCTTTTACAATAGAATAAACACATTCAAGTATATTTCATCTTCTTGAAATTTCATAGTTTAGTATGAAGGTAATCCAGAGGCTTTTATCTACTACCTATTCTTTAATTTAGCAGCCAAAGTTATTATAATTTTCATATGATTTATACATCAAAACTCAATGCTTCAAATAGAAAATTTCCACTGAGTTTAGCACTGACAACACTTGTTTCCGTCAGAAAGCCATTCCTGCTCGATTCTTTCCTTTTACTTTTAACTTGAAGGCTTATCCACATTCGGCTTGGTATAAAGTACTTAGCAGAAACATATTTGAACATTCTATTAAGAAATACAGAGTTTTATATAAATGTTCATATGAAAGAAATGTCTATCTCTCTAAGTGTTCCAAAGTAATATGATTATCACAACCTGATTGACTTTAGATTTGTGTTGAGAAAGATTGTGTAGGCAGTTTTTTTTTCTAAAAAGCACTGATTTTCAATATTAATATGATGGTATGAAAACATCAGTGCATAATTTTATTGGCTTTTTTCATGTTCATGATCTGATGACAGTTCAGTCATCAAATTCATACTTAAAAACTTTTGTTGTTCCAATTATTTGATTTATTATTTAATATTACAAAATTTCCAAATATTTTACATTTATATTGATATTCGTTTTCTAATTCAACAAATACTCAGTGAGCACCTGCTGTGTTTCATATACTCTTCTAACTACTGGGGGTACAATAAGGACCAAAAGCAAGGAAAGCCGATGAATTCAGAAAGTTTGTTAAGAGGAAGGCTCTGTGAAATAAGCACATGCACACACATACACACACACACACACACACACACACACAATGATATAGCATGTTAGATGGTGAAACATATGGTGACAGATAAATCAAGGAGGTGACATAGTCATGAGCAACTGGGGTGTTTCATGTTCTTTCTTTTACCCCTAGGAGGAGGGGCATTGTAGTCATTTTTTCATTAGGGGTGTCCAGATTAGATCACATGAGGAAGAGGTGATAGCTGAGTAAAGACCTGAACAGATGGGTAAGCAGGTTGTGAATGTCTGGGATACATTTCTTAGTACAAGAAACTGCAAATTTCATTCAAGAGGCCTTGATGCATGAGCAGGAATGCCTGCAATATTTAAGAAAAATTGCAAACTGTCCACTTTTGTGCTCCCTGGGAAATTATTAGAAAACTACATCTAAGAAACAACTGGTTGGATGGAAGAAGACAAAATAGGTCATTGTACAGAGTCTGTCTTTTACTATGAGTGAAACAGCACATGGGAGGAGTTTAACAGAAGAGAAACATGATCTGACTTAAGTTACCAAGATTCCTTTGGCTGATGTGCTGAAAATAGGCACGTAGTGGGAAGGAAAAGGTAAACACAAGATTAGGAGGCTATTTCAATAAATCTTCAAAGAAATGATGGCAGTTCAGACAGGCATAGTAGGAGTTTGCTCCATGGGTAAGAAAAAAAACTATTTTTAAAAGTAAGTGAAGAAATATTCTGTAAGAAAATCTATATGCATATTTATACTAATATATGTATGTGAGAACTAAAACACATGGTCCTATAAATAGTTGCAAATTTTACTCCTTGAATAAATCTTTTAACAGAATAGTGTCATTTTTCATTTTATATTGTGAAAAACGCTACTAGTCTTGTTTTGTCTCTAGGCCATTCTTATCCCACACTAGTAGTCTGTAGTAACTCACACAAAATCTCACTTTTTCAAAATTTTGTTTAATGTTTATTTATTTTTGAGAGGCTGAAAGGCAGAGCACACGTGGGGGAGGGGCAGAGAAGGAGACACAGAATCTGAAGCAGGCTCCAGGCTCTGAGCTGTCATCACAGAGCTCGAGGTGAGGCTCGAACACACGAACCATGAGATCATGACCTGAGCCCAAACTGGATGCCTAACTGACTGAGCCACCCAGGCGCTCCAAAAAATCTCCTTTCTAGTTAAAATTTTAAGAGAAAATATGTATGTATAAGGCATATAACCAAGATCTGTATAATTGTTTCTGCTTATGAAGTTATTAAAAGTTAAGATACCAAAGAATTTTCATCAATTTTACTCATAAAACAGCTTTGTCTCTGCCAATATCCTATGCAGACCAAATGGCTTTAAAAAAAAAAATTCTACTCATTGATTTACAAACACTTGTTAGGTATTTTATATAGACTTTTGGGAAAGGATGTATACTTTATATTACTCATTTTTTTAACAATATTTACTTATTTTGAAAGAGAGAGATAAAGAGTGTGCACAAGCAGGAGAGGGGCAGAGAGAGAGAGAGAATCCCAACCAGTCTCCAAGCTGTCAGCCCAAGGCCTGATGTGGGGCTCCATCTCACTAACCATGAGATTATGACCTGGGTCGAAATCAAGAGTCTGATGCTCAACTAACAGAGCCACTCAGGCACCCCTATATTTTACATTACTTTAGAAGACAGTAACTCTTTTTTTTCTCCCCCAAACTGCCATGGTTCTCTTGATAAAGTATGTTAGATGGCAAGTTGTTTGTTTATCACTACTATTCCCACCCAAGACTGGTAAAATTGTTTCTCATAATACCCTCCCTATATTTTTCCAGGTGGGACTTGGTCAATAAAGGAATGCAACAAGATTTAGTATACAGAAAGCAAACAGAGATGATTACTGTTGGTAGGTTGTGCCACACAAGCATAATGATAAATAGGGGCAACTATAACACGTTTCCTCTTGTTTATGTTAGGGCTGGTCAACAACAGCACAAAGTCTGCTACCTAGAGCTAGAAAACTGACAGTTGCCTTAGAAGTAGTGGTTTTTCACAGAGAAGCAGAATTTTAAAAAGCATCTTCTTAAAAACTTTCTTAAAGGTTCTAGATCTTCACAAGCTCCCCTTTTATGATTCTATTTCTGTTTCCAGATATGCAAGATTTCTCAGACTTTCCTACAAGTTCAAACTTGTCCATCACTGCACATGCTTCAGAGAGATACATTGAATACTACTCCAATTTTCTGACTGTCCGTCCCCCCATTTCCAGAGTTGGACTTCCCAACTTCTCCTACATTTTGAGAAACTCTAATTTCTACACTAGGTTCTTCAACTCTCACAATACTACTGGGTGATACAATTACATATCCCTTCTGACTTAATCAGCTGGGGTGAGAGGGTTTTTTTTTTTTTTAACCATTTCATACTCTAGAAGATGTACACTATGGAGGTTTATGTAGAACTGACACTGAGTAGACATTTTACGGTATCATTTATTGACTGGCATATATTATAATATTTAATGTTAACATTTTCTGAGTGGTAACTATGGATGAGGCATGAGATTTAAAACTTGGTACAAGCCAATATAGTGGATATAGTCTTGATAATTTCATTCCAAGTGAAGAAATCAAGGCATAAAGATGGGAAAGTCAAAGATGTTGCAGGGCACCAGGGTGGCTCAGTCGGTCGAGTGTTCGACTTCAGCTCAGGTCATGATCTCACAGCTTGTGGGTTTGAGCCCCGCATCGGATTCTGTGCTGACAGCTCAATCTGGAGCCTGCTCTGGATTCTGTGTCTGTCTCTTTCTGCCCCTTCCCCACTTGTTCCCTGTCTCTTTCTCACTCTCTCAAAAATAAACATTAAAAAATTAAAAGATGTTGCAAAAGATGAATCCAAGTAGAATTATTCTAAAACTGAGCTATGTTTTAGGCATATATGGTGAACTACTTCACAAAGAACAACCATATGTAACATGGACATAACATCTGGTAGCCTTGAATGCTTCCCTTTACTATTTTTAACTGAACAACTGGGTACTTTGTCTCCTGGCTTAATATATTTAGGTTGGCAAAGATTTGGAATATAGAAAATAATTTGTACTACATAGAAGATATATTTTCAAAGTCAAGACCACTCATGTTTCTCAGACTCTCTGCCTAGAAAATGAGCAGAAATGAAAAAAAAAAAAAAGCGCTGTCATATATAAAGAATCATCAATCTTAAGGCAAGTCCTGCTTTTCCTTTCCCAACAGAATGAAGCTGAGAGACCTAAGTGAAAAGTAAGTTCATCCTTTTTCTGAGTTTATTAACCAAATGTCATGTCATAGATGTCTCTTGAAAATGAGCTCACCTTTCCCAATAGATTCTCTCATTCTGGCATCCAAATTATTGCTTAAAGTGATAAACTATAGGATTTAGTGACTCTGAAAGAGCTATAAACTTCTGAATATGCCCAATTTGTTGAATTAAATTATCACTAGCAGTAAGAGAATCTGTCTCATTTACTAAATCATATAAATATAAAATCACTAATTATTGGTACTCAAATAAAATGGCCTGTCATATTTATTGGTTAATTATAGATTAAATGAGAAATTGCCACTGTAAAGCATTTCTACCCTTATTAAGGAAGTACCATTGTGCTAATTCCATGAAGTATGATATTTATGGGTCTACAGATAAATATGGTACAATTATAACTATATAATATAACCTGTATTTATGTCTAACCTGTAAAGGAATACTTTTATAGTTCAAAATTGAATATGTGATAAAGTCATTTTGATAGATTAATTTGATAATTAGCCTACAAAGCTATAAAAAGACATATGAATAATGACTTAGACAATTAATTTCCTTTCTTCTTCAGGAAATAAAATATAGTATTAATATATGTCTATTTAAGTCATTTTCCAATAGAATAATCTGCTGATAAAATAAACCCAGATTAAATAGATAATATGAGCATACTTTTAAAATAAATTATGAATAATTACACCTATGCAAAAAATAGCATTTTAAAATAAATTTAAGATGAGGTTACTTATTGTATCCTAACATGACCATATATTTCATCCCATACATGTATCAGGCCTATACTATATTTTCTCTGTACTACACCTAGGCTTTTGAGTGATACCTGGACTAATCCCTTGGTCCTGCAGCCCAGTTGTATGTCAAATTAACTGTTTTAAACTGCAGCAAAGTCCTTATTTCCTCTCATCAACCACTGTACTTTTCCTTCATCTAATTGTTCTCCCAATTTGCTTGCTAGTTACTCAAAATGTTTGTCATTTCAAGTTATCCATCCAGCCTTCTTCTTTTTCATGTCATTAGATGAACTTATCTCCTGGCCATCAACTGTTAACTATTTCCAATAATGACCCTTTCTACATATTTATGTATATGTTCTTACAATCATCTCCTAAGTCTCAGATGTGCTGGCTTCTCCTTCCATTTAAGACAAGAAGATCCTGAGTTCTAATGCCTATCTACTGCTATCACTACCAGAAACAAGTTGAATAGTTATCATTTCTCTTCAATTTCTCTTTTTTTGGTAACTCTTTTCTATTACCTTACAAATGTCTTCCAATGCATATTTTCCCCTTAGTTTGGTCCTCATTTTCCCCATCCTCTTTCACTGCTGCTCCCACTATGCTTACCTATTTCAAAAATAAATGCACAAGGAGAAAATATTTTCAAAGAAATTAATATGTACACAAAATAAGACAACAGTATATATGCTTGTAGTAAGAATATTCAAGGAGGAAATTAATGCAATTTAAAACAACAAATACTACAAACTATGATTCAAGAAATAATGCCTGAAATAAAAGATTCCTGGAAAATATATATTGAAAGAATATCCTATTATTGGAGAAAATTGATTTGGAAATCCAACAAGGAGACACATGATGGTAAAAGTGCATTTTAAAGAATAAGCAAATTTTTTCTCACCTCCAGGAAAAATATATCAAGCCAAATATAAAAAAGAAATATCAAATCATTGTCATAATTTTTGACAGCATCCTTTCATTCCAGAAGGTAATAGTATAACTTTTAAAAGAAATCAAAAGAAGGAAAAGATAAGCCAACAATTTTATATTTATCCATAGTGTAAAAGCTGCAGATAAACTTTTATAAAGAAACTTGAATCTTCTCAAGAATCTAGATAATGAGTTTTTCTGAAAAGAAAGACTGAAGATATATCAACGTAAACCTGCAGGTAAAAAGAAATGTATCTTTACTTACAGAAATCACCAAAAAAAAAAAAAATGAAAAGTCACATGGTTTTTAAAATATCCTTGACTCTAGGGTTATTCTCAGGTATATACATAAATGATAGACACTAAGATATTATCATTACCTTTATCTTCTACAAAAACACAACAAATACCACAGTTAGGAAAAAGTACAAGTTTTTTTTTTTATTCAAAACATATAACTTTGGTTAACTGAGCCCTTTTTTTTCCTGAGAGAATTTTTTATTATTATTATTTTACCACAACCAGTACTTTGTTTTTATTTCATTTCACACAGATATAAAAATATATCCTCTCACAGTATATTTCTTTCATATTTTATCTTATTTTTTAATAAAATTTATTGTCAAGTTAGTTAACATAAAGTGTATACACTGTGCTCTTGATTTGGGGGGGTAGATTCCCATGATTTATCACTTACATACAACACCCAGTGCACATTCCAACAAGTGCCCTCTTCAATGCCCTTCAGCCATTTTCCCTTCTCCCCCACCCCCCATCAACTCTTAATTCAGGAATAAACAATATAGAATCCAAAAACTCAGTAGAGCAGATGAATGTAAGCGGTGGTTTTTTGGAAAAACAATTGATAATCCCGTAGTCAGACTTCTCAAAAAGGACAGAGAACCCAAATAGATAAAATCATGAATGAAAGATCACAACCAACACCACATAAATACAAAGAATTATTAGAGAATACTATGAAAAAGTATATGCCAACAAACTGGACAATCTGGAAGAGATGGACAAATTCCTTGACACCCACATGCTACCAAAACTCAATTGAGAGGAAATAAAAAAATTTGAACAGGCCCATACCAGTGAAGAAATTAAATTATTTATCAAAAATCTCCCAACAAATAGGAGTCCTGGGCCAGATGGCTTTCCAGGGCATTTCTACCAAATATTTAAAGCAAAGTTAATACCCATCCTTCTCAAGCTGTTCCAAAAAAATAGAAACAGAAGAAAATCTTCTATGAAGCCAGCATTACCTTGATTCCCAAACCAGACAGAGATCCCACAAAAAAAAAGAATTACAGGCCAATATCTCTGATGAACATGGATGCAATAATTCTCAACAAGATACTAGTAAATCTAATTCAACAGCATATTAGAAGAATTATTCACCATGATCAAGTGGGCTTCATTCCTGGTCTGCAGGGCTGGTTCAATATTCACAAATCAAGTGTGATCCATCACATTAATAGAAGAAAGGATAAAAACCATATAATCCTGTCGATAGATGCAGAAAAAGCATTTGGCAAAATACAGCATCCTTTCTCAATAAAAACTCTCAAGAAAGTTGGGATAGAAGGAACATACCTTAATATCATAAAAGCCATATATGATAAGCCCACAGCTAATACCATCCTCAATAGGGAAAAACAGAACTTTCCCCCTGAGATCAGAAACAGGACAGGGATGTCCACTCTCACCACTGTTGTTTAATATAGTGTTTGAAGTCCTAGCCTCAGCAATCAGACAACAAATGGAAATAAAAGGCATCCAAGTGGCAAAGAAGTCATCAAACTTTCACTTTTTGCAGACAACATGATACTCTATGTGGAAAACCCCAAAGACTCCACCAAAAAACTCCTAGAACTGATACATGAATTCAGCAAAGCTGTAGAATACAAAAATCAATGTACAGAGCCCTTATTTTAGAAAAATCAAATCTCTAGTAGTTCATACTCATTTTACATTCAACTATCCACTTTAAATTTTTTATGTCCAGAAATTTTTAGACTACCACAGATTTGTAAGGCAAGCCTTAAAAGTTTCTTCTACTAAAATATTATTAAATAAAACTAAGATTTTATATTTACTTTCTGACCAGAAGATCTGGGGAAGGGTGAAAATATATATTGAGATGTAAAAAATTCTGCATATTTCTTTTTTCCTCTTTCATCTTCCTGGATTGCTTCAAGTTTAGTCAGTAATCATAATGTTTATGGTAACAAAAAATAGTACTTTACTTCTTAACAGAGTAGTCATCCTATTAAAGGTAATTGTAGATTATTTAAACAATACATGTGAGTCCTCTCACACCAAATAAAGTATTTTAACAATTATTTTCCTCCTTAGAATCTTTCTTTGAAATTTTTAATTTAATTCCAAATTGTAGTTTAGGATAATGATTCTTAACAGGTTATAATTTAAAAAATATAGTTCCATGAAATGTAATCAACTGCATATTTTAGTCTCATAGACCCCACATACAACAAATGAGTGCGTGTAAAAACTGGTGAAATCAAAGTAATGCTTATGCCCCAGGTAATTGTATTGTGCAAATATCAGTTCTTGTTTTGGTACTGTACTATAATTAGGTAAGATACTGATGAGGGAGAGTGGAGCTGACTGAGGACAAAGTACAAGGTAATGAACCCCCTCACCCCCCCACCCTCCCAGTGGGATGTATGTGGTATTCCTTAGGCACCCCTGGCTGCTCAAGGACAAAGGAAAGGGAAGAAAACAAATGGCCAACTGATAGAGATCACAGTCATACAGGACATGAGTCTCCATCATTTTACAAATATCTAATAAGTTACAAGAAAAAGGCAATCTTATCAATGGCCTAATCTCCAGAAATCTATAGACTCAGTTTCCTAGAGCCTCAACCTCACCCCTTCATAGTGATATGGGGAAGAACAACAAAAAGGAAATGCAAGGTAAAGTTAAATTTCCTCATAACCTGCAGCCCATTGACAAATACCTGAGGCAAATACAGAGTATAACATTTCTCCAGGAACCCCTACAGTCCTAATGTTAATCTCTTTCTAGAAGGAAAACAATCTTAGCTTGACAATAGCAAGTCCTCAAGCAGTTTAGGAATCCTCTTTAGCATATCTAAGTCCTTCTGGAGGCCTTCCTTTTGACTTAACCTCTCCCAACTTCATAGTATATAAGGAGCCACTCTTCACAAACCCAGTGCAGCTCTTTCTGCCAAAGGATTCTGTCCCCATGCTTTAATAAAATCCCCTTTTTGCAGCAGACAATTCTTTCTTGGCCATCAGATCTAGACCACCCCACCATCACCCCCACCATCTTATCATTACTACCTTTTGTGGAAGGTTGGTAAAGGCTATATATACATGGTGCCTCTCTATACTATTTTTGCAACTTCGTGTGAGTCTATAATTATGTCAAAATTAACAGTTAAAAAGTAAAACCAAAAAGTTTAAAAGTAAAATTTTGTAATTGTAGCTGTAAACCTTACAACAGAATTTTTTAATTCAATGTTCCCTTTAAAGGCACACTGATTCACTCATTTCTTTGTGTCTATCAATTTAAAAAAAAAAAACCAATTCTTGGAGTGGGGCTAGTATTTTCATTCAAGAGAAGCCATATTGAATTTATTACTCTTTCTAGGTTAAGCTTACTTCACACCAGCAAGCCCAGCAGTTTGAAGCTTGTTTGCAGCAGGTACAGGTGAACCTGATGTGGCCACTCACTTTGACCCTAGAGACTCTACAGACCAGAGAAAAGTCCTTTGCTCACCTGCAGACCCACCCCATGAGCTACAGGCAAGGCTCCTGCAGAGCAAGGTTTCTGCAGAAGTACACAACCTGCTTGCCTTCTGGCCCCTTTCGTCTGTCTGAATTTTAATTTGCAAGGAATGGGAAGACAGAGATGTTTCTCTTGATCTGAACCATCACTTCTCACGTCTAAGGAAAAATAAACATTTCTTGGGTGCAGTGACTATTGTTATCGGCTCTTAGGAAATGCTTACAGACTCAGTGTGCCTGTAACATCCTGGGCAAACACAGGTCTCCTTAGGTGGAACACTTTTAGGACATTGTCACTCTCATAGGTGGTTAGGATTAGGCAGGCAGTGAGGGGAGCGCAGTGCCTTGCATATGGTTACACACAGGGGAAGAGGGCACTTTTCCAATATTGGCGGCTGCCTTGGAGGGGGTGGGGGGAACCCCAGCCAGCTCTGCCTTAGAGTGGGGGGTCCACCCACACCCACCTAGTGAGCAAATCAGAAAGGCCCAGATTTTTAAGATCCTGCCCCCACCTGGGGCACAATGCAGCACAGGCCTCCCCAGCCCCACTCAGGTTTTTAAAGAATTCTCCAGTGAAAATATTTACCTCATGTTTTCATAATTGTACACAAAACAATATCCTAAAAAAGAAGAAACTGAAGCTTTAACACACTTTTATGAGTGCCTTGTCCAACACAATTCTTTAAGACAGTTTTTTTGCTTATCTAAATTTAAGAAAAATTTATAATGTATATAATAAAATGAGTAAAGTAATTGAATTTTTAATGCATTGGGAAATTTTAAGATTATTTAACTTTTCTGTCCTATTTTGCAATTTAACACTTTCTACTTTTGATTTTATCTTCAATTTAAGAAAAACTTGTTTTGTTTAGCAAACTTAAGAACAAGACATAAAACTGAAATATTTTAGATTTTTATTTTCTTTGTGCTTAAACATATTCCTCTTCTAAGGAGTGATCGATCTGTTGAGAGATCAATCTTTTAATATTTTCTAATCTCTGATGATGTAATCGTTTTTGATTCTCTGAGTAGCAGTATGATACATGAACTCTTTCAAAAGAGCATTTCTTTGAGAAGTAGATTTATAATTGTCATTTAGAAGATGTGTATAGAACCATGAGTTAAAAAGTGAAATATCTTTATTATATTATTTGCAGTGTCTGTTTCAATGACTCAGTTCAATTTGCATTAGGATTTCATGTGGTGTGGGGTGGCTCTGTCTATAGAGCAGCAGACTTTTGATCTTGGCTCAGGTGATGAACTCACCGTTAATAGGATGGAGCCCCCAGTAGGGCTCTGCCCTTACAGTGCAGAGCCTACTTGGGATTCTCTCTCCCTCTCTCTGCTCCTCCCCTGCTTGAGTGCTAGCTTTCTCTCTCTCTCTCTCTCTCTCTCTCAAAATTAACAAGCATTAATTAAGCTTTCAATTCAAAGAGTGATATAAGATTCAGTGTTACAGTAACTCAGTTTATCATATAATATTATCGCTATACTTACTTTGAATAAAATCTAATTTACAATAAAGTAATGTAAATCTCTGCACAATATACAACCTAAGCCACTGCATGTTGATGAGAAAAAGTGTAAACTTGTAATAACTTCTAATTTCTTATGAGTGGTAGGAGTTAAGCATTTATACTTCAAACACATAACCTCTATATTTTCTCATTTTAAAAAAGAAGAGGGATGCCTGGGTGGCTCAGTGGGTTAAGCGTCCAGCTTTGTCTCAGGTCATGATCTCACAGTTTGTGGGTTCCAGCCCTGTGTTGGGCTCTGTGCTGACAGCTCAGAGCCTGGAGCCTGTCTTTGGATTCTGTATCTCCCTCTCTCTCTGACCCTCCCCTGCTCATACTGTCTCTCTCCCTCTCTCAAAAATAAATTTAAAAACTTAAAAAAAATTTTTTTTTAAAGTAGAGTTAGTAGCATCTGTCCTATCTAGCTCAAAAAGAGTCTCTAAGTATCATATGTGATGACCTCAGAAATTTGGAAAACCTTTTATTTTAATAAAATAAAATATGACAGAGTTTGATAGAGTAGGTGAGAATTAAGAAAAAGCAAATCCAAAAGGGCAACTAATTACTGTGTAATTGAACTTCTTTTGATGCAAATCACTGACATAGTATGTTGGAAGATGGCAAATATTAGACCAATTTGTTTCTGAAAAGCCTATACTTTAAAATGAACAACACACATGTCAAGGTGCCTGGGTGGCTCAGTTGGTTGAGCATACAACTTAGGCTCAGGTCACGGTCTCACAGTCCGTGTGATAGTATCCCACATCAGGCTCTGTGTTGACATCTCAGAGCCTGGAGCCTGCTTTGAATTTGTGTCTCCCTCTCTCTCTGCCCCTCCCCTTCTCACATTCTGTCTTCTCAAAAATAAACATTAAATTTTTAAAATTAAATTAAAAAATGAATGGTACATATGTAAAAAATTACAATATAATTAGAACTCTTTCCTTAATTGACTTCATTTACAAAGGTCTATTTAATTCTTTCTCTAGTGACTTGTAATTTACATGGCTTATTGATAAATGAATATTTTTATATTAATTACCCATTCAAATGTAGACAAAGCAAAGTTCTAACCTACTTCCAATTCTTAGTTTCATTCTCAAGCTTTCAATTTTTAACAAGTGAACTCATAGTTATTTACACCTTATAGTTATTTATACCTCTAAACTCAAACTGTATTTGAAGCATCCTTAATTTTTTCTAATTTTAAAATAGACATTGAACCTAAAACTGCAGAAAATAAAGTCTTAATTAAAAAATAAAAACGTCAGATACCATCTTGTCAATAATTATATTAGATCATCAGAACTACCAATAAACAGGGATAATTTCTATTGACGGTTTGCTCGAATTGCTTCCATACACTTTTACATATGTGTGCCTACTGAAAATATTTTCTACGTAATCAAAATCTTATTTCTAACTTGTTCTATGACTATAATTATGCATTGTACAAAAAGCACAGATGCAAATTAAGACAAAATTACTCTTATTCTTACCATTCTGACTTGATTTTTAACGTTTGAATATATAGATAAAATTTATAACACCATAAATTATATTACAAGTATTGTTTTTCTCACTTACTTTTAATCATAACATTATTATCTTCCTCAAGCAATTTATATAATCTTCCAATAAGATCAGAATAATCACATACTAGTCTGTAGTATAGATGTGCCATGTTTAATCTAACCAACACCAAATTCACCAAGTAAAATACTTACAGCTAATAAACATTTGTAAAATTTAGGATTTAAAATGCTGCTAATACACTTCTCTTACCTTTGTTAAAAATAAGCAATTTTTAATTTTTAAGTGAGTCAAGTGTCTCCCTTATTTATGTTCTTTATATTTTGGTTAAACTTTATAGATGTTGTATGTTTAATTTGATTTATCTAACTTCCTAGAAATTTAGAAGATCAGTCTCAAAACCATGTAGTAGTAATATGTGATCAAGTTTACAATGACAATGAGATGCTGTGTGACTCAGCCTCCAAAGTGTTTTAATAATCACTATGCTATTTTATCACTCTTGTGTTGCTAAGAGTTATTGTTATCCTACAAATGGATATGATGTTTAGAAAGATTGTATAGTTTTCATTCATTAATACACAGTGTTCTTGGATTACAGTACCAAAACCACCAAAAATAGCCCACTGGCCTCTGGCCTATAAAATCTGTTTTTTACCTCTATAGTAACACGGGATTTGCCCCAAGGGGGGGGGGGGGAACAACTATACACATTAAATAAAAGGACCTTATTAAGGAAAGGTAAAGGCAATGTGTTACATGGAGTAGAATAACATTTTTATATTTCTTTTAAGCTTATTTTATTCTATGTTAAGGCCATAAAAAGAAGTCTCCATGTACACTATCACCTGAGCAGAAACAAAGTGACACATATTTTAAAGAGATAAAAGAATTTGGAAACACTCGCAGTGAGAGGGGGTTATGAAGATGAGATGAACAAAAATAAGTTCAGACTAATTCAAAAAGATATCTGCACCTCGTGTTCATTGGGGCATTATTTATAATAGCCAAGATATGGAAGCAGCCTTAAGCATCCGCTTACAGATGACTGGACAAAGAACACTATGAAGTATTTCTCTGCCTCAAAACAGATGAGATCTTGCCATTTGGGACAACAGGAGACTTTCTAGGTCCAATCATGCTAAATGAAAAAGTCAGACAAATACATATGCATTATTTCATTTATGTGTAGAATTTAAAAAACAAAACAGACAAGAAGCAGAATTATGCCTATAAACACAGAGAATAACTATGGTTGTCAGAGGGGAAGGGGATGGGCACACTGAGGAAAGGGGAGAGGGAGGTACAGGCTTCCACTTTCAGAAATGAGTAAATCATGGGAATAAAAGGTATGTCTTGGAGTTGGGGGCGGAAGAAGTTTGTCAGAGCTGCATGCATCAACCACACAGTGCAAAACCTAATGGGCAAAGATTTGAGAAGTAGGCAATACAGGGACAGATGAAGGGAAACCTGAAAATTTTAATCCTTTGATTCAGTGCAATATTCCTGTACAGAATTATGCCTTGCAATATAATATTGTATACATTAGCCAGAAAAGATAACTGGGAGTATTTGTACTTGTAGGCCTTGACACATATTCATATATGCATGATAGGCTTACAATTCCTCTGTTATTTGTACAGAGGAATTGTAAAGGGATTATTTTTTTCCTCCTGCAGGGAGAAATTCTGAGATGATCTGTATATGAGCAGAAAGAGCACAATCTCCCCCAGCACTGGGGACTATCATTAGTTTCAATAGTTTTAAAGGACTTTTTTTTTTTCTTTTTTTCCCACCATTTCAACAAATGTCAAGAAAAAGGTGTTTCAGCTTTTACCCATCAAGTAAGTACTCAACACATTGTCATTACAATTGGTGACACTGAATACCTGAAGAACAAAGCTGAATACAAATAACACCTAATGATTCACATTTATTAAAATGATTCCATCAGCCTTTATTTTATCAGAAAAGTCTTTCTACTGTTCAGAAAAAAAAGAAAGAGAAAAAGAAAAAAAAAAACTATCTCTGACAAGGTAGATAATAGCAATCATATGTCAGTGTTCTAGAAAGCCACTTCTTTCAGAACGCTTCTTAAGAAAAAACCTGCCATTCTAGGAAACAAAACTGCTGTTGTGGTGTGTGCTGTTTTTGCACGCTGGAAGACAGTTGTGCCATGTGATTTGGACCTCAGGAGCAGTTAGAATTTATCTCAAAAGAAAGAATTGGGAGATGCCAGGACCATGTGTGACTGGCCTCGTGCATACTCCTATGCTTTTTATCTCACTCATTTTCACAATTAGCCTCGGGATTAGTTTGACTTGTAAAAGTCCTGAACTAAAAAGTTCCTTTTGAAATAACAATGTCTTTGTGTTTTTTTTCTCTCATTTTAAAGACTAGATTATTCCCAACTACCATTCATTAAAGATTAATGAGCAATAATTAATTATTAATTACTGAGGGGAAAGATTACATGAATTTGCCTTGGGCTTGACAAGCTGTCAAGGATTTCTGCCAAGGCTGCTGAGGCTTGGCGAGTTCCAGAGAAGGTGTGACACGAACATTGTAAGTTAAGGGACATTTTTCAGAAAGAGGAAAAGCATTTGCACAACAAGAACAACAAATTTCCACTAAGTCTCTTTGTCTCTTGCATGTGAAAAAGAAACCGAAGAATGATTTGTTACTGTTTTACCCTGTTAAGGGGAGTCCTATTAACAGCTTATCATGTAAGAATTCCATGCAACAGTGCCTGCAAGGAAATGATTTCTAAGAGCAATATTGAGAAATGGATCATTAATTATTCTTATTTTTAAATATTTTCTAGTAAATGAAAATAAACGTTTCTGCGAATGATGCATTTAATGCTATATTTAGAGATGAAAATTCTCAAGTGTGATAAGTGTGTCTAAGACACAGGCAGAATTGGGACTCTAGTGCATTAGTCACAGTTTAAAATTTAATTTCTATATTCAAGATCTGCTCAACTGAATAGAAAATGAGATACTTTACTATTCTCGATATAAGGAGGTCACCTTATCTTTTAAGATTTTGTAATGGTAACAAAATAAGTATTTTCAATTATGAAAATCATGCATTTTTGAACTATATTTTATATAATTGTGAAAAAAATCCATGCAGATCACAGCAAAACATTCTAGTTCATCTTGCTCATATCTCTTTAGCATAAGGGATTAAGAGATGCTTTGTTATGAGTTGTGAATGAAGTCATAAATCCATATTTCTAGAATAATTTTATTCCTGGATCCCTAAATTCATTGTATTGTTAGTATGCTATCTATTTTTCTATTCTTAAATAAAGACAGGAACAGGTTAACACTTGAGCTTTTTCTACACAGGGAATGTAACAAAAAATATATTAACATATTACAAGTATTAATATTTTATACTCATGGGCCTTTTGTGTTATAATTAATGGGAAATAATGCTAAAAGAAGAACCAATCATATACAATTATGAATTTTGTCTAACAATTACATAGATGTGATATTTAAATGGTGTCTATAGCATGTAACTTTTATCAAGATGAATAGAAGCATACTTTTTCAAGAGAAAAATTCATAAAAACCGGCATAAAAATATGCTAATTTCTTGCCATCCCCATTAATTTCTAGATTTCCTAAACTTATGCTTATTATTCTCTTCCATTAAACCTGTAAATTTAAACTATGCTCCTGAAACACTATAGTTTGTTTGTTTTTTGGTCCTTGAATATTTTCTACTGTTTCGTTATCTTTGTATTTTAAGAATTCTTTTCATGCCCTTTATTTTGCTACATTACCCCGTATGTAATGAATGTGGTTAAACCTTATAATAAGTTAGTATAAAAGATCTCTCAAATTCTGGGATCCTTATATGTTATAGGTTTTATAGAATCCCAAAGGCAATATAGTCCTTAGCCGGCTAATTTGATTATAAACAGTAATGTGCTTGCTCTATGTGATGCAACAGGGCCCCTGCGTGCGCTAGTCAAGAAAGAATTCTTGAAGCATTTTATGGTGCAAAAGGTGCTTTTGTTGTAGCATGGGGACAGGACTCATGCACAGAAAGAAGTGCACTTGTACTGAGAAGGGTGACTGATTATATTTTTAAGTTGGGTCGAGGGGTGGGGGATGCTGTAGAGATAAGCTAAGTTTCTATGAATTTCTATATGCTGAAAACAGGGTGTACAGGACTTTGGAGTCCTTGCTATTGTTAAGTTAAGGCTGCTTTGAGTCTCTAATCAAACATCAGCATGAAAGCAGCCATGAGTTCCTTGAAGAATGTCATGTTCCGCATGTTTCAGAAATTTATCAGTGGGCTGTAATCTGCAAGAAGATTTAATGTTAACTATATTTCTCTTGTCTTTGTTCTCCTCACATGGGCTTGTCCAAATGGGACCACTGTAACAGAAAGTAAAACTTTGTCATCTTTTGTCTTACTTTGACCTTCCTGTTCCAGAACTGATATAACCAACTGAAAACTTTTGGTCAAGACACAGAAATATGGATTCATTTTCAGAACCTCCAGTGTTACAACTCTGAAGACCATTCTTCTCTCTTTCTGATCTGGTTAAGGCTTCTTTTGTCTTTCAAAAATCAAGAACTGAGAAATCCGTTTCATACATACATTCCAGTTGGGAACTGATTAGATCTGGGTACCATCTTTTTTTTTTTTTTTTTTTTTTTTT